>CM031238.1:251845496-252445496 GCA_018340775.1 Taxus wallichiana var. yunnanensis | reverse complement strand
ATATAGGAAAACTTAATATTTTTAGAAAGTGGATTTCTAGTGCTCGACTTGTGACGAACA
This sequence comes from Taxus wallichiana var. yunnanensis, assembly GCA_018340775.1. Lineage (NCBI taxonomy): Eukaryota > Viridiplantae > Streptophyta > Pinopsida > Cupressales > Taxaceae > Taxus > Taxus wallichiana. Next base: position 252,445,436 of record CM031238.1, on the reverse strand, counting down.
TATTTTTTTGGACTCATCTCGTCGTCGTGATCACATCCTCTCGAATTTCACATAATTTTTCCCACTAGAATGCCTGGAAATAAAATTTAAAATTTTCACCTAGCGAAGGGCTTTGAGCACGGAGTTACATGCCATTAATGGAGATCAAAATTTGTAGGTCTATTTTTTGTCTCCATTCATGATGAAAACAACTCCATTGCGATAGGTTTTTCATTTGGAGTCTGTGTGTAATTTTTTAGCTTGTTTCCATTGCGGATTGATGGGAAATCCGACAAATGTGAGTTAGTGCATGAAATGGGGATTTTGTTGGAAAAATGTTTCAGGAACCATTCAACCTCCCATTTGTTGCATCTTGATCGTCTTGAAAAATGTGGAAGTCTACAAAATATAACACCTCAATTTGGCTTGTATCTTACAAGATATGAAGATTTTTCGATTGGGTGACTTCATGGTTATCTGACAAAAATCTTCATTTTCTCCTTGTTCTTCATTTCTTCAACACTTTTGATCAATCCTTCCCTAAGACTTGTGTATTTTCATGGATTTGAGTGTTTATTTGTTTTGGTAGAGCTGGTTTGAGCTTTGGAAATGGTGGAGTGGTGGTGAGAAGCAATGGTGGACAAGTTACAAAGCAATGATAGGGTGAACTATGAAGAAGAAATGGGGGGAAATAATGGCTAAGTGCTAGATTTAAATTATTCAAAAAATGCACAGAAGGGCTAGGACCATTTTTATGTCCCTGACATCCCTCACCTCAAAGGGACGTGAGGGACATCAATTTCCACGGTGATCAAGGTGATGACATGTGGCGGAGATCCGACAATAGGGAATGAAGGCTTGACAAGCACCTGGGGGATAGAAATTTACTCTTGAAGAGGTCACATGAGTGACCAAGAGTCTCCTTTGGGGCTTGGTGCATTTTCCCATGTTTTATGTCCCTGACCTTGAGGGACGTCAGGGACACAAAATCCTGCCAAGCTCTGGGAGCTAAAAATTTGACTAACTCCCAAACCTTGAGGACAACTTGTGACGACAATATCTTGAGCTCTTGATGAATTTTTTTGATAAAATTTTATATGATCTTGACTAGAAATTTCCTTCTTAATACAATGGTGGGGTTATCAGGTCTTGATTCATCCATTTGATCCTTGAAAAGTGGTTTTTGATCTAGTACTCCACTTATGCATGATAAAAATTGCTTGCAAAACCATTGCGCCAAAGTTTTTGAAAAACATAATTTCACCATCTTATGGAGCTTGGAATTACATTTCCAAAGATGTTTTGTTTTGCTCCTAACTCTACCCGGAGCTCCCAAATTTCCTTCTGAAGCTCAACAACTTTTTTGGCTTGTGCACTACTTAGGCCTATAAACCCTGATTTTGATCAAACTGCTCCAAACTCCCCAAATATTCCTTGAATCTTCCAAAATCACTTCCATGATGTTTCTATGCCTTTAATTCACCTCCATGTTGGATTTTTCTCCTCCATTATACTCCAAGGGGTTGCTCTAGTCCTGTGAAGGCCAATGATAGTCCTTCCTAACACTGCCTAGAGATAACATTTTTCAAGAACTCCTAAAATAACCTAGAGGGATTTATTTGAATTTCCTAATTCACCTAGGGGGATGAATTAACACCAATTGGGAGGTTACTGGACTGATTGGGCAGGCACCCGTGTGCCGTAGAACATGAAAATTTTGCTACAGGGGTATCATTGTCGTGCTTAAAAATTGTCAATTTCCCTGTTGCACATTTGCACGACAATAGGCACCCTAACAACAATGACATATAAGGAGGGGGAAATAACTAGATTTAAATACAAATGGTGGATGGAATAGAATGAGTAAACCCTTTGTATGCATGCATTGTGTACGATGCAATGATGCCTAAATGTAGTCCCCTTCCTTAGTAGATAGCTAGCCCTTGATAGTAGATAGTATACCCATACAATAGTGAGTATGTTATGTTTATATAGGGATCTCTTGCTCAAATTTCAACACTAATGACCCGAAATTCCGACTAGTACTTAGGGGAATGAGAGGTAAAATGACAAAGACTGACCTCGAACAAATGAATTAAACTTAAGTGTTACCGAGACGTAGGCACCTAAAATATGGACTTAGGCGCCCATGGGCACCCCAATACTACCCTAGGCGCCCTAGTCAAAGACTAGAGACGTAAAATGACCAAATAACAACACCTACAACTCCTTAAGAGATGACGATAAGCTGTAAAAACTAATGATTGTTCAAGAAAAATGACGATGACGACTGACTAACTAATGATAGGACTATGGGATGGGTCATTAGTGAATACTTTTATTATGTAAGATCCATATATAAAATAACATACTTGGTGGTATAATTTTAATAGTGTGTGATTTTGTGACTACAGCTAGGAGGTGTGAGATTGTGTTTTGGATCCATATGAGCTCATGTATGATTGAATTCAGGTATATCATGATGTATCGTGTATGTTTGAGTAATTTCCGGTGGTTTTATGATGAGTTATTGCATTCTTTCAATCGACCTTAGCTTCTACAATATGAAATCCTAAGGCGAGGCTATGAAAATGAGATAGGATGGAGAGTTTTAGGTATGTTGATGATATTATTATGGTTGGATATGTTTTTAGGATGTTTCATGGTGCTTTGGGAAAAAAATCAGGTTTTCATGATAAGAATTTTGCAAGTTATGTTAGTTTCAAAGTGAGATAGTGTAACAAACTAGTGCAATTCTAGCTCAAATTACAACTTCAGATGCTCACTATGAATTGTGTGTTTTGCATGGGACCTTGTGGATTTAAGGTATGTTTCTATGGTGATTCTAGAAGGTTTCAAAAAATAATAAGGTTAGTTCATCATCAAATTTTTATGAATGAACATTAAGAAGATAAAGTGGTCTAAAACCCTTGTTAAACCCTAGCTAGGAGAAATTTACAGAAAGAGAGGTATAGTGACCCAATTTGTATTGTTTCATCAAAATTGATGATTCAATGATGCAAAGTAATCTTTTATCTTTACATAAATGTATGGTTTAGGTCATGGTGATGAGTGGGCCCCATTGAATCGGTTAGTTTCTAAAGAAGAAGGTTTTGGGACAAGGTTGTCCAAAAGAGGTATGTGCTAAATTGATGTTATGGAATGTATGTGAGATTATATTGATGTACATGGAGGTTTCAAGACATGTTCATGTAGGTACATGGTCAAATGAGGTCCATTTAGGTTGACTAGTCAAAGGGCATTTTTGAGGCCTTAAAAACAATGCTCAGTAAAATGCTCATATCTTTAGCTACATGTGGATTTTGAGATGATTAAAAATGTGTTGGAAATAGGATTCAAAGATATTTCCAGTGATATGAGGGTTGTCTCATGATTATGTGTCTTAATGATATTTCCAGATCATTCTTTGGATAGGAAGGTTTTGCTAGAGCAGGACATGATGTGTTTTGATGAAAGTTTGGAGTTGATTGAAGAATGATATGGATTAGTTGATGATTTATATCATATGTTGAGAGTGTGGAGCTGAATTACATAGTAACTAGCATCATTTGGTTGATCGGTGTCACCACCTAACATACTAATTGACATCGATTGGGACAAACTAGCATTAGTTAGGGTAACTGACATTAGTTACATGTGTGTGATTGTTTATATTTAAGTCATGGGAATTAGATATAATATTTTTTATAAAGTTGATCTAATGGTTTTAAATGAATGGAAAAATTTCCCGAAGTTTGTGTAGGCTTATATAAGCTAGGAAACTAGGGTTAGAGGTTAGATTGGGAGAATTGTAAGAAGGAATTCTTGGTGAGAGCTTAGAGAAGCTTGTGAGAGGAAAAGTACTATACATCATGTAAGGTGTGGAAGATTACAAATCTTCAATTGTACAACCTCTAGAATAATATATTGGTTGTTTCAATTGTACAACCTCGTTATATCTTGTGTATTTTATTTTTTTGGTTATTTACAAGTTTATTACTTGTATGCTTTAATATGATATATATTTGTACAATTGGTTTGGTCTAACCCCAACAACTGGTATCAAATATTTGTTTGAGGGTTGTGTGTGTTGAGATTTACTCACAGGGATTTTTGATTGAATGGGAGCACAACAATGACAAAAGATAGTAAATAAAAAGTAGAGAAATTTGAAGGCCATAATTATCAACTATGGAAGATGCGGGTGGAGAATTATCTCGTATCGAGAGAGATCTATATTTACCGTTGGATGAGAAGGTAAGACTTGCAAAGATGATTGATGAAGAATGGAATATTCTTGATAGAAAGACTCTGGGATCTATAAGATTGATCTCGGAAACATTTGTGGCTTCAAACATAACGGAAGCAACAAACATGATAGAATTAATGAAATCTTTAGCTAATTTATATGGAAAATAAGTGCATCGAATAAAGTTTATTTGATGAAGAAATTGTTTAATTCTAAAATGCAAGAAGGTGGATCTGTATAATATTTTGAATGATTTATGTTCTATTGTAAATCAATTAAAATTGGTTAATATCCCTTTTGAGGATGAAGTGAAAGCATTTTTATTCTTGTGTTCTTTGCTAGATAGTTGGGATAATTTGGCAATGGCGGTTAGTAATACAACATATGCTACTAATATTTAGAAGTTTGATGATGTGATTGGTATAATTTTAAATGAAGACATATGCAGGAAATTTCAAGAGAATCATCATTTAGGAATTATTTGAATGTAGAAAGCAGAGGAAGGAAAAAGAAGAGATTCAAGAGCAAGAGTAATGGGAAATCAAAGTCTAAGAGTGGCAGATCTAAATCCAGAGGTAGAGGAATAACCTACTAGAATTGTGGAAAGAAAGGACATGAAAAGAAGGATTTCTAGTTTAAGGAAAACAAGAGAATATAACCGAGACAGGTAAAGAGACAAATGTAGCATCAAAGGTAATGCAAGATGCCCTTATTCTTTCCTTAGATAATAAAATTGACTCATGGATTTTATATTCAGGAACTTCTTTCCATGCCACCCCTAATAAGGGTTATTTTAGAAAGTATGTCCAAGGTAATTTTGGGCATATTTATTTAGGAGATGATGAACCATGAAATATTACTAGTAAAGGTGAAGTTCATCTTAAATTATAGAATGGAAATACATGGATATTGAAATATGTGAGGCATGTGCCAAGCCTTAGGAGAAATCTTATTTCTGCAGGATAATTAGGTGAAGATGGATGCATGGTTACATTCATAACCGATTCTTGGAAAGTTTCCAAGGGAGCTCTTGTTGTAGCAAGAGGCAAGAAGGTAGGATAATTATATTTGTATACCTGTATTACTAATTCTTTTTCTATGCTATCTACTTCAGATTCAGATGCAAGTATGTGACATAATTGACTAGGCCATATGAGTAAGAAGGGAATGCAAATCTTAAAGGCAAAGGGTAAGTTATCAGATTTGAAAGATGTAGATCTTGATTTCTATGAGCATTGCATATTTGGAAAGCAAAAGAAAGTGAGGTTTCTTAAAGTTGGGTCAATAAAGAAGGAGAAAAACTAGAGCTTGTGCACTCAGATGTGTGGGGACCAACCCATGTAGTTTCTCATAGAGGATCCCAATACTATGTGACTTTTATTGATGGTACCATAAGAAAGGTATGGGTTTATTGTATTAAATGTAAATCTAATGTTTTTGAAACATTTAAAAGATGGAAAGCCCTTGTAGAAAGCCAAACTAAGTTGAAGTTGAAGTGCTTTAGATCTGAAAATGGTGGTGAGTACTATAACAAGGTTTTCAATTATTATTATTCAGTGAATAGAATACACAGAGAAATAATGCTTCCTAGAACTCCACATGAGAATGGAGTGGTAGAAAGAAAAACATAACTATTATGGAACATGCTAGAAGAATGAGGATACATGTTGGGTTACCCTTTCATTTTTTGGTAGAAATGGTAGATACAATGATATATTTGATCAACTATGGCCCCTCAAGGGCACTTTGAATTGTGGAATACTAGAAAACATTGATCGTAAAAGAGGTAGAACTTTCTTTTCTTAGATTATTTGGTTCAAAAACTTTTGTGCATGTTGATAAAGAAAATAGGAAGAAGTTTGATGCTAAATCCAAGAGATGCACTTTCATTGGTTATGGTTCTGATGATTTTTGATTTTGGTTTTGGGATTTAGAAGATGCTAAGATTGTTAGGATTCATAAAATTGATTGGAATGAAAAGAAAATGTACAAGGATCAGATTTTGGTACCCAAGAATAAACCGGGTGAAGAGTTTGTTGAGAAAAGTGCATTCTTGGATTTAAAACAAAAATCTACGAGACACATCGACGTCGATTAGGGTGATCGGTGTCGGTCAGTAGGACCGACGTCTATTAGGTGAACCTACGTGGTATAGATGAACCGACATCGATTCTGGTGACCGACGTTGGTCACAATCAGATTTGGACACAAATGTCTAGGAGGTCTAGAATGAGCCTCAGGCACCCCAAATTTCTAAGGTCTCAAAGAGTAAGTAAACCTCTAGAAAGATTTACTCCTTCATTATTTTATCTTTTATTGACTAATAGTGGTGAACCGGAAAGTTTTGAAGAAGCAATACAACAAGATACCCATGTTTAGAGGGAGCATGACATAGATGAGTAGATTGATTCCTTGAAACATAACCAAACATGGGATTTGGTCAAGTTTCCAGTAGGTAAGAGGAAATTACAAAACAAGTGGGTTTACAGGATCAAAGAGGAAGAAGTTGGATAGAAAATATTCAAAGCAAGGCTTGTGGTAAAAGGATTTGCACAAAAATCAGGTATTGATTTTGGTGAGATATTTTCTCCTATTGTTAAAATGACTTCCATCCATACTATTCTGAGTTTAGTTGTAGTAGAATATTTACATTTAGAACAACTTGATGTTAAGACAAATTTCCTTCATGGTGATTTGGAGGAGGAGATATATATGAATCAACTACTTGGTTATGAAGTCAAGGGTAAGGAGAAACATGTGTGTAGGTTGAAAAAGAGCTTGTATGGGCTCAAAAATCTCCAAGGCAATGGTATATGAGGTTTGAAAATTTTATGCATGATCATGGTTATATGAGATGTGGATCTAACCATTGTGTTTATTTCAAGAAGCTTGGAAATGGGAGCTATATTATTTTGTTACTATATGTGGATGATATGCTTATTACAGGGATAGTATGAAAGACATTGGTGAGCTTAAGTAAAAATTAGCTCACACATTTACAATGAAGGATTTGGGAGCTATAAAGAAAATCCTTAGCATGCAAATTCTTAGAGATATGAAGAACAAAAAATTGTATTTGTCTCAGGAGGATTATATCAATAAGGTGTTGAAAAGATTTAAAATGCAAGATGCAAAACACTGTAGGTACACCTATGGTTGGAAACTCTAAATTGAGCAAGGATCAGTGTCCTACATCAAATGAGGAGGTCGAGTACATGACACAAGTTCCATTTTCTTCAAAAGTTAGAATTCTTATGTATGATATGGTTTGTACCAGACCAGACATTGCACAAACAGTGGGAGTTGTGAGTAGATTTATGGCCAATCTAGGTAAAGAGAATTGGAAAACAATCTAATGGATTCTCAGGTATTTGAGAGGGACATCCGACATGTAATTATGTTATAGAGGGTTAGATACTACTTTACGGGGCTATGTTGATTCAGATATGGTTGGATATTTGGATGGTAGGAGAAGCACCACTGGATATGTATTCATAGTAGGTGAGATGACAATTAGCTGGATTTTAAGATTGTAGAAGGTTGTGGCCTTGTCTACTATAGAGGCTGAATATGTTGTAGCTACAGAGGCTAGAAAAGAGATGATATGGATGAGAATGTTCATGGAAGAGTTGGGAAAGGAGAAAGAGGATTGTAGATTGTATAGTGATAGTCAAAGTGTAATTCATTTGGCAAAGAACTCAGTGTTTCATTCAAGAATGAAACACATTCAGTTGAGATATCACTTCATACGACAAGTGTTGGAGGATGGGCAACTGAAGTTAGAGAAAATTCATACGAATAAGAACCCTATGGATATGCTAACGAAGCCATTGGCAAAGGAGAAGTTACAACTATACTCCACTTCTGTTGGTCTTCGATTTTGAGACTTGAAGAGGAAGAAACAAATCCAAGAGAGGAACCAAGGATGAAGTTGTGCGGAATAGTGCAACAATTTATCTCCAAGTGGGAGATTGTTGAGATTGTGGAGCTGAATTGCTTCACAAAGGAGCTTATTTACAACTTGCAGGTTTACACAATGATCCGACATTGTTCATTTGACCAATGTCACCACTTAGCATACTAACCGACATCGGTTGGGACAAACCGACATCGGTTACGTGTGTGTGATTGTTTATATTTAAGTCACGAGAATTAGATCTAATATTTGTTATAAAGTTGATCTAATGGTTGTAAATGAATGGATAAAGTGCCCTAAGTTTTTATAGGCTTATATAAGCTAGGAAACTAGGGTTAGAGGTTAGATTGGGAGAATTGTAAGAAGGAATTCTTGGTGAGAGCTTAGAGAAGCTTGTGAGAGAAAAAGTATTGTACATTGTGTAAGGTGTGGAAGATTGTAGAATTTTAATTGTATAACATTCGAATAATATATTGGTTGTTTCTTGGTGGACGTAACCCACACTAGGTGAACCACGTTATATCTTGTGTATTTTCTTCTGTTGGTTATTTTTGTGTTTATTGCTTGTATGCTTTAATATGATATATATCTATACAACTAGTTTTGTCTAATGCCAAAATCATCTGTAATGTGAAGAGGGATGAATTTTTAATCCAATGAGTACATTTTTAGGTCTTGAATGTTCATGTAAATGTGTTTATGAGCTAACATTTGGAAACAACTATTTTAGCATGTTGATTTCATGAAGACAAAAGTGGATGTGGTTTGAGCTTGTCATTGATTAAATGTTTCTAAATTTCTTGTAAGTGTTCTACATGTTCTTGAAATTCCATCAAGTTGTCACATGGCATGGTTTGGTTGAGTAGAAGTTATTTGGTGGCATAATGAAGTTTCCAAGGTGCTAAAGGGTGTATGAAACAACAATTTTAAGAAATACAAAGAGCACTGGGCCCATTAAATGAAATAATTTGATTATTTGATATAAATTGTGACCATGTATGAATGTTAAATGATATTTTAATCATGTGTAATGATTTATGGGTCATGAATAAGTATGGTTTTGATGTAAGGGAATTTTTATCTTTGTGCCCATGGGGTTTTGAGCCATTTTTGGCACATGTAATGAGGTTTTTAGCTAGGACGACCTACTTGGGTCACTTATGACTATTTTAATTCAAAATTTTGATGTTTCCTTGATGTATGGGTCGAGCCAAAGGAGGGAAAAATATTTTTGTTTGAATTTGAAATCAAGAGGAGCTTATAAAAGCATTATTTTAGGTGCTTTTGCAAGCTAGTTGTGTGTGTGCAAGGCATGTGTAAAAATGTGACCTAGGTGGTTGATTTTTCAGGTGTTTAAGCATTATTTGAGATAAGATAAAGGGTGTGACAGGTTGAGGAAGATCAGAAATCATGTGTGCAAGAGTTTGAAGCATTGAGAAGTGAAGAAAGAGCTAGATTGTGTAAGTTGAAGACCTAGGGTTTGAGCAAGGGTTTGGAGCTAAATATTTGGATCACTATCAGCTATGGTATAAACATATTTTCAGTTTTCATAATTCATCAAAATATTGTGTGATGAGTCATATTCATGCAAGTCTCTTGTTGTGTGTAATATCAACAAAGGTTTAGGGGTTGGTGCTCCTTGTGGGGTTGGTGCCTCACTAAAGAAATCTCTTGTGATGTGTAATATTAACTTGATTCTTTGTTTTATGTAATATCAACAAATTTTTCAGTGGGTTTTCTTTCCAGCTAGGGTTTCCAACTTATATCTTATGTCTTGTGTTGATTCTCTTTCTCATGGTTTATAACATGTATGGTATTTGATTGTGTGCACACATTAATGGATGGTTAAGTGTTTATGTGTTATGAATAAAAAATATGAAATTTGATTTGAATATTTGTAAGGACCGATTCACTCCCCTCTCGGTCCATTATGCTCCCAAAGCACATTGTTGAAGCCATCATGTGGTTCTTGCTTCTTAATATTCATCTTCTTGAAGGCTTTGAAAGCAACCTCTCACTTTGATGATTTCTCCTATTTAGTTATTATTTCATACATTGTGAGTATCCCATGAATTTCATCCATTGTTAGGGTATTTAAATCCTTCATTTCTTCAATGATATAAACATTGGTGTCAAACATCAAAGGAAGAGATCTTAACACTTTTACACAACCATTTCATCTTTAACTTTTTCTCCAACCCATATGATGTTGTTGACAATTTCATCCACACAAAGAAGGTAGGTTGTAATGTTTTCATCATCCTCCATTTTCAGGATTTCAAATTGACTTCTATCAGTTTAAATCTTGTCTTTCTTTACTTTTTCATCTCCTTCATTAATGTTCTTGAGTTTGTCCCAGAATTCTTTTTTTGAATCACAATGCATCACTTTGATAAATTTTGATTTTGACAAACCACAATATTGCATTCACAGCTTTTATATTGCTCTTACTTACCTTCTTTCCATTCTAATTTTTGGTGGAGTTGTTGGAGTAGTATAACCATTCACAATTGATTTCCAAATAACAAAACCAAAAGCCATTAGATAAGTTTGCATCATTAAGATCCAAAATCATAGTTAGTTTCATCAAACAACATAGCTCTATTTGAGGAGAATCATTCTTGACATGCCATGTGTGCTTCTAAGATCTACCTTCTAGTTGTTAAACTATTCTTGAAGGAACCAACTCTAATACCAATTGAAGAACACACACTTATACTGAGAGGGGGTGAATTAGTATAAAACAATCTTTTACTTATTCAAAAACTTAAAGTCCACAATATCAATAATCACACAAGATACAAAAATTATAGAACACAAGATTTATGTGGAAACCATTTTGGGAGAATACCACAAAGAAAATACTTGGATCTATTGTCCAAATCCAATCACAAAATAATGAAATTATTTTACAAAATTTGTAGGCACCAACTTACTAGAGGCAACAATCCCCACCACTAAGAAATTTATAGGCACCAATTTACTGCAAACATCAATCCCCACAAACTAAGACCCAACTTAGCAAGATACACCAATCTCTACAATTTTTAGGCACCAACCTACTAGAGACTCCAATCTCCACAGCTAAGCACCAACTTAACAAGAGACACCAATATTATCTTGGGAAGCACCGACCTCCAAATGAACTTCTTCAATTGATGATAATCAAATAGATATCCTTCAAAAAATCTTCCTTGAGCTTTAATGATATATCTTCGTTATTACTTTTGTACTTCAAAATATTCTCTTAATGATTTTTCATTCAATTACTTCCATAAATCTGCCTTTATTTTACACTTTCTTCTTCTTCAATACTTCACCATATCTACACACATCCACACCTTCAAAAAATTCAAATTATGTGTCCTTTTATACAAATTTAATCTCTTAAAAGGGTGTGATTTCTTCCCAAGGGTCAACCAAATAACCTTCTTTTTGGATGTAAGACACAAGTCATCCTTTTTAGAATGATATTTGATTTTTTGAGATTTTTCTAGACTTCCATGGAATTCCCTATTTTCTCTTTGTTCAATGGCATATTATGACCTCCACATACTTTCTTGAATTTTGCAAAGCATCTCTTGACTTCTACAACTCTTCTTTGACTTCCACAACATTTCAAATCCTTTGTTATGTGGATTTTTATTCTTGTTTCCACCTATGGAACACAATACATCTCTTTCATTTGATCTCGTAACATATATCCTTTGTTCTATTGTATTATCTCCGTCAAAAACCCGCGTGACACTAAAATTTGTCCCCTTTTTTGGGGGATATTGACTTTCCTTCAAAACACACAAAACAATTCAAGGTGATCCTCCAAACCTGTAAAACATTACCAAATGGTCCAAACCTATGAAATACTACAAAATTCCCACAAAACACTACAAACTATTTTCAAACCCGTGGAACACTAAAAAATAATTTCCTTTACTGTGCAACATGCAAAATTCAAATTGAAGTAGCTTTGTCTTGATTGACACATTCTTTAGGCATCAATGAAAAATGTTTCCATGATATGAGACATGTAAGATAATTTCTTGACATCATTATTCCTTTGACGAATTTCTTTGACAAACATTAATGAAAATATATAAATTTCTTTTACATCGTCATTCCTTTGACATCAATGAAAATATTTCCAACAACTTTATGATCTAGTAATTGGAAAATAATTGTGGTTGATGAAAGGGAATGGGTCGAAGGAACAAAGTGGAACTAAAATAGAGTCGAATGGAGTGAGGGCATGGAAAAGGATGAGTTTTTGGTGGCTTGGTCTGATGACAATAAATATAGGAAGTAGGAGTGGTGGCGAATGGATCTCAAGAAGGAATTGTTGGAGAATCCAAAAGAATGCTTGTGTGGACTCTAAATTGTGCATGCTCCTTTTTCAAACCCTATTAAGCAAAAATATGATATGAGAGACAATGACATTGGAAAGTGTAAGGCCATGGATCCATTTACATCTATGATTAGCTTCATTATTTTCTTTGTTTCCCTTGCACTAATCCATATTGTATGAGTAAAGATTGTGGTCGTGGATTTGAATGCAAGTACAAAGGTGGGTTTGAATGAATCAATGGTTTTAAGCTCCTTGGCAAAGGCTTCGGATAGGAAATATTATTTTTTGGTTTCATCAATGCTGAGATCTTTAATGAGGGAAACAAGGGGTTTCACATCATGACCTTTGTTTTAGTGCACTTTCTCTCTCTCCATTATTGGTTCCTTCTAAGGTTCCTCTATGTCTCTTTCCTCATGTTAGGGTTTTTAATTGTGGTTAAATCCCATGTTCAAAAGTCACTTAATTTACCATGAGGGAAGTTTTGTTTATAGACACTAAAATTCAGTAACTTATCCTTTTACAATATCAAGTTTTACTATGCTCCTTTCTTAAGATAAATTCTTGAATTCGAATCCATTCATTAGATCTCTCTGTAACTCTTATGTGATTTGCTTATTTGTACACTTTGCTTTGTTGTTAATTCAAGGAATGTTATCAAATCAAAGTAGTAAATAAAATTTTCACTTCAAGATACAAATTTCCATTTCACTTTGCATATTTCTTGTCTAACACCATAGAAAGGGTTAAGATGCAAGGTCTAGTCTTGACCGCATGCATATACGATCCTATCCCTTTACATTCTCTAACTTTGTTTTCGATGTGAATATCTTTGTTGGGCCTTTTCATCTTCGTAGGGTCAACCTTATTAGAATATTTCACATATGAACAATTATTGTAGACACTAAAATTTGATAACTTGTCCTTGTGTAATGCCAAGTTTGACCATGTTCCCTTGCTAAGAAAAATGCTCACATTTGAAATTCCAATCTCCTCATCTCTCTAGCTCTTCTACAACTTGCTTATCTTTACACTCTACTCTGTCATCAATTCTAAGAATATTATTTGATCAAAGCATTATAAAATCTCTTATGTTTATAACACAAATTTCACTTCTCGGTATTGATCTTTGTAGCACAAAATCAAGCATTTGGGTGCATTTCTAGGTCCTAAAAGCATACTTGCATTCATATGAATCCTAAGCAAGAAAACTAGTAATTGACAACTATCTTTTGACTCTTTGCTTTGTTTCTTGTCTTCTTTATGGCCTTTTACACCCTACAACCCAATCGGTATTTCACTTTCTTATCTTTTATGACTTTGGACACCAAAGGTGCCCACCAGATGTCGGTGCAGTGCCCTCATCCCCTCTGGGTGCCCCAAACCTCTCTCCACCTTACTCTTTTTAGGCTTCTTTTATCTTTTGGGTATATTATTTTCTTATGGGTTGGCCTTCCAGTTGTCAATTATGAAATTCAACTAAGGGAATCATATAAATACAAAGCTATGTGACCAAAATACACAACCAAGCTCTAAACATCTATTATCATCACCTAAGGTTGCATCCAAATGCATCTAAGAGAATCAAAGGCATCAATCTAGCACTCATTCAAGGGACAAGGGACTGAATTTTCTACATACACTGCATAGGAAGGGGAAGTTCATTTTACCGTCCACACATCTACTTACATTAGTACATATAGCTATAAGTTGTTATCGAGTGCATTTGCACAAGTGTTCTTAGGGCACAATTCTATCACACACACACACCAGAACTACATGGAGTCTGAGATGTAGTGTAATGCTCGGTCATAAGTTCACTCATTCGAGTAACCATTGAGGTCATTCTAACTCCCCATATTGCATCTTTTTTTTTGGGATTTGATGTAGTTTGAGAGTTTTGTAGGTGAACATCTCTTTGTAGGTTACATGTACATTCTACAAACAAGGTGTGACATACAGGAGACCAACAACGACTACCAATGACACTTGTGTGATACCAAAAAAATCAAGTTCCGATCACCTTTGATTATGGGCACCCAGTAGAGAATACTCTAGCACCTGGCACCCCCGATCCAGTCCAGACACCCTAGCCTAGCATCATCTGACAACTCCAAAATTTACAAAGCACATTTATGATAATCTTCCCTTCTTGTTCATTAGTTTTCCAATCCAAATCAGTTCCAAGAGAAGTGCAAAATTAACTAAGTCCTTTACTCTCTCTTACATCGAGGGTTTCATATTTATTAACTTATTTTCTTGTGTCAAATTTGTACTTTAGCATTTATTTATCATTTGTGACTCTGCTGTGCTTAGGGTTTATACAAAATTCTATCTTTGTTAAATCATTTGGTGAACCTGCATTTGAATACTCTAGGATCCTATCACCATGGATATTTCCATCTATGCCTTTTTGCAAGCTAATCCTGAATGTAAGGCTAAAATCAACTCTCTTCTGGATAATACTTACATTCCTTCTAATACTCCTCTAGATCATGTATATCAGTTATTCGTAGATGTGTTTTCTCAACACCTTACTTTCCCATTTGATGTAGTTTTCACTCTTTCTGTTTATGACAATGATCCTCCTCTTTATATTTAGGCTTACATCTATAACATAGGCATTAGGCGAGTACTAGTTGATAATGGATCTAAGATCAATCTTTATAATCTCACATTTATTCAATAACTTGGCCTTTCCTTAGCTCATGTTAGTCCAACATCCATTTCTATCCATAGTTATGATTCTTTTGCATGCCCATGCATGGGCACTATCACCTTACCTCTCACAGTTGGGCCTAAAATCATTCCTATGGTATTCTTTTTATCGACACCAAACTCCAATACAATTGCTTACTTGTAGGTCACGACTTCATGCTATGCAAACAATACCTTCCACAATTCATCGACACATTAAATTCCCACATGATGACCATGCATATGCCATTCTTATTAACCACGACCTGTTCAAATATTGTAACTTTGACCCACTCACTTCTCTCCCTACTCCATTTGTCTATCACAATTCGGTCATCCCCATAATCCTCCTACATACCTCAATGATGAATATTAACTCACGGAACCTCCCCCCCTACTACCAATATGCTTCGTCTCTAAGGATCTATTTGTGCATTAGATATCACGTCATCTGCTTCATCTATCCATGAACCCTTTGTGTCGGCACCTCCTCCTTTTACATGCACTCTTTTCATACAAGACTCTTATTGATCTCATCTTCCTTTTGATTCTGATTTCTCCGATAATGTTTACACATATAATGACTTAGTCGGCTTGGATTCACACTTGATGACCTCTTCCCACCACCTCATTCTCCACACCTTTATCATGGATGTGTCTATGTTACTACTACTTATGGCCTCCACATATTTCATTTGACAATATTTCTTGCATGTACTCCTTGTTCCTCTCCACTTACACTTGGGAGTCTTGGCTTGACTACATTGGTGGCACTTTGGATCCTAATCATACTAGTATCACATTTCATATGCCTTTTGGTCACATTTCTATTTGCAATGATTTATTTCTCGGCTATACTCAAAATATCACTCGATGGTATGCACATGGTTGTCCACAACCACCTTTCACTAATGAAGAATATGCTATGGGCATGTACAATTTATGTCACAATGGCTCTTTATATGATCAACCCCATACTATTGCTTACCAAGTCTCTAATCCAAGTCCAATTGGTTATGATCTTGACAATGATGATCTTTTAGATGATGTTACTTGATTTTTATACACATCATACACTTGGGGGAATCATGTTTACTTGTCCCCCTTCCTAGAAATAACAATTGTCTATCATTTCTACTCATACACTTTGTGCTTCATACTTCATACTTCATCTTTTTAACATCATTACATAACTTGATACACTAACACTATGTATCATCATTACTCTATGACACACTCTTGTGTTATGGTTCACACTTGACTATTAAGGGCATACTACATCCATGTACCTCACCTCACTCAAACTTTTTATGCTCTATGCTTCATGATCTATCTATCTAGCACACACTATCAAACCATTTCCTCATTATACACTCTTGTTCTATGGTTCATTCTTTCTTTATCGAGGGGTATTTTATAAATGAACCTTATATCATACTCATACACATCCATTGGGGGACACACTTCTCTTATCACATTCACACTTTGCATAATATTCCATTACATTCATACAATACACATTGCATATCTTAGTTACACTTACTCTTGCTCACCTATACATGTTACATGTTGCACTTTACTTACTATGTTATCCAGGATATCTAGTATGTCATTATCTTTATCATATACACATATGCATTCGCTTGCTCTCTAGTTATGAATGTGAAATTCCTATAGATATTTACACGAAGCAATGATTCTTAGCATTGTACCTCTTACCAAATCCACTGAGGCTCCTAAGGGCATCTACATTTACTACTCTTCCATATCACATGTGTTATTATTTCATTATTTCTTACTTCCTATTCGTATCTTAGCACACTAATGTACATCAATATATACACACTTTTACATACTCTTTGTCTTTCTACCATGCTAGTGGGTGCTTCATGTGCAACATTCACTTTGCAAGAACTATTTTCCGCCATGGTTGCCTATTACACTTTGTTTAACATTGTTTGCCATTGTATTCTATTGTTTGCAGGATATGCCCTTTGCATTGTATGCCTATTGTATGCTTTTTGCTTGCCTTCAGCCTTGATTGTCTTGTGATATTGTGAGTGATGTCCCATGTCTGAAACCCACTTTTAGTAGTCCATCTTGTATGAACATTTGTTTTTTCACATTGTTTCTCTATGACATATTTACTAGCTTTTTCTACTAACACATATATCTAGCCACTTTGTTTACATGTGCCTTTGTTTCTACCATGCACATTCGCTCCACACGCAGGGTTAAAATTCAGATCGTTGTCAAGTCCTCTCTTTGGGTTGGATTATCCTAGCAATGTTGCACACACCCCAAACGAAGGAGGCATACATTGGGTGAATCATTCACCCCATACAATGAGCTCGAGCTACATATCACATAATACAAAATCAACACATGCTACGGTTATAAAAATGGCCCAAAATTTGACTTGGGTCCTTAGTTCAACACAAACTCTAGTGCCTAGATATAGACACTAGTACCTTGGCACTCCATTCCTCTCCAGGTGCTTATGTCTTAGGGGTAGAAAAAATTAATTTCTCATATCGAGAATTTTAAGCGGTTCACGATCATTTTTCATAGTTAGGACAATCCTCCAACAAGTAGAATGCATTCTTTCTCCCTTTATACATGAAACAAATATATGACTAATACAAAGTAAAAATCAAAACTAAACATAGATCACACCATCTGCAGTGGTGTATAATTCAGGAAGCAATCATGGAAGGAGAGTAACACTATACCTCTCTCCCCAACACTCTTTTTGTGGCGTGAGATCACCAAAAAAACTTGCTCTTGGCATGAGATTGCCCAAAAACTCATTCTTGGTGTGAGATCACCCAAAAACTCACTCTTGGCATGAGAACGCCCAAAAACTCACTCTTCTACAACATTTTCAAGACATCTTTCTATCCTTTTACACTCATGATCATTAAGTGCACAATTTCCTTTTACTATTTTAACACACATTTACATAATTTTACATACTTTTACAAAGTTCTCATAATACCCGACTTAGATTACTCTTTCACTCTTCTTTTGTAGGTCTATCCTTAATACGCAACAAGAAGAAACCCTACATCAAGCACAATAACAAGTACAACATGGTATAACACAATACGCTTCACCCCTAGGGCCACTTCCTCTTCTTAGCTTCCACACTTCATTTTTATCACTTCACGTTTTCACTTGTTTCCTTAGCACACTATCGCCATCACATTCTACACTGTTCTCGTACGCATCTCTTATTTACTTTATATTATCGAGTATTCACTCAACAACATAAATTGGGGAAAATGTAGACACAAAATCACACACTTGGGTACATTTCTAGGTCCTAAAAGCATATTTGCATTCATATGATTCATAAGTAAAAACTAGTAATTGAAAGCTACATTTTGTCTCTTTGCTTTGTTTCTTGTCTTCTTTCTGGCCTTTTACACCCTACAACCCAATTGGTATTTCACTTTCTTATCTTTTATGACTCGACACTAGCATCTAGGAAACCTCATCTCCTCCGGGTGCCCCTGACCTCTTTCCACCTTACTCACTCTTTTTGGGATTCTTTTATCTTTTTGGCATCTTATTTTCTTATGGGTTGGCCTTCCAGTTGTCAATTATGAAATTCAACCAAGGGAATCATATAAATACAAAGCTATGTGACCAAAATAAAGGACCAAGCTCTAAGCATATATTATCATCACCTAAGGTTACATCCAAAGGAATCTAAGAGCATCAAAGACATCCATCTAGCACTCATTCAAGGGACAAGGGACTACATTTTCTGCATACACTGTATAGGAAGGGGAAGTTCATTTTGCCATCCACACATCTACTTATATTGGTACATCTAGCTATCACCCGCTATCAAGTGCACTTGCACAAGGGATTCCTAGGGCATGATTCTATCACACACACACAAGAATTACATGGAGTCTAAGATGTAGTGCAACACTCAATTGTAAGTTCACTCAATCAAGTGACCGTCGGGGTTAGTCCAACTCCCCATATTACATATTTATTTTTTAGGATTTGATGTAATTTGAGGGTTTTTAGGTGAACATCTCTTGGAAGGTTACATGTACATAATGTGAATAAGGTGCAACAAACATGTGACGAATAACAACTACAAAGTGACACTTGTGTGACACCAAAAAATCACGTTCGACCACTGCATAATTACAAGCACCCAAGATCATACTTTGGTGCCCAGTGCCCCTAACCTAGTCTAGGCACCCTATTCTAGTTTCATTTGACAACTCCAAAATTTACAGTGCACATTTACGATGGTCTTCCCTTCTTGTTCATCAATTTTCCAATCTAGACCAATTCTAGGAAAAGTGTGAAATCAGCTAAGTCCTTTACTCTCTCTCTCGCACTTAGGGTTTCATATTTATTAGCTTATTTTCTTGTGTCAAATTTGTACTTTAGAATTTATTTATCACATGTGACTCTGTAATTATGGTTTATATAATTATATTTTTGTTAAATCTATCTCTCCCATTCAAAAACATAAGGGAGGGTTGACATGTAGGGTCCAATCTTGGTCGACTTATACGGTCCTACCCCTTCACATTCATCAACTTCAATTTAAAATTATTATTTGGGCAATTTCATCTTAATAAGGTCTTCTTTTTATAATATTTCACCTACAAAAGGTTATATAAGCA
This sequence comes from Taxus wallichiana var. yunnanensis, assembly GCA_018340775.1. NCBI lineage: Eukaryota > Viridiplantae > Streptophyta > Pinopsida > Cupressales > Taxaceae > Taxus > Taxus wallichiana. The sequence continues at coordinate 252,425,598 of CM031238.1, read as the reverse complement.
AGTCATTATCACTTTATAACTCGCTAACACTCTTATAAGCTAATATTGTAAAGATCATTCCAAAATCACTCAAAGGGTTCTTAAATCTTCCCAATTGACCTGTACACTAACTAAAGAAGTCCCTACTACAAGTATGAAGCACTTAATCAGGTCAAAGAGTTTAGATTACTCCATTTCCAAGCATATGATTTAATCTAAATTAAACTAAATCTTAATTTCGAGTAACTTAATGTAACTAATGGTATGTAGGAAATAAAGTACAGTAGTGCATAAGCAATACACATTTAATGATGTAAAACCCTTAGAAAATAAAGGAGGAAAGATGAATTAACTGGTCTCAAAGTGGATCCGGAAGTGATCTGGACTAAGTATCTACTAGATCTAGCTAGAAACAATGTTATCAAGACTTGGTGAGGGTTTAGAACCCTAGAAATTCACATGACATAAACACCCATGGGAGAATAGGAGTGCCCTAAGCACTAGTGACTAAACATAGCATATGTATCCGATCAAATTCGTAGGTTCTAATTTTTATGGGTTGGAATGTCTTCACTCCAATATTCAATTTGTCACTTGACTTCATTGTTAGGGTTCTAATCACACCTATAACATAAAAACAAATGTCTACCTGCACATGTCTACAAACCACATGAAATCTAATAAAAAGATGCAAAATGTGAATTTGAAATGACCCCACAATCACCCGAAGAGTGAACTTACAACTAAGTGTTGCACTACATCTCAGACTCCATGTAGCTCTATGTGCTTGTGTGTTTAATGATTACCTAGGCCACCCTTGTTCCAGTTGCATGATGATAATGGGCTAGATGTAGATTGTACCAAGTATGTAGAATGTGTGTGATGGAATAGAATGAACACCCTTACTATGTTGTGTATGCATACTAATGTAGCCCTTGTCCCTTATATGAATGTGCTAGATGTATGCCTTGTAGTGCTCTTATGCCTTTATGCAAGCTTAGGTGATGATAGATAATACTTATAATGTTTGGCCCCTTATTTGAGAGAAATAACTAAGTATATATATGATTCCCTTGTTTGAATTTCATAATTGACAACTAAAAGGCCGACCCAAAGTTTTAAAAGGTGACCAAAAGGTGAAAAGGACCCAAAAGAGTAAGAAGAAGATAAAGAAGGGCAGGAGCACCCAGAGGGACATGAGCACTTAGGTGCTTCTATCCTAACTTAGCGCTAATGTCCGAGGCTATAAAAATAAATCACCAAGTGCCGAAAGAGTCAGAAGATGTGTAAGATTAATAAAGTGCAAGAGATAAAGAAATCAAAGAGCCAAAAGGAGTTATCGACCACAAATTTTATTTCTTAGGAACCATGTATATATTAGTTTACTTTAGGACCTAGAAATTTACCCAAGGGAATAGATTTTGTGTCTACAACATACAAATGTCATAGAGCCATGTCTTAGCAAGAGAAAAATCAGTACAAGAATTACACATCTATTCAAAGGTAAAATTTACACCTGTTTATTCATTATACATTTAGTAATTTGTGTACACGAGATAGTTTTTAGATACATATAAATTCATTTGACATCATTCATTTCATCCCTATCACTTTGCATGCCTCCTCTATCATTTGTAGTTGTACATTATTACTATGTTTAATGTTGTCATTAACTAGTGTCATTTGTTTATAACCCTCTGCATTTTGGAGCCTATGGATTATCATTTTGGGGCGTGTTCAACCTATAATGGTGTCATTAGGAAATGAAGACAACATTTCTTTAAGGGTTTCATTGTCATTTCTTATTCATTTTGCTCTACATTTCAAATTGTTAAGTGATTCATCAATTTGGCCCAAATATAAGTGGATTTTTTAATGTTTTTTTACATTTTTCATGCACTAAGCACATTCATAGGAAACACTAGGATTACAATCATATTTTCAATGTGTATTGGGTTATTTCAGTGTGTTGATATTCAATGATTTCAATGTATGTTGAGTGATTTTATTGTTTATTGGGTAACCTTTTTAAACATAAAGGCTATACTTGTTGCATAAAAACACATGACCTATGATATATGAATGTACAATGATATGATTGAATATAATGTTATAATTTAGTTACTTTAATAGCTAAAAATTTCTAAATATGTAAATAACGTTTTTGTATACATTAAATATATGTATATACATTGAGTATCGGTTAATATAAGGCCTATAGAATAACTCAAAAACATAAGTGATGTGTTTTTTTAGGCGCTTAATATATTAATATACATGGTTAATATTTTAGTAACCGTTTGAATATTCATTGGAATTACTAAAATACATTGAAGATACATATGTAAATTTGCATTTTTTAACTACAAATGTTTATCTTGGTATTGTTTGCAAATGTGCTCATTGCTCATGGGTTTCTCGTTTATTACAAATTGGAAGATACAAGTGGGTTTATGAAGTATTTTCCAAATGGAAGGATAAGAGAGACCGATAAGATTATATATTTTGACACCATTACTCTCAAGGTTAAAATATCTTCTTTCTTCAGGTAAGGTCATTTATGACCTTACTTAGGCAGTGAACTTTTTTCCTTTACTATCATCATTCTTGAAACATTTGTACACATTAAAAAACACATCTATAAGAAGATAATACATGTTTGTACACATTACAAAAAATTAATATATTGATAAGATGAAATTAATAAAATATTCATATTGCCTATTATTTTTCTAAAAAAACTACATAAACTACATCTTTAATCGTATGCAATAAGGTTATAGTTTCTTACATAAAAAATTATTACATTTAAATATGTCATTCACATAAAAAAAAGTTACATAATTGAATTCAACTTACCACATGCAACACAAATCTATATTGTACGAAACATGAATTCTTCTTTAGAACCATCTATGGTCTCACTTCTTTCATTGATTTCTATTGTTTCATTCTCCATTTGGGGCATAATTGACATGTTGGTTATGCTTGGCAAAGGAATTTACAGATTGATTGTATGACTGATTGTATTTGGCTAGAAGTTGTGACATACATAATATTGGAAGTAGGAAATTACATGTTTGTTGTGCTTGGTGAAGTAAACTACATATTACTTGCATGAACAATTTACATTTGTGTTGAAGGAAATTGCATTGGTGTTGTTGAAGGAAAATAAATTTGATTTGTAGGAGAAGAGATGTTGTAGACATAGTAATTGACTACATCCTGGAAATTTTGGAGTGTAATTGTTATAGAAATCCATTATAATTGGGTGTTGTGAAGTAATAGGATTTGCCAAATTATTCAAGTGTCTTTTACTTTGTATTTCCTTTTCCATCGTCTCTTAATCCCAATGAAGCTTCTCATGTTCCTTATTTTTCTCTTTTTCCTGATGATTTTATCTACTTCATTTCATTCCTTTGATTGTTTAGTTACCTTTTGAGTTTATTTGCTTCCCTTTTTCTCGATCTATGATTATGTTTTCCTTTCTCTCCATGAGATGCTCATTATTCCTGGTTTTTAACTCCTATAATTCCTTCCTCTCGTGCTTCTTATTCATCAAGCAATTACAAGTAGTTATATGATGTGAGAATATGTGACTTTTGACTCAACTTGATTGTCCTTTTGTTTGTATGTTCTGATATCTCCTTAACCCTTTCAATTGGAAGCTTAAGAAAATTTTGTAGCGACTTGTTGACTGGTTTCATGATTCTACATTACATGGTTTTCTTGGTGTGACTTGTATATTTTTTTGTGAATGCTTAGAATCTACAGCTTCCAAATGACTATTGTCTTCATTTTATCATTCATTACATTCTGCATAATAATGAACTATTCCACTTAGCATGGTAGGAGGAGGGGATGACATGGAAAGTGATATGTCATCATTGGAGAGGTTGATTAGAATTATCAAGTTTGCAGTAACTTCTTTCAACAATCTTGGTTTGTTAATTAGTGTTGGCATACTCATCCCATCATCGTTTGTGACAAGTTTTCATGTATAACATACATGAGTTGTGTTGTTGTCTTCAACTTGAACATGCATTTCAAGTTGACTTCCTTGCTCATTGATGTCAGTAAATTGTACCTATGTTTTCTACTTTTTTAGTTATTATTTCCTATCTATTTTTTCATCCTATTGTTGGATTGCTTCACATGTAACATGTCTTGTTGACTTATATTTTTCACCTGTACCCTACTTGCTGATTTTTTCATCTTTTCATTGGATTGCTTCACCATTGAATATGATAAAAATTTCAATTTCTTCCTTGTTATATCTATCCATTTTGAGAATGCTCTCCATTTTTGTTTCCACCTTTCTCACCTCAACATTGAAGGCACCACTTGGGTGTATGTCATTCACCAATGCATCTTGGTTGAGAGGAGATATTCCAATCCTCTTAAAACCAACTTTTATATTGGATGGAGTTAAAAATATCTTGAAATCCTTACTGCTAAGTGCTACCAATTTTGATCTCCTCATGTTTACTTTGCGATGTTTGACCATATATTTAGACCTCTTATCTTTGAAGTATGTTTTAAATGGTGAAAAACACTAACATCTAATGGTTACAGCCTATGGATGGTGTGTGTATGTAAAGTGATTATATCTATGCCTCTTGGATTATCCCATATTCCACATGGATGACATTACCAACAAATATTAGTATATAGGCCTATTTGATGGTGAAATACCACCCAAAATTGATATAACAAAGTGGTGTAGCCAATTGAAAAAATTCCTTTGTCATCCATATGTGTCATTGGGTTGTCATACATGCACCAAGATCACAAGTGGAAATGTAAATTGTTAATTTCCTTTGCACTTTAAATAGGTAGAAACATGATATCCTTTGTCTTGCTACATTAACACAACAAATCATTGTGTCCCACTCTCTACTCTTCAAGAGCATGTGGAGTACACTTCTACCATTTGGCTTTGCAATCACTCTTATCCCATAATTTCTACCAACTTACACACTAGTTTCATCGTACTTTCATATCCTTTGAGGTCCATACCATTCCGTATTATATATTATATCCAATTTTTCATTAAATGTAAAAATTATGTCAAGCCTAAGCATAATTGTCTGTTGCGATCTAGCCCTTTACACTCCTTAAAGACACATCTTAGTGCCTCTTTACGAACCCTTCACATCAATATATACCAAGCATACCATATGTGAAATGGATTAGACCTTGTATCACATATATGTGCTACATGAAATTTTAATGAGTTTATTTGTAGACCTAGCCCCTATCAACCACATCTTTACTATATTATATGATTTTAGACTCTTCTTGATCTGTTAAAATGGTTAGGGGTCCTTTGTGTTTCATGGTTACGATACCATTTAGCTAGTTTGGTAATGAAACCACTAAGACTCCCCACTTTTCTATATATCCGTAATGGAAAATATATTGTCTTCAATATCTCTTATTTCTCCAGCCACGTCTTTAGTTGTCCATTCAGTTCTGAAATGAATTTTATTATGGTTATGTGCGCTTTCCACCAACATTAACATTTACCTCATTTTTTTATGGTTTTGGCTTATGTTCATGGTGTGAATTGGTTTGAAATTGTTGTTTTTTATTTGTTTCAGTTAACTCTTCCTCCTATTTAGGTATATAAATCAAGTTTTACACCCCTTTTTTTAGGTTCCAATTGTGAATTTCTCCTCCCCACCCTCCTCGTGAATACCATGATGGTCTACAATTATTTTGGAAAAATAAACATGATTACAAATGTGTTAAAATGTCATGTAAACAATGCTTGTAGGAAAATGTGTTACAAATATGTGATACAATGTTTTATATGCCGGTACACTTTCAAGTATCATTTTTCTACATACATTGATTGTAACATGTTCCTCTAGTAAAAAAATATGGATGGTTATGGATGGATGGGGAAATTAATGGAAACATTGAATATGGTAATGGTGTGTAAATGAAAATTATGGAGGAGGTAGGTGGAGTGATAAGTTCAAAAATAACATACTTGAATGCATTTGGGTTTAGCTACATATGAATTTTTTTATGCGCCACATCTTTGCATGCATTGATTTAGGTGGGAAGTGATATGTGTTGATCTGCTTTCCAATTTTGAATTTTTAGCGTGCATTAGATTTTGACCGGGTATTTAGTGTTTAAATCGCCAAAAACTCATAGTGCATTCAAATATTGCATATACACTAAAATTATTGAATATAGATGTCTAATCCATGCATTGCATACATTGTATCAATTGAGTTAGTGTTGACATGAAAACTAAATATAAATATACACTAAAATTACTAAATATACATTGGATATATAGTTTCAATTTTAGTGTTGAATATAATGAATTAATATTATTTGCGGAGAATTGAATATTGAATAGGCATGCACACTAAAATTACTAAATATAGATTGACTATATGACTGTAATTTTGTTATTGGAAGAATTGTATGGAATTGCAGTAGATGAATAGTTATTTGGTTAGAGACAGGTGAATTAATTTAACATGCTCAATGTATATTCAAAGGGTTTCACCGAACTCTTTTTGTTAGGGTGGGGTGAATTCAGTGAACAAGTAAAATGTATATTCAAAGGTGGTTTCACTAAACATTTTTTTGTTAAGGTGGGGTGAATTCGGTTAACATGTTAAATGTATATTTAGTGGTTTCACCAAACACTTTTTGTCGGGGTAGGGTGAAATCAATTAACATGGAAAATGTATATTTAAAGGTTTCACTCAACACTTTTTTTGTCAGGGTGGGGTGAATTCAATTAACAAGTTAAATGTATATTTTGTGGTTCACTAAACATTTTTGTTGTTCAAGTGTGGGTAATGTAGTTAACACTTAAATTTATATATGGCATAATTTCAATGCATATAAAAAGATTGAATGCATAGTTGAAAATTACAAAATTCTTGTTGTATATTCGGTGTATATTTAGTATTTCTCATGTATATACAACCAATTAATATAATACTAATCGGCTAGATATACATGAAATAACTCAATATACACTTAAAACACTTGTAATCCTCGAATATCACTGCTTGCATATGTACTCATTGCATGAAAAACATAGAGAAAATATTTAAATGACACTCATATCCGAGCTCAAGTGATGACCAAATTGATGATTCAAAATAAACAACATTATATTCATATATGTCTATTTAATGTGTGAGTGCATAGTATAAGACAAAAAATAGATAAGTGTATTCAATGTATGTTCATGAATCTCGTATATAAAACCACCTAATATAGTAGTAAGCACATTTATTCATATGTTTTTAGTTGTTATGGTATTCGAGGTTCAAAGTATATTCACTAATATAAATGTACATTCATATATCAGAGGCCACGCATCCTGTATGCAATAATTCAACACACATGTATGAAACCACTCTATTTCATGACATTTTCTAAATTGTATCAGCTGAGTTCATGGCGAACAGAAGGTTAAATAAGAACATGCATATAAATAACTCAATATAAATGAAACTACATTTGTAATCCTGGTATCGCTTGTGAATGTGTTCATATACCCAGGAATATAAGTATATTCAATATATTTTCAATAATTTTAGTGTACGGGGAGAGGTCTATTAAGTGTATTTTTAGTAATTTCAATTAAGGTGAGGTGTATTAAATTGACATATAAAGTGTATATTATGTAATTTTAATGCATATGAAAAATTTGAATGTGTTTAGGTGTATCTACAAACTATCGGCATACAATGAAATCACTAAATGTACACTAAATAAATGGATGTAAATTTTGCCTTTGAACACACCATATTCCATGGCTAAATTACAAGCATATATTCAATGTATATTTAGTCATTTATTTGCTTAAGGGAGAGGCAATAGTTCTAAGAACATGTAGTTACCGAATAATGTTTTTGGGTGGGGTGTATTCAATTAGTGTATTTAATGTATATTCATTAATTTCAGTGCATATTAAAAGTTTGAATGTGTAGTAGAAAATGACAAAGTTATAACCGTATATTTGATGTATGTTTAGTAATTTTCTTTGTATATTCATCCGATGATATAAAATTAACTATGGATATTCAAATATTAACTTCTTAAAAAACACAACATTTATGTATATTCATATATTCTTTAGTTGTTATGATATTTGATACATGATGTATATTCACATATATAAGCTAGGAAAAATACACTACTAACAAGGAAGTAAAATACCAATAATCATACCTCCTCCTTCGTGTTCCATAGCAAACCTCAGAATGGGCTAGGAAACTTGGATTGAGCCCTGATTTTGTGATATGTAGGTGCTTTTCTTCAAGACGGAGCAAGATCTTCCTGCAACAACGATCCTCTTACTTTGCACTAGATGGGAAAAAGGATTATGAAGCTATTTTGGCATTAGGACGAGGCAAAAGGATGTTCTTTGCTCAAAGGATGCAAGAACTTAGATATGGCATGTAAGCTTATTCTCCATGTGTTTAGAGGGGAGGGGTAAGGTTGTATTTATAGCATGAGGGAGTGATTAGCTTAGATTAATTTAAGTAATCATGGTTTGAAAATGTGGGCAAGATTAAGTGAGTGGTTTGAAAATGTGGGCAAGATTAAGTGGGTGGTTTGAAAATGTGGGCAAGATTAGGTAAGTGGTTTGAAAATGTGGGCAAGATTAGGTGAGTGGGGACCACGAAGAATGGGTGAGGATTTGAATTATTTTTTAATTCATAAGTGGAGGATTTTAGGTGAGTGGGGACCACGAATGGTGGGTGAGGATTTGAATTTGAATTTTTAATTCAATAGTGGAAAAACATGGAGAATAATGACATGTGGTGAGGATTAGATTATTTTTAGATTTTGAAATGGATAATTAATCAAATTATATTTGATTAATTCGAAGTGTATTTTTGTGGGAAATTGGGAAGGGGAATTAATTGATTTAGGATAGATGTGAAATTGGGGTGTCTACATTTGCCCCTCTTTGGAAGGGTACTATGAAAGTAGTGTCCTTTCAAATAAAGTAGACGGTATGGGGGAAGAATTCAATCTACTTTTTAAAAGGTAGAGCGAATGTTTGTTGGGGAGAATGGAAAGTGGTGAGTGACGGATGTTATAGTATCCTCTAAGACAAAAATGTCATGAGAAGATGTGATTATGGATAGATGTGGTGATGCCCCCTCGAGAGGACTGACGAGAATGAAATATACGACAGAACTCTCGAAAAGAAAGGAAATGGATTCGGCGGAGAAGAGGATGATAATGGAGTGGAAGAGACTGGAATGACCGCACGACGCAAATGGAGAAAGGATTCAATCGACCTTGAATGCTAGGTGTGAGGGTGTGTAGGAAAGAGAAAGGGAATGGATAGGATTGGGGTTGATTATGAGAAGAGTAAGGGAGATAGGGAGGGGAAAAAAAAAAGGAATGAAAGAGGTAGAAATAAGAGAGAGGGATGATAGGGGAAGAAGGGAATGATGAAGGACAAACAAGGCAAAAGAGGAAAATGACAGAGTAGAGGGTGAAGGGATGAAATAGAGAGATGTGCAAAATGAAGGAAGCAACAGAGATAGTAAAGAGGGATACGTGGAAGTGAAATAAATGAGAGAGCGAAGAAAAGCAGGAAATGGGAAAGGATAAATAAGAAGGAGAAAACGAGGTGGGAGTAGGGGGTGAAATGGAGGGAAATGGAAAGAGACAAAAGAAGAAGTAGAATAGAGAAAAAAGAAACTATGAGGGGCGAGGAAAGTGTGAAAAAGAGGAGAGAAAGGAAGAGAAACAGATACAGAATGAACGAAAAGGTAGGGGTGGTAGAGAAAAGGAGAAGTGGTTAGAAGAAACGTGAAAATTAGGGGAGAGGAAAGGAAGATAGAACGAATACAAGGAGAAGATTGAAGGAATTGTGTCATTGCGAGGAAGATCAAGGCCAAGAATATGGAGCAGACACACCGTATGGAAATGTATGTGGAGGGTGGTATGATAAAAAGATAGGACAACGGCCCGAAAGCGACCGGGTTATTGATGGGGAAGTAAGGAGGAAACGTGATGGAAAAAGGGGAAGAAGATGATACAAGGGAAGGGAAATAAGACGAGGGGTGGGAGAGAGAAGAGGATAACAAAGAAAATGATGTAGAAGGAAGGGAATACAGAAAGGGGGTAATAAGTGGAAAGGGAATGGTATAAGGAATGTTCAAAGAAGAAAGAGGGGAGGAATGACATCGATTGGAAAAGATGTGGAGATGCATGAAATGAGGATACTAGGATGACGAGAAAATAGGAAAAGGATGTATGATGAAGACAGTAAAGATATTGAAGAGGGCAAAGAGGAGATGGAGAGATGGGTAAGAAGCGACAAGAAAGGGTAGGAGTGAGGGAAAAGAATAGGAGAGAAAAGAGAATAGGGGATAGAAGAGGCAATGCCAATGAGGGGACGTTAGGGAAATCCCCTTGACAATGAGTGGTGGGGAAGGGTGAGAGAAAAAATGAAGAAAAGGAGAAAACTAATGAGGACTGGAAAGGGTAACGCCAACAAAGGGACGTTAGGGAAAACCCTTTGACAATGAGTGGTGGGCTTAGAGGAGGGAAGGAATGAAGGGAAACTCTAGAAGGTCCAAGGGAGTGAATGAGGTCATGCAGAATGAGGATTGATAATTTTTAGGGAAAACCCGTTGACAATTATTAGCGCGAGGAAGAGAAGATGATGATGAAAGAATGATATAGGAGTGTTAACAATAAGGGCGAATGTGTGTGTGGGTAGAAATGTGGGGGGAATTTGAGAAGATGAAGTGGAAAGAGTGAAGAAGATGGGAGGGATGAGTTGGGACTAAGTGAAAGCAAGGAGAGGATGCGGGTGATGAGGATGAACGAGGTGAGGATGAAGAACCAAGACATGAAAATAATGGGAAGAAATGGTATGAAGGGTGATGGATCAAGAAGGGGAAAATGGGGGAAAAGAATGTGATTGTAGGTGGAAGAGATGAGTTGTATGTTGTAAGAGGATATGTGGAGAAAGGATAATAGTAGGAGGAAAAAGTGGGTAATAGGAGATACCAGGTGGAAGAAGCGATCAACAAAGTGAATGAAGAATGAGGCGGGGGAGAAGTTCACGATGACAAGTTAAGTGTAGGGAGGACCCTGACATAAGATTGTCATGTGACGAAAGTGGTTAAGTAAGATTGCCATGTGAGCAAAACTGGAGATGACAAATGGTCAAGCGAGAAGTGGTGTTTGCGAGAATCGAAAAGGAGGTGAAAGGATGTGATAATGGGGAATGCCAAGAAAAAATGAAGGGTGAAGGGTGTGTAGTGATGGGGAAAGGCAAGGAGACAGATCATCCTTAAGAGGGACTCTTAAGTGAGATCGCCATGTTGCGGGTGAGTGGTTAAGTAAGATTGCAGCGAGAGAGAGGGTGATAGTGGTGGGAAAAGATGTGATGATGAGGAATGAAGAGGAAATATGGATGGTGAGATTGGAGAGTGATGGGAAAGTGTAAGATGACATGTCATGCTTAAGAGAATCTCTTAAGTAAGATCGTCATCTTCTTTGGAGAGGTTTTGTAGGGTCACCCAACCGACAGGGATGATATGCAAAGAGAAAGACAAAATGATATTGGGGATAGGGGTGGAATGGTAGGGTGAAGAAGATGATCGCGATGAGAGGTGGGAGAAATAAGAAGGGGGAAATATGATGGGATGGAGGAAGGCCACAGGCGATCAACCTTAAGTGGAAGTATTAAGTAAGATTGCCATGCGGTGGAATGGTTAAGTAAGATCGCAAGGCTGAGGAAGAAGAAGGATGATGTTAGAGTTGGTGGGAATAGGGTATGACAAAATGGACTAAAGGGGAACCCTCAAGTGAATTTTCCATACTACGAGAGCGTGTAAGTAGGATGACCAGGCATAAGGTGGATTTGGGGAAGGATGAGAAAAGAGTGAGTGAGGTATGCCTAAGTGGTATATGATATGAGATGAGGTGATAATAAGAAAGAAAGGACACAAAGGAGTGTAACATGAATGGATGAAGGAATATATGCAGTGGAGGGTGGAGAGTGTGAGGGGAATCCTTAATTGGGATGCCTACGTGGTGAGAGTAATGATGCGAGAATGGGAAGTAGAAGAGGTGGAATGGGAAGATGTGTTTGGTGGTGATGGTTATTTGATGAGAGGCGGGTGGTGAAGAAGCTTCTCAAATGGGGAAGATCTTAGGGAGAGGGTAAACCTACCTTTGAGGATTCCATATAGAAGGGTTATTAAGTAAGATTGTCAAGCGGGAAACAAAAGGGTGAAAGGAAAGAATACCAATGGGTGAGAGGGGACATGAATGGTGAGAAGGGTAATATGGGTAGAAGCGGTGGAGGAGTAAAAATGAGGAGTGAGGATGAATGGATCAAATACATGGTGATGATGGTGGGGAAGAAGGCGCTGCTTAGATAGTAAATGTTACTTGAGAAAGATCGTCAAGTAGGATTCGCAAACTGCTAACGGTGATAAAGTAGGATTTCCAAACCGGAGAATGCATTAGTACGGGTGAATGGATGGGGTGTAAAGTAAGATGTTGATCATGCAGGAAGATACTCACGTGACGAAAAGCATCTTAATTTTAATATAGCACATAATAGGATGCATCGTGATATAAAAGATCAGGATGACTAGACTGTAATATGCGTGATAGCATAGACAGGGGCCATCAAAAAGGTTTGATGCCCCATGCGATATATGTAAATGGAAGAGAGCATAGACAGAGGCCATCAAGAAAGTATGATGCCCCAGTACGACATGCAATCAGATAACATAAGAATATTAGAGAGAACACCAGGATACATAAAATCAAGATGCCCCTGTAATATATCAAGATACAAGAAAGCAATTAATAATTTGCCACTAATAATGCAACACAAGAACCAGTAAACATGTCCCTAACGTGTTCCATAGTGATGATTGATTAGATGTGCCCCCAGTAGGGTACAAGGATTGGGTCGATCTCCTCAAACAAGGAAACAATGAGAGCGGATTTTCCCCAAGCGAGGATTCACGCGAGGAGAAGTGGTTTGAAATTGGTAGTCATAAGGTGGTTGGACCATTTGTTTGGGATAATAGTTGAAAGGATGAATTGTGTTGCTTATTGAGTTTTACGATTTTGTGGATGTTTTTGGTCTTTTGAAAATTTTGCAAATGTTTTTGTATTTTAGATATTTTCTAATGTTTTTATTTTTGGATTTTTGGATTTTCTAATGTTTGTTTTTGAATTTTATAATTTTTTAGATTTTTGGAGTTTTTGAATGTTTTGTATTTTTGGAGGATTTTTATACTTGGGAATTTGACGATTTTCAAATGTTTTTGGATTGTGAGATTTTACACTTTGTTTTTAGATTTTTGACGATTTTCAAATGTTTTGTAGATTTTGAATTTTTTCAAATGTTTTTAGATTTTGAATTTTCAAATGTTTTGGATTTTTGACGATTTTCAAATGTTTTTGGATTTTTAATTTTTTAATGTTTTTGGATTTTGACGATTTTCAAATGTTTTTGGATTTTGATGATTTTCAAATGATTTTGTATTTTCAAATGATTTTTTTACACCGTGAGTGGCAATTTATGGCCCGTGAGTGCGGACTTATTTTGAGAGCGATAAACATGGATATTATCCATATGTACCATGTTACGTGTTGTAACTTATGCTCGAGAATAACACAAATTCTCTTTCCATTGGCAGGATATGGTGGTGATGATATGATGAAAAGAATTCCAACTCCATTCTTGACTCCACACAACTAGTAAGATGCGTGGGCTCATCACCGAGAATCGAGAAGGACGCAGGAGGTGGATAATGAATATAGAGACAAATGCTAACAACAATCCCTTTGGGAAATTGTGACTCCATTCTTCATAATGGTCTTGAATCGGTTTCAAAAATGGCTTTCACTTTATGAGTCACATCTTGGACTTAGACAGGTTATGTGGCCTATTGATTGATAAGATATGAGGTTAAAGGATAGTTCTCTCTTCACTTAGGCATCTAAATTACGTGTTTGGGGATTTTATAATTTGTAAGCACTATAAGATTTTGTATTTTTGAAATGACTCCCTATGCCTTGCTCCATACTACTAGTGAGAAGCGAGGGCTCATCACTGAAAGGCAAAATATAGGCGAAGGAATTTCTTTTTAGTCTTTTTTTTTTTTTTTATTTTAATTTTTTGGAATATTTTGCAATGTTTTTATGCTTATATGAGAATGACCCTCTACGCTTTGCCCCATGCCACTTGTAAGAGCAAGGGTTTATCACCGAAGACAAGACATAAGCGAGTAAGGGCACCTTCCTCCATTCCCAATCTCACACTACCAGAAGAAGTGTGGGCTCAACACCAAAGACTATGAAGGATGAAAGATGTGACAATGAATTATTCATAAGTTATTGAATTGATGGATTTTTTTACAATAGTGCTTTGTATTTGGGAAGAAACATTTGCCCCAATCTCACCCCACACGACTAGTAAGGCGCGAGGGTTCAACACCGAAGACCGAGATGGACGACCAAACAAACCGGGTAACGAAGTTTAGAGCTTTGTTATGAAAGAGAGAATGTATTAGAAGGGGATATATTACCATCAGTAAGCTTCTAGGTATGACCATAGAGGAAAGCGACTGAAAGTGGAAGAAGTATGATGCTCACAAACTTAATAGGATTTATATTAGCACTTGTATCATGATGATAAATATGAAGATGTGATTTTGATAAATAAAATATCTGCCAATGGAAATGAATAAATTTAAATTATTCGGAGATAAGCAAGACAAAAGGAACAATGTACATGTTGTATCCTGGAATAGTGAACATCTCAAGGATAAAATTTCTTTAAGTGAACTACATTCATTGGTTCATCAAAATCTTGACCATCTTCAGTGGCCAATTTATAGGCTCCAAACCCAAAACTATCTATGATTTCGTTGGGCTCAAATTTGTCTTGTTTGTCTCGTTCTTTGGGTGTGTTCTTTCGATTTTCTTTGAGAATGAAATGATCGACCTTAAATTTTCTAGGTTTGATTTTTTTATGGTAGCTATGCCATAGCCGATTTTGATATACTTGAAGATGATCTAGGGCATTAAGTTGTTTTTCATCAAGAAGCTCGAGTTCACTAAGGCATGAGTGTTGATAATAATCTTGATTGATTACATCTTTGAGGGATATTCTGAAGGATGGAAATTCAACCTTGACATGTAAAATAGCTTCCCAACCATAAACAAAGGAGAAGGGAGTGGCTCTAGTAGGTGTGTGATAAGATGTGCGGTAAGCCCAAAGAGTGGGGTAGATTTGGTTAAGCCAATAGCTTCCATGTGTGTTGACAATGATGGTTTGTATTATTTGGTTTGTTACTTTTGTTTGTCCAGTAATTGATTGATTTGAGGATAGATTCATGATTAAAGATGGAAAAGGTGGCATAAAGATATTCCTGGGTATACGTACCTCGTAGAATGTATGCACATAGAAGTCTTGATAGGTGAGAATCATTAGTGATGAGATGCCTGCAAGATCGATCATTGAAAGCATGATGGACATGATAGGTTGCATTGTTGCAAGTGTCCAAACTTGATGAGGTTGTGTTTTGACAATAAGGCTAGAGATGTTAGGCATAAGAGCCAATATTGGAATAATAGAATCAAACTTAATGGTACCTGTTGATGGAACCTCTTCTATAGTGTCTACAGTAATATCAAGGTTTGAAAGGGAGTCTTGAAACAAGATCAAGGTCTCGTTAGATGTTGGAAGAATGTTGTTGGCCAAAACAGGTTCAATGTATGTTTGAACTAATGGAAGGAAATTTGAAGAAGATATGGATTGGTTTGGAATTAGAGAGTCTTGACTGTTGTCGTCATGATCTCGTGGAATTTTAGTATATATAGGAGTTTCAACAGTAGTCAGCTTTTCATGGAAAGTTGTGGTATTAGATGTGTCGTTGGTTACAAGAGCATTGTCATCAAGTTCTACAGAGATGACGTCGTCGTCAATTAAGTCTTGGACGTAATTCTTAAATCACACACATTTATCTATGTGATGACCATCAATGTGATGAAAGTCACAGTATGTGTTAGGTTTGTACCAGCATGGCTTAGCTTCCCCTTTAACAAAGGGTTTTGTAATTGGATATCTTATCAATTTAGCCTCTTTTAGTTGATGAAAAACACTAGAGAGACTTTCTCGAGGGTATACGGCGTTGGACTTTACGTGAACTGATTTCTTTGTGAGGTTGTATGATCAATTTTTTGGGTGATCGCTCATTGATTTGGGTAGCCATATGAGAGAGTTGTGTTGTCATCTTATTAATTTTTTCTAATAGCTCATTGTGTGATGTTTTTCGTGAATTCTTCATGTGTGAAAGAGAGGGAGAACAAAGAAAGGTGCAATGAAGAAATCAACCTATTGATTGTGATTTTTATTTTGGCTCAATCGAGTTTTAACAAGTAAGGCTATAAGGAGAAAGCTTAAAAAAGCTACTCGGGATACAAGTGGGATATAACTCAAACAAGCTATGACAAATATCTTGATTGGTTTGGATTAAACAAGCTTAGCAGACGAAAATGTAAGGAGTACACTCAAACAAGGTACTCAATACAAGTGAGATATAGCTCAAACAAGCAATGATGAGTATGTTGATTGGTTTGACTTAAACAAGCTCTAGATTTTTGATAGGAAGAGTAACTCAAACAAGTGACTCAACATAGTTGCGAACTCAAAATGAGATTTGAAGGGATTTGTGTCGGATGGGATTTTGTTAAACTTGACAGCTGATGAAATAATGAGTGAACTCAAACAAGTCACCCAATATTATTTTGATATAGCTTGAAACAAGCTATAAAGGATGTTCTGACAATTGATGAGATAAGGAGTGAACGCAAGTCACTCAATATCTATTGGATATAGCTGAAAACAAGCTATAGTGGAGTTGTTGTTGGCTAAAGTAGGCTAATGAAATCAGTGTGACGTTTTGATCTTCATTGTGGGATTGCTTGAATGTTTTGCTTGGTATTGAATCGGTCGAGAAATGGTGTTGTGGAACATGATTAGGATTTTAATTTTACAATAAACACATTGATATTAGCCAAGTTTTATGATAAAAACAATGCTAAACTATTTTGTTTTCAAACAGCAAGCAATCATGTGGATTCGATTGTTTTGGCTTATGAGGTAACTTCTTCAGGAATGATCATTGTTTCATGCAATCATACAAGTATCTTTGTGAAATGGTGGATGCGAGCTCGTATTACTCCAAGAAGATCGTCCTTTGATATACCTAGTCTGATATACCTAATTCATGCGTATGGAATAGGGTGGTACGGAAACCCTTAGAGCACTTTGGAGGAGACTCACCAATTCTTACTTGCTGTTTGGAGTGAATCACCACATCCGAAGCGAGGTTTTGTGAAAAGGTGGAAGGTGATGGAGGGATGAATGTGTATGGTGTCCTTATAACTCCCCGAAGATTTACTGAGGACGATGCCCGAGCTTCGTTGTTATAGCTATTTAGGCGTGAATCGCATGCGCTGCATGGCAAAGATTACTGTAAGTGAAGAAGCGGAGAGAGGTAAATACCGAAGCCGTGATGAGACTAGGTCTCAAAGTGCAATACAGATGCAAATGTTGTTGGTGCGTGGTAGTCAAGTCCACGTCACCGTGTAGCTTTGGTGGTGGTGAAATCCACCTCGTCTACGTCTTGAAAACAATATGATAAAGTGATTAAACGCATGGTTCTTTCCAACTTGAAATAAATCACTAGCAGAAAATAATTACGTACCTGAGCGTACTTTTTTTGTTTCAGCAATTGTCTTTGAATGGTGGTATTTTTGTGGGATTTTTGTTGTTTTTTTTTTGTTTTTGTTTTTGACAATATTCAATAGATGTGATTCTAAAAAAATAAATTAGTAGTTATCCTGTGAATGAAATGTTAGAAAAGTAATCGTGGTTGTTTTTGATTTTCCAGATCGCTCAAAGGTGCAGGAAAAGAGCATACACAACCAACAACCAAACAAATATTAAGAATATGACAAAGGAAAATAATTATTAAAATGATAGTTGGAAAACAAAGCTAGAGGATCCTGCAATGTTAGAACAAGAAACTAAAAAAATTTGACTATTTCTGATTTTCCAGATCGCTCGAAGGCGCAAGAAAAGAGCATACGCGGATATAATTGGAATAGTTTTTTTTTTTTTTTTTTTTTAATGTTAATAATTATTGCAATTAATCATGATTGTGAAATAGTGATAATGATTATTTTCACAAAAAAGAAAAATGATAAAAGAAGAGGGTGAAAACGTTACTTAGAAGTGTTGTTGTGGAAAAGTGAAATGTAAGGCAAAAAAATTAAAAATTAAAAAAAAATTGTTGTGCAGAGCCCAAGTGGCCTCACGTTTCTGATTTCCAAGATCACTTTTGAAGTGCGAGGAAAGAGCATACGTGTGAGGTTGTTACGTGAAATAAAATAAAAATAATAATTTTAAAAAAAAACTATAATTTTGTTGTTTTTTTGTTAAAAAGACAGGTGTTAGAAGAAATGAAACCAATTTTTTTGTAAGTCTAAATCTAAAAATTATTTTTCATTGCATATATCTTTTCAATACCTTTAGTTAAAAAAATGAAGTCATTCCGAGTTCGGGAGCAAAAGTTATGGCGTCCGGAAGATGGGCTATGGTAGCACTCTGAATGAAAATTTTGAACGTGAGAAAAAAGCGTCCGGGAGTTGTTTTTTTATTTTAAACTTCATACTTTACGAGAAGCTAAAATTTTGACAACAAGGTTAAAAAGAACAATAAACAGAAAGAAAGAGTTAGATCGCAAAATGATTGACTAAAATAAAAGAAAAAAAAATGATTAACTTCCTACAAAGCAGTTATTTTAGCAAAAGTAAATAAATAAATGCATTTTCCGGATTGGTTGTCCCATGACAGTAAGATGATAAACTAATGGCTAGTTCATGTGTTTCTACAGATGACGAGTAAATAACAAAATCAAAACTGGGAACTAAACACCAAGCACCGAGGAGATCAAAGACAGGATGAGCTTCAGAGTTTCATTGTTGCTATAACCTGCAGATACACCACAAGACACCACACAACAAAAATACTACCCAAAGCGTGAAGGTTAACCAAAGAAGACCATAAGGAACAGAAAAGGAAATAATAATGAACAATAATAAACAAAGAACAGATAAAACCACTAATTGGAAAATTAATGGTAATAGATCGAAAAAAGCCCAAGGCGTGCTTGAGAATGTAAGCTAAGAAAAATACACTTTGCGTGAATGAAGAAGTAAAATACCAATAATCATACCTCCTCCTTCGCGTTCCATAGCAAACCTCGAATGGGCTAGGAAACTTGGATTGAGCCACCGATTTTGTGATATGCGGTGCTTTTCTTGAAGACGGAGCAAGATCTTCCCTGCAACAACGATCCTCTTACTTTGCACTAGATGGGAAAAAGGATTATGAAGCTATTTTGGCATTAGGACGAGGCAAAAGGATGTTCTTTGCTCAAAGGATGCAAGAACTTAGATATGGCATATAAGCTTATTCTCTGTGTGTTTAGAGGGGAGGGGTAAGGTTGTATTTATAGCTTTGAGGAGTGATTAGCTTAGATTAATTTAAGTAATCATGGTTTGAAAATGTGGGCAAGATTAAGTGAGTGGTTTGAAAATGTGGGCAAGATTAAGTGGGTGGTTTGAAAATGTGGGCAAGATTAGGTAATTGGTTTGAAAATGTGGGCAAGATTAGGTGAGTGGGGACCACGAAGAATGGGTGAGGATTTGAATTATTTTTAATTCATAAGTGGAGGATTTTAGGTGAGTGGGGACCACGAATGGTGGGTGAGGATTTAAATTTGAATTTTTAATTCAATAGTGGAAAAACATGGAGAATAATGACATGTGGTGAGGATTAGATTATTTTTAGATTTTGAAATGGATAATTAATCAAATTATATTTGATTAATTCGAAGTGTATTTTTGTGGGAAATGAGGAAGGGGAATTAATTGATTTAGGATAGATGTAAAATTGGGGTTTCTACAACATATTCAATATTTATGTAGACATTCTTCACATAGTAAACATTCCCTATATTTTCAAACATTCTTTACATATTCATACATTATTTGCATATTCGAAGTGTAGACACAAAATCATGCACTTTAGGTAATTATTTAGTCCCGGTCTCATACTACTATTCATATTGTTCTTGAGTGAAAAAGAGTACTAATTAACCCATGTCTTTGGCCATTTTACTTTACTTTATCTTACTTTCGATCTTGCACTCATACTTTCCCAATCCGTATTTTCATCTTGAGTTTTCCCTATTATTGTTGGGGTGCCCAATCGGGGCTGGGGGCTCCCAAGCATTTTGGTCCCCTGCAGGGCACCTTGTTTCTCTTTTCACTTTACTCTCATCTTTTGGGCACTTTCTAGTTGTTTGAGATTTCTATATTTTTGGTGGTCGGTCTTTTCGGGGTTAATTACAAAATTAGAACAAGAGAACCATATAAATATAAAGTTATGAGACCATAATGAAGGACCAAACACTAAGCACTTACTATCACAACCACTTGTGATATTTGGATATTGTGAGTAGACCTAGAAATGGAAATTATTGGATGATGATATAGTTGTTGATAAAACCATAAATGATATTGTTAAATTGCTTTGATGTTGTTGTGATTCATACATCTAAATGATTTTGGGAATTATATTTATATTATTTTGGATGTTCTGATATGGCCACGAGGCCGAAGGAGGTATTTGTGTTTTGCAGGTTAAAATATCACAACAAACATCGAGGGATTGGAGACCAACCACATTGGAATTCTAGATGAATTCAACAAGGTCACCATGGCAACTAGTATTTGTTTGTGTGTGTTTGTGTGTGTTAGGGATTCCCATGGGGGATCACCTTTAATTGTGACCAAGGGGTTTTATGTATTCCTTTTATTTTGGTCCCTTTGTTTATGTTTGCATGTGTTTATTTTGTGGTGCTTTTACCCCTTTCATTATTCATTAAATGGTGTGTAAATATTGTGAGTAATCATGTTGTTAAGTTAGTTAATTAAAACATGTCATAAGAAAGTAATTAATAGAGTTGTTGGCCATGATTAAAGATGTGTAAGTGATGTGTAAGTTAACTTTTGAGTGTGAAACACTCCACCTTCTTGGAAATTCGAAATTGTCCTTGGAGGCTGATTTTGGAGGCTTGTGGGACAAGTTAAACTTGTCCCATACCTCTTAAATTTAATTACCAACCATACCTACGGTTGGGGAGTTGAGATTAGACTTTTGTGATGTTTTTTTGAGAAGGTAAATTGTAGGTTTTAATTGCACTTTTCTTACATGATTTAATTTCAGTCCTTTGGGGTGTGGGTTGGATTTGAGTGTGTAAGTAAACTGTCATATTATTCACCCACCTAGTTATTGTGCATTGGAGAATGAAGTTGACTTTTGGGTTGGGGTTGAAGAGATGTGATATGGCATCCTACGTGGATCTGCCTCATTCTCTTCCCTTCCCTCTTCTATAAAATTTGAATGGCTTGCCTTGTTTTGGGGTTGCTTCACTTTGGAGACTTCATTTTCTTGGGTGAATTCTTTTGTTGTTTTGGAGCTCTTGCTTGAAGAAGTTTTGGGAAGATTGTTGCATGCTTGTGCTTGGCTATTTTGGATTGCTTGCATTGGGATAAAGCTTGTTGTTTTGGAACTTGGAACAACTCCATCATGGAGAGGTAGGAGCTTGACTCTTGAAATGCTCTTCTTTTATGAATGTAAGTGTTAATGTATGAATGTTTTGGCATGGTTGTGGGTTGTTGGGTAGATGGCCTAGGAATGGTGTAGGAGAAGACTATGGGGTTATTTTGTGGGAGGCACAAGTGTGTTTTAGGGAGGTATAAGAGTGGAGGGAGTTGGGATTTGGGTTCCACCTTACAAAGAAATAGCTTGCATTTCTTTACTCATTATGGGGTGCCATAAGAGGTTGGGGAGGCATAAGGAAATGTGAGGAATAAGGGGTACTTGGGGGAGGCATAAGGGCATGTCAGGGATTTGAAATGATTTGAAATGATATATATATATATATATATATATATATATTTTGGTTTGTTCTCAGGTGGTGATACCCATTTCCCCTTTTGGGAGGCATAAGCAAGCATCCCCATAGTTTCTTGCTCCTTTGGCTTGCTTGAGGAAGCCTTAGTATTGTTTGTCATGTTTTAATGTAGTTGTAGAACTACATTCTATTTTGGGATTGTGTTCTTATTGTGATTATGTTGCTTGTGTGTTTGTGGAAGCTTGTTGTTGCCATGAGTTGGATCACATATTTTATTGCATTGTGGTTGGGGCTCGGGGGCCAATGAAGAAGGATGGCTTCTCCTCTTCATTGGATGTCTTGGTTGGGTGGAGAGTGTTTCCTTTCCCCTACTCTTGTTGTGATCAAATTGGAAGAATGAGAAATCTGCATGTTGTTGTTCTAGAGCTGAGATATAGACAGTTTGACAATCCCTTGTGAAATGAAATCTTATTGTAGCCCCTTTCCCACTTGAAGTGGATGATCTGTGTATTCATTATCATGGAAAGATACTATGTATTGGCAATGAAAGTGGAAATTTGAAATGTAAAAGAGTTATACTCTATTATTGTGTTGGAAAGAATGAGAAAGAATGATACGTGTTTTGTATGTTGTATTTTGAAATCAAATGGAAAGGAGGTTGTAAGAGTTTCATTTGAATTAATGGAAGTGTTTTCCTTGTTCATATGATATTCTTTCCATTGGAAATTTATACTTAACAAGCTCTATGAAATCCCTGTTTGGAAAGTGGAAAAGTGAAACACGTGAAAAGAAAATGTATTATTCTGTCCTATATATAATATATGTTTTTGGAAAGAATAAAATAAGGAAGTTGTAAAGTTGTCTTTTGGAATAGATAAAGGATTGCATAATCTTCCTCAAATTGTATCATTGTGTTGAATTTAATCATTTAGATGTAAGTTGTAATCTCTGTTTGAAAGGAAGTGTAATACTTTGTTTCTTTGAAATATGTGAAAGTTGGAAATCAGAGATGTATCTTAGTTTTGAATAGTTGAATTGAATCAACTAAATGCATTAGATTAGGTTTGGAGCACATTATAATACTTGGAAGAAGACAATGGAAAATAGACCTTTTTTTTAAAAAAAAATTGAACTCTGTCTTGTATTTCCTATTGACAATTATTTAATCCCAAATGCTCAAAATCTACAACAAAGGAATAACAAATGAAACATTAATTTGGGCATAATAAGATCTAATCGAATTCATCTAGATATTAACACTTAAGGAAATTCTTATAAAAACTTAGCAAAATCGGGCTCAACCATTTTGCAGTCGTGTTGTTGTCAAGAAATGTAAATGTTCAAATTACAAATCAATCAGACAAATTGAATCTTGAAATATCTCTTAAATACACCTAAGAAAAATTTTCCATGTCTATTTGACATGTTGAGAGAGGGACAAGAACAAATTTAACAAATTTAACAAGTTAAAATTTACTAGTTTGCATTGTAAAATCCTGCAGAACATTTTCACAAAATTGACCCCTTAAACTTTATCAAAATCAAAAATTAATGATCTCTGTGTAAAGAGGACGTCGAGAGATTTCCATAAAGTCCTTGTTTTCCCAAAACCGAGCCCTCTATCAAAAGTTATGGCCTTTTGAAGTTTTTCCTTCACTTGGCGTCAAAAAAAAAAAAATTTGGGAAAATTTTCCTTGGCGGGCCTGGGGCCCAATTTTCCCTTAGAACTTCAAAAAAATTTTGGGAAAATTTTCCTTTTTCCCCCTGACCCAACTGCCAATCAAGGCTGCCAGCGGACCCCTTTTTTTAGCGGACCTTTTAAAGCTTTAGCCTCTAAAAAAATTTTGGGAAAATTTTCCAAATTTTCCCCCTTCCCCCCTTAGCCCAACCAATCAGTGATGCCACATGGCATCATGAGGCATCGGTGGAGGAGTGGGTCCCTTTTTTTCTTTTGTACATTTTCAAAAAAATTTTGGGAAAATTTTCCAAATTTTCCCCCCCCCACCCCATCGCCCATGTCAATCGGGAGCCACCACGTGGCATCACGAGGTGCCGGCAGAGGCGCGGGTGAATGCTACCCTCTTAGCCCTTCGAGGGTGTTAAAATAATTTTCTCCCCCACCCCTGCCTTCCCCATATTGGCTTAGGAGATGCCACGTGTCCCTTGTGGACTTGTGGGAGCACGGGTGCAAAGTTGGCTTTTACCCCGCGGGGAAGATTTTTCAAAATGTCTCCCACCGCCCCGCTCTCCCCACGCTGACTTGGGAGGCACCACGTGTCCCTAGTGGACTTGCGGACCCGGGTGCGTGGGCACAAAGTTTTTTTTTTTTTCCCATGCAGGAAAATTTCCAAAAGTCTCCCCACGGCCCACCAACCTGCTCTTGGGGTAAATTTTCACCCCTGGGCCCGTGCGGCCCACTCTTGGGGAAAATTTTCACCCCAAGGCCCGCCGACCCATAACTCAAAAATATGAGGAGTTAGGAGGACTTATTTATATCAATGGAAAGGTGAGGAAATTTCCTATCCAATGGGAATGATTTAGGAAATTTTGAATGCATTAAGTTTGAGAAAAATCAAGTTGAACCTTTAAGCCTGTTAGAGAGTGGGTATGGTGAGGAATTACCCTCTGAACCTTATTGAACCTTCTAACCCTAAAATTTGGACCTTATGACCTCTAATAATTGTTAATAAAAGAAAATCATGTTCTAGTGAATTAGAATTGTTCTGGAACTTGTTAGTGATAGTTGTTGCCTTGTAATCCGGTTGTAGACTCTTTTAAACAAAAAAAAATTATTCCATAATTTTCCTAATTAATCCTAGGTTGTTCTTGGGTCTCAAGTGGGTTGTTTTAGTGGGCGTTACACTTGGTATCAGAGAAGTGGTTCAAAATCTTGGGCCATTGGGCACACTAGAAAACTTGAGACATGAACCTTAAATCTAGCACACTTTTAAATCTAGAAAACAACTTGGTTTAGAAGTTGCATATTTTAGTAAACATGGAAACTAAATAAAACTTAGAAAGGTGAACTAACTCTCACCTTGGTCTATGTAGGAGGCACAGATGGGATGAGGGGTATTTTCACATAGACCTAGACTTACCACCACCAGATCATGTTGTAGCAGCCATCCTACCCCAGATTTTGCAGACTCTTTAGGATGTTAATGCCACTCTACGGAGGATCAGTAGGAGGGCATGCAGCCAAACATGATAGAGTCCCTTCCATTGAGGGTCATGTATCACCTCACCCAGTGAGGAGCATGGAGGAGAGAACTCCCATGCAGAGTCAGCCAGAGATAAGTCACCACAGAGGGGCAGGGTGACCAAGTTTCAGGACATAGAGAGAGGTCTCGGAGCCCTAGGCTTAGGGATGAGCATGCAGAGAGACCTAGAGGCCATCAGACCATAGCTGCAGATCACATCAGGGAGATCCTGAAGCTTCACCATCACATTATTCTAGTGACATAGGTGGATTTCAGGTAGAGGCCTGGTTAGTGAGCTTGAGTGGGTGCTTCAAGCTCTATCCTTGTTCTAGCAACATGAAAGCTCATGTTGCGATCCATCTACTAAAGGATGGAGCTGGTGTCTAGTGGTGGATAGAGGAGCAAAAGCTCCATGTTGATTATGAGATAGTTACCTAGGAGCTCTTTGAGGAGCATTTCTAGACCAGATATTTGTCACGAGAGGTTCATACAATGCAATGGATAGATGAGTTCCATGACCTCGATAGGCATCTCTCACAGTGGCTGAGTATGAGAGTAGATTTTTGGATCTACTCCAATATGTTGGTTATATGTAGGATGAGCAGTGTGGATTCACAGGTTCATCCAGGGCTGAATCTAGACATTGGAGGTGCAGTGTGGATCCATTGTCCATAGACATTAGTTGAGGCCATCGAGAAGGCCTATATAGCAGAGGAGACTCGGGAAAGACCCAACAGGCTAGAGACCGAGTCCGAGCCCATACAACGAGATGTAGGGACATGAAATCGAGGGGTCGAGTACCACTTCCTCATGGTGGATAGGGTTCAACACAATCATCTTTTAGACCACAGTAGTAGCATGCGAGCCCCCACCCACCTTATAGACCTCCACAGAGATTTGATGCACAGAGAGGTCAGAGTATGGGGCCTCCTCCTAGGGTCCCATCAGACACAGGTGTGCCAGAGAGCTCACTCAACAGAGAGCTCACCAGCGAGAGACCTCTTGAAACTACATGGCCGGATCATCGGGATCCACACCACACGAGACCTCAGAGTACCGGCTGGACTCTGCTACATAGGGGAGAGATCAGGCGGTTGTTTTGGTTGTGGTGTTACTAGACATTTCTAGAGAGACTACCCACAAACCCTAATAACAAGGGTAAGACACAGATCTCAGAGCCTACTTGTTGGTGATATGGGGCACAGTCATAGGATGTATGTAGTGGTCGAGAACCACCAGGAGCATCAGAGTATAGTTATTGAGACTGTAGGTAACATTGGTGGTATTCCTACCTCCATTTTGTTTGATTCTGGTTCTTCTAATTCTTTTATTGCACCATCTTTAGTAGAGCGATGCAAGCTGGTGGCAGTTAGGTAGGGTCATTGTTGGGATGTTGAGATGGCTTCTGGAGCCAAGATCTCTGTAGACTCCTTAGTTAAGGAGTGTGTGGTAGATTTGGGACCTTTCACCACTACCTCGGATCTCTGTATCCTTCCTTTGGGCTCATATGGAGTCATCTTGGGTATGGATTGGTTGTCTACACATAGGGCTAGAGTGGATGTTACCACAAGATTATATCTTGTGCGAGATGATTTGGGAGTTGAGTCGGTGATTTTAGGGGTCGGAGACCCATTTCTATTCACACCATCTCTACTATGTAGCTTAAGTGGTGTGTGTGATGGGGTTGTCAGTTGTATGTTGTTACAATCAGTGACAGATCGAGGATGGATCTAGTGGACCATCGCTAGATGATCACCCCATTTTGAGAGAGTTTGCAGATGTCTTTCTAGGGGAGCTACTAGGGTTACCACCCCCACGTGAGATTGATTTTCATATAGATCTGGTTCCGGAGCAGAGCCTATCTCACGAGCACCTTATCGGATGACCACACTAGAGCTCTGTGAGCTCAAGTTGTAGCTTGAGGGCCTTTTGGAGAAAGGCCTTATCCACCTAGTGTATCCCCTTGGGGTGCACTTGGTGATCTTTGTAAAGAAGAAGGATGGATCCTTGTGGTTGTGTATTGATTACCACCAGTTGAATAAGGTAACGATCAAGAATCGTTATCCCCTTCCATGCATTGATGATTTGTTTGATCAGATGAAGGGAGCCACAACTTTCTCTAAGATAGACCTTAAGTCAGGTTACCATC
The DNA here is from genome assembly GCA_018340775.1 of Taxus wallichiana var. yunnanensis. NCBI lineage: Eukaryota > Viridiplantae > Streptophyta > Pinopsida > Cupressales > Taxaceae > Taxus > Taxus wallichiana. Next base: position 252,398,224 of record CM031238.1, on the reverse strand, counting down.
AGCTGAGGATTTTGGAGGTGGACATTCATAAGACCACCTTCCATACGAGATATGGCCACTATGAGTTCACAGTGGTGCCTTTTGGTTTGACGAATGCCCCCGTAGTGTTTATGAGTTTGATGAATGGGGTATTTAGGACCTTCTTAGATCACTTCATGCTCATCTTCCTTGATGACATTTTGATTTACTCACGTATGCGTGAGGAGCATGAGGGCACCTTCACCAGGTTCTTCAGTGTCTCCGAGAGCAAAACTTTACGGGAACTTGGAGAAGTGTGCATTCTTTCAGATGGAGGTGCAATATTTGGGTCATATCATTTTTGGGAAGGTATCACCATCGATCCTTCCAAGATTAGAGCTATTATGGATTGGCCAGCACCCACTACTATGACTAAGGTGCAGCTTTCATGGGATTAGCAGGTTACTACCAGAGATTTGTTTAGGACTTCTCTCGGATTGCACACCCCATCACTTCCCTTCGAGGAAAGGGAAGAAATTTTTTTTTTTGTCGAGATGTGTGAGTAGGCCTTGATACACTAAAAGGAATGTCTCACTACAACACCTATTCTTGCAATGTGCGGATCCACAGGGTGAGTTTTTCATTTGCATGGATGCTTCCTTAGCAGGGCTTGGAGGTGTGTTGATGCAGGAGGGTAGAGTAGTGGCTTTTGAGTCTCACAAACTCAAATATTACGAGCTTAATTATCTGAACTCATGATCTTGAGCTTGCGGTAGTTGTGCACACTTTGGTTCGATGGAGGCACTTTCTTCTTGGTCGAGATTCACACTCAGGACAGATCACTTGAGTCTTCGCCACCTCTTCACGCAACCCAATCTCAATGCTCATCAGTGGCGTTGGATGGAATTTCTTTGTGAGTATGATATGGAGATAGAGCATGTAAAGAAGGAGAATGTGGTGGCAGAACACTCTCAGAGATGGAGACATGTGGCTATGGCCACCTCAGTGAGCACAGATTTGAGGATTCTGCAGGATTCTTCAGGTTTCTCTGACTTCTACATTGCAGTTCGAGCAGAGATCGAGTCTCAGAGACCCCTCGAGGGGAATTTTGATGGTTTCTCACTAGAGGTAGATGGCCTTCTCAGGCACAAAGGCTAGATTTATGTTCCCAGAGAGGGAGGCTTGAGGTAGGACATCTTGGCAGAGGCACATCATGCACCCTATTCAGCCCACCCTGGGTGAAGAAGATGCACGCCACCTTGAGACAGTTGTATCATTGGAGAGGACTTCGTAGAGATGTGGCCCAGATTCATGTCACGATGTTTAGAGTGCCAAAAAGTGAAGGCCAAGCATCAACATCCAGTTGGCCTTCTCTTTCCTCATGCTATACCGAATGGAAGTGGGACACCATTTCCATGGACTTCATTGTTGGGCTACTGATGTCGAGATATCACCACGACGCCATCATGGTCACGGTTGAAAAATTGACAAAAGTGGCTCACTTTTCTCTGTGAAGACCACTTATACAGCTAGTGCAGTGGCACAGGTGTATCTTGATGAGATTGTCAGGTTGCATGGATTCCATGGAAGATCATTAGTGACCACGATCCTTTGTACACTTCCCATTTTAGACCACCATGCAACATGCCCTCGGGATGAAGATCAATTTCAGCACAACATATCACCCAGAGACAGATGGATAGATGAGTGGGTGAATCAGATTTTAGAGGACATGCTCAGGATGTATGTGATGGATCAGCATAGTCTAGATGGGAGGAGTACATGTACTTGGTGGAGTTTTCCTACAATAATAGTTTTCAGAGTTCTATAGGCATGGCTCCTTTTCAGAGCTTTGTATGGCAGAGAGTGCATGAGACACCTCTTAGTTGGGACAGTTAGAGGACAGGGTTTCTCTTGGACCAGCTTTGTTGCAGGACATGGAGCAGCAGGTGGTTTTGATCAGACAAGAGACTACAGGAGGCACATGACATGACATAAAAAGTATGCATATCATCATAGGACCAACCGTAGTTTTGATGTGGGCATGAAGGTGTTCCTTCGTGTCAAGCCACATAAGAGCCCTATCCATTATGGAAAAGGTTCTAAGTTAGCTCCTAGATTCATGGGTCCTTTTGAGATCTTGGAGTGTATTGGCCCTTTGGCCTACCATCTAGCATTGCCACCCAGCTTGTCTCGCATACATGATGTGTTTCATGTTTCAGTTCTTAGGAGATATGTTGCAGATCCTTCTCATGTGTTAGATTGGACATCATTATAGGTGCAGGATCAGGGGTAGGTGATGGTGGAGCCCATTCACATCCTAGATCGCAGGAACCTAGGCCTTTGAGGTAGAGAGGTTGATCAGGTCCGGGTGTAGTGGGACAGATATGATGAGACTACAGCTACATGGGAGGATGCTACTTTTCTACGAGTTCAGTTTCCACATTTGTTCCAGTGACTTCCAGGAGGAAGTCGAGTCTAAGGGGAGGGGATGTAGTGCCCACTTCCCTTTGACACCTTTTTTATACTAATCATGATATTGCTGATTATATTATGGACATGATTATGGACCTTATTATAGTATGATGTTAGATGTTAGATCATGGATTATTGTTGACTTGATTCAATTATGATGCATGATGATTATTAGAGACATTTTGGATATTGATGATGATATATTGTTTGACATGGTTATATTATGGATGTTGTGCGGACTTGTGATATTTGGATATTGTGAGTAGACCTAGAAATGGAAATTATTGGATGATGATATAGTTGTTGATAAAACCATAAATGATATTGTTAAATTGCTTTGATGTTGTTGTGATTCATACATCTAAATGATTTTGGGAATTATATTTATATTATTTTGATGTTCTGATATGGCCATGAGGCCGAAGGAGGTATTTGTGTTTTGCAGGTTAAAATATCACAACAAACATCGGGGGATTGGAGACCAACCACATTGGAATTCTAGATGAATTCAACAAGGTCACCATGGCAACTAGTATTTGTTTGTGCATGTTTGTGTGTGTTAGGGATTCCCATGGGGGATCACCTTTAATTGTGACCAAGGGGTTTTATGTATTCCTTTTATTTTGGTCCCTTTGTTTATGTTTGCATGTGTTTATTTTGTGGTGCTTTTACCCCTTTCATTATTCATTAAATGGTGTGTAAATATTGTGAGTAATCATGTTGTTAAGTTAGTTAATTAAAACATGTCATAAGAAAGTAATTAATAGAGTTGTTGGCCATGATTAAAGATGTGTAAGTGATGTGTAAGTTAACTTTTGAGTGTGAAACACTCCACCTTCTTGGAAATTCAAAATTGTCCTTGGAGGCTGATTTTGGAGGCTTGTGGGACAAGTTAAACTTGTCCCATACCTCTTAAATTTAATTACCAACCATACCTACGGTTGGGGAGTTGAGATTAGACTTTTGTGATGTTTTTTGAGAAGGCAAATTGTAGGTTTTAATTGCACTTTTCTTACATGATTTAATTTCAGTCCTTTGGGGTGTGGGTTGGATTTGAGTGTGTAAGTAAACTGTCATATTATTCACCCACCTAGTTATTGTGCATTGGAGAATGAAGTTGACTTTTGGGTTGGGGTTGAAGAGATGTGATATGGCATCCTACGTGGATCTGCCTCATTCTCTTCCCTTCCCTCTTCTATAAAATTTGAATGGCTTGCCTTGTTTTGGGGTTGCTTCACTTTGGAGACTTCATTTTCTTGGGTGAATTCTTTTGTTGTTTTGGAGCTCTTGCTTTGAAGAAGTTTTGGGAAGATTGTTGCATGCTTGTGCTTGGCTGTTTTTGGATTGCTTGCATTGGGATAAAGCTTGTTGTTTTGGAACTTGGAACAACTCCATCATGGAGAGGTAGGAGCTTGACTCTTGAAATGCTCTTCTTTTATGAATGTAAGTGTTAATGTATGAATGTTTTGGCATGGTTGTGGGCTGTTGGGTAGATGGCCTAGGAATGGTGTAGGAGAAGACTATGGGGTTATTTTGTGGGAGGCACAAGTGTGTTTTAGGGAGGTATAAGAGTGGAGGGAGTTGGGATTTGGGTTCCACCTTACAAAGAAATAGCTTGCATTTCTTTACTCATTATGGGGTGCCATAAGAGGTTGGGAGGCATAAGGAAATGTGAGGAATAAGGGGTACTTGGGGAGGCATAAGGGCATGTCGAAATGATATATATATATATATATATATATATGATATATATATATATATATATATATATATATATATATATATATATATGGTTTGTTCTCAGTGGTGGTGATACCCATTTCCCCTTTTGGGAGGCATAAGAAGCATCCCCCATAGTTTCTTGCTCCTTTGGCTTGCTTGAGGAAGCCTTAGTATTGTTTGTCATGTTTTAATGTAGTTGTAGAACTACATTCTATTTTGGATTGTGTTCTTATTGTGATTATGTTGCTTGTGTGGTTGTGGAAGCTGTTGTTGCCATGAGTTGGATCACATCTTTTATTGCATTGTGGTTGGGGCTCGGGGGCCAATGAAGAAGGATGGATTCTCCTCTTCATTGGATGTCTTGGTTGGGTGGAGAGCGTTGCCTTTCCCCTACTCTTGTTGTGATCAAATTGGAAGAATGAGAAATCTGCATGTTGTTGTTCTGGAGCTGAGATATAAGACAGTTTGATAGTCCCTTGTGAAATGAAATCTTATTGTAGCCCCTTTCCCACTTGAAGTGGATGATCTGTGTATTCATTATCATGGAAAGATACTATGTATTGGCAATGAAAGTGGAAATTTGAAATGTAAAAGAGTTATACTCTGTATTCTGTTTGGAAAGAATGATACGTGTTTTGTATGTTGTATTTTGAAATCAAATGGAAAGGAGGTTGTAAGAGTTTCATTTGAATTAATGGAAGTGTTTTCCTTGTTCATATGATATTCTTTCCATTGGAAATATGTACTTAACAAGCTCTATGAAATCCCTGTTTGGAAAGTGGAAAAGTGAAACACGTGAAAAGAAAATGTATTATTTTGTCTCTGTATATAATATATGTTTTTTGAAAGAATAAAATAAGAAGGATTTGTAAAGTTGTCTTTTGGAATAGATAAAGATTGTATAATCTTCCTCAAATTGTATCATTGTGTTGAATTTAATCATTTAAATGTGAGTGTAATCTCTTGTTTGAAAGAAAGAAATGAGTATAAAGTGTAATACTTTGTCTTTGAAATATGTGAAAATTGGAAATCAGAGATGTATCTTAGTTTTGAATAGTTGGATTGAATCAACTAAATGCATTAGATTAGGTTTGGAGCACATTATAATACTTGGAAGAAGACAATGGCAAATAGACCTTTTTAAAAAAAAAAATTGAACTTTGTCTTGTATTTCCTATTGACAATTATTTAATCCCAAATGCTCAGACCGAATCTGCAACAAAGGAATAAAAAATGAAACATTAATTTGGGCATAATAAGATCTAATCAATTCATCTAGATATTAACACTTAAGGAAATTCTTATAAAAACTTAGCAAAATCGGGCTCAACCATTTTGCAGTCATGTTGCTGTCAAAATGTAAATGTTCAAATTACAAATCAATCAAAAAATTGAATCTTGAAATCTCTCTTAAATACACCTAAGAAAAATTTTCCATGTCTATTTGACATGTTGAGAGAGGGACAAGAACAAATTTAACAAATTTAACAAGTTAAAATTTACCAGTTTGCACTATAAAATCCTATGCAGAACGTTTTCACAAAATTGACCCCTTAAAATTTATCAAAATAAAAAATTAATGATCTTTGTGTAAAGAGGACATCGAGATATTTCCAGAAAGTCCTCATTTTCCCAAAATCAAGCCCTCTATCAAAAGTTATGGCCTTCTAAAGTTTTTCCTTCACTTGGCGTCAAAAAAAAAAAATTGGGGAAAATTTCCTTGGCGGGCCCATGGGCCCAATTTTTCCCTTAGAACTTAGAAAAAAATTTTGGGAAAATTTTCCTAATTTTCCCACCCCACTTGACCCACAGCCAATCAAAGGCTACCATGTGGCACCATGAGGTGTTGGTGGAGGGGGACCCCTTTTTAAGCTTAGCACCTCCTCCCAAAAATTTGGGAAAATTTTCCAAATTTTCCCACCACCCCATGCCGGCCATGAACCAATCAGGTGATGCCACGTGGCATCACGAGGCATCGGCGGAGGAGTGGGTCCCCTTTTTTGTACGTTTTTAAAAAAAATTTGGGAAAATTTTCCAAATTTTCCCCCCACCCGCCCGCCGCCCGAATCGGGAGAGCCACCACGTGGCATCGCGAGGTGCGGCGGAGGCACGGGTGAATGCTACCCTCTTAGCCCTTTGGGGTGTTAAACTAATTTTCTCCCCACCACCCCGCCTTCCCCATGTTGGCTTAGGAGATGCCACATGTCCCTTGTGGACTTGCGGGCAGGGCACAAAGTTGGCTTTCACCCCACTGCACGGGAAGATTTTTCAAAATGTCTTCCACCACCCCGCTCTCCCCATGTTGACTTGGGAGGCGCCACGTGTCCCTAGTGGACTTGTGACTCACCCACGTGGTGTGTAGGCAAAATTTTTTTTTTTCCCATGGGAAAATTTCCAAAAGTCTCCCCGCGGCCCATGACCCGCTCTCTTGGGGTAAATTTTCACCCCAGGCCCGCAGCCCGCTCTTGGGGAAAATTTTCACCCCAAGGCCCACCGGCCCATAACTCAAAAAATATGAGGAGTTAGGAGGACTTCTTTATATCAATGGAAAGGTGAGGAAAATTTCCTATCCAATGGGAATGATTTAGGGAAATTTTGAATGCGTTAAGTTTGAGAAAAATCAAGTTGAACCTTTAAGCTTGTTAGAGAGTGGGTATGGTGAGGAATTACCCTCTGAACCTTATTGAACCTTCTAACCCTAAAATTTGGACCTTATGACCTCTAATAATTTTTAATAAAATAAAATCATGTTCTAGTGAATTAGAATTGTTCTGGAACTTGTTAGTGATAGTTTTTGCCTTGTAATCCGGTTGTAGACTCTTCCTTTACTCACAAATTGTGACTAGCTAAAATTACCTAGGGCATGCTTTCAACACGAAGCACCTAGAACTATATTGTCTCTAAGATGTAGTCTGGCGCTCAATTAGTAATTCCACCATTGTAGCCACTTCAAGATAGTTGATTTGTATGCATCTTTATTTTTAGGATTTTGATGCTTTGTCTGGGGTTTTGTAGGTGTTTCCTTCATTGTAGATTTACCTCCGGTGAAGTTCAATGACATTCACGCGACAGGAAGTGAACACAAGCGATCATTCAACGACACCTTAGAGGAAGTTCCTTGGTCATTTCCATAAACCAAGGAGCCTAGATCTTAGACCTGATGCCATATGAACTATTCTTTTCCAGTGCCCTAATCCGGAAAATCTAGATTTGCAATTTCCTAAGCTCGTGTGTGTGCGGTTTCCTCCTTCTATTAAGTCGGTATCCATTGCAACACCATCCCTCAACCTCGAAGAATCGGCTAAGGCCTTTACCCTCATTACACACTAGGGTTTCACATTCTATTTGCTTAGTTGTTTGGGTGCATTTCAATATTTATTTATTTGTTATTTACTGCTTCTATAACATCAAATTAGACTACTATATTTAATTTTAGTCAACCTGATCTTTGCGTACACTTTCTCCTTGGGATTTTTCTTTGTATGCCCATCACTCGTAGTGGTCATTTTGGGTATATTAAATATTGTGACCTTCCTTCATTCAATCATAGAGTTTCTAAAATAATAGCTGATATCCCTACTTCTGTAGCTACCATTGAAAATCCTTTGGATAATTCGAACAATGTTCCTCTTCATGAAATAAAGGCGTCTGATAGTGAAAAATCATACGATGAGGATACCAATGTTGACCAAGACTAATTAAAAAAATTACTAATTTTTGAAAAGCTTTGTGTGATAATCCCACTCATCTTCCGTATGTCCTACATGCTTTGATTGTTGTTAAGAATACTCATGATGCTTTGGCCTCTATAGTTTCTCATTCTTTAGCTCCCATGGTCTCCACCCCACCCATTTATGTTTCAGCTCCCATTCCTACTACTATTACTCATGTCATTCACCCTAACACTCCTAATATGCAGCTTGACTCTTCTTCAAATACTCTTAATTTAAACTCTTTATATCAGGATTTGCAAACCCAAATTCGCCAGCTCCAACTCACTACTTCTCATGCATCACCATCTTTAGACTCTACTTCACATTGCATACTCCTTTTACACCTACTATATCTGGCTATCCATTGCCACCTAATTTACTCATCTTTAAGGGTGACCCATAAGAGCATCTCCAAGCTTTTCATGTAGTTTTCCTAGACTATGCGAGATGACTATACCATACTAGCTAAGATTTTTTCTTGTACTTTACAAGATTATGCGATGTGTTGGTTTTATGACCCACTTGTCCTCTAGGTAACATCTTTCATGCATCTTGCCGATGCTTTTCTCACTCACTTCTCTATCAACATTAGCTATAAGATATCTTATGCCTAACCAACACAAATCAAACATGGATCTAATGAACACTTAACAGACTATGCCTTGCATTACAAAAATAACTTAGCTAAGATGTCCAATATACTTACAGATTTTGAGCTTTAGGACTTATTCATTCAGAGTCTCTTACCACCTCTCCAAGAGAGTTTCTTCTTTGAGACATCTCCTTCATTCGACCAACTCTGTCATACCATTAAGATTTGTGAAACCAAGCTTATATCCATCGACAAGCTTAAGTATCGGGAACAAGCATCGTCCTTCACTCGCTTTCAAAAAAGACAACATTCAAGTCATCTACAACTAAACCACCTTACACAAAAACTACCATTAACACAATATATCTTTATTCTAAAGAGCTTTAATCGCAACCGCACTTTTAAGGTGTATCTTCACTAAGTTTAGTGTACCTCCACATATTTTACTACCGTAACTTGTCGATAGTAACCTCATTACACTACCTTCTCCACTAAAAATAGATCCATCTCAACCAAAAGGGCATAATTTCAATGAAAATTCCCATTGTGATTATCATTAGTGTGTAGGACACTCCATAGATCGTTGCTTCCGAATTTGATTTCTCATTCAGGGTTTGATTGATAGTGGTAAAATTGAGCTTCTAAACCTACAGTTTCTCCACCTGTCAATGAAAATCATAAGCTCAAAATCTTTAATAACCCTCTACCTAAGCATGACACAAAAGCGGCCGAATCTTCAGCTAACTATGTATATCACACAGTACCTCCTCCTACATCAAGGGCTCTTGAATTTCTAGTCGTGCATATTGATTCTTTGCCACTTTGATCATATCCTTCTCTGACCATGATTATCATGTGACTTTCACATCTAATCACTTACATATTAATGCATCTATTGACTCAATCTCTATCAATAATACTAAGGTTGACCCATCTTGGCCCATTAGCACATGCTCTATTCCACTTCTCATTGCTATCGGTTATCCACTATCACAAATTACATATCCGTTGAACAATTCTTATGGTGTCAAACTTCGTGTTATGGTAGGACTTCTTACGATGCTTGTGCCCTTCCTTGTTGGAGAAGAAGTCGACGGTTGTGAAATGCTTCTAGGCTTCAACTAGATTCTTAGGTCTAAGTCCATCATCTATATGAATTATTTACAACTAAAATTCATTCATAACTTGATTAAGTTGTTTCTATTAACAATGTACCTCCATCTGCTCCATTGTCCTCACCTCCTCATGCACCATTTAATGTGTCTCCTACTTCATTTATTATATCACCATCAATGTTACTCAAAGTGCAATCTACTCCTAGTTCACCTACTCATGCACCATCTACGTAGCCTTGCCACTCTGCTAGTACTACACATCAACATAGTCCCATTCCTCACATAGTTCTGCATCTTGGCGTAGCTCACCGCCTCATTTTATTCCGTGTGGGTTTACATCACCTCCACACTCAATTTATCATCGGTCTCTGTACGTACCCAAAATTGTAAGGTACTTGCACTTTGCTGAAAACAAAGTAACACGTGCCCCAATGATGATACAGTCTCCTCGCAGGTGTTCGGGATTTGGAAAAGCTCCCCCAAGTGTGCATTAACATCCCGCATGACCAGCGCATAGCCCCTGTGTGCTTTGTTGTTCTCTTTTCCCCTCTTTTCTTTGTGTTTTATCCTTCGATGTGAAACCGCCACCCCGACGGGGCGGCGGTCTTATACTTCTTTGCCTAGAAGAAGGGTGGCGGTCCAGTGTCGCTGCCCCCTGCTCGGCGGCGGTCCTATACGCGTTTTCCAAAATGTTCTTTTTAACGGGACTCACGTAAATTTCAACGTTTACCAGCTTTTTTCACCGCCTTTGGCTTGCATTAATGATTCTGGTTCCCTGGAATAGTATTTTGGCTTTGTTTATAGTTTAAGAGATCAATTTGGTTTTTACCTTTGGGTGAATGCAAATGCTATAAATAGTTGGCTTGTGCTCAAGCAAATGGCCCCTAAAACTTGCCTCTGAATTTCTCATTGTAATAGATTAGTCTTTCATTTTTCTTAGAATTCTTAGTTTCATTCATTATATGCCTAGTTAGTGTTGTTTTGTTGTTAAGAAGCCACATATCCACCTTGTGCAAAGTGTTGTTATCACTTCATCCAAATCAATTGGAATAGAACATTTTGTTTTCAATAGGAAGCCATTAAAGTTGCGAGGTTTTGTTCTTCAAATAGGATAGTTTCGAGTTACGGACGTTTTATGTTGCATGACTCATGCATAAATACGGCTAGGAATTACATAAGCCAAGCTCTGTACTCTTGCGCTATCTCTCTCCTACTCACATTGTATTCATTACGTATCCTAAGCTACCTTTGTCCCAATATCTACTTATGTTGATGCTTGGCATTACATGCTTTTACGGATCCACGTGAGCACGAAGGAGCGAGGAGATCACACCGAGGGACAAAACCACACATACCATCGGATTCGCCACTGTTCTGCAAAATCCAAGTTCTAGCTTTCAAAGTTCTAGTTAGAAGCATATCAAATAGAGTAGCCATCACTTTATTTTAGTCAATTTTACTTTCGATATTGCTTTAGGAAGCGGGGATTGATAATTTCTAAGAAACTATGATTCATTCCTCACTTCTGAGGTAGGATCGAGAATCTTTCAAATAGATTAGATCAGTTATTTCATTATTTAGAATAGATTTACAACTACACAGGCAAGTAACTATACTCGATTGCTTTGTTTGTTTTAAATTCGTTATTAGATTAGTTGTCAAATTCTAGATATATTAAAAATAGTTGCTCCTTCAATTTTATTCATATAAATTCATCAAAAAATACAAAAATAGAGAAGTTATATATGTTATAGATATATTTCACATAGTCAATTTTACTTTCTTTGATTAGATTTACATTATTGCTTTTGTATGACAATCATGGGACTAGAGCCCAGAGAATACGTATTCGAGCCAATCTTGCTGACCCAATCTTTTCACAAAGAATAACGATATAGATCGAATCTTAGGATCCAAGTCTTCCGAACAACAACAAATGTACAACAGATCAGCCTCCAGGTTGAGCGGGTTAAACATAGAAGATGACAAAGCGCACACGTTTTGGTCAAATCAACCAAACTATAGATTACCTTAGATATATATCCGCATGACTCTAGAAGGGGCTTAAAAGAGAGCAAACGTTTGGTTGTGATCCTTTGGTCCCATAACCAAACGCAGGAGACACTCTCATAGATATAGATACCAACTTAAGAATTCAGGTTGCACTGACGCTTTGTGAGATACTCTAAAAGATCGCACAATTATTTAATTACGAATATAGAGGTGAGAAAGCATATGACTATTGGATATTAGGGATTAGGGACTGAGTCTGCACATGACCATAGCAGGACCACAACAAACATGAATCTATGGTTGTGACCCAAAAATCCTGACCTAACGAATCAATAGGTGAATCGGACATAGATGTTGGCCTACGTACATTAGTATTCGAGATCTACTCCACTTCCACCTATCATCATTGAACAGCTTATCCTTGTTAGACGTAGCAGCTAATAAAGCTAAGGAATTCTGGACTAGGCCAGATAATCACCCATAGAGTCCACTATATCCATCATCCACCCTATGACCCTGTCTGGAAATATACACGAGACTATCCCAGGTCATTTTCCGCGTATTCCACAACCCATAGACCGAATCACGCCAGAGCTCGATATTGATTGGAGCCTTCGAGCAGTCATCCTCGCCGATCGATCTATCACACCAATTTAGGTTAGGAGGGCCTTCTTGCCTTAGATTCATAATTTCCACTAGTGCGTGTCGAAGACATCAGATTACCTAACTAGTTTTTCTACATCCCACGCGTATTCCATCCCCACCGGCTGTCTCGGCATGACCTCGAGAGGTCGGGTGCGAGGAAGAGTTACTTGTAGATTCCCACGCTCACTTGTCACTTTTCCATCATACAAAATTGGTGAACCCGACGTGAACTAAACAGTTCCTCATCTTTTATTTTCACTTCTTCCTTCCACCTTCGCTCTTTCCCATTATTCTATGGGTATTCATATACCCACTGAATATGTCGGGATTTGATGCATATGGTAGACCTCTCCTAGGTCTTGAAGTATACTACGCTCAATGAATAGGCAATCATCACCCTCACTCTCGGTATGGGGTGAAACCACTCAAATAACCAGATCATCAACACAAACTCCATCTCCAGGGTCGAGATATAGCTCATCTTTCCAAACGAGAGAGTTGGATCGGATCGCTCAAACACAACACGAGGCCTTCGGCTCGAACAATATGACGTTCACATGAGAATCTGGTTCGTCTCCTCAGGTACTGCTTAGACCACAAATTAGTAGACAAACTAACCCATACCTAATTTTAGATGATGAATATTCGGTACGTTATGCCAAGAATGAACAACGTTCTCGAAGTATGTACCCACCTATAGGAGGTTTACACACACAACCCGAGGTCTCTTTTCAAGAAAATACCTCCATGCCACGTCATATAAGAAATGCCCTCGGGAAACTTGGCAGGACAATGATCAATTCATAGTGAATACAACACGGGATATACAACAAATGCCACTAAGGCAAAATACCGTGACTTCGCCAAATGAAGTCATTTCAACGTTAGTAGAAAAAGTGAGGGGGTTAGAACTTGCTCAAGAAAATCACCATTCTCAATTCATGCAAGCAGAAAATTCTAATCCTCCACACCATCCTAGCCAAGTAGACCTCCTCACAGGAATAGGCACGTTAGGCATGACTCCTCAGTATTCACAACAAATGCCAACAAGAACCGCCATTTCTAACACCGCTCCGATACCTCCCAGTCTAGTACAGAATAATCCATTCCTAGACAGTACCCCTTCATACTTAAACATATACTCCAAATCACCACAAGGGGACATGTTCTCCTCTCCGGCATGTTTTCTCAAACACAGGGGCTACCTTATGCTCCTGCCAATGCATACGTTGTGCCATATCAACAACATATTCCACCGCTGCCCCCTCAGTAGGCACCATCAATGGTCAAAACCTACGCAATAGGGACATATTCAGAATACTTGAAGGAGCCCTTAGATTTCACCATACGAAGCATCATGCTTCCAAGACCTCTTCCTGATTTACCCAAATACAAAGGTGAGGGAGATCCAAATGCACATATCAAGGCTTACGCCATAGCTATTCGAGAACTACTCCCTTGGGATGGGGTTGTTGCTAAAATATTTCCCAAAACCTTGGAAGGTATCACTCTCAATTGGTATTATAGGATACCTGAGGCTTCCATCCATTCGTTTAAATAAATTGTTTCAGAGTTCATCAAGGTGTTTGACATGAACAAACTATTAAGAACAGGAATTAGGGAATTCTTGCACATTAAGTAGGAACACAATGAATCTGTTGCTCATTTCATCCAGAGGTGGTGTACAGTTCTTTATTCTTTAGCCAGTGCTCCAAATATGGACCAAATGGAACTATGTGATTTATTCCTTCATTCTCTCAGCAGAGAAGTGAAGGAAGAAGTCTAGAAGTTCCCACTAAGGACTTACGATGAAGTACTTGAGAGTGCTCTCCGAATAGATCAAGCGGCAATAGATAGCGGTCGTAAGACATATGGAACAAACGGGAGGTTAATCACCTCCAACCAGAATACTATGGCTTATCCTACTACCACAAGCGTCAATCAAGGACCTAAAATCCTTAATAGAAATCGTGGAGTGACAACAGATGGAGTAACTGATCAGGCCAAAAGGGTAAATGTTATGAATACTCCACCGCTAACAAACAACCAACGAAACAACAACTTTACCCCAACAATCAATACAGTGGATTTTAATCATCCACAACAACAACAACAAAGAAGCGTGAAACTAGGGTCCAAGACAAAACTCAACTGAGACATCAAAACCAAAGCCAAAACCAAAAACAACAAATGCAAAACTTTAATCCTAATAGAAGCGATTTGATCGAGTTTTAGGCCACATGTACACCAAGTCAACAAAATAGGAATTACAATCCTAACTCGTATGGTGGTTTTCACAAAATCCAAAGCCATGACACTAGAACATGTCGTGACTACAATAAATTCATGCAATGTTTTCCAGAAGAACAAAGACAACTTTTTATAGATATGTTCTTGGCAGATCCTACGTCACCGGCACCAAATACTTTTACAGGGCAAGTTCCCCTCAAAATGCACCCCTTAAGATCTTCAATGATCCGCTCCCAAATCACAACAACAACGGGTTAAATTCGAATGGGACAAACAAGGGTGTAATGACAGGAAACCACGATCATGAAGCCTCGACTTCATTAAATCCATTAGTTGCGCCACAATTAGGAAGTCAGCCACGACCTAAGATAGTCGGCTTAGTTGAGTTAGGCCGAACTACCCGTGGAGGCTGTAACAAGGACATGAGAGTATTCCTCTCAGCCAAGTCCAAGTTACCTACCGAGAGACAAATAATATCCAACAAATGTTAGTAAGACCCATAGGTACCTACGATTTAATTAGTGATCTAACAAAAACCTTCTCGCACATTTCTTTTTTGGACTTACTAAAGAATTCTCCTACCCACAGGGCTGCTCTTTTAGAGGCATTAGGTTTAGGTCATCTAATTAACATCACTCCACCTCCCGAAACATAGGTAAACCATATAGACTTTGATATCCACCCTCCAGGGCAGCCGGATAGGGATATCGAATTCATATTCGAAATAAACAAAATGCCAACAGACGTTGAGATTGCGCCCGAGGTGATCCAGCCTTACATTTACAAGTATGGGTTTATAACAATTATGTAAAACGTGTGATGGTTGACAATGGGGCAGCAGTTAACATAGTCCCCTTTTCTTTCCTTCAAAAGTTAGGGTATGGAGAAACGAATTGTTCCACGACTTGAAATACATTAAGAGGCTATGATAGCCTTAAAGCCACCTCGATCGGAACTATAATACTACCGGTCACCTTAGGACCCAAAACAATCCTGACTGAGTTTTATATTATAGATCGGGAAACCAACTATAATATGATCCTTGGCCGACCATGGATACACCATATGAAGGCAATTCCTTCTACGTTATTTCAAGAAGTAAGATTCTTGCATTTAGGAAAGGTGTTCATAGCCAAAGGTGATCCAAAACCATTTGATGTACACCTGGCTGACCTAAAGAAAAGACCAGGCATGCACTCGGAGTTTGAACTCCCAACAAACCAACTTAATAAACCGGAAGAAAAGTTGGTACCTACGACAGATCTTGAAACTATGAGCCTAGCCAAGACAATCCCAACCCTCAAAGATGAGGTTAAGATTATAGAAACAGTATCATTAGGAACTACTGCAAAAATTGTTGACTTGCTAGAATAGGATCTACCAATGTTCCTACCATTTGATTTGGTAGGCATGGGATACACCTTAGGTGTCGGTTCTCTCCCAACAATAGATCTCTGCATGGTAGAGGTAGAAGATGTTAAAAGAACAAATATCCCAATGCCCATATTCCCAGCTAAGTATTGGACTCTCCATTTCGATGGAGCTAGATGTCATTACGGAGTTGGGGCAGGTGTAATCTTTACTTCTCCCGAGGGAAAAGTCCTACCATTTGCCTTTAAACTAAATTTTGAATGTACAAACAATGGCGCTGAGTACGAAGCCCTCCTCCTTGGCCTCATCCTAGCTAAGAGGATCGGTGTCAATAATATCAGGGTGTTAGGAGACTCACAATTGGTAGCAAACCAAGTCTTTGAGATGTTTGAAACTAGACTTGAGCACTTACAGCTCTACAAAATAGTGATTGAATTTAAGCAAGGAGTTTGACTTCATATCATATCAATTGAAGCAATCCGCGAGAGAAAAATCTTCTTGCCGATTCAATAGCAACCTCGGCGTCACGCTTCACTCAAACGGTGAGTTGGAAGATACCCGTTTCATGGTATCCCTTAAATGCAACCATTAGTAAAAACAATGTCAAATCCTCTTTTAAAAACAGAAATGAGAACAAATCTACTATCTTAGACCACATTGATTGTGACACAACCACTATGGATTACTTAAATGCCTATGCGCGTTACATCTCACCCATCACGCAGTAGATTTATCCGTAATCCCACATTCATCTTCCTACTTGGAAATCCCATGACAAAGCTTCCCCACAAAAGGAACTTAGCATATACACAGTCGAGAATGGAGACGATATAAAACTACCTCCAGCCCCGCCTGATTTTGAAGAAGGTAACACTTCTTTAATCGAAGAAACAATCGATATTAACATCGGAACAGAGGATGAACCAAGGATATTGAAGTTAGGATCCTCATTAACTCCATCGGAAGTAGAAATACACACTCAAATGCTCGAGGAACATCAGAAGGCTTTTGCATTTAATTATAAGGAAATGATAGGGGTTGCGCCACACGTTGCGGTACATAACCTCATCACTAAATCAGATGCAAAGCTGATTAAACAAGAATTGAGACCAATGAAACCAAAGGTAGCTCTCATGGTAAAAGAGGAGGTAATGAAACTCCTCCAAGTAGGATTCATCAAGCTAGTCGATTACTCTCAGTGGGTATCTAATATCGTTCCCGTTCTCAAAAAGAATGGGAAGATACACATCTGCATAGACTTCCGAGACATTAACAAGGCGTGTCCTAAAGATGACTTCCCGTTACCATCCATAGACGTCATTGTTGATGCAACAACTGGATTTGAGTTGTTGTCTCTCATGGATGGATTCTCGGATACAATCAAATCAGAATATCCAAACAAGATCAAGCTAAAACCATGTTTATAACTCCTTGGGGAACCTATTGCTATGTTGTTATGCCATTTAGTCTCAAGAACGCTGGCGCTACATACCAGCGGGCTATGACGTATATATTTCACGATCTTATTCATAAAATTGTGGAATCCTATGTAGATGACTTGTTGGCCAAAGCCAAGAAGCGTTGTGACCATCTGGAAGTACTTCACGTCATTCTTTCACGTCTAATAGAGTACGGAGTCACGCTAAATCTAGAAAAATGTGTCTTTGGTGTAACAGGAGGAAAGCTCCTAGGTTACATTATATCGTCACGAGGGATCGATGTTGACCCAACCAAAATTAAGGTTGTTCTCGAAATGGTCCCACCTTCGGATGAATATGGAATCAGGTCATTTCTCGGAAAGCTTGGTGCAATCCGGAGATTCATCCCGGACTTAAGTTTCGCCATTCATCCAATCAATAATTTACTAAAAAATATTATAGTATTGATTGGACCGAAGATTGCAATGAAGCTTTCGATGCAGTTAAGTGTTTCTTGTTATCACCACCTACGCTAATGCCACCTAAGCTAGACCACCGTTAATTTTATATTTGCACAGCTACCAATGTCTCGCTAGCCTGTATGTTGGCTCAAGAAGATGATGACAAGAGAGAACGTGCAATCTATTTCATTAGCCGAACATTGCTTGACTATGAAACACGTTATACATAGGTAGAATGAGAATGCCTTGCCATAGTCTTTGCAACCAAACGCTTAAGACATTACATGCTAAATCAAGAAACAAAGGTCATTGTAAAGACAGAGCATTTACGAACTTTCCTCATGCAAGGGTCCTTGTCTAAAAAGGTTGGACACTTTATAACCTTAATGGGGGAGTTTGAACTAACATTTGTAAATCAAAAGTCTGTTAAAGGACAAATCATCGTGGATTGGTTAGCTGATAACCCACTAGACAGAGGAGGCAATCTAGTAGATCTGGACTTTCTGATGAATGCGTATACTACATCAAAACTAGACCTCCCATCTCTGAGTGTCCTTGGTATGCTGATATTATTAATTATATCATGGATCATACGTATCTAGAAGGCACTACACCGCAACAAAGAAGGCGGTTACGCATTATCGTAGCTAAATACGTCATTATAGAGCAAGTGCTCTATCGAAAAGCGTTTGATGGAATGCTTCTAAGATGTGTCGACACAGAAGAATCCAAGAAGATTCTCCACGAATCTCACAGTGGAATGTGTGGAGGACACTTCGGTGGCCATGCCACCACTTGTAAAATACATCGAATGGGCTACTTCTGGCCTACTCTAGAACACGAAGTAGTAGAGTTTGTCGAAGGTGTCATAAGTGCAGAATTCTCTCATGAGATCCATATCGGCACAAGCTCTACAACCAATCAATACTCCATGTCCCTTTCTACGTGGGGCCTCGATTTGATAGGAAATTATCTCCCTCGTCTCTGAGATGGCCATAACTTCATAATCACGGCCACCAAATATTTTACCAAGTGGGTAGAGGCTATGCCTCTTCTTTATTATCTTAAGGTTACTGTAATCGCCAAGTTCATTTTGAACCAAATCATTTGCAGATACGGTGTCCTGCAAATCATTATCTCAGATAATGGGACTTCTTTTAAGAATGATGAAGTTCACGAATTGTGTAATAAATTCAAAATAAGCCATTATACGGCCTCCTTGTATTACCCCCAAGCCAACGGACAAGCAGAAGCAACAAACAAAACATTAAAAGCCATTCTTCTTAAAACGGTGAAAGAAAACAAACGAGATTGGCATTTGAAGTTATATCCGGCCTTATGGGCCCACCGAACCTTAATAAGAACACCAATAGGGGCGACTCCTTTCTCACTAGTATTCGGGGCAGAAGCAATTCTCCCACTTGAGGTTGAAATACCCAGTCTCTGTATCTCATTACAAGGGATCCTGAGACGAAGATGCTTACAGAGAAGCACGTCTCTCCCAACTAGAAATCCTAGATGAAGCCAAGTTAGATCTTGAATAGTGGCACACGAGTCTATCTTGACCGGATGTGCTTTGCGATATAACAAGAAGGTCTATGAATGAGACATATATGAAGGTGATCTAGTTCTAAGGCTAGGCAAAGTGGATTGATAAAAAGAGGCAGGCGAAGGAAAGAAGTTTCGGCCCAAATGGTTGGGCCCATACCGAGTCATGAAGGACTATGGAAATGGTGCATATCTCTTATGCACACTAGAAGGTGAGGAATTTGGTGAAACAGTCAATTCCCTGCACCTTAAATGATTCTATGCATAAGCAACCGGCACTATTTGCATAATTATAGCTACATTGCATCTTCATATAGTTAGGATCATTTTGTCCGCTTGTTTTGTACAAATTTGTGATCGAGGAATTTATTCTTAAGAGCAATTCATTACAAACTTCTGATGGTATTGGCATAAACACTCTAATCATACTTCTCCATTTCCATGATATCGTCAATTATTTCAGAATCATTTCATCAAATAAAACTAGATATGACAAAGTCTTAACGGTAACCATACCAAGGTCTGCATGCTTGTTCTCAATTTTGGTTTCTTCTTAGGATAGGTGTCTTGCCTATGGTCTGTTCTAGAAGCTTCATCGTGTCACATCTATCCCGTATGTATATCTCTTTGGAAGTAAGAGCATGCTGACATTTTGCTCAAGTAAACGAATCGAATGTTGATCAAACAGAAAATTTTAATTTTACACATTTCCTTGCCCCACCAACCTTTGGTGATGAGCTTGTGTCTCTTACTAGTGACGTAGGGTTGGGAAAGGATGGAAATGCCCTTACTCGCCTATGCCTTGCCCATGGTGATAAACCCACACTTCTTACTAGTAGCATGGGGCAAGGTATAGGGGGTCCTCTTGACAAACAAACGTAAAAGGTCATAAACAAACAATTCAAATCTTGAAGTCTTGAGTCAAAAACAAATGAATCGGATGTCCAAAATTCCAAGAGAATTAAAAATCCTAAAACCCAGATTTTGTCTACCATGTGGCCATCTACGGATCTAAGTCTAGATAAACCGCAAGGCAAGTTGCATCCCAAACTATGGAGTCACTCGAGTAGAGTAGGCTTGTAGCATCCTAATTTGGTTCCACCAAAGCTTTGTCTATCTCTCATCGCTATCATTTCAACACATTTCATAACTTGTGCCCTTTCTAGCTCTCGGTGACAAGCCCTCGCATCTTACTAGTTGCGTGGAGTTAGGAGTGGGGCAATTTTTTTTCTCATCATACCATCTTATCTTCACCACTTTGCCAAAACAGATATGAGGTATCAAAATTGCTTAAAGAATTTAAAATTTCAAAATCACATTGTATCTACATTATCATATATCAACATCATGGAATACGAGAAAGAAAGTAAACACTTGTATCATTTGTTCTCCATTGCATACATTCTAAGAAGCATATAAGCATAACATCATAGTTTACATGTGAAAATG
This sequence comes from Taxus wallichiana var. yunnanensis, assembly GCA_018340775.1. Taxonomy (NCBI): domain Eukaryota; kingdom Viridiplantae; phylum Streptophyta; class Pinopsida; order Cupressales; family Taxaceae; genus Taxus; species Taxus wallichiana. Next base: position 252,377,494 of record CM031238.1, on the reverse strand, counting down.
GAAATGGAAGAAAGTCATAAATGCGAAGTCGATCCAAAAAGAATATATATATATATATATATAAATGGTCAAAATTCTGTCTGTACAATGCCATCATGCGCTAAGCATGGTCAAAACGCTCAAAGAGCCCGGGAAGTACAAAAATGTCATGCAAAAATATAAGAGAGCCAAGTGGCTTCTCAACCCCTATGAGATCCCTCTGAAGGTGCACGCCCACACCTAGGACTCTGGCTACACCGGCGCTCTGAATGCACGGAGGGCTCACGATCCCGAGGGGCAGCTATGGTCTCGCCATGAGAATGACTCCTCATCAGGCACTCTGCTATCCTATACCCTGCCAGCTCAGTGCGGAGGGTAGATACCATCCTAGCCACATGCCAGACGGGGGAAAAGATGTCAGTATGTCTGCCAGCTGCTGAGGGCTCCCCTGCATCCACAGATAGCTCTGCACGGGTCCTCTCCATGGGGATCATCAGGGTATCGGTGCATACCCTGCGAATCAAGTCTCGCCACTCATCGGTGGTCTCTGCAAACAAAGGAGAAAACGAATTAGAAATAAAGCAAGAGATAAACAAAAGGAGAGATGGAAATTAAAGCAATCCTAACTCAAAGCAAAGGGAAGATAACTTACTCGGATCACCGGGCCTCCAAGATGGATCTCTAGGGTCGGCCACACTGCCACGAGATGCCACCGGCCGGCCCCGAGGTGCTCCTCCCATGGCTAGAGCGACGTAGCGTCCCGCAATGGACTCATCCTCCCCACCATGGCCCTGGGAGAGTGGCTCCTCTAAAACCAGAGTCACCCTCTCTACACTCTGCTCTGCTCTCTCTGCCTGCATGATATCCTGAGTATCATGCCACTCAGGATCACTGTCCTCCTCTTCCGCCGACCGCCGACCTCGGCCTCAGTCTCCTCCTCTGTCTCTCCCCCTGTGAAATCCTTAGACTCGAGTATATGTCGATGGGGTCATCACTGCTATGGGCGGGACTAGCGTGTCTGAAGCAAGGGTGCTTGAGGAGCACCGCTCTCCCTCGGGCACATACTACCCGCCTAGGCTTTGCATAGGAGACGCCAGGGGTAACAACTGTCCAACCCGGCCTCTAGGACCCCCTCGGCCTCTCGGGCCGGCTCACGTATATTGGCACTACCGGGGAAGCATACCCATGTAAGGTAGGCCAAACTGCTGAGGAACTCATCCAAAGGGGTGTATCTCCACTCATCCTACTCTGTCAATAAGCTACCCTGTGGTGGAGCAGGAGATCAAAGTAAGAGCCTCCTCACCCCATAAACCTGCCATGGCCTGATATGGTGTGGCCTCCATGTCATCGGTGGTCAGGGAAGCAACTGGATGGTGAGGTGCTCTGAGCACTGACATGTCTATCCATCTGGCTGCCCTCACAGCTCCGGGATCTGCCACCTCTACACCTCTGCCATAGGGGATGAAGCGCTCATAAACCCAACTCATAACTAGGGTCGGGTGGCTCAAAGACTACCCCTATAAATGGACTACCCTGTACAAGTCGTGATAGGTAGTCCCAAGTATATCTACTCCCCAGGCATAAATCTAGCCATGTCCCTCAATCTATGCAATGATGGGGGACCAGCAATATAGTAGTGTGTCTCCTCCCTTGTCCCCGATCAATCTCGAGGCAAGGATCCCCATAATGGCCTAGCGAATCAAGGGGATGGGCAGGCTAGGGATAGATCGGACCCTCACCCCCTTCTTCGAGCCAGTGGAGATAACTTGCATCTCCCATGTAAGAAGCCCACTATGCTATCTGGGCCCGTGAACTGCTTTGTCTCAAGGGTGAGTCGTCTCCCGATGATCGGGACCCCCAGGATACGGTAAACATCCTCCAAAGTGATGGTCCACTCACCTCGGACCCCTAGCAATCGGAAGGTGTTCCGATCAGCATCCCAATAGGAAAATAAGTCACAGAGTATGTGACTGGATGGTGCAACATGTGGAACCCATGATATATGCAATATACTTAGCCCTCGAAGAGTGTCACGCTCGTCACGAGAAAGGGCATCTAACACTGCTGGGAGCCAGTCACACTCTCTCTCTCTCAACTCCACCAAATATACTCCTCCCTCACCTGCATACACCCAAAAACACACAAAACAAGAGCAAGTTAGCATCCAAATGACATTAGAAAAATCACGAAAACACATAAAGATGCTAAAAATGCAAAAACAATTTCAAACAAGTGTTCTTTCGGCATTACGTGAAGAACCGCATGCGCCTGAGCTGAGGAGGCGGTTTCGCATTACCACCGCCTTAAAGTGGCATCTTGTAACCGCCACTCTGAGCAGGCGGCGGTCGTGTCCCGAAAACCCATGCGGGTTTTATACCTTAAAAAGCCAAAAAAACACGAAAAACGACACTTTTAGACTAAAACAAAGCCTACCCAGTAGGCACCCCCCTAGATGGACCTTTTAAACCTAACATTTTCAAAAATAACCCCCACGACAAAGATTTTAACAATTCAAAATTTTGGGGGTAAAAACGATAAATTGAGAAAAACTAACCTGTGATCTCGCGGGTCGATGTTCTGCTCGCGGAGGCATGATCGCTATCCCGTCACGAATGTTTTGACTCTACTCTCGTAAGAAACCATCGCCGTGGGTCCCAAAGCTCAAAACCAACCAAATCAACACGCACAAATGAATAGGAAAATGGGCCCACTTTCATATATATAGCAACTTGACTCGTTTTGAATTCCCTTTTCACAGGTTTGGAGTGCCAACGGAGGTAAGTTCTTACCCTCGCACAAATGGTACGTCCTCATTTCCTATTATTTTAGCGTTTATTTTCTGATCTATTTTGTCTATCTGCACTTGATTCCTCTTTTCGTTTTGCAGGTGGCGGGAATTGTGGATGGCATCATTTCCACACGCGGACGTATCAGGTATAACTTCCAACTTCCCATTTCGGGACCGCCATACTCGGACCCACCATTTTACACCTCTTCATGACTAAAACACTTCTCTGATGGGGCAATATGTACGTACCCAAAATTGTAAGGTACTACACTACTACGGAACAAAATAACACGTGCCCCAATGATGATACAGGTCTCCTCGCAAGGTGTTCAGGATCCGAGAAAAGCTCCCAAGTGTGCGTTAACATCCCGCATGCCTTGCTTAGCCCCTGCGTGCTTTGTTGTTCTCTTTTCCCTCTTTTCTTTTTGGTTTATCCTTCACTGATGAAACCGCCACCCTAACCCAGGCGGCGGTCTCGTGACCGCCACCTAGGAAGGGCGGCGATCTGTAACCACTTCCTGCTGAAGGCGGCGGTCCTTTACGCATTTTCAAGAATGTTCTTTTTAACGCGACTCACGTAAATTTCAATGTTTACCAGCTTTTTTCACACCACCTTTGGCTTGCATTAATGATTATGGTTCCCTGGAATAGTGTTTTGGATTTGTTTATAGTTTAAGAGATCAATTTGGTTTTTACCTTTGGGTGAATGCAAATGCTATAAATAGTTGGCTTGTGCTCAAGCAAATGGCCCCTCAAATTTGCCTCTAAATTTCTCATTGCAATAGATTAGTCTTTCATTTTTCTTAGAATTCTTAGTTTCATTCATTGCATGCCTAGTTAGTGTTGTTTTGTTGTTAGGAAGCCACATATCCACCTTGTGCAAAGTGTTGTTATCACTTCATCCAAATCAATTGGAATAGGACAGTTTGATTTCAATAGGAAGCCATTAAAGTTGCAGGTTTTGTTCTTCAAATAGGATAGTTTCAGGTTCTGGACGTTTTATGTTGCATGACTCGCAATAAATCCCGCTAGGAATTACATAAGCCAAGCTCTGTACTCTTGCGCTATCTCTCTCCTACTCACATTGTATTCAGTCTGTATCCTAAGCTACCTTTGTCCCAATATCTACTTCTGTTGATGCTAGCATTACATGCTTTTCTAGATCCACGTGAGCACGAAGGAATGAGGAGATCACACTGAGGGGAAAAAACCACACACACCATCGGATTCGCCACTGTTCTGCAAAATCCAGGTTCTAGCTTTCAAAGTTCTAGTTAGAAGCATATCAAATAGAGTAGCCAATCACTTTATTTTAGTCAATTTTACTTTCGATATTGCCAGGGAAGTTGTGGGGATTGATAGTTTCTGAGAAACTATGATTCATTCCTCACTTTTGAGGTAGGATCGAGAGTCTTTCAAATAGATTAGATCAGTTATTTCATTATTTAGAATAGATTTACAAACTGCACAGACAAGTAGCTATACTCGGTTGCTTTGTTTGTTTTAAATTCATTATTAGATTAGTTGTCAATTTCTAGATATATTAAAAATAGTTTCTCCTTGATTTCATTCATATAAATTCATCGAAAAAATACAAAAATAGAGAAGTTATATATGTTATAGATATATTTCACATAGTCAATTTTACTTTCTTTGCGATTAGATTTACATTGTTGCTTTTGTATGACAATCACGGGACCTGAGAGAGCGCGGAGAATAGGTATTTGATCCAATCATGCTGACCCAATCTCGTCACAGCAAAGAATAACTGATATAGATTAGAATCTTAGGATCCAAGTCTTCCGAACAACGGAAAATTTACAACAAATCGGCCTCCAGTTAAGCGGGTTAAACATAGAAGACGACAAAGCACACACGTTTTGGTCAAATCAACCAAACTACATATTACCCTAGATATATATCCACATGACTGTAGAAGGGCTTGAAAGAGAGAAAATGTTCGGTTGTGATCCTTTGGTCCCACAGCCAGAACACGGAGACACTCTCACAGATATAGATACCAACTTAAGAATTCGGGTTGCCTGGCCTTTGAGATACTCTAAAAATCGCACAATATTAATTACGAATATAGAGGCTGAGAAAGCATATGACTATTGGATATTAGGGATTAGGGACTGAGTCCACACATGACCATAGCAGGACCACAACAAACACGAATCTATGGTTGTGACCCAAAAATCCCACAGCCCAATGAATCCATAGGTGAATCAGACATAGATGTTGGCCTACGCACATTAGTATTCAGATCTACTCCACTTCCACCTATCATCATCAAACAATTATCCCTTTTAGACGTAGTAGCTAATAAAGCTAGGGAATTCTAGACTAGGCCAGATAATCGCCCGTAGAGTCTGTTATATCCATCATCCACCCTATGACCCTGTCTGGAAATATACATGAGACTATCCCAGGTCATTTTCCGCGTATTCCACAACCCATAGACCAAATCATGCTAGAGCTCGATATTGATTGGAGCCTTCGAGCAGTCATCCTCGCCGATCGATCTATCACACCATTTCAGGTTAGGAGGGCCTTCTTTGCCTTAGATTTGTAATTTCCACTAGTGCGTGTCGAAGACATCAGATTACCTAACTAGTTTTTCTGCATCCCACGCGTATTCCATCCCCACCGGCTTGTCTCGGCACGACCTCGAGAGGTCGGGTGCGAGGAAGAGTTACTTGTAGATTCCCACGCTCACTTGTCACTTTTCCATCATACAGTCTCCCTCACTACCCATTTTGTTGTGCATACGCTCTCATCATATATTCATCCATCACAAGCACATAGAATTCACTCACATTCACAACATCTATTTACTATACTACCACTATTAGCACATGCTCATATGATTTCGTCACCACCAACATCAAATGAGGGATATTCATCCTTCACTTTCATTGGTTAGTTCATTCAATCACACGCACTTGGGGGGCATTAAATCCATATTCCCCTAACATCGCATAACATCTTTTCCTATCATCACTTCTTTCACATACTTACGCATACATCCTAGCATACACTCTAGCATCGTCATTTCTCAATGACACACTTTTGTGCTTCGGTTCATACTCGACTATTGAGGGCTTCCTAAAGACATGAACCCCACACTACACAATATATACTACACATTACGTCTCTTCACACATCCCATAGTACATCTCGCATCTTACATACTACATTTTTACTCTATATCATTTATATTCCAACCTTTGCGCATCTACATATTCTACACACCATACTAGTGTTCATCATACATGTATCACACTCATACTATCTAAACATCTTGCATTACATACTATACATCACACATCACACATTTTACACATCACATGGTTGTCTCTCATCATTTCACACACTACATCTTCTTATATGTGCTACACTCACTACCACTATACGCTCTCCAGTCTCATGGTCCATCTTGGAATTGTTTAGGGTATACATCACAAATAGACCTCAACACATTTGCACATTCATCATTCAACCTTCTATCATGTGACATTCCTAGTTTAGTGATATACACCATAGGCTACATCATCACTTCCATTTACATCACTTAGTGGTATACGCTTTAGGCTAAACGCCACTTCTCCTCATCTTGTAGTGATATACATCGTAGGATACATCATCACTTAATCTAGCATCATCATCACTTATTATAATCATCATTTAGTGATATATGCTTTAAGATAAATCATCACTCCTTCACTCATCTTATCGTGATATACGCTTAGACTATAGGGTCACACACACTTCATCTCATGTTGCATTTCCTCACTACACATTCAACATAACACGCTACACACAACACATAGTTCGACCATTTCCACGATGACACACTCTCGTTTATAGTTCATTCTTGATTGTTGATGGGACATAAACAAATGAACCTCACTACATATAACTCTATTCAAACGGGGCACACGATCCTATAATCCATTATGCATTCCATTCCATCCATCCACAACATGTTGCATATCTTAGTCACATTTACTTTTCCTGCATTCACTCGTACATGTTCGCTTTATTACACATGTTGGATAGATTTCTTGTATGTCATTATATTTACCATACACACATGCGAGTTCATGTCCTTTTCTATTTGTGACCGTAGATATAGGGATTATACACACAACATGGATGTTTAACATACTACCAGATCCCACAAGGTAACTCACGGGGCATCCACCTTCGCATTACACTACGGGTTCTATTGTTTCATTTTTGTTCATAACACACTACTTTATTGGTTATACATGCTTTGACATACTCATTATCTTTCTAACATGCTAACGAGTGTTTCATGTGTAGCATTTGTTTTGCGGGGTACTTACTTCCATGGCTATTTATCTGTTTGTTTGTTCTTGCTTGTCATTATTTGCTATTATATGTGGGCCTTGCCCTTTGTTTAGTGTGCACACTTGTTTGTTTTTCTATGGCCACTATGGATTTGAGTGTCTTGCGACATCATGAGTGATGTCCCATGTTTGCAACCCACTTTTCATGGTCTATGATTGGCTTCTTGTGTGTTTACTTGCATTCTAGCTTACACATTATATGCATAGCTTACACTTGTTTTCTATATGTGTTCTTGTCTTTGTTTATACTAACACTTGTCTCTAGCCACTTGTTTGTATGTTCCTTGGTTCCTACCAAGCACATTCCCTTCCCCATGCAGGGAAAAGTTTTAGTTTCCACGGTCGGTCCTCTTTTTGGGGCCGCATTATCCTATCCATGACGTCACATGTGCCCCAAAGAGGGGGTATCATTTGGGTTTATACACACTACATAACACAATACCAACACAATTTATTTTTTAAGTTTTAGTCCATGAAACATTGGGTTATACAATGAGTGGGTTCAGACAAGTCTACATAACTCCATACATAGTGGCTTAAATAGGGTATATTGTCCTCAACATTCCCAGAGTAGTTGTAAGTTGGTGGAACATCAAATTTTCTCCCTACACTTCTTTGGCAAGTGGTGTCACATCACCCAAAAAAGCCAGGGTAGTACAAAGATCTCTTCACACTCTCGGAAGAAGTTACAGGTTGGAGAATAACACATCTTTCTCCCTACACTTCTTTGTATAGTGGTGTGAGATCGCCCAAAAACTCACACTTTATCGACATTTACAGGATCCTTTCTACACCCTTTTTCTCATCACGAATCAGCGTACATGTTCCTTTTTCATTTCCGTACTTTCATTAAATTATTTTTACATATATACATGTGTATTTACACGTGGTTTTACACATATACATGTGTATTTGACTACTTGATCGTCTTCTCTTTTACAGGTCCATCCGTATGGGAAGCAAATAGTCAATAACAATAATGACATCACTCGACATCACACATAACATACTAACATGTAGGTACATCACACACATTGGCATCTACACACACACTTCCACCCTAGGTTCACTCTCATCACTTTTGCTTCTTTAGTCTCCACGCTCCACTTTGTTTTCTCATTCCACACTTTGTTTAGTCCCTTGACATGCTTTCTGCATCAATCTACATGGATATCAAGTACACATCTCTATCTAATTTATGTTACCGAGATTTCCACTCACCAACATAAAGTGGGGGAAAATGTGGACACAAAATCACGTAATTTGGGTAATTATTTAGTCTTAGTCTCATACTACTATTCATATGGTTCTTAAGTGAAAAAGATTCCTAATTAACCCATGTCTTTGGCCATTTTACTTTACTTTCTATCGTTACTTTCGATCTTGCACCCATACTTTCCCGGTCCATATTTTCATACTTCATGATGAGTGCATTATTTGGCTCATTTATATCATTCCTACAATCAGTAAATTGCCACTTAGATATGATTTTCTAATGCATGGGGATGCTTTGTATAGTTATATCATAGTGAGTTTGATGCATTTTCCTTGCTTTTGTTCATGAAAACTGATTACCGTATAAACTTCCTACTAACTATCTTTGTGAGGAAAATGTGATGATGTGTGTAGGGAAATGATGAACGTTTGTTGCTGATGTAATTACGAAGTCCAAGTTTGGAGCTAGAATATGGGAGCAGAAGACTTTTTCCACCAGTCGACCTATTAGTATGGGACTTGTTTCTAACTGTCCCATAGGAATTTATGAGTTTTAGTTAATATTGATTAGTGGAAGATGTTAGTGCCACCTATTATGGAGAATTCTATAACCATTTGTGTCTATATTAAGACACCTTCTTAAGAACATGGTTAGTTGTTATTTTTGGAGATACTTTGCAATATATCATCTGTGGTATTCAGAACTTTCAACTTCATATGTTGTCTATGATATGGAACTTATTTAAATTAATAGAAGTAAACGTCATTTTGGAGATCTAAAGTTGTTGGTAATTCCTCTTGTCCCAAGGGAGAGAAAGGGCCCACTCGATCGAGGAGACAAGAGGTTGTTTTATGTTCACATATGCATACGGTTTTATGATAAGTCTTACTACAATCCTTGTTTCAGTATATTTCATGTAATATTTGGTTGAATGTATTTGTTTTCCTTACTAGCACTTTTATCTAGAATATGTGTTTTATTTTATGCAAAGTCTAATTAACACACAATCTTACTTTTAATAAGTTATAGCTTTAATTGTGCGATTCTGATTCCATTTATTTAGTCTTGTGTGTGTGTATTTCAATTTCAATTAGAAGTGTAGCTTTTAGACTTCCTTTCATTGCAGTAGATGAATTCCGTAGATTTACATTAGGTTTCTGTAGATTAGTAACCAACTTAAAATATCTCACAACACCCCCAATAGAAATCCCAACAGGAACTGGTTACATAAAGCTCCATTACATACAGACCTAGGACACAACCCTGGTTTATAATGACACTAACAGGAGATCATGTTAGTTAAATGATTGGATAACACAATGACCCATCACTTCGTTTTCCCTGCTATTAGTGACTAGGGCACCCAGTGCCCCCTAGTCCCCTCTAGGCGCCCTAATCCTCTTTGCACTTTACTCTCATCTTTGGGCACTTTCTAATCATTTGAGGTTTCTCTCTTTTTATGGTTGGCCTTTTGAGGTTAATTATGAAATTAGAACAAGAAAACCATATAAATATAAAGTTATGAGACCATAATGAGGGACCAAATACTAAGCACTTACTATCACCACCTAAGGTTGCATCCATACAAAGAATCTAGAGCTCCATTTGCATCCATCTAGCTCCATCACAAGGGACAAGGCCGGTTCATATGTATCATACTTCATAGGAGGGGACTTTATTCTATTCCATGCACCATCTACTTACATTTTACATTTAGTTATTACTTACTACACACAAAGTGTGACTGACACAAGAGCACCTAGGGAACAATTTCCACACACACACCTAGAACTACATTGGATTTGAGATGTAGTGCAACGCTCAATTAGTAAGTCCACCATTGTGGCCACTGAGGAAAATATGACCCCTTTATATGCATATTTCTTTTTTAGGGTTTTGATGCTTTGTCTGGGTTTTGCAGGTGATTCCTTCATTGCGGATTTATAACGACATCCATTGAAGTTCAATTAAATTCACGCAACAGAAGCGAACACATATGATCATTCATCGACACCTTAGAGGAAGTTCCTTGGTCATTTTCGTAGACCCGGGGCACCCTGGTGCTCTTATCCTTCGCCAGTACCCCAGATCGCCAAGTAGTCCAAATCTACATTTTTGGAGCTTTTGTGCGGCGCTTTCCTCTTCTGTCTAGCCGGCCTCCAGGTGTGACACTATTCCACAACCTCAACAAATCGGTAAGGCCTTTCTAACCCTCTTTGCACATTAGGGTTTCACATTTCATTTGTTTAGTTGCTTGGTGTATTTCAATATTTATTTATCTATTATTTATTGCTTCTATAACATCATATTAGACTACTATATTCCATTTTAGTTTAATCAAGAAGGTAACGACACTTACCACTTGAATATGTGGTTTTCTTGGAAATCAAATTTGATCTCTTCCAATTATGAGCTCTATCAATTTTTGAAAAAAATGGTTAGATAACCTTATTCATCAAATATATAAGAGTCATTCCCATTCAAATTCAATTTTTGAGATTTTGGAGGGATAGTTAAAACTTTGTATTAAATCATAACATTAATTCTACATTTTTGGAGAAATGGTAAGTCTAACACAATTTTGTTGTAGGTGTTGACTTTAATGAGGTCAAAGTGCAAAAGACAACGCATTTATGAGCATAAAGATGAAACAAGCATAGTGTTTGTTTAACGTCAAATTACTTTTAATGTGAACATGACAACTTGTCAATTTGTGTATTTATGTCCATAAAGGTGGAATTGTACTTAAATATTGGGATAATATTGTGAATATGAAGAAGTATGCCCCTATAAATGAATATTGACACTTGTATTAATGTACATATTAGTACTTATGAATTTAATGTTGACATTTGTATTTTGTAAATTGCCTCTAAAAATGAGGCCTCAAACACAATTAAATATATTTTTATGTTCCCAATGTGTCACTTTAGTCATGTATTGTGTGGGTGAATGCATCATTTATTTGACTTTCACTAAATAATTTGAAGAAATCAAATTAGTTCAAATCTGCACATTTATAAGCTCCCCCTAATTACATTAAATTAGGAAAAATTGTCCACTTATTGGACCCCACCCTCACAAAAAGGTGTCCAAGAATTGTGCATGTTTAAGTGGTGCCTTTTCCCTAGTATTATATTATAGCTTGAGCCAAGACAACACAACATTGGTGTACTCAATGCAGATAAAATGACAAAATCAATGTAGGCTATATCTTTGAAGGGAAATGATGATCAATACTTAACTTTTTAGCATGGATGTGGAAAAATGGATAACATAAAATATTTACTAGGTACATTGATATGTCCATTTCTGATTCATACAATCATTTCTGTAAGCCACTACAAGTTGTAGAAATAAAAGCATGCTTTTGCATTCTTCGCTCTACCACATTCGACTCCTTATGATGTGATCTGTCATCCATCACAAGCTATACATAAATATCATACGACCAAAGGTGCAGAGATCCTTTGCATTAATTACATATCACCTCCCTTCCAATGTGCTTGACAAGGAATTAAATTTGCATTAAATTAATAACATGGATTTTTAGTGTAAATTTATTTTTGTTATTATAAAAATGAAGAAAAATAAAAAACTATAATTCACTACAACCAAGAGAAAAAAATATATTTTTATCGGGCATTAAAATAAATATTTTTTAAGTAATTGAAAATTAAACATGCATGGTTGCAAAAGTTAGCTTTCCATCAATCACATCTTATAAAAATATATTTTCAAAAATAAAAATACTTGCTTGAGTAAATTTATTATTAAAACTATAACTAGTATAGATATCTTAAATACATCTATCTAAAATAAACCGAGAGATATCAATCATGAGACACCTATTTAAGCTGGAAATGTAGTATAACTAGCAATCACATGTATGCAATCAATGTGAATGCCAAACGAAATATATGTTATTTGATTTAGAGACATAACTTTTGATCCGATTATCGAAATTTGGCAAATGTTATATCATCAAAAGGTCTCAATGCCCTCTATGCAATGGGAATTGTATTTCTCATTTTTATTGAGGGTAGGTGGGTGAAAATAGTAGAAACATCTCTAGCTCCCAAAAGTAAATGCTCGATCTGTGAAAGGCAAAAATCTCAGCAAACCCAAAATAGTTGCTCACACTCAAAAGACCATAACTTTTGCAATTCTCAACCGATTGTTGAGTCGTGGAGCTCAATTACTTTAGTTTAGCATGTAATGGAAACTTGAAAATACTATAACCGAAAATACATCGGTAACCGTCATCGGTTAGGTTTAACCAACGGTTTACAAGGGGAGATGTTTTACATTAACTCTCGGGTCACCATTAAAGACCTATTGATCATGGCTAAATGCCCTAAGTCTATAAATAACTATATAAACATAAAAACTAGGGTTAGAAGTAAGAATGGAGGAACCGACATCGGTTAGGTTTAACCAACGTCGGTTACATCTTGAGGATGTTTTAATTAACTCTTATCAAAGCTTTGGGAATTAGATCTATTTTTAGCATTAAAGTATATCTATTGATTGTAATTACATGGCTAAATGCCCTAAGTCTATAAATAACTATATAAACATAAAAACTAGGGTTTAGAAGTAAGAATGATTAACAAGAATTAGAAAGAACTTGTAAATGTAGTTGGTGAGAGAGAGAATTCTTGGTGATGAAGAAAAAAATCTTGAGGAAAGAAATAAGATTGACTTGGCTTGTACATCTTCGAGAGGTGTGGAAGATTGTAAATCTTCATTATATATCTTAAAGTCAAAGCTTTGGATGATAGATTGACTTTTTCTTGAATGGACATAGCCCACCATTTGTGAACCTTTTATTCTTATGGTTAATAGTTGGGATGTTGATTTATGTCTCTTGGTTTGTATATTTCTTGAATGGTTTGCGAATATCTATTTTTATTTGCATGTATGCTTAGATCAAAGTCAAGATATATTATCTACTAGAAAGAGAATTACTTGTTGGAAATGTGGAAAGAAAGGACATGGAAAGATGTGATAACCCCAACAAACTACAAAGGTAAAGTAAATCTACATCTGGGTATCAAAGCTTTGTTTGAGGGTTTTTAGTATGTTGGTAACCCTAATAAGTTATTTACTCATGTCAAAGGATTTTGGGCATGATTGAGTGAGAGCTATACTAGTAAAGGGAAGTTCATCTAAATTGTAGAAGAAAACAAATACAAGGTAGAGAAATTTTTGTCAGAGGAGACTCTTGAAATTATCAATTATGGAAGATGTAGATTGAGGATTATCTATATCTAAAGATATTTATATTTACTACGTTGGATGAGAATTCTAGACCTACGAAGATGCAAATCTTATGAAGAATGAAAAATTCTTGATTTACAAAGACTTTGGGATCTATAAGATTTCTCAAAGTTGGGGCAACTTAAGGAGCAAAATATTGTACACTCGTGTGTGGGGACTTCCAGTATATGGAGGATCCTAGTATTATGTTACTTTCTTGATGATGCTACAAGAAAGGTAGAGTTAATGAAATCTCTTGCTAATTTATATGAAAAACCTAGTGCTTGAAATAAAGTTTATTTGATGAAGAAACTATTTAGTTCTAAGATGCATGAAGGTGGATCTGCATCTATCATTTGAATGATTTCGATCTATTGTAAATTTGAAAATCGGGCCTTGCAATACCATTTGATGATGAAGTAAAAGAGCGCTTTTATTCTTATGGTTTTTTCAGCTTTTGTATAGTTGGGATAACTTAGTAGTGGTTGTATAGTAATTATTAACATCTTGATAATAATATTTTGGTTTGATGATGTGGTTAGTATAAAATATCTGAATGAAGAAGTTCGCAGAAGAGTACAGAGAAAACCGACATCATCATCTCGGAAATGCTTTGAATGTAGAAAGCGAGGTCACAAAGGGTAAGTAAACCTCCGAGATCTAAGAGTAAGAGTAATAAGAAATCAAAGTCAAGGGATAACATATTTAAATCTACTAGAAGGAGATGGGCTTACTTGTTGGTTAATGTGGAAAGAAAGGGTTTACATAAATTTCCTCATTTGTCCACCTAAATTTTCTTAATTATCCTATTATCATGCAAAAATATTCTTCTCCAACGCTTATTTAATGTCTACAGTTTTACCCTTACAACTCAAACGAAAGTGACTTGATGCCCAAAACGCAATCAAAGGATTTGACGGAGATATTAGATACAGGGCAGCTTTGCACCAAAATGATTCTCGATTCACACTGAATTTATTTCTCTACCATTGTTATTATAATTTGAAAACTTATTGAATTCCTATAAGATTTATATATATCTATATATACATATCTTTTGTTTTCTCATAGTTTGGTCGCACCAAGGTGACTTATATTCTTTGCAACACATGATTATGTTTAATTAAGTTTTAAGGACTTCATGAGTGACCTCCATCCTAATCTTAAATCTCGTTCTCATCTTAGGATATGCTTATACATCGCACTATGGTCTCGTTCATAGCATTGTTGTGTAATCAGGAGTTACGAAGTATTTGACTACCATCAGGAAAGGGGTATATGGTCGGAAGAATTGTAAACCATACACGAACCACAAGTGACACCTCCTAATCAGCTGAGGTTTGGTTTCTTCCATTATGCACTCAATGACCTACGCCTCAACTATATAAGAGTTTAAGGCAGGTGGACAAAATTATACTAAACCACATTCAAGGACATACCAAGGTGTTATTTTGATAGAATCCAGGGTTGCACCGCTTAGTCGTTCCTTCGAACAAGGACTCATAAGGTGACTTCTAAGGCGATCTTCAACACTCAGCATGGTGTTGGACCTGAAGAGAGGACATTCTTCTCGCGATTACCAAAACTAGAAGGAAACCGCATACTCTGGATAAGGTTGGACCATGTTATTCCTAAAATATGGGTTCACGACAATGTCGCTAAACCTAATGACTATGACGGTATACTCCAACGAGGGGTTTTATTTACCTAACCTATGAGGTCTCATCAAGTGCAAAGTTTAAGGTCGTTCTTCGGTTTTAATTTTCTTATTTGGTAGAACGGGATCACACATACAGCAAGTTATGCATGAATATTTTATTAGGGTTGAGTGTTCCCATTAAAACTCTTTAATGTGTCTGCAATGTAAGAAGGTAACCCAATAATTAATTTAATCGTTTATTGAATACTGAGAAGGTACCACAATATCTTAACTTCAATTTCAAAATTGCTTTATATAAATCAAACCTCTTTTTTTTTTTTTTCCATACACAACTAAAATCAAATTGAACTGGTGATTAGAGGCACATTTCCTAAGTATCCCTAAAACTGGCATATCATACATATTAACAAATTTCATTTATAACTTTTCAGTAACAAGAGACTACATTACACAGTTATTCATTTTACAATGACCTATAAAAATTACAATAATAATAATTAAATTACACATCGCCCTTTGCGTCGTCATTCTTCCATCCTGCAAAACCCACGTGAGCATGATATCAGCGATAAATCGCTGGCATGGCATCCACCCTAAAACAATCATAATTATCATTTTTCAGTTCCCATTTACATCTGACAATAACTACAATATGCAATCGAAATAAAAATAAAATCTAGAAACATGTAATCATTGCATTTCATTTTTTTCTTCATTTTATAAACTCAGAAGAGAGAGAGAAAGGAAGAGAGAGAAAATATCATTTTGTCTAAAGTTCCAATACACACAACAAGTTTCATTCTAGTGTTTTAAACAGTTATTTACGTGTGTTGAAAGTTTCCAAAGGGGATTTGGCAACCCTACGAGGGTCCGCAGCTTTCTACTTTTACATTTTCTCACTAATTACAAAAACGTTCAAAACGGGCTCGGAGGCTAAGAAACTGCTTCCAAAAGTTACCTTCCAATGAGAACGCCCTCCATGATCAACTTGCTACGTGTTCCCGGATATACCAAGAGTTCATAGCAACTGACGGAATTGAAAAAGAGCGCACGGTTTGCGTTTGGCGGCTAGTTTTCCGGGGCCACTGGTCGTAGTTCACCCAGTTGTAAAGAGACAAAAGTTAGCTCGAATGGCCCAGAAACCATGTCCCAAACGACATTCGATGGATGCGCACACAACGAGACTCTTCCTAGTAGTTCCCCTATATAAGGAGAATTCGTCAGAGTCGACGGAAAGGAGAACTAGAAAACCATGTTCAAACGGCGACAAGTTTTCTGGAGCGACAAGACAAAAATGGACTAGTTTGACCTCGTCAAACTGCGATCGGAGGCCTACAAAATGGCTTCGCCAAACTATCCCAAAAAGTTCTCTTTCCTATACTGAAAGTTCCATGCATTTGTCTAGTGTAATCGCTAGAGGTTTGTGAAGACAGGAAGTGATTTCTCTTTCCAGGTTTCAAATGGCGATCCAAAACGAAAGCCAACTTTCTAGTTTTAACAACTTTCTACTGTTGTAAACCAGTGTTACAGGGCTCCTATAAGGGTGTCAAAAGGATGTCATATGATCGTTTTGGGTCAAACCAAAAATCAAGGCGACTCCTCGTATACCAAGGTACCCGAATGAAACTTCACATCTCGTTTCCAGAGTTGCGAAGGGTACTTAGTGAGTCTCTGAAAATTGCAAAATTTAACTATTTTAAGTAGGAAGAAGGTCATCTTAATCAATGGAGAGTCAAATTTGTCTGGTCGATAAAACGATATTGAATAGGTCAAAAGAGTAAGAGTTTTCTAGATCATCTCGAAGCGAGGGTGATAGTTCATGGTTTAAAGTAGGCGAGTTATAATGGCTTCGAGAGTTGCGACACGACACTAGATTGTTTTGCAATGAGTTGAAGGGACATTTAACTATATTAAAAGTCCTAATGATTTAAAATTCTATTTAATTGCAAAAGAGAACTAAAACACGAGAATTATGAGAGGTAAGGGAAGAAGGACCATGCCTGGGAACGAAGTCGGTCGAAGCCGCAGGCTTGGGTTCAGTCTCTTGCTCAGCTGGGCACTTCGCCAACCGGTTCACGAGCCTGGATCTAACCTCCACCACGTCACACCCACTTCCCGATCACTTGAATTTTTTTTCAAATAGAATAAGTAGTTGCTTGAAAGTTTCTGAGCTTTTTAACACACCCCCTTCATACAAATCTTGTTAATAGATGATGCAGTGTACGAGGTGCCCCAAGCTAGTTAGAATGCATACACACAACAAGTCCACCACACAACAATCATGCTCCAAGATTACATTTTGGCACAAGGAGTTAGGATGCTTCCAAAGGTTATGAACACGCATATCTCCATGAATGAATTCCAAGCTCAACCGATTTTTATGAGCACCAGCTTGTTTGTAAATCAACAACTTGCATCCATGTCTAACATATCCATTTTGTGCAGATCCTGCAAATCATGGCGCTCCATGAGACTGCATTTCTTTGAGGCATTATGTCGAACAGCTAATGTGTCTTTTCTAGTCATCCATTTGTGCATATGTTGCCATCATGGCATTCCATGAGACAACATTTCTTTGAGGCATTCTATCGATGCCGGTTTCATGTGCGTTGTGTATGCCTTCCCATGATGCTTTGATGTATGTCCACGTGTTGTTCTAAAGCTCTCATTTTGACAGCATTTTGGAGGTTATCAGCAAAAGTTGTGGGGTGTGGCTTCCAACCTACCAATCGTATTTTGATTGGAAAAGCTCCAATGCAGTTTCAACAAAACCATTTTGTGCAAATCCCGAAATCATCATGCAGTCCAAGGAACTGCATTTTTTTCCCACGCGTTTTTAGTTGAACCGATCGCATGCTTTCACACTTTACATACACATCTACAATGGAACTTGCAACTGCAACATCTGATAAGGTTCCAATGTGTTTTTTGGCCTTGATGGGAGCCCACGCAGCAGGTCGGTGGCGGGTTGGAAGAGTGCTTCCGCATTGCAAAAAGAAATGCACACAAAATGCCTTTGTTTTTGCATTAATTTCCATGCGGTGAGAGTGGCGCGGCCTGGGCACATGCTTTGGACGCTTTGTGGAGTCTGCTCTGCTTTACGAATCACAAGTGTTTGCATGAAAGTTTCCAAGGCCGTTTCAACAAACTCATTTTTTTGTGCACAAAACCTGCGCCCCAAGCCAGCCGCCCATTCCAAATGCAGCGACCAAACCCTAGCGCAAAATTTTGGGGCTTTTTCCACCCTTCTTCACTTGCCCTAATCCACCCCCACAAACACGATTAATTTAAATTTTAGTTCTTTTATTTTATTTTTTGCTTGCTTGTTTGTTTTAACCAGATAAAAACACAAACAAGCCTAAAACGAAGAAAAAGATAATAAACACATAGTAACGATCACCAAATTATTAATAATGATAACACGAATTTAATAATAGTAATAATAATAATAATAACACAATTTTATTAACCGTATTACTAAAAATCACCCGACAACAAGGAGTAATACAATTAATAAGCATAGATCGACCATAAAATTATAATATTATTACCAACATTATTATTACGATTTTACGGCTTAAAATAATAATAATAATAATTTATCCTATTAATGTCGATAACCCGACAAACTCGAAGAGCCGAGAACCAAATTTTCCTTTACCCGTATAACCGTCCATGACGCTACGGGGTCCACAGCTTGGGGTGTCGACAACGACCCGAAGGGCAAGAAGGAGAGGGGGAAGGTGAAAAATCTTCACTGCGACCCGGACAAGGTCAACAACAGTCAACGAGAGCACACGCACACCAGTCTCCCAGGATTAGTAACAGGGTCGGCAGGTCAGGGACTAGGAACATTGAATGGGGCATTACATTCTCCTCCCCTTAAGAAAGCATCGTCCTCGATGCAACATAACACAGAGGGAAGAAAAGGTACGCAACCAATAACAAGTAAAGGGAAGAGTACACCCTATGGTTTAAAATTTTAGCTACTTAAAGCACGGCCACAAGGGTAGTCTTAGAAACATTTAGTAGAAATTTTAACTTTCAAGGTTCTGTGAAGATTGGCAGTTCTCTCTTATTCGTTATTTCATTAATCTCTTTCCATTAACATTATTCTTAATTCAAGTCCTTTAGCATTTCATTGTTGCATAACTTTAGTTATTTCATTCCTGTGGGTTCCCATCATGATCTACAGTCACAACACCCTACCAGGGTCATACACAACACCAAATTTTTACAACATACTCTTACATACTTTCACGACCATATCACATTACAAGGGTTTTCACCAAACTAAGGAATGACAACAAGTAGACCACATAACCATTAATTTCCAACAATTACGCCCTAGACATAGATCTAGTACACATATATGACTAACAAGCAAAGTCAACACGTTGATACATATACAACGGGTATCACAAGCCCCAAAATCCATGACTATAACAACATAGTGCCAAAACAATATCCAATAGTCCATACCGACCAAGAGGAAAGTCAAGCCTCATACATAACAAGGTGTCAAAAGACTCACACATGTATACATAACTCACTATACCAACTCCCCACATAACAAGACATCACGAAACAAACCCCAGATATCTCCAAAAGTACCAGGTAAAACTCCATATATCTCCTAAAGTATCATAAAGCAACTCCATATACTCCCCAAAGCATCACCAGATAATCTCCATATGCCTCCCAAAGAGAAGGAAACATAGTGTCAAACCAAGTCGGGTCACTCAACCATAGAGCCCCATCAAGAATATCAGGTCACTCAACCATAGAGTGCCATAAAGCATAACAGGTCACTCAACCATAGAGGCCTGTCTCCTTTCTCCTTTTAAATGAGGTCGGGTCACCCTATTGCCCTGGGCACATAGAGCCCCGTCACCCCCAAACCCAAGTGACATAATAACTCGTGGTTCAACAACCCGCTAGTTATCTGTAACTCCTTGGGGCGTACCCCCATACAACGAAGCGGGTCCATAGGTCCAACCATTCCATGGTTAATCCCATGACCCTAATCCAACACATTACGACATTAGAACCAACATAACCATCCATTCAAATGCCAAGTGGCAAAATCAAAAGCCTTGGGCTAGGCTACAAAACTTATAAATATGGAAAGAAAGTTTTAAAACCAAGAAAACAAATGGCTAATTAGCCTTGGTTAGTGCAAAATCCAAATGTTAATGGAACAATCAATAAATGCCCAAAATATAAGAACATGTCAATCAAGAAAACGACTGGTTCCAGCGAAAAGGGAAAGATTAATTTACGAATAAAATACGTAATGAGAAAATAGCACATCACAATCACTATGTGGCCTCATATCGCCACCAAAGGGGTACTCATCAAGTTGCTGGCACTCGACATCGAGCCTCAGCTCGTGAAAATATACATGTAACCAGAAATGAGTATGTCAAATAATGTAACTGTCATCATCTCTGCCTGAATCATAACTCCAAACTCCCACAAGGATCAACATAGTCAAAATCACATAGGATTATTCAATGAACAATCCAATAGGAAAGAGCAGGGGACACAAGGTTGCATAAGTTGAGCCTAAGGTGGTGCGCATCCACAATATACTGAGCAAGCTCGAAGTATACTAAATAGATAGAAGTGGATTTTCAGTCTATGTAAGACTCCACTTCCTCACTCGTACTCGGCTCAAGATTACGAAAACCTGGTCCACGCCTCCTCTCTCCACACATACACTCTTGACAGTTCATCCCCTTAGGGTCGTCTAGTGTAAGGTTTCACAACATACACATAACTACATCACAAACACAATGGTAATTCACACACAACAACCATAATGCCTTGTGCATGGTATAAATATATAGGGTACAACACAATCATTACCTTCACGGGTTACGATACATCACATTACCACATCCTGCATCCAAGGTGCAATCTCTGTACGCTAGGGATCATACTCCCATATGCCCCTAAATCATGACATGAACTATCACATATTACATGAATTACACATATGAGGAACACAATGTCTAACATTACGACATATAGTCAATTGTAATACAACACGACAATGCACACAACAAATCACAATACGGTGTCGACATCACGGTAAACTTCCATTCACTTTACATAAATTTTGTCATGCAATACATCACTACATCTTCACATCACATAAGGTCAAAATGCTCCAACACTCTGCAATTCACAATATCATTCCATTCACACAAAACATGGCGGTACATCACACACGATTCCTCATTAGATCCACGAAAAGGAGAGTCAATACTCTCATCACAAGTAGTAATTCACATGTGGACTCTTCATAGAATCCACATGAAGGAGAGAGAATACTCCCATCCCCAGCACATCCATAGGATACAAAAGTGCACTAAGTGACATACACCTCATGCGCGTTCAAACTATCACAATTACGACATAGATCACATCACTCTTAAAACACATTACTCTTCCAATATTTATCACCATCATGCAGAATCATCACAACTCCAATCTATCCCAGAGGTTCGAGAGCATGAACCTCCTGCTCTGATACCATATGTAGTGCCCACATTTTACGCACCCAAATACAACAGAAAAATACCAGGATAATTTTTTTTTTTTACTTACATTGCTCACGACACACAACACAGTAAGGGCTCCAAGTACAAAACTCGACACACATGCGACAATCACATAAGTCATCGACTCACATAGACACATGCAGGCGACATCGACATGTCGATACCACACTCTTCCCAACGAACGAATACTAGGAAAGACCCAACCACAAGAAACGTGACTATAGGAACGGCGAACCCACGACATATCATTACTTTAACTGTATTTTTGGTTAAAGTTAACATTCCAAGGACATTTTGAGCAAGGATAAATTTCCTCGTTTGTCCACCTAAATTTTCTTAATTATCCTATTATTATGCAAAAATATTCTTCTCCAACGTTTATTTGATGTCTACAGTTTTACCCTTACAACTCAAACGAAAGTGACTTGATGCCCAAAACGCAATCAAAGGATTTGACGGAGATATTAGATACAGGGCAGCTTTGCACCAAAATGATTCTCGATTCACACTGAATTTATTTCTCTACCATTGTTATTATAATTTGAAAACTTATTGAATTCCAATAAGATTTATATATATCTATATATACATATCTTTTGTTTTCTCATAGTTTGGTCACACCAAGGTGACTTATATTCTTTGAAACACTTGATTATGTTTAATTAAGTTTTAAGGACTTCATGAGTGACCTCCATCCTAATCTTAAATCTCGTTCTCATCTTAGGATATGCTTATACATCGCACTATGGTCTCGTTCATAGCATTGTTGTGTAATCAGGAGTTACAGAAGTATTTGACTACCATCAGGAAAGGGGTATATGGTCGGAAGAATTGTAAACCATACACGAACCACAAGTGACACCTCCTAATCAGCTGAGGTTTGGTTTCTTCCATTATGCACTCAATGACCTACGCCTCAACTATATAAGAGTTTAAGGCAAGTGGACAAAATTATACTAAACCACATTCAAGGACATACCAAGGTGTTATTTTGATAGAATCCAGGGTTGCACCGCTTAGTCGTTCCTTCGAACAAGGACTCATAAGGTGACTTCTAAGGTGATCTTCAACACTCAGCATGGTGTTGGACCTGAAGAGAGGACATTCTTCTCGCGATTACCAAAACTAGAAGGAAACCGCATACTCTGGATAAGGTTGGACCATGTTATTCCTAAAATATGGGTTCACGACAATGTCGCTAAACCAAATGACTATGACGGTATACTCCAACGAGGGGTTTTATTTACCTAACCTATGAGGTCTCATCAAGTGCAAAGTTTAAGGTCGTTCTTTGGTTTTAATTTTCTTATTTGGTAGAACGGGATCACACATACAGGCAAGTTATGCATGAATATTTTATTAGGGTTGAGTGTTCCCATTAAAACTCTTTAATGTGTCTGCAATGTAAGAAGGTAACCCAATAATTAATTTAATCGTTTATTGAATACTGAGAAGGTACCACAATATCTTAACTTCAATTTCAAAATTGCTTTATATAAATCAAACCTCTTTTTTTTTTATACACAACTAAAATCAAATTGAACTGGTGATTAGAGGCACATTTCCTAAGTATCCCTAAAACTGGCATATCATACATATTAACAAATTTCATTTATAACTTTTCAATAACAAGAGACTACATTACACAGTTATTCATTTTACAATGACCTATAAAAATTACAATAATAATAATTAAATTACACATCGCCCTTTGCGTCGTCATTCTTCCATCCTGCAAAACCCACGTGAGGATGATATCAGCGATAAATCGCTGGCATGGCATCCACCCTAAAACAATCATAATTATCATTTTTCGCCCTTTTACATCCGACAATAACTAAAATATGCAATCGAAATAAAAATAAAATCTAGAAACATGTAATCATTGCATTTCATTTTTTTTTCTTCATTTTATAAACTCGAAGAGAGAGAGAAGGAAGAGAGAGAAAAATATCATTTTGTCTAAAGTTCCAATACACACAACAAGTTTCATTCTAGTGTTTTAAACAGTTATTTACGTGTGTTGAAAGTTTCCAAAGGGGATTTGGCAACCCTACGAGGGTCCACAGCTTTCTACTTTTACATTTTCTCACTAATTACAAAAACGTTCAAAACGGGCTCGGAGGCTAAGAAACTGCTTCCAAAAGTTACCTTCCAATGAGAACGCCCTCCACGATCAACTTGCTACGTGTTCCCGGATATACCAAGAGTTCATAGCAACTGACGGAATTGAAAAAGAGCGCACGGTTTGCGTTTGGCGGCTAGTTTTCCGGGGCCACTGGTCGTAGTTCACCCAGTTGTAAAGAGACAAAAGTTAGCTCGAATGGCCCAGAAACCATGTCCCAAACGACGTTCGATGGATGCGCACACAACGAGACTCTTCCTACTAGTTCCCCTATATAAGGAGAATTCGTCAGAGTCGACGGAAAGGAGAACTAGAAAACCATGTTCAAACGGCGACAAGTTTTCTGGAGCGACAAGACAAAATGGACCAGTTTGACCTCGTCAAACTGCGATCGAGGCCTACAAAAATGGCTTCACCAAACTATCCCAAAAGTTCTCTTTCCTATACTGAAAGTTCCATGCATTTGTCTAGTGTAATCGCTAGAGGTTTGTGAAGACAGGAAGTGATTTCTCTTTCCAGTTTTCAAATGGCGATCCAAAACGAAAGCCAACTTTCTAGTTTTAACAACTTTCTACTGTTGTAAACCAGTGTTACAGGGCTCCTATAAGGGCGTCAAAAGGATGTCATATGATCGTTTCGGGTCAAACCAAAAATCAAGGCGACTCCTCGTATACCAAGGTACCCGAATGAAACTTCACATCTCGTTTCCAGAGTTGCGAAGGGTACTTAGTGAGTCTCTGAAAATTGCAAAATTTAACTATTTTAAGTAGGAAGAAGGTCATCTTAATCAATGGAGAGTCAAATTTGTCTGGTCGATAAAACGATATTGAATAGGTCAAAAGAGTAAGAGTTTTCTAGATCATCTCGAAGCGAGGGTGATAGTTCGTGGTTTAAAGTAGGCGAGTTATAATGGCTTCGAGAGTTGCAACACGACACTAGATTGTTTTGCAATGAGTTGAAGGGACATTTAACTATATTAAAAGTCCTAATGATTTAAAATTCTATTTAATTGCAAAAGAGAACTAAAACACGAGAATTATGAGAGGTAAGGGAAGAAGGACCATGCCTGGGGAACGAAGTCGGTCGAAGCCGCAGGCTTGGGTTCAGTCTCTTGCTCGGGCACTTCGCCAACCGGTTCACGAGCCTGGATCTAACCTCCACCACGTCACACCCACTTCCCGATCACTTGAATTTTTTTCAAATAGAATAAGTAGTTGCTTGAAAGTTTCTGAGCTTTTTAACATACCCCCTTCGTACAAATCCTGTTAATAGATGATGCAGTGTACGAGGTGCCCCAAGCTAGTTAGAATGCATACAAGCAACAAGTCCACCACACAACAATCATGCTCCAAGATTTACATTTCGGCACAAGGAGTTAGGATGCTTGCAAAGGTTATGAACACGCATATCTCCACGAATGAATTCCAAGCTCAACCGATCTTTATGAGCACCAGCTTGTTTGTAAATCAACAACTTGCATCCATGTCTAACATACCCATTTTGTGCAGATCCTGCAAATCATGGCGCTCCATGAGACTGCATTTCTTTGAGGCATTCTGTCGAACAACTAATGTGTCTTTTCTATTCATCCATTTGTGCATATGCTGCCATCATGGCATTCCATGAGACAACATTTCTTTGAGGCATTCTATCAGACAGTTCATGTGCATTGTGTATGCCTTCCCATGATGCTTTGATGTATGTCCACGCGTTGTTCTAAAGCTCCCATTTTGACAGCAGCTGGGAGGTTATCAGCAAAAGTTGTGGGGTGTGGCTTCCAACCTGCCAACCGTATTTTGCTTGGAAAAGCTCCAATGCAGTTTCAACAAAACCATTTTGTGCAAATCCCGAAATCATTGCAGTCCAAGGAACTGCATTTTTTCCCCACGCGTTTTTAGTTGAACCGGTCGCATGCTTTCACACTTTACATACGCATCTACAATGGCACTTGCAACTGCAACATCTGACAAGGTTCCAAGGCATTTTTTGGCCTTGATGGGAGCCCACGCAGGCCTGGGCGCGGGTTGGAAGAGTGCTGGCCGCGTTGCAAAAAGAACAGACACAAAACGCCTTCGTTTTTGCATTATTTCCATGCGGTGAGAGTGGCGCGGCCTGGGCGCATGCTGGACGTTTTGTGGAGTCTGGCTTGCCTGAATCACAGTGTTTGCATGAAAGTTTCCAAGGCCGTTTCAATAAACTCATTTTTTTTTGTGCACAAAACCTGCGCCCCAAGCCAGCCGCCCATTCCAAATGCAGCGACCAAACCCTAGCGCAAATTTTGGGGCTTTTTCCGCCCTTCTTCACTTGCCCTAATCCGCCCCCACAAACACGATTAATTTAAATTTTAGTTCTTTTATTTTATTTTTTTTGCTTGTTTGTTTTAACCAGATAAAAACACAAACAAGCCTAAAACGAAGAAAAAGATAATAAACACACAGTAATGATCACCAAATTATTAATAATGATAACACGAATTTAATAATAGTAATAATAATAATAATAACACAATTTTATTAACCGTATTACTAAAAATCACCCGACAACGAGGAGTAATACAATTAATAAGCACAGATCGACCATAAAATTATAATATTATTACCAACATTATTATTACGATTTTACGGCTTAAAATAATAATAATAATTATTTATCCTATTAATGTCGACGACCCGACAAACTCGAAGAGCCGAGAACCAAATTTTCCTTTACCCGTATAACCGTCCATGACGCTACGGGGTCCACAGCTTGGGGTGTCGACAACGACCCGAAGGGCAAGAAGGAGAGGGGGAAGGTGAGATGTGAATCGACCATTGTGTTTATTTTAAGAAGATTGAAAATGGGAGCTATATTATTTTGTTACTATATGTGGATGATATGCTTATTGCAGGATCTAGTATGCAGGACATTGGTGAGCTTAAGGGAAATCTAGCTCACACATTTGCTATGAAGGATTTAGGAGCTACAAAAAGAATCCTTGACATGCAAATACATAAAGACAAGAAAAATAAGAAATTGTATTTGTCTCGGAGGATTATATCTACAAGGTGTTAGAAAGGTTCAACATGCAAAATGCTAAACTTGTTAGTACACCTATGGCTGGACACTTCAAATTGAGCAAAGATTAGTGTCCATCATCACATGAGGAGGTCAAATACATAACACGAGTACCATATGCTTCAACAATTGGAAGTCTCATGTATGTTATGGTTTGTATTAGACCGGACATTGCACGTGCAAAGTGGGGTTGTGGAGCGATATATGGCCAATCTTAGTAAAGAGCATTGGAAAGTAGTCCAATGGATACTCGTATTTGAAAGGGACATCTAACATGCGGCTTATGCTATGGAGGTTCGGATATTTCATTATGTGGCTATGTTGATTCGTATATGGTGGAGATCTGGATGGTGGAAGAAGCACTATTGGATATATTTTCGGTAGGTGGAATGACAATTAGCTTGGATTTCAAGATTGCAGAAGGTTATGGCTTTGATACTACGCAGAGGCGAGTATGTTGCAGCTACAGAGGCTAGTAAGGAGATGATATGGATGAGTAGGTTTATGGAAGAGTTGGGAAAGGAGAAAAGTAATTGTAAACTATTTAGTGATAGTCAGAGTGCAATTCATTTAGTAAAGAACTCAATGTTTCATTCAAGAACAAAACACATTCAGTTGAGGTATCACTTCATATGACAGGTATTAGAGGATGGACTATTGAATCTGGAAAAGATTCATACGAGTAAGAACCTGCGGATATGCCGACGGCAAGCCATTAGCAAGAGGAGAAGTTGGACGTACACTCCACTTCTATTGGTCTTCGAGTTTGAGACTTGAAGAGGAAGAAACAAAGCTAAGGAAGGATCCAATAATGATGTTGTATAGGTATGGTGCAGTAATTAATCTCTAAGTGGGAGATTATTGAGTTGTGGAGCTCAATTACTTCAGTTTAGCATGCAATGGAAAATTGCTGGAAAATACAGTAACCGTCAACGTTTAAGGGGGAACCGACATCACCACCCAGATTCAATCAAGTAGGAACCGACAACGGTTAAGTCTACCTGTGCCGGTTACTACCTATGCGAGATGTTTTAATTAACTCTCGGGAATTAGATCTATTTTTAGCATTAAAGTATATCTATTGATTGTAATTGCATGGCTAAGTGCCCTAAGTCTATAAACAACTATATAAGCATAAAAACTAGGGTTTAGAAGTAAGAATGATTAACAAGAATTAGAAAGAACTTGCAAAAGTTGGTGAGAGAGAGAATTCTTGGTGATGAAGCAAAAGCTTGAGGAAAGAAAGTATTGTACATTTGAGAGGTGTGGAAGATTGTAAATCTTCATTGTATATCTTGTCAAAGCTTTGGATAATAGATTGACTTATTTCTTGGTGGACATAGCCCACACTGGGTGAACCACGTTAAATCTGGTGTTGATTTATGTCTCTTGGTTTGTATATTTCTTCTGGTAGAATATCCACTTTTATTTACATGTATGCTTAGATCTGATATATTATCTGTACAACCGGTGTGCTAACCCCAACACAAATTTTCCCAAAATTGTTCTCATTGGAATTGTGACTCAGAGCCCAATCACATCAATAAAGAAATCCAAAATTGATGAAGTTTTGATGGTGATTTTGCGAAAATGTGCCCGATTAAAGAACAATGATTTTATTGGTGGTTGGGAGTGCAATTAAGAGGAATGGTAATCATTCTTTCTCTGTTGCAACACATGGGACAACATGGGGAGCCTTTTTCAAGCAACATACCATCATTTCACTCCATTTATGACATCTTGCAAGTGGTGGAGAGACAGATTTCAGGATTTTCATTTCTCTCTCTCTCTCTCTCTCTCTCTCTCTCAAAATTCTATAAATTGGAGTGTTAGGCTCATTGTAAAGAGGGATAGTTTTGAGTAGCAAAACTCAGGTCAATTTTTTTGTGAAGAAAATGTGTTGCAGGCCCTTGTAGTGGACTCCTTGCATGGTGATCCATGCCCTTATCTTGTAATAGATTGAATTGTGCATATTTATGAAGCAATAAATGCAAGTTTGTGGATGTATCTTCCCCTGTTGTTTTGTTGCATTCTTCTTTCCCTTTCAAACTCATTGCAAATATATTGTGTCTATTTATACTCTTATAGGGATTCATTATCATTGTGCATGTATGGAATATTGTTGTGAATGCATTTGCTAGACTATGGAGAATTGTTATCACCCCTTCTAGTATGCAATTTTCTTTTATTTTTCACACATTGGAAAACTATCCTCATTCCCTCCTTTTTTGGTGTATCACCGCTTTAGTGTAGGCTTTATTTTCATGCACTCTCTCTCCTTGGTCCTTGGAAAGTTAGATTATGATTAGATAGTTTGCCCTGCATTAGAGTAGATTATGGTAGGTAGTTTAGGAGTAAGAACCAACTTTCTCTAGGAGGTCTATCTCAAGTAGCAAGTCCCACAACTTGGAGATAGTATCCATGTTATCGAGTCACACCGTGAGTTCAAGCACACACACTTATGCTAACCAAAGGGTTTTGTGATTCGGAGATAACAATAATGCTTTGGTGGTGGCATTGATGTGTTGTAGACAATGTCGGTGATTGTTCCTGTAGCACCATTTACGAGGCCTGCGTCAACCCATAAATTTACAATAAGCATGATTTTTGTTGTTTGCATAGTAGAACTTTGTGCTCCAACTGATCATCATCAAGATTTCTTGGTCTAGCCTACTGTTACTTTCAACAATGGATTGGGCGATCGGAACATTCAATGCCTTCAGCATCTGAAGGTTGTGGGAGTCCACGAGGTCATTTTTTGCAAACAAATGTGGTGCATCCTTAAAAATTTTGAGCTCTTGTTGAGTTAGGTGTGTGTCTATGCGAGACATTAGGAGTTCCCAATCCTCAATAAGAGGGGTTGAATCTCGCATGTTGAGCAATAAATTCCGAAATGAAACTTGTGCATCGGTTGTTCCTTATTGCCAAAATATAGTTTGCAATGTAATGGAAGAATGAAATCCCTTCCAAAGGGTGGCTCCATAGGATTTACTTGCATAAAGAGGACTATCCATAACCGGTGGTGATTACCCGAGGTTGTCGAGGAGGATATCTCCTGCTTCCAAAGTCGAGATGTTTTTGAGTGTGGAAAGTCTCGCGTAGCCTACTGTCAATTTTTCCTAGCAACTTTGGGTCGATGAAACTCATTTCATCAATAAGAACATATTTTATATGTTTTAGCGACTCTTGAAAAGACGATAATGCATGGCCTTCAAGGGGTTTTAATTCTTTGATTGGAATATGGAGGGCTGCATGGATTGTGGGTACGAGATGTTGAATCTTGAAACACCGGTAGGGCGAGCGAAGGAGAGGTGAGGGAGATGTGGTTGATGTTCATTGTAAATGAATTCGGATTTTATTTTTAAGAAATATAGTTCTACTACTACATACAAGTATAAACATAATTTAAATGCATACCTGCAGAATTCAATTTAACACAAGGAATTGACTTTGGAACTTGGAGAGCTTGAAGAATGAAATTATAGTGTTAGTGACCAATATTTAAAGGTTAATGCATACAAAAGCTATAAAATAAAATTTAAAAATAGTAAAGCCAAAGCAATATGGAAAATCGAAAAGCAAAATTGTTAAAAATAGCAAAAACAAAATTGTTAAAAATAACAAAATCGTCATTTAAGTCGTCAAATTTGACACAGTCCCGTGAATGTCCGCAAAGCTTTTCCCATAGAGATAATGCCTTCGACATAAATATACCTAAAAAAATAACAATTAAAAATAAATATAATATAATAAGTATATTATAATAATGAAATACATCAATAGATATCAATTTCAAGGTTTTTAGGTTTGATTTTTACCTAATTCTTTAATCAAATCATTTAGTTATGCATAATAAACACTCGAGCGCATTACTAAACATAAACATACTTGACGAAAAACAGCAATTTCTAGTAAATGGCTCCATAAATTTTCTGAACGCTTCTGTAATCTGGACTCTGAACAATGGACAAAAAGAAGATGACGTTAAAAGGCTATAATCAATGGAAGCACAAGCTAATCCAAGAAAACAATCCTATACACGCCCTGCAAATTTTCAACAATCCCACATCAAAAATCAATGCTTTTGCATACGACATCATAATCCAAAAGCTCGGAAGGGCAAAAATGTTCAAAGAAATGGAAAATGTGTTAGACCAAATGCGAAAAAAGGTGGCCTCAAATGCAAAGAAGGCCTCCTGTGCAGTGTAATCAAGCTTTATGGACGAGCGAGAAAACCCGAAGCAGCTGTGGAACTGTTTGACAAAATGCCTCAATTTGGTTACCCGACACACTCAATCAGGTCTTTCAATACCCTTTTAAATGTTCTTCTTAATTCGAAGCGTTTTGATTTGCTTCAAGCTATGTATAAAACAATGTACATTTCGCCTGATTCTTGCACATTTAATATTCTCATTAAAGCCCACTGTAATGCCAATCGATTAGAGGATGCACGCGAGCTGTTTGACAAAATGCCTGAACCGAATTTGGTAACCTATGGGACCCTCATAGATGCAATGTGTGAAAACATGAATGTAAACCAGGCTTTTCAGTTGTTTAATGATATGATTGACAAGGGATTGTGTCCTAATGTTTACATTTATACTGCTTTGATGGGGGGACTGTGTAATGTGGGGAGGGTGGACGAGGCCTTGAATTTGAAGTTGGAGATGCTGAGTAAGGGGTTGAGACCGGATACTGTGACCTATACTACTCTTATCAATGGGCTATTTAAGGCTGGTCGTTCCGAAGAGGTGGGGAAGTTGTTGGAAGAGATGAGTAACAATGGGTGTGTGCTGCATGTTGCTACTTACAATACTTTTATAACTTATTTGTGTAAGGATGGAAATTTTGAAGGTGCTTATGAGTTTTTGGATGCCATGAGGAGTATCTTTGGCAAGCAGGATGTTGTTAGTTGTGATATAATTATATCTGGTCTCTGCAGAGAAGGCAGAGTGAAGGAGGCTTATGGTCTTTTTGAGGACATGCCGAAAAGAGGTTGTGCGCCAACTGTGGTTACCTATCGGACTCTGCTTGATGGGCTCTGTGGGGCTGGGAGGTTTAAGGAGGCTGCAATGTTTCTCGAGTCGATGGTATTGAAGGGATTTGTTCCTAGGAGATCAAGCATAACTGAAGTGATTTCTGGTCTTTGCAAGGAAGAAAAAATGGATTGGGCAGCATTGGTTTTGAGGAATATGGCCAAGGAGTGCCTTGTTGATCTTTCAGCTTGGGATGCATTGATGCCTCATGTATGCAGTAAAAGTGAGCAGAAAAAGGCCTCAGAACTTTTGAATCATATAGTCCACGTTTCCTGAAACAAAATCATGACATACCCAAATCATAGATTTCTCTTTGTCAACTGCATTTGCCCACAATGACAGTATTGTTTAGGGTTCTGATTGAGCATTGCAGAATGGAATTTGACACTGTGTGAGCCAATTAAAGAATGGTACCCATTAGACATTATTGCATATATACTTCCATAGAAGGTAACTGCACAGAGGTGATATTGTTGTTCTGGCTGCAAAGAACATAGCATTATGCCAGTGTCCAAATTTTACCTATAATGGAGTGCCTTATTGATCTTTCAGCTTGGGATGCATTGATGCCTGTTTTCCGTAAAAGTGAGCATCAAAAGGCCTCAGAATTTTTGAATTATATAGTCCACATATCCTGAAATAAAATCATGACATACCCAAATCATAGTTCTCGTTGCCAGCTGCATTTGCCCACAATAACAGTATTGTTTAGGTTCTGAGTGAGCATTGGAGAATGGGGTTTGACACCATGTCAGCCAATCAAAAATGGTGCCCATTAGATACTATTGCATATGTGCTTCCATAGAAGGTAACTGCACAGAGGTGATCTTGTTGTTCTGGCTGCAAAAACATAGCATTATGCTGGCGTCCAAAATCTACATTTTCTTGAACGAAGGGAAAAAAGCAGGCTGTATATTTTTGAAAAGCATGATGGGAAACCAATTTGTTATCAATGGATTCTTATCCTGGAAATGACCTGGATTATCCATGTAAGATTAGGGCACTGCACAGTGGTCTTCAATTTTTTTGTGAGTAATGTTAAAATTCATATCCAAAGATTGCAGGTTGGCAGAGGTTTTTGAAACGCAAGTGCCAAATGGGAAGGAAAAGAGTGACTTTGTGCTAAGGCGTAAATGTTTAAGAAGAGCAATTGCCAACTTGGGTTGCACTCTTGTGAAGGCATCACATGGCCAAATTTTTTTAATGCATGAGACTACTTTAAAGCAGTCACAAAGTAATGAATATGTTGCAGGATTAGGACTTGTGCAAAGAAGAATGTAGACTAGGTTTACACAATGGTAACAATTTTCTCGATCTGCTGGCATTGTAGATTAGATAAATCATAAAACTAAAATGAAGGTTGGATGTGGGGTTGGTTGGGTACGGATTCATGTATATGGTGAAACTCATTTATCCCGTAATTGAGAATCAAGCAGCTAGATTGGAAGCTTGACTATCAATGACTTGGAATAATTGATATAAATTGAAATTACTTCAACTGGTTATTATTTGGCTGAAGATATGCATGTCTATGTGATGCAACAGTGGAGGCATTAAACAAAACCCAATAGAGAACAGAACATTGAACTTGTTGTCACTAGATTCATGGTTTGCATCTATGAGTCAAGACTTGTATTTTGGAGCAAAAGGAAGTGTTTCAGTCATCAGTCTGCCGAATGCTTCCATGCATTCAGTACTTGGATTCTAATTAATATTTTTCCGGAGATCTTGATTATATGGGGGAAACTTTTATGAAGAGTGACACAAAGTGTAGATGCAACCAAAATGTCTAGAGCTAGACTGTTGTCTTATTCTTTGTGATTAAGCCATTGTCTCCCTTTACATAGGTTTAAAGTCTTTACCTTCATCTAAGAGTCATAGCAGTCAATTTTTTTATTAAATGCTTCATATATATAAAAGATTTATTTACATCCATGCCCACCTTGGATTACTATGAATACATTGTAGTTATCATATTAACACCTTCTCAGCAATAATCACAGCAGCTATTGACCAGGAATATTGAACATTACAGTTACACACAAATTACCATTATAAAACTTTTGTCTCGATTTATTTTCTCTAGTATTAATGTGCCAAGTAACTTACTAAACCCTAGAGATTTATCATTATGTTTTTCTTTTTCAATAATGTGTTCAATACTATTCTTTTGTCAACTTGTAGCTTTTAGAGGCATTTGTAAGTGCTATGTAGCAACAGTTCTTTTACAAGATTGATCTTGAGAAATTTGAACTAAAATAGGCAATCTCAGCTAGAGATAAACTGAAGAATATGATGGTTGGATGCTCTAAATGTTCATACAACAGATACACAAACAAGAATGACGATTATTCCTTGTTCTGTTTGTT
Organism: Taxus wallichiana var. yunnanensis; assembly: GCA_018340775.1. Lineage (NCBI taxonomy): Eukaryota > Viridiplantae > Streptophyta > Pinopsida > Cupressales > Taxaceae > Taxus > Taxus wallichiana. The sequence continues at coordinate 252,343,060 of CM031238.1, read as the reverse complement.
TGATGTCTTACTGGACATACTCAGGTTGAACATAATGTTAAAGAATTGAAGAGATATTGGAAGCTTAGAGCATAAGGAAGTTTTCACACATAAAAAATACGTTGTGTCAGGACGACGTGCTTGTATGTTTTCTTCATCCTGCCAAGAGTGAAGAGGGTGTAAATGAAACAACATATTAACATCTGCAAATGCCCGATTATTCCTTATATTTCTTTCATTTTTGTTTTGTAAATAATATTTTGTAAACTTTGAATGAATATGCAATTGGACCCATTGTGCTTTCTACATTTTTCCACTACACAGTAAGATGAATATTTTCCATTTTAATGGCATTGGGGCATACAAAAACATTTAACTGTTGTTTTTGTCTATTTTATCATGCATTGACTAATTTTAGAAACAATGATGATTTGAAACTTCATACACTTCTGTCTTGAATAGTTTTGATTGAAGTTGCTAGGGCTATCTGAAACTTTTGTAATAATCATTTTTGTAGAAAGATGCACAATGTAATAGAAAATGGTACAGGGCCTGGTTGGGAATTAACAAGTTTCAGGTGCCATCTCAAATAGACATCAGTAGCTATACAAGTCGAACAACGTACATATTATAACTATATATACTGGAATAAATCACAAATTGTTGAAGAAATGTTTACTGGCTGTAGAAATTCCATCTAATGAACTTTAGGCCAAAATAAAATAGTAGCACAAACTCCATTTGGAGTGCCTACATCATCCACTATTGTACCTATATTTTGATGGAGATCCTTGTGTTGGGGTTCATAGGATAATATATGGGTTCACAACTGCAATGTGTACCTAGAGGAGGCCATTATATATCAACCAATAACATTTAGAGTAACTTTTGTGTTTTATGCATTGTTGTGTAAGTCTAAGTTATACCGTGGAGCTCCGAGATATGCTGCAAGGGTCTACCCAATGCTGTGAGGATCTACTTGATGTTGTGAAGGTCTACAAAAGTCACGAAGGTTTGTTGAAGCCGTGATAGTTTTCCGATGCCATGCAAGGTTGTCGATAGAAGTGTGGTCCACGAAAGTCCGAACTCCCGCCAACTCACTTGTATGGGTCCATTGGGTTTTGTTTTTGTAACATTTTGTAGTTTTAGGAGTCTTCATGGCTAGTATGTAGCTCGGCTTGTGGATGTCTTTGGGTGGATTGCAAACCCATGAACTTCAAGTGACATAGTAGAGCCATGACTAGAGATAGAGTTTAGAAATTGTGGGAACATGACATTTGGTGATGGTGTAGATTCTCTAAGTGAGTCTGTCGTATTGTGTTTGTTTGTATCTCTTACGGGATTACGAGGCAATATCATTGGCGATCGATCTATGTTTATGTGATCTTTTATGAATCAATAATAAAGTTGTTTTTTTGTGTTATATTTTTTTCCTCGTGTTAACTCTAACGATTTGCAAGGGCAAAGGCTGCCCTTAATCGGGGTCCCCGACTATGTCCATGTCATTTTCTATCAAAGAAAGGCTCTCTTTCCTTGCAAGTGAGGAACAACGGGTATTGCGGTATTCCACATTTGCGAGTGTGTGTAGAAAATCGTTGTGGACATCTTCCAACAAGCATTTGTAGGGTAGAAGTTGTGAGGACACATAACAAGCATTAGTGGTTTTCGACATGTGTGAGTGTGGATAGAAAATCATCACGGACATCTTCCAATGAGGCAATTGTTGGGGAGGTGTGACGGTTGTAGATTTTTTTCTTTTGAGGAAGCATTAATGCTAAACAAGAGAAGAAATGTCGAGAAGTCAAGTAAACCGAGGCACGAGACTTGATGACTTGGCCAAATTGATGATAACAATGCACGCTCGTTTGGAGGCTATAGAGACTACACATCACAAAAGCGTCCACTGTGGATGATTTCAATGATGATGAAGTGACACATGTAGAACCAAGGGCACAAGCAACAAAAGAAAAGAGGACGTGTTATGTAAGAGCATCTCGTGTTCATGTACAATCATGCACCAACCAAAACAGCTAGGCTTAGCAAATAAAGCTTTGTGCAAAGCTAGCATGCAAAACCACACCACTCCCGAGCAAGTTGCACAAAGAACCCTTTTCCTTAGCCACTTTGTGAAAGCCTCACAAAACCTTTGTTACCTTTCTTGCTTTGCATAAAACGCAAGGCTTGTCCAAACCACACAAAACTACGAAGGCCATACAATACCGTGAAAACTTAGAAAGTCATATTGCACAATAGGATTACGCACACCCTACGTAGTCATGTTGCATATTACCTTACATACATTGTCGATACGTGGCCAAAGTCGTTGATGCTTGTCTTGAACTACGAATGTTGTAACATTGTTAGCCGCCAAGTATCATGTTTCGACGAGACCACTTCTAATCAATCAAATGATTGGATCTACACACACCTAAAGTGTCTATCCACATAACTACTATTGTAAAGGAACACAAGTGGGCCTTGATTCATCCTTCATGACCATGTACCATCCGGCGACCACTTCAAAGCACGATCCAAGAAGGGGAGCATTTATGAGCTAATCAACAACAAACGATGGAAACCCGAGAGAATATTCTTTAGGCGATTTTAACCACATTGGCATCTTTGCTATCTTGATGGAGCATTTAAGATTTTCTTTATGTAGAAGGTGTGTAAACTTGTAAGGTATTTTGTATAAAAGGTGTAGCTTTGGCTTATTCTAAGAAAGCTCAAAGTCAATTGTCCTTGCAAATGTGAGCCAAAGGTTAGTTAAGTAGAAGCTTAGTAGAGTCTACAAGCTTAAGATAGGTCTAGGTTGGGGAATTCTTAGTAGAATTCTCGTGGAGTCTCATTATAGACTATAATTTAAGTGTAATGGTGATGTGCTTGAATCTGCAATTCACTTTCCTCACATTTAATAGAAATATTGTCATTTATTTTTTGTCTAGAAGTTGTGCCTCAGATCTCACCTTTGTGAGGTTTACTCTGACAAGGGTTGTGGGGAGGAAGGTGTCCCTCCCTTCATTGGGAACCTTGACCACGAATGCATCGATTCAGTATCAAACCTTAGGTTTGATAGTCCTTTTGAGGTTAGTTAGAGTGTAGGATTTGTGAGTCTTATTGAGAAGATTGGTACAAAGATCAATTGAGATTCTCGTGAGTGGCCTTGAGATTTCTTTGGTTCCATATACTAGGGCTATGGGTAGAAGGTAGTTGTGAATGCCTCCAACATTGTGTTGTTGGATAGGCATGAGATCATAGAATCTTGTTGTGAGAAGATTGTGAGGAAAACATGGTGTGCAGAGTGAACAGAGCACCGAGACTACGTGACTTGGCCAATTCAATAAGAAGATGCAAGCTTGTTTAGAGACTATGGAGACAACAAATGTATAGGTGTTGTTGCGGATGCGATCAAATCGACAATGATTGTGAAGTGAGAGGACCCACAAAGCAAGAAGTCGAGAAGAGCCATTGATGCACAAGAGGACTGATTTTTGCGAGAAATCACAAGGATTGAAGCATACCACACGATGTTCCATGTCACTCTAGGAACTTGGACATAGAAGACTTGATAGATTGGATCCTAGAATTGAGGAATACTTTGAGTACGAAGGTGTGGAGGATAACAAGAAGGTTATATTTGTGAGTACCAAGTTGAAAGGCCATGCATCCTTGTGGTGGGATCATGTGTAGAATGAGAGAGTTCAAAAAGAAATGGGATTGAATGGTAACAAAGTTGAAGGCTAAGTTTATGCATGTAGCTTACCGGTCTTTCTATTCAAGCAATTACATAAACTATGCCGAAAGAACTAAGTGTAAAGAAGTACATTGAGGAGTTCCATTGGCTTGACATTAGAGTTGGACATGTGGAAGATGGTGTCGAACGAATCTCGAGGTATGTCAATGGATTGCACATTTCTATTTAGGATGAACTCAATATGATTTGGCGAGATCAATGGAGGAAGCCTATTAGTTTACGTTGAAAGATGAGAAGGTGTTCTCATGAAAGAACAATGCACCGTGTGCGGAAAAATAAAGTTCTCATGTAAAGGTAGAAACTTGCATAATGATGCACAAAACAATACGCAAGAAGGATAAGGGAACACCTCCATGAGTAGAGTCATATGGAGAGGGGTGAGGGAAGAACTATGTCTAGAGGTAGAGGATGCGGGTGAGGTAGAGGATTCAACGGAACACATTTTCATTGTGGAGAGACTAGACATCGAACATTCAAATGTCCATTAGATGCACAAAGCAAAGGTGGTAGTCAAAGGAATGATGTTATAAATCGGTTTCTCAAAATGCGGACACAAAGTCATATTTCGAAAGTAGTGTAAAAGAACCCAAACGTGGTGAAGCGATGATGGTGAAGAGGGTGTTATTGAAGCCCATAAAAGAGGATAACATATCCACATAGATGAAGAATCTATTCGGTGTTTTACTTACACAATTATTCACTCATGTTGGTATAGTTTTGATCTCAACAACATGAACATTGTGTTTAATGTTGTGCACCCCAAGATGTAATGTTGTACTCGCCAACTTGATTGAAAGAAAGTGTATAACTCATATTTATACACAACATATTGGGTGTTCTATGGAATTTTTCATGTTGATGATCATTCATTTAAACAATGCATTTTAATTACTATTCTAAAGATGATCAAAAATATCTTAATAAAAAGTGGAGTTAATATGTTGTATGTTGTGTACTAGAAAAGGGATTTTATATCTAACCAAAATTAAAGCTATGGAGTCTATCCAAAAGTCAGTGGATTATAAATTTATAATGCATAAGTTCTCTAGTACAACATTGCATGCAAAGTAAACAATGTTCAAATATTACTTTCATTTAATTAAGTTAACGGGACTTTCAATATTTGATATAAGGAGCAAATAAATGTATTTTTTAAGCACTTTCTTTCTTCCCTTTTTCATTCTTTATGTGCCACATTTATTATGTTCACAAATATAAGCTATGAATTAGTTATTGTAAAAAAGTTGGAATTATTTTGGTGATTGTTTTAAATCATAGTTTCAAGAAAATTTCTCTAACAACACTTTTATTTTTATTTAATACTAATTGTTGAGATAGGAAAGTAATGGTAATGAGAGGAATGAAAATTTCATGAAAAGATAAGGTGAATTGATTTCAAAATGACAAATATTGCTTGGATTAAATCAAATAGTTGGGGCTTGAATTTAAAAGATAAATAAGTCAACACAAGCATTGTCTTTGAAAGTCGCCTACTCAAAATCAAACCTTAATTTAGGAATAATATTAATGCTATTAAACATAACAATAATATTGTATAAAGTATTTAAACTAAACAAAATAGTAATGTAGTAAAAGTGAGTAATATATAATATCCTTGTACTATAATTCATATATGATATTAATATAATATAAGTATTGCTTTTTTAGGTCAAATAACCTCTTAATGGATAAACATGGTTCAACTAAACTAAAACATAACTAGATTAATCTAAATTATCATATTGTCACATAATAACTACATTGTATGAATTCCATGTTCATCACCTGTTATGTTGAGGTAATTGTATTTACTTCTTATGTATGTAGAAGAGGATTTATTGAAAAGGGAGTGTGTCTCCATTCTAATCATTATATTAAGTACAAATTGACCTATTAACCTGATGAAAAATTAGAAGACAAATATAGAAAAATGTACATTAGTAACAAAAGCAAAACAACAAAATACACCCAACCACATCTCAAACACATTACAAATACGGCGTTTAAACTCTACATATAAAACATAGTTAAAAAAGTCATCCTCTTTAAAATATGATGTGAAACGTGTCTATCAAAATGAATAGAAAACAATACACTTGTATTAATGATTAATATTATCCGAATATTAAAATATTTTTAAAATAAAAAAATGTTTGACTCACAAAAACTCTTTTACAAAATTTCCTAACATCAAAAAATGATAAAACTAGAAAAATTTACAATCAATATAATTATTGTTCAAAGGGTTATGATGTTTATGTTGAATATAAAAACATAACCCAAAAATCGCTTTTGCCCAATTTTTATAAAAATGAAAATAACCATTTATATTGTCAAAAACAATAATTTCCCAACTTATAAACCAAATATGATTTACTTGTAGATTTAAATTTAAATTTAAAAAATTAATGTCTAGAAGTAACCAAAAAGGTTAATGGGACTACAAGAGGAGCAAAGAGAACAAGACAATGCAGGAAAGCAAAAATAAAGACAAAAAAATAAAAATACAAGAAGCAATTGGAAAGAGACAAGATACAACAAGTCTATGTGCCATGCTTAAGAGGTTCTATGCCTAGTAGATCGTGGATCATTGTGTAGGATCATGAGCTCATTTATGCCACCGATGTTGTGTAGAAAGCTGAAGGAATGAATCAATAGTCTGAGACCCAAGGCTGCCATGATGATGTTTGAGGAGGCCATATCTATGTTGGGTCATCTCCCTGATAAATAAAGCTACACACCTTTGGTCTTCATAATGGATAAGGGCCCGTAATGAGCCTTGAGTTTCTCGGAAGAGACAATAGTACCTACCACAGATCTCATAGTACATAGGACAATGAAATATAAAGTGCTCCTTTGATTCAGTTCATTGTTGCAAAGTGTGCAAGTGCATTGGTCTCTAGGAATGTAATGCTCTGTCTCCATGCAAAGTTGATGAGAACAAACTCGTAGTTGGCCCAAGGGGAATCTCAAACCAAGTGGAAGCCTGATGTATTTGGGGGAATGACACGTTCATCTTCAATTTGGAGATAATGCTCCAAATAGTGGTGCATTTTGTTGGCAATGGTTCTATTGGTTCAATCCAAGTTGATTTTATGTAAGCTTTGTAGATCTCCTCTCTAATTCCTCTATGAATTTCCCTTCTTAGCATGTGGGAGAATTAATAGAGAATGTGAGAGGGGGAAGACGATTAATATCCAATTTGATGCTTTGGAGGAAAGTTGTACAATGTGCATACCAAGTGGTTTGGATCCCCAATTCACATAGCCTCATGGATGATTGGAGAGCCTTGAAGGGATATCTATTCTGCTCAGTTGGTGTATCTGTTATACTTCTTAATCTATGAAGTAACATCACAAGATGAAATATAGTTGAGATATGGAGAGGGTGTGTGCCAAATTCAGCCAAGATGATTGCATGTGGAACTGAGCATTTTGCCCGGAGAGTCCTGGATAGCATGGAGACGAGTACTCTATCAACACGAGCCCAACCAATGTGCCGAAGATCAGGGCCCCAAATCTCACAACCATACAACATTGTTGGTGTCACTAGAGTTTGGAAAATGCACAATTTTTCTTTGGCATCTTGAAATTGAAGTTGGAAACATTGTCTCTCAAGTGTATTGAGGGTGCATAACCTTTACATAATCTCTCTTCACTGCATGAAGCATGTTCAAAGGAGGGCCCGTGAAAGTCACTCCAAGATAAGTGTAAGAGGAGACCACTTCCACCAAGTTTCCTTTGTACATGAGGTTAGTTGCATGGGCAACCCTCTTGGTTGTATTAAATACCATGACCTTAGTTTTCCTCAAGTTCACTTGTAAACCATGAGTATCACAAAAAGAGCTTAAGATGTCAAGGTGTCGTTGTAGGCCTGCAACAATATGTGACATGAGAATGATATCATCTGCAAATAATAAAATAGCAATGATGATATCATATAAAAGACAACCATCATCTCTAAGACCGGAATTTGCAATGATGTGCTCTAGTTCATCAATGTAAAGACCAAATAGAGTAGGAGAAAGTGGGCAGCCTTGTTTAACACCGATGGTGCTATTGATATCACCTGTATAACCAGTAGGAGTTCGGACTTGGCCAACCACCTTTTCATAGAGTGTCATCACAAGAAGAACCAAATGCTCTGGAATTTGAAGGTCACGAAGCCGTTGGATTAGAAGGTGTCTAGGTACAATATCAAATGCCTTTTGAAAGTCAACAAAACAGTAATAAACCTTACGCTTGTTGGCCCTTGCTTCTTCAATTATGTCTCTAAGTGTTAAGACATGGTCTATTGTTCGGTGATCCCATCTGAACCCCGCTTGTCCTTTTGCATGGAGTTTCTTGGATTCAACAAATCTGGAAATCAAATCATCTAACACTGTAGCAAATAACTTGCTCAAAGTATGCCCAATCATGATGGTTCTATAATTATTTGGCTCTTGTTGATTCCCTTATTTAAATGTGTAGCAAATGATGTGAGACATCCATGCTGGTGGGAATCCATGGGAAGCCACTATATTAAAGAGATTAGCAATGTGTGCTCCTAAGAGTAAATTAATAACATAAAGAAAATAAAACTTAAATTCTTTGGCTGGACAATTAATAACATAACCATTTACATAGAGAACACATTTTTTGGTATAATTTATTGGAAAATAATTATTATTATTTTGCAATATGCATTTCTCATGTAAATGACATTATTTGACTTGAATACAGAAGGCATGAATTTTAGTACTATAACGAAGGACATGCAAAATATATGACATTATGTAATCTTCCTACGGTGTTTTAATTATTAAATTATAGTGTCCCTCGTTTTCGTTTTTCTTGCATGAAAATAAAATCGTTGTTTATATTTCATTCCGTTGTCGTCGTCTCTCATCTCTAAAAAGAAGGGATTTTGGAAGGAGCAGCGGATGGCAAATTTTAGAGTTGCATTCCTGCAGTTATACGCAGGGAACATGTGAATCACTTAAATTCCATGACATTCAGATATTGTTATTGCGACATCTTCGCCACCAAACTTGATCAGAAACTCATTTTCTTTGGGCGAAGGAGAGTGCTTCCTGATCCTCATCTATTCCACTTTTCCTGTGCTTCTCTTTGCCACACTGCACACCAAATTCCGGCAGTAAACGGCAAAAACATGAGCACCCAGTGAGCACTGTTGAAGAAAAAACACACATTATGCTAAACCACAGTAATGATCGGCTGTCGCATTTCTCAGAATATTCCCACGTGGTATCCCAACGCCTCGTAACCCTTCTGCAGCACGACATTCTGGAAACTCTCCTGCACACCCAGCCACGCGCAAACTCGATTTATCGCCTCGCGGTACCTAAAATTCTATGGCGTGGTCTATTGACAAGCAATGCACATTTGCGAGAGAAGCTACATCCGAAGCCTTTGATAATTTGCAGCCATGACTTTCTAGTGCAGAGTCTAATTCTTCACCATACAGGAAAATCATTCGACAATGCATAGTTATGGGAAGGTGTACAAGAGTAAATGCCCCTAAGACAATGCAATATGTTGTGGATGGATAGAATGGAATGCAAGATGGAATGATAGGAGTTGTGTGCCCCCTGAGTGAATGGAAGTGTATGCAATGAGGTTCATTTTGTTTTCCCCCTCAGCAATCAAGAATGAACCGTAAACGAGAGTGCGTCATCGGAAAATGGTTTAAGTGCGTGTCTAATGCGTTACGATGAGGTGCGCCCTAACGACGATGTGTGTGTGAACCATATAGCCTAAGCGTATATCATGATCAAAGGAATGTATAAGTGATGATTTAGCCTAAGCGTATATCACTATGAGATGAATGGGTGAGTGATGATTTATCTCTAAGTGTATATCACTACAAAATGAATAGAATAGGTGACCATTTAGCCTATAACGTATGTCACTAACCTAGAAATGTTGCATGAGAGGTCGAATGATAAACATGTGATGAATGTAAGGTACATTTGATTTGTAAACCCTCGGCGATCGAGAATGGGCTGAGGAACTACAGTGCGTCATAGGGTGGTGAGTGTTGTATGTAGAAGACTAAATAATAGTGTATGTAATGATGAAATGACCATGTGATGCGCAAAGTGTAGAATGTGATGCTATATATGTAGAATGTATAAAATGAAATGTATAGTGCGTAGTGTAACATGTGTAGGTAGAGTAATAATGTATTATGTATTATGAAATGATGCTAGACTCGTATATGATGAAGGATAGTATAGTATGAAGAAAACATATGACATGAAGACGCATAGTGTATGATGCAAGGTATATGACTATGTATAGGATGTGAGGCAATATGTTTAAATAACCTAATAGTGTATGATGCGAAATGCGTAAGATGAATACTAGTATAATGTATGATGTATGAATGTGGAAATGACACAATGTTGTAGACAAACATGGAGAATGTATGGTGTATGGTGTATGACGTGTGATGTGTGACTAGATGTGGTGTGTAATGCCTAGAGTGCAGTGTGTGGGGTTCATGTGTAGTAATAATCCAACAGTCAAGTGTGAACTGAAGCACAAGAGTGTCATCGGGTAATGACACTTTGCTAGAGTATGAATGAGTATGCATATGCTAGAAGATTGATGTATGAGAATGCAAAGATGATGAATGTGTATATGCAATGATGATAAATGTGCCTATGATGATCTGATGGGGGAGATGTTATGCCCCCAAGTGTATGAACGATGGAGGTATTAGTCAAAAGACACTAAGTGGATCAATGTAGGGAGTAGTTTCCTTAACAAAAGTGATGGGATGCTGAGGTGGTAATGTCGCAAACAACTTGAGTGGAGAGGTATTTTCTTTAACAAAATGATTAGGAAATGGAAGTGGAGTAGGATGGCGAGAAATCTTGAATGGTGGAACCTTTGGTGGTATTGATGACGTAATCGGACGAGAAGGGTGATTGATTTTGAGAGGCGGTTGTGTACTTTGAATTGGTAATTTCAAGAAGTCGCTTGAGAAATTTAGGCGAGATGCGCATTAAGTGGAGAAGAAGCAACATCAAAAATAGGAGAAGTATTTTTCTGAATAGGAGAATAATCATTATGCACATGTGAGTGATCGTCAATATCAAGCATGTAATGAATAAGAGAATCATCTAGAACTTCCTTAGAAAGATTAGAAGGAGGCTCACTAGTAGCTGCATAACATGGTATAACAAATAGATGGGCATGCAACATAATGTTGTGCATTGAATGAGATAAAACCCTAATGCTCAAGATGTTTGATTATTCATGGCAAAGTGTGACAATCATTGTCATTATGTCCATTGATTCAATGATAATTGTAATATGGATGACCTTGATATTTCACTAACCGATAGGGAGAATAGTAATGAGTAGGCGGTAGAGTGATTAACTAATGACTAAGGAGTTGAATAAGAATGTCATGTTGTGTAGTATTATGCTCAAATATGAGAGGCTCAGGAAATGGCATGTCTTGAGGTTCAACTAGATGACATGTAGTGGACATAGATTGCATATAAGATGTAGAATGAGCACAAACATGTGATTGAGAAACATCCTTAAGTCTGTTGAATTTCATATTTGAGAGATGTAATAGTTGATTTCATAGCCTTAAACTTGTCTTGAAATAAAGCATGTAGAGCGTGAATTGAGTCCAATAGGGGTTGATTAGATGGAGGAACACTAGGACTAGGGTCATCAAATAAGTAATTGAATATAGGACTTATTTGGTGTGGCGATATATTTTCCTCAAGATACAAGGTGTCTAGGGATTTTTGCAAAGCATCCTAGCAATGGGGATATCTCCCAAGTAAATCAAATAAATAAACTTGACCTATGATAAAGGGAAAATGGGGATCCTAAGCATGAAGATCGAGATCGGGTTCACCAAAATGATTAACTAAAAATGGAAATAATGTATGCTAGTTAATCTAATCTAGGAGGACATAAAAACACAATAAAGAAGCATATAAATGAATTAAGCAACTAATATAATAAAAGTAAAACCCTAATGTGTAAGAGAGAAGAGGAAAGAACTCAACTGAATAACAAATGCTCGCAGGACTATGTCGTAGAGGTGACATGAGAATTGGAAGTAGGAACGACAGTGCGGAATCTCCGAAAGGATGGATCTAGAGTAACTAGCTGATTAGAGCGCTGGAAAGGATTGGGCGCCACAAGCGCTCTAGTCTCGCAAAACTAAGCACTTTGATCTCATGTAAAAGCTCAAAACTAATCTTAACTAGTTCAAAAATGGTATGAAACCCTCGTTGTCTATTGCATCAACTTCGTTGTCCCACGCTAGATGTCGTCAATAATCCAAGATCAAATAACCCTTTAGATGGACTCCATATCAAGACTACATAGGATGGAGTAGAGTTGTGATGTGTACATCGTACTATGTGGTTAGAGGATTAGTTTCAGGTGTGGCCGAGTTGTTTTAGGTTGAGTGGGTCTCGGGATAGTGTGGCATGGCCCAAGACGTGCCCCCAAAGCCATATGTATGGGTTAGAGCTATTAGGGCAGCAAAGAGGGTTGAGAGAGACCAGAGCCGACATCGTGAGCATCTAGTACCTCCCGCCAAACGTGGTCGATGTGGTGATAGAGCCGATAGATGTGGTTGACGAGTGCAGTGCACCGAGGTATATTGTGCATGGTGGGCATTGCATCGGTGGGGTTTTTTTGTAGTGTTGGTGGATGCGGCGGGAATACCACAAAAAGGAGTAGATGAACAAGCACTCGCCCTCTGGGAGTAGTAGAGTGGCGATAGTAGAGCGTGAGTATTTGATAGATATGTTATGTGATTTGTTACTTGGTTGTGTAACAATCATTGCCTTCTTCTAATGCATCATTCTTATGGTTGTAGGTGATATGTATTGGTCATTGATTGTGGACACATCTATCCGCATATTGACGCGGAATGTTCCCACCGGCATACTCGCGGGTGGAGGCATGTTAGAGTGTGTAGATGACATTGAGGGTGAGCATGTCCATTTTTTTGAGTCGGTTGCCATGATAAGAACAACAATGTGTACCGTGTTCTGAGCAATAGGGATGAAGCACACGAGAAGACACAACGAGCTGCTAGAGGCGATGAGTGGCAATCCTCTAACGCGTGATGTATTTGCTTGTTTTGTTGAGTTACAAAATCTCTTCATAGAGCAATGCATCGAGAACACACTACTCTGCGTAGTTAGGTAGAGAGATATAGAGGTCACAGAGACAACATCATAGAGTTAGCGATGAGGCTTCTAGTTCTCGAGCTCTTGTATTGGCAGATAGTGATAGTGATGACGAGATTTGATATGTATTGATGTGGGGAGTTTCCCTCGGCGTTGAGATGTTTTGTAACTTTGGTTGTGAATGATATACATATATATATATATATATATATATATGGATTTATTGGCATATGATCGTTGTACTTTATGCTTATTGAGGCGATGATGTGATGAGGATGTATGATTCGATGACTATGGTTATCATATGTGATGTGTGATGTGTTGAATAATGTTTGTATTTGTTGAATTGATTTGCAATGAGTAGTTGTTGATATTAAGTAATGTGATTATAGATAGATGATGATATAACGTATATGATGATAGATGATGTATGTAATGTGATTTTGAAAAAGTGTATTGCATGTATGAATAAAGTTATGATTAATGATAAAGTAAAAATGAATAATGTGTAAGAGTATGAGATGGTTGTAATAGTGTAATGAAGCACATGTTAGTATGATGAAGGTGGGGGAAAGAAGAGCGATGCCCCCAATGAATTGATGATAAGGTTCATTTATAAAGACCCTTAACAATCAAGAATGAACCAGTAAAGCAAGAGTGCGTCATCGGGAAGTGATATGATTGTGTGCGCGAGATAGATTGATCGATAAGGCATGTAGCACAAGAGTGAAGAGAGGTTCTTATTTTACTCAAATCCTCCTTATCTTTGCAAGGTTCCTTCATTCCCCAAATTTTACTCCAATCCTCCTTATCTCTCCAAGTCTTCTTCATTCCTAAATTTTCCCTCCAATCCTCCTTATCTCTCCAAGTCTCCTCCATTCCCCAATTTTCCTTCAAATCTTCCTTATCTTTCCAAGGCTCCTTCATTCCCTAAATTTTGCTCCAATCCTCCTTAACTCTCCAAGTCTCCTTCATTCCCGAATTTTCCCTCCAATCCTCATTATCTCTCCAAGTCTCTGTCCATTCCCCAATTTTCTTGCCAATCATCCTTATCTCTCCAAGGCTCCTCCATTCCACACTTTTCCCTCCAATTCCCCTTCTCTCTCTAAGGCTCCTTGATTATTTCTTATCCCTCCAATGTTATTACATTCCTCCTTATCCTTCGAATCCTCCTCGTCCGTCTAACCTCCAACACTCCATTCCTCTTTATCCTTTCAATCCTCCTCATGCCTCTAACCTCAAACTTTCCTTTGTTCCTCCTTATCCTTACAACCCTCCTCATCCCTTCGACCTCTAATACTACTCCATTCCTCATTATCCTTATGATCCTTCTCATCTCTCAAGTCTCCTCCATTCCCCATTTTTCCTCTCAATCATTCTTATCTCTCTAAGTGTCCTCCATTCCCCAATTTTCCATCGAATCCTCCTTATCTCTCCAAGTCATCTCCATTCCCCAATTTTCCCTCTAATACTTTTTATCTCTCTAAGTCTCCTATATTCTGCACTTTTCCTCCAATCCTCCTTATCTATGAAAGGCTCATCCATTCCCCAATTTTCCTTCAATCCTCCTTATCTCTCAAGTCTCCTACATTCCCCACTTTTCTCTCAAATCCTCCTTATCTCTTAAGGTCTCCTCCATTCCCAATTTTCCATCTAATCCTCAATTATTACTCCAATCATCCTTATCTCTCCAAGACTCCTTCATTCCCCAATTTTCCTCCAATCCTCCTTAACTCTCAAAGGCTCCTCCATTCCTCATTATCATCCCAATCCTCATTATCTCTCAAGTCTCCTCCATTCCCCAATTTTCCCTCCAATCCTTCTTATCTCTCCAAGTCATCTCCATTCCCCAATTTTCCCTCTAATATTTTTATCTCTCCAAGTCTCTTATATTCTCACTTTTCCTCCAATCCTTCATATCTATGAAATTCTCATCCATTCCCCAATTTTCCCTCCAATCCTCCTTAACTCTCAAAGGCTCCTCCAATCCTCAATTATCCCTCCAATCATCCTTATCTCTCAAGACTCCATTCCCAATTTTCCCTCCAATCCTCCTTAACTCTCAAAGGCTCCTCCATTCCAAAATTTTCCTCTCATTCCTCCAATATCTCTCCAAGGCTCCTCCATTCCCTAATTTTCCTCCAATTCTCCTTATCTCTCCAAGACTCCTCCTTTCCACACTTTTCCTCCAATCTTCCTTATTTCTCCAAGGCTCCTCTATTTCACACTTTTCCCTCTAATCCTCCTTATCTCTCCAAGGATCCTCCATTCGCACTTTTCCCTCCATTCCTCCTTATCTCTCTAAGGCCCATCCATTATTCCTTATCCTCAAACATTCCTCCAATCCTCCTTATCCTCCTTCTCCTCATCCCTCCAACATCCAACGCTCCTTTGTTCCTCCTTATCCTCTCGATCCTCCTCATCCCCCAACCTCCAAATTTCCTCCATTCTTCTTTATCCTTCCAATCCTCCTCATCCATCCAACCTACAACACTCCTCCATTCCTCATTATCCTTCAAATCCTCCCCATTCATCCAAATTTCTTACATTCCTCCAATCCTCCTTATCCTTCCAATTCTCCTCATCCTATGACATCCAATGCTCCTTTGTTCCTCCTTATCCTTCCAATCCTCCTCATCCCCCAACCTCCAACTTTCCTCCATTCTTATTTATCCTTCCAATCCTCCTCGTCCATCCAACCTACAAAACTCCTCCATTCCTCATTATCCTTCAAATCCTCTTCATCCCTCCACCCTCCAACCTCCAACTTTCCTCCATTCCTCTTTATCATTCCAATCCTCCAAATTTCTTACATTCCTTTTTATTTCTCAAGTCTCCTTCATTCCCCACTTTTCCTCCAATCCTCCTTATATCTCCAAGGCTCCTCTATTATTACTTATCCCTCCAATATTCATACATTCCTCCTTATCCTCCCATTCCTTCTAACCTCCAACACTCCTCCATTCCTCCTTATCCTTCCAATCTCCCTCATCCCTCTAACCTCCAACTTTCCTCCACTCCTCCTTATCCTTTTGATCCTCATTCGTAACCTTTCAATCCTCCAAATTTCTTCCATTCCTCCTTATCCCTCGACCTTTAACACTCCTTTATTCCTCATTATCCTTCTAATCCTCCTCATCCCTCGAAACTTCAACTTTCCTTCATTCTTCTATCCTTCCAATCCTTCTCATTCCTCCGACCTCCAACACTCCTCCATTCCTCATTATCCATCCAATACTCCTCATCCCCTTTAACTCTAAATTTCCTTCATTTCTCCTTATGATTCCAATCCTCCTTGTCCCTTCGACTTCCAATTTTCCTTCATTACTCCTTATGCTTCTAATCCTCCTCGTCCCTCGACCTCCAACACCCATCCATAAAATTTCCTCCATCCAATCCTCCTTATCCTTCAACCTCTAAATTTCCTTCATTTCTCTTTATGATTCCAATCCTCCTTGTCCCTTCGACTTCCAATTCTCCTTCATTACCTTATGCTTCTAATCCTCCTCGTCCCTACCTCCAACACTCGTCCATAAAATTTCCTACATCCAATCCTCCTCATCCTTCAACCTCTAAATTTCCTTCATTTATCCTTATGATTCCAATCCTCCTTGTCCTCCTTCGACTCCTTATCCACTTTTCCTTCATTACTCCTTATGCTTCTAATCCTCCTCATCCCTCTGACCTCCAACACTCATCCATAAAATTTCCTCCATCCAATCCTCCTTATCCCTTCAACCTCTAACTTTCATTCATTTCTCCTTATGATTCCAATCCTCCTAGTCCCTTCGACTCCCAATTTTCCTTCATTACTCCTTATGCTTCTAAGCCTCCTCTCCCTATGACCTCCAAAACTCATCCATAAACTTTCCTTCATCCAATTCTTCCTCAACCCTCCAACCTCAAACTTTCATCCATCCTCTTTTATATCTCCAAGGCTCATACATTCCTCCTTATCCTTACAAACCTACACATTTATTTCATTCCTCCTCATCTCTCCAAGTATCTCTTCATTCTCAAATTTTCACTCCGATCCTTCTTAGCTCTCCAATTCTAATATATTCCCCACATTTCTTTCCAATCCTCTTTATCTCTCAAAGGCTCTCGATCACTCTTTATCCATACAACTGTCCCTCAAATCCTCGTCATAACTCCAACCTCCTCACTCCTCCATTCCTCCTTATACTTCATCCTCCTCGTCTCTCATACCTCCAACTCTCATCCATTCCTCATTATCCTCATCATCCCTCACACCTCAAACTTTTTTTCATTCCTCTTTATCCTTCCATTTTTTTTTCCATTCCTCCTTATCTCTCTAAGTATGCTTAATTACCCACTTTTCCTCCAATCCTCCTTATCTCTCCAAGTCTCCTCCATTCTAAAATTTTCCTCCAATTCTCCTTATCTCTCCAAGTCTCCTCCATTCCCCAATTTTCCCTCCAATCCTCTCTCTTTCAAAGGCTCCTCCATTCCAAAATTTTCCCTCCAATCCTCCTTATCTCTCCAAGTTTCCTTCATTCCCCAATTTTCCTTCCAATCCTCCTTATCTCTCCAAGTCTCCTCCATTCCCCAATTTTCCTCCAATCCTCCTTATCTCTCCAAGTCTCCTCCATTCTAAAATTTTCCTCCAATTCTCCTTATCTCTCCAAGTCTCCTCCATTCCCCAATTTTCCCTCCTCCAATCTCTCTTTCAAAGGCTCCTCCATTCCAAAATTTTCCCTCTAATCCTCCTTATCTCTCCAAGTTTCCTTCATTCCCCAATTTTCCCTCCAATCCTCCTTATCTCTCCAAGTCTCCTCCATTCCCCAATTTTCCCTCCTAATCCTCTCTCTTATCCTCCAAGGCTCCTTCCATTCCAAAATTTTCCTCTCAATCCTCCTTATCTCTCCAAGTTCCTTCCATTCCCCAATTTTCCCTCCAATCCTCCAATCATCCTTATCTCTCTCAAATTTTCTCCTCCATTATTCATTTCCTCCTCCTTATCTCCATTCCTCCTCATTCTAATCTCCAACACTCCCTCCATTCCTCCTTATCCTCAAATCCTCCTTATCCTCTAACCTCCAACTTTCCTCCTCCATTCCTCCTTATCCTTCCAATCCTCCTCCTTCCTTATCCCTCCAACCCTTTCCATTCCTATCTCTTTCCTCCATTCCTCAATCCTCCTCATCCCTCCAACCTCTCCAACATTTCTCCTTTCCTTCCTCCTTTCCTCCAATCCTCCTCATCATCCATTCCTCATCCTCCATCCTCTCCTCCAACTTTCCTCATTCTCCATTCCTCATTTCCTCTCCATCCTCCTTATCCTCCATCCCTCATTCCTTCCATCCTCTCCAATCATTCTCCATCCATTTCCTCCTTATTCTTCCAAAGCTCAAATTTCTTACATTCCTCTTTATCCTTCCAATCCTCCAAATTTCTTCTAATCCTCATTATCTCTCCAACTCTCCTCTATTCCCCATATTTCCATCCAATCTTCCTTATCTCTCCAAGTCTCCTCATTCCTCCTTATCCTTCCAATCTACATATTTCTTCCATTCCTTCCTTATCCTTCTAATCCTCCAAATTTCTTCTAATCCTCCTTATCTATCCAAGTCTCATCCATTCCCCAAATTTCCCTTCAATCTTCCTTATCTCTCAAAGTCTCCTCCATTCCCCAAATTTTCCTCCAATATTCCTTATCTCTCCAAGTCTCATCCATTCCCAAAATTTCCTCCAATCCTCCTCCTCTCTCTCCTCTCATCTCCCCATTCCTCAATTTCCTCCAATCCTCCAAGCTTATCCTCTCAAGGATCCTCTATTATTCTCATTTTCCTTATCCTCCTTATCTCCTCCAAGTCCTCCTCGCATTCTCCAATTTTCCTCCAATATTTCTTTTATCTCTCCAAGGCTCCTCCATTCCCAATTTTATCTCTCCAATCCCTCCATTCTTTCCTCTCAGTCTCCTCCATTCCCCAATTTTCCCTCCAATCCTCCTTATCTCTCTAAGGATCATCTATTACAAAATTTTCCTCCAATCCTCCTTATCTCTCCAAGGCTCCTCCTCCTTCCCTCAATTTTCCTCCAATCCTTATCTCTTCCTTATCTCTCCACTCCCCAAATTTCCTCCAATCCTCCTATCTCCTCCATTCCCCAATCCCTTTCCTCAATCCTCCTTATCTCTATAAGGACCCTCCACTCCCAAATTTTCCTCCAATCCTCCTTATCTCTCCAAGGATATTCCATTCCACAATTTTCTTTCCAATACTCTTTTTTATCTCCAAGGCTCTCTATCCCCAAATTTCCTCCAACTCCTTCAGATCTCCAAGGATTTTATCCTCCATTCCTCCACTATTCCCTCAAATCCTCCTTATCTCTCTAAGGCTCCTCCATTCCACACATTTCCTCCAATCCTCCTTATCTCTCAAATGCTCCTACATTCCCCAATTTTTTCCCCGCATCCTCCTTCTCTCTCTCTAAGGCTCCTCCATCATCCGCACTATTCCTCTCAATCCTCCTTATCTCTTCAAGGCTCCTCCATTCCCAAATTTAAGGATCCTCCATTCCTCCTAATTTTCCTCCAATCCTCCATATCTCGTCATAGATCCTCTTCATTCACACTTTTCCCTTCAATCCTCCTTTCTCTCTAAGGCTCCTCCATTCTCACTTTTCCCTCCAATCCTCCTTATCTCTCTCTAGGCTCCTCCATTCCTCACTTTCGATCCAATCCTCCTTATTTCCAAGGCTCTTCCATTATTCCTTATCTCTATAAATTTCCTCTATTCCTCATTATCCTTCCAATCCTCCTCCATTCTTCCTTCTCCCTCTAACCTCTAATTTTACTCCATTCCTCCTTAAACCTCCAATCCTTCATATCTCTCTCATAGATCCTCAATTTCACACTTTTCCTCCAATCCTCCTTATCTCTCTAAGGCTCCTCCTCCTCCATCATCACTTTTCTTCCTCAATCCCAATCCTTATTATCTCTCCAAGGCTCCTCCATTCATCATTATCCTTATAAATTTCCTCCATTCCTCCTTATCCTTCTAATCCTCCTCCTATCCCTCTAATCCTCCAACACTCCTCTATTCCTCCAACCTCTCCCATTTTCCTCCAATCTCCTCGTCCTCCTTACCTCAAACACTCCTACATTCCTCCTTATCCTTCAAATCCTCCTCATTCTTCCTTAATCCTCCTCGAACTTTACTCCATTCTTCCTTATCCTTCCATTCTTCTCGCATCCTCCGACCTCCAAATTTACTCCATTCCTCATTATCCTTCCAATCCTCCTCATCCTCTCGACCTCCAACTTTCCTCCATTCTTCTTATTATTCCAATCCTCCAAATTTATTCCATTCCTCCTTATCCTCCATTCCCCACTTTTCATTCCTCCATCCTCCTTATCTCTCCAAAGCTCCTCCAAATATTCCTTATCCCTCCAAATTCCTTCCATTCCCCTTATCCTTCAAAGCCTACTTCTCCCCCTCCGACCTCCAACACTCATCCATTCCTCATTATCCTTCCAATCCTCCTCATCTCTCCAACCTCCAACTTTTTTCTCCTTTCATCCTTATCCTCCTTTCCTCATCTATATCCTTCCAATTTCTCCAAATTTATTCTCATCCTCTCCTTTCCTCACTCATCAATTTCCATTATCATTCCAATCCTCTTCATCCCCCGACTCCTCCAATCCTCCTCAATTCCTCCTTTCTCCTCCATGATCCTTCTATTCTTCCAACCTCCTTCCTCCATTCCTCCTTATCATCTCCAATCCTTCAAATTTCTTCCATTCCTCCTTATCTCTCAAAGTCAAAGTCTTCTCCATTCCCCACTTTTCATTCCAATCCTCCTTATCTCTTCAAATCTCCTCCATTATTCCTTATCTCTCTATAAAATTTATCCATTCCCCTTCCTTCCTCAAATCTTCCTCATCCTCCTTATCCTCCTCAATCCTCCAATGCTCCTTATTCCTTCTTATCCTTCCAATCCTCCTCATCCCTCCAACCTCCATTTCCTCACTTTCTCCTTTCCTCCTTATCCTTTTTCTTGATCATCATCTTTATCCTCTCCAATCCTCCAAATTTATTCTCATCCTCTATGACCTCCCACTTATCAATCCATCCTCATTATCATTCTAATTCTTCTCATCCTTCCGACCTCCAACCTCCTCCATTCCTCCTTCCTTCCAATCCTCCTCATCCATCTCAACCTCAATTTTTCCTCCATTCCTCCTTATCTCTCCTCCCTCCTTGTCCTTCAATTATCCTCCATTCCTCCTTATAATCTCTCCCTCCAATGTATTCTCATCCCTTCATTCCTCCAACACTCCTCAATTATCTAATTATCATTCTAATTCCTTCTCATCCTTCCGACCTCCAACCTCCTCCATTCCTCCTTATCCTTCCAATCCTCCTCCATCTCCATAAAACCTCAAATTTTCCTCCATTCATCTTTATCTCTCCAATCCTCCTTGTCCTTCCTCTAAGCTTTTTCTTTATCCTTCCAATCCTCCAAATTTCTTTCATTCCTCCTTATCCTCCTCCCCTCTCCAATCCTCTACATTCCCAACCTAATTTCTCTCTCTCAATCTCTCATTCATTCCTCTCCTTTCCTCCAATCCTCCATTCCCTTCATTCCTTCCATATCCTCTTTTCCTCATCTTCGATCCTCCTCCATCCTCCAAACTCCAACTTTCCTTCATTACTCATAATCATTCCAATCATCCTCATCCCTCCCAACCTCCAATCCTTTATTCCTCCTTATCCTTCCAATCCTCCTCATCCCTCCAACCTCTCCTCTTCCACCATTCCTCCAACCCTCCAAATCCTCTTCCTCAATTTCTTCCTTTCCCTCATTCCCTTATCCATCTTAGTCTCCTCTCAATTCCTCACTCCTTCATTCTCCAATCCTCCATTCCTCCTCTTCTCCTCAATTCCTCTTATCCCTTCATTCCTCATTATCCTCTTCCTCTCAATCCTCCTCCATTCCTCCTTATCCTCCAATCCTCTCCAAGACTCATTCTCTCTAATTCCTCCTCATTATCCATCCACCTCTTAATCCTTCATTAATCATAATCTCCTTCCAATCTCTCCTCATCCTCCTTAGACCTCTAACACTCCTCTATTCCTCCTTATCCTTCCAATCCTCCTCATCCTCCAACCTTCAACCTCCTCCTTTCCACCATTCCTTCCTATCCTCCAATTTCTTCCATTCTTCCTCATATTCTTCCAATCCTCCAGTCATCTCTCCAATTCTCCAACGCTCCTCCATTCCTCGATTTCCTCCATTCCTCCTTTCTCTCCTCGACCTCCACCTTTCCTTCATTCATCCTCCTCCTTCCCCTCTAACATCTAAGACTCCTCCATTCCTCATTATCCTCCAATCCCTTCTCAACTTTCCTCCATTCCTCCTTATCCTCTCCAATCCTCTAATTTCTTCCATTCCTCCTTATATCCTCCAAATCCTCCTTCCTCCCAATCCTACTTTTCCTCCAATCCTCCTTATCTCTCCAAAGGCTCCTTCATTATTCCTCCTTTCCTCCAATCCTCTCAAATCCTCCTTATTATCTCTTACAAATTCCTCCATTATCCCTTATCCCTCCAACATCCTCCTCATCCTCTTTATCTCTCAAAGGATCCTCCATCCATTCCTCCTATCCCTCCAATGTCCTCCATTCCTCCTCCAATCCTCCTCCATCTCCAACTTTTCCATTCTTCCTTATCTCTCCAAGGCTCTCTCCATTATTCCATATCCTCTCTAATCCTCCTTAAGTGTTCCTCATTCCTCCATTCCTCCTTATCCTCCAATTCTCCTTATTCCTTATCCTCCCATCCTCCTTTCTCCATTCCTCCTCCTCTTTATCTCTCCAAGGATCCTCCATTATTCCTTATCCTCCAACGTTCCTCCATTCCTCCTCATCCTTCTCAACCTCCAATTTCCTCCATTCCTCCATTCCTCCTTATCTCTCCAAGGCTCTCTCGATTATTCGATATCCCTCTAATTATCCTTCCATTCCTTATTCTTATCTCTCCTCCTCCTCATCCTCCAACCTCCAATTTCTCCATTCTTCCATTCTTATCTCTTCCAATCCTCCTCCTCCTCCAAGATCCTCCAAATTCCTCCATTCATCATTCCTCCTTCCTCCAATCTCCTCATCCATTCTCTCCATCCCTTCCTCCTCCATCTCCTCCTCCTTCCTCCATCCATCCTCAATGTTCCTTTCCTCTCCATTCTCTAATTATCCTCCATCCTCCTTCCTCCTCCAATCCTCATTCCATCCATTCCTCCTTATCCTCCTCCAACATTTTCTCCATTCCTCCTTATCCTCTCAATCATTCTCTCATCCCTCCTTATCCTCCATCCCTCCATTCCTCATTCCATCCTCCTAATTCTCCTCATCCATTATCCTCCAATATTCCTTCATTCCTCCTTATTCTCCTTATCCAAATCTCCAATTCCTTATATTTCTCTCTTATCTCTCCTTCATTCCTTATCATCTCCTTATTCCTCCAATTATTTCCTCCTTCCATTCCTCCTTATCCTCAATCCTCCTCCATCTCCTCCTTCCTCCTCAACACTCCTCCATTCCTCATTATCCTTATAATTCCTCCTCATCCAACCTCCCATTTTCCTCATTCCTCCTTATCCTTCCAATCCTCCAATTTCCTCCATTTCCTTCCATTCCTCCTCATCCTCTCTCCAAGTCTCCTCCATTCCTCATTTTCCCTCGATCCTCCTTATCCTCTCCAAGCCTCCTCCAAATTTCTCCTCCATTCCTCCTCATTCTCTCCAAGTCTCCTCCATTCCATTTTCCTCATTATCCTCTTTATCTCTCCATAATTCTCCATTCCTCATTATCCTCTCCATCTAATTCCTCCTTATCCTTATCCAACCTCCAATTTCCTCTCAATTCCTCCTTATCCTCCTTATCCTCTCAAATTCTTCCATTCCTCCTCATCTCTCCAAGTCTCCTCCATTATCTCTTTTCCTCCAATCTCCTTATTCCTTATCATCCTCCTCCAACCTCCTCAAATTTCTTTCCCCTCCAACCTCCTTATCCTCTCAAGTCTCCTCCATTCCCATTACTCCATTCCCTCAAATCCTCCAATCCTCCTTATCTCTCCAAGGCTCCTCCATTATCCTTATCCTCCAACCTCCATCCCTCCAACCTTCTCCATTCCTCATTATCCTCTCTAATCCTCCTCCATCTATCTCCACTCTCCAACCTCCTCCATCATTCCTTCCTCTTATCCTTCCCAATCTCCAAATTTTCATTCCATTCCTCCTTCCATCTCTCCAATCTCCTTATCCTCCAATCCTCCTCCTCCTCCTTATCCCTCCAACCTCCCCTCATTTCCTCCTTTTCTTCCAATCCTCCTTATCTCTCAAAGGATCCTCTCCATTATTCCTTATCCTCCTTCCCTCTCTTTCTTCCTCTATCCTTCTTATCTCTCCAAGGCTCCTCCATTATTCCTTATCCATCTAACTTTCCTCCATTTCTTCTTATCTCCATCTAAGGCTCCTCTCATTCCTCCTTCCTCCATCCCTTCATCATCCTCCATTCCATTTCCTATTTCCATCCCTCCAATCCTCCTCATTCCTCCACCTCCAATTTCCTCCATTCCTCCTTATCCTCCTAATTCTCCAAATTTCTTCCAATCCTCCTTATCTCTCTCTCAAGGCTCCTCCATTCCATTCCTCCATTCCTCCTCTATCCCTCCAAACTTTCTTCCAATTCCTCCTTATCTCTCTCCTCATCCTTTATCCCTTCAATGTTTCCTCCATTCCTCCTCATCCCTCCAACCTCCAATCATTCCTCCATTCTCCTTATCTCTCCAAGGCATTCTCCTTATCTCCTCTTCCTCCTATTCTCTCCATTCCTCCTTATCCTTTCAATCCTCCTTATCCTCTCAACCTCCAATTTCCTTTCCTTCATCCTCCATCCTTCCTCTCCTCCATCTCCTCCATTCCTCCATTCCTCCTTCCTTCCAATCTTTCCTCTCTCCTCTTATCTCTCAACTCTCCATTCCTCCTTTCCTCCATCCTCCTTATCCTCTCTCAAACTCCTTATTCCATTTTCCCTCCATTCCTCCTTATCTCTCCAAAGCTCCTCCATTATTCTTTCCTCTCCTATTCTCCTCATTCCTCCTCCTCCATCCTCCTTATCCTCCAACTCCTCCTTTCCCTCCTCCTCCAAAGTTCCTCTATTATTCCTTATCCTCCAACCTCCTCCTCTTTCCTCAATTCCTCCTTATCCTTCCTCTCCAATCCTCCAAATTTCTTCTAATCCTCCTTTCTCTCCAACCTTATGCTTCTCCATTCCTTATCCCTCCAATCCTCCAATTCTCCTTTCCTCCTCTAATCTCTCCTTATTCTCTCTATTATTCCAATCCTCCTCATCCTCTCCTCCATTCCTCTCAAATCTCTCCTCCAAGTTCCTCCTTCCATATCCTCCAATCCTCCATTCCTCCTTATCCCTCTCCAATCTTCCTCCTTCTCCTTATCTCTCCAATCTCCTCCATCCTCCTCAATCCTCCTTATCTCTCATTAATTCCTCCTTCCTCCTTATCCTCCTTCCAATGTTCCTCCTCCATTCTCCTTCCATTCCTCCAATGTCCTCCATTATTCTCTCCATCTCCTCTTCTTCCATTCTCTTCCTCTCTTTCCTTCATCCTTATCCTCCTTATCTCTCTAATCCTCCAAATCCTCCTCTCCTCTCATCCTATCCTCTAATTTCCTCCATTCCTTCCATCCATTCCTTATTATCTTCTAATCCTCTTCATTCTCTCATCCCTCCAACCTCCAATTCCTCCAATTCATTCCTCCATCCTCCTATCTCTCCAAGGCTCCTCCATTTCCTCCTTATCCCTCCAATCCTCCAAATTTCTCTCCATTCCTCCTTATCTCTAAAAGGCTCAACTTCTCCATTATTCCTCCTTTATCCCTCCAACCTCCTCCTCCATCCTCCTCTTCCTCCATTCTCCTCTTATCTCTCTCAAGGTTCCTCTATTATTCCTTATCCTTCTCCTCCATTATTCCTTATTCCTTTCCTCTTAATCCTCCTTCTCTCAAGGCTTCTCCTCCATTCCTTCTCATCCTCCTCCAACATTCTTCCATTCCTCCTTATCTCTCTCCACTCTCAACATCCTTTCCTAAGGTTCCTCCATTTTCCCTCTCTCCTCTCCAACATTATTCCATTCCTCCTTATCTCTCTCAAAGGCATTTCCTCCATTATTCCTTATCCCTCCAACATTCTTCCATTCCTTCTCAATCCTCCAAAGACCTCAATTCCTCCATTATCCTCCTTATCCCTCCAACATCTCTCCATTCCTCCTTCTATCTCTCAAAGGCTCCTCCATTCCTCATTATCCTTTAATTTCCCCAATTCCTCCTCATCCTCCAACCTCCATTCCTCCTTATCTCTCCTTACCTCCTTATCCTTCCTCTCATCTTCCTCCTCCACCCTCTAATCCTCCTTATTTCCTCCAACCTCTATTCCTCCATTTCCTCTAATCCTCCTTCTCTCTCTCTCCCAATATCCTCCTTATCCTCCTAATCATCTCTCCATCCTTATCTTATCCTCCAATCTTCTCCCATTCCTTCTTCCTCCAAATCCTCTTCCTATTCCTCCAATCCTCTCCATTTCCTCCATCTTTTCTTTCTTCATTCCTCTCCATTTCTCCTTATTCCTCCATCCATCTATTCTCTCCTCTCATCCTCCCTCCTCCTCCTCTATCCTCTAATCCTCCTTTTCTCCAACCTCCTAATCCTCTCCTTCATTCCTCCATTCTCTCCATTTCTCTCAAAGGCTCCTCCTCCTTATTTATCCATCCTCTTTTAATCCTCCTCCTCCTTCCTCCTCCAATCCTCCTCAATCTCAACCTCCTTATCCTCTTACCATTTTTCTCCAATCCTCCTTATCTCTCCAACCTCCTATGTTCCTCCATTCTTCTTTTCCCTCCAATGTTCCTCCTTATCCTCTTATTCCTTCTCTCCATTCCTCCTTTCCTCCAATCCTCCAATCCTTATCCTCCATTCTCCCTCCTTATCCCTCAAATTCTTCCTCATTCCTCCTTCTTTCCTCCATCCTCAATCCTCCAAATTTCCATCCATCCTCCTTATTTCTCCTCTAATGTTCCTCCATTCTTCTCTATCCTCCTCCTCATTCCTCCTTCTCTCCTTATCCTCTTATCCTCATCTTCCTCCTCCAATCTCCTTTTTCCTCTCCCTCCTCTCAAATTTCCTTCATTCCTCTTCCTCCTCCCTCAAAGGTTCCTTCCATTATCTCTTATCCTCTCCAATTCTCCATTCCATTACTTCAAATCTCTCTAAATCCTCCATTCCCTCCATCCTTATTATCCAACTCTTAATGTTCCTCAATTCCTCCTCATTCCTCTCCATATCCTCCATTCAACCTCTAATCTCCTTATTTCCTCCTCCAATTCCTCCTTATCCTCCATTCCTCCATTTTCCTCATTCTTCTTCAATCCTCCTTATTCTCCTTCTAACCTCTAATAAATTCCTCATCCCTCCTCCAACCTCCTCTTATCTCCAATCCTCCTCCATTCCTCCTCCTTCTCTCCAATATTCTTCCTCCATTCCTCCTTATCCTCTCAATCCTCCTCTCATTCTTCTTTTCCAATCCTCCTAATCCTTCCTCCATTCCTCCATTCTCCATTCCTCCTTATCCTTCCTTCTCCTCAATCTCCTTCTCCAATTTCCTTCCTTTCTCTCCATCCATCTCCTTATTTCTCTCCTCTAATGTTCCTCTCATTTCTCCATTCCTTCAAATCTCTCATTCCCTCCATTATTCCTTATCCTCTCTCAACTTCTTCCATTCCTTCAAATCTCTCAAAGGCAATTTCCTCCATCTTCCTCCTCCTTCCATCCTCCAACCTCTAACTCTCCATCCCATTCCTTCCTTTCCTCCTCCATCCTCCATCCTCTAAATCTCAAGGTTCCTCCATTCATTATCCTCCATTCCTCCTAACATTCTTCCATTCCTTCAAATCTCTCAAAGGCTCCTCCATTATTCCATTATCCTTTAATTTCCTCAATCCTCCTCATCCCTCTAACCTCTAATTTCCTCCTCAATCCCTTCTTTATCCTCTCCCAATCCTCCATCCTTCCTCCATTCCTCCAACTCTATTCCTCCTTATCCTCTTTAATCCTCCAATTCCTCCTCCATCCCTCCATCCTCCAATTCCTCCTTATCTCAACCTCCATCCTCCAATCTCCAACTCCTTCCATCCTCCTTATCCCTTACTTTCCAACTCCTCCATCCTCCATGTCTCTCTATCCTCCTCCATTTTCTCCTCCTTATCCTTCTCTCTAAATCCTCTTTATCTCCTTCTATCCCTCCAACCTCCATCCTCCTTATTCCTCTCCCTCCAACCTCTCTATTCTCCATTCCTCCTTATCCTCTCTTTACCTCCTTTCCTCCATTCCTCCATTCCTCCTTATCCCTTACTTTTCCCTCCTCCCTCCTCCTTATTTCTCCAACCTCCAATGTTCCTTATCCCTCCTCCATGTCTTCTTCTTTCCTCCATATTCCTCTCATTTCCATTCCCTTCTCTCCTCCTCCATCCTTATCCTCCATCTCCAATCCTCCTTATTCCTCTTCCACCTCCAATCCTCCAATCTCTCCAACCTCCCCCCTCCTTATTCCTCCTTTCCTCCAACCTCTCCATTTCCTCCATTCCTCCTTATCTCTCCAACCTCCTTCCATTCCTCCTCCTTCCCTCCATTTTCCTCCAATCCTCCTTATTCTTCCAACCTCTATTCCTCCATTTCTCTCCATCCCTTCTCTTATCTCCTTATCATCCTCCATCCCTCTAACTCCCTCCTCTAATCCTCCTTATTCCTCCATCTCCAACCTCAAATCTCCCTTATTCCTCCTTATTCCTCCAATTTCCTCCTACCTTCTCCCTTCCTCCATTCCTCCATTCCTCCTTCCTCTCTCCAACCTCCTAATCCTCCTCCATTCCTCCTCCATCCTCCTTTATTCTTATCCTCAGTCCTCCAATCCTCCATTCTTCCTTATTCCTCCAATTTCTCTCCATGTCCCTTCTCTATTTATCCTTCTCCTCCTTATCCTCCAACCTCTAATCAATCCTCCTTATCCCTCCAACCTCCAATCCTCTCGATCCTCCATCCTCCTCCTCCTTATCCCTCACTTTTCCTCCAATCCTCCTTATTTCTCCAACTCTCCAATGTTCCTCCATGTCTTCTTCTATTCCTCCATCCTCTCTCCAACCTCTATTCTCTCCAAATTCCTTATCCTCCTTATCCCTCCAACCTCCAATCCTCCTCATTTTCCTCCTTATCCTCCTTATCCTCTCAATCCTCCATTCCTCCTTATCCTCTCCATCCTCCTTATCTCTCCTCCTCCAATGTTCCTCCATCCTCCTTTTCCCTCAATCCTCCTTATTTCTCCAACCTCCTTGTTCCTCCATTTTCCTCCATCCTCCTTTCTCTCTTATCCTCTCATTCCC
This sequence comes from Taxus wallichiana var. yunnanensis, assembly GCA_018340775.1. Classification (NCBI taxonomy): domain Eukaryota; kingdom Viridiplantae; phylum Streptophyta; class Pinopsida; order Cupressales; family Taxaceae; genus Taxus; species Taxus wallichiana. The sequence goes on along the minus strand of CM031238.1, from coordinate 252,313,680 downwards.
CTTCCTCCAATCCTCTCCTTATCCTCCTCATCCCTTATTCCTTATCCTCCAACCTCAATCCTCCTTATTTCCCTCCAATCCTCCTTCTTCTTCCTCCATCTCCTTTCCCATTCCTCTCTTTATCTTCCTCTTCTCTTACCTCCTTATCCCTCCTTTTCCCTCCAATCCTCCTTATTTCTCCAACCTCTAATGTTCCTCCATGTCTCCTTCTATTCCTCCTTTTCTCTCCTCCAACCCTTCTCTAATCCTCCTTATCTTCCTCCATCCCTCCTCCAATTTTCCTCCAATCCTCCTTATCCTCCTTATCCTCTAATGTTCCTCCATTCTTATCTTTCCTCCTTTCTCCTTATCTCCAACCTCCAATCCTCCTTATCCTCCTTCCTCCATCCCTCCTTCCTTATCTCTCCAACCTCTCCTGTCCTCCTTTTCCTCCATCCTTCTTCTATCCTCCATTTTCCCTCCAACCTCCAATCCTCTCCTTATCCTCCAATCCTCCTTATCCTCTCCAACCTCCATTCCTCCATTCTCTCTCCTCCTAATCCTCCAACCTCTTATCCCCATTCTTATTTTCCTCCTTTCCTTCCTCCTTCCTCCTTATATTCTCCAACCTCTAATGTTCCTCCATGTCTTCTTCTATTCTCCATTTTCTCCCCCTCTTCTCCTTCTCTCTAATATCCTCCATCCTTCTTCCATCCTCCAATCCTCCTCCTTTCCTCCAATCCTCCTCCTATTCCTCCAACCCCCCTCTCCAATTCCATCCTCCTTCCTCCATCCTCCAACCTCCTTATCCTCCTTTTTTCCCTCCAATCCTCCTTTCCTCCTTTCTCCAACCTCCTCCTGTTCCTCCATATCCCTCTAATCCTCCTTTCTCCTCCATCCCTCCAATCCTCCTTATCCTCCTTATCCTCCAATTTCCTCCTCCTTACCTCCATTCCTCCATTCTCCTTCCTCCTTATCCTCTCCATTATCTTCCTTCCTCCCTTATTTCCTCCCCTCCATTCCTCCTTATTTCCCAATCCTCTTATCTTCCTCCATCCTTCTCCTTCCTTCCATTCCTCTTTCCTTTTCTTTCTCCAACCTCTTCTCCTCTATCCTCCATCCTCCTTATCCTTCCATCCTCCCTTATCCTCTTTTCCAACCTCCAATTATTCCTCCTTATTCCCTCTTTCCCAACCTCTCCAACCTCCATTCCTCCTTATCTTATCTCCTCCAACCTTATCTCTCTTATCTCTCTCCATCCCATCTTTTTTCCTCCATCCTCCTTATTTCTCCAACCTCTCTCTCTTCCTCCCATCTTCTTCTTCTCTCCATTCCTCCTTATCCCATTTTCCTCCAACCCTTCTCTAAATCCTCCTTATCCCTCCTAACCCTCCAACCTCTTCCTCCATTATCCTCCTTATCTTCCAACCTCTCATTCCTCCTTTTCCTCCAATTCCTTTATCTCTCCAACCTCTAATTTCCTCCTCCTCCAATCCAACCTCCTTATCTCCTTATCTCTTTCCAACCCTCCAATCCTCCTTATTTCTCCAAATCCTCTATGTTCTCCATGTCTCCTCCTCCTTCCCTCAACTCCTTCTCTCCATCCTCCTCCACCTCCAATCCTCCTTATCCTCATCTCTTCCTCCATTCCTCCTTATCTCTCCAACCTCCTCCTCCTTATCCCTTACTTTTCCCTCCAATCCTCCTTATTTCTCCAACCTCTCCTCCTGTTCCTCCATGTCTTCTTCTATTCCTCCATTCTTCTCTCCAACCCTTCTCCTCCAATATCCTTATCTCCTCCATCCCTCCTTATCCCTCACTTTTCCATCCAATCCTCCTTATTCCCAACCTCCATGTTCCTCCATATCCTTCATTCCTCCTTATCTCTCCAATCCTCCAACCTCCTTATCCCTCCTCCTTCCCTTTTCCTCCAATCCTCCTTATTTCTCCAACCTCTGATGTTCCTCCATGTCTTCTTCTATTCCTCCTTTTCTCTCCAACCCTTCTCTAAATATCCTTATCATCCTTATCCCTCCAACCTCCAATCCTCCTTATTCCCTCGACCTCCAACCTCGAACCTCCATTCCTCCTTATCTCTCCAACCTACAACCTCCTTATCCCTTACTTTTCCCTCCAATCCTCCTTATTTCTCCAACCTCTAATGTTCCTCCACATCTTCTATTCCTCCATTTTCTCTCCATTTCTCCTCCAACCCTTCTCTCTAAATATCCTTATCATCCTTATCCCTCCAACTCCTCCAAATCCTTTTATCTCCTCCCTCCTTATCTTCCTTATCCCTCCATTCCTTTTCCTCCAATCCTCCTTATATTTCTCTAACCTCTAATGTTCCTCCATGTCTTCTTTTATTCCTCCCCTTTCCTCTAAACACTTTAACCCTTCTTTCCTCTCAACCTCCTTATCTTCCTCCAATCCTCCTTTTTTCTCCAACCTCTAATGTTCCTCCATATCTTCTTCTATTCCTCCCCTTTCCCTCTAACCCTTCTCTAACTATCCTTATCCCTCCAACATTATATAAATTATCAGCTTTCTACTATTTTCCAGAATTATATTCACTATTAATAAGGTCTAACCTTACAATGGTGGAACTTTGCACAAAATTAAATTTTAAAAAATCAATTAAATTACATTATCATATCCAAAAAATTCAGGACCCCATAAAATTTTCACAAAAAAATTTTTTATAAAATATTCTTACCAATACAAATTATCATATGAAAACAAAAACACTCATAACTTTGTATCTAAAACATATTTGGAAAAACTTATTTTTTTAACATCTTTTTTTTTTTCCTTTTTTCCTTCCCCTCGCCTTCCTTCCACTTCTCTAACTATCCTTATCCCTCCAATATTATATCACTTACAATTTCTACTATTTTCTAGAATTATATTCTCTAAAAAAAAAAAGTCAACCTTAGAACCCTATAAATTTTGCACAATATACATTATCGTATAAATATAATTTAAGAACCCCATAAAATTTTGCACAATTTTTTTTTTCACTTTTCCCTCATAATAATCTTACAAATACACATTATCATATAAAAACAATTTAAGAACACTCATAATTTTGTATCTAAAAACATGTTTGAAAAAACTTTTTTAGCATCTTTTCTTTTTTATTCATTAATCCTTTTTCCTTCAACCTCCTACCATCCCACGATCCAACTCCTTACCCCTAACCTTCATCCCTTCCACAATTCGCTTCATTTTCGTTCATTTATTTCAATAAGAATTGTGTAAATTAAGTATTCCTCTAACCTCTATTCTTAACCTCTATTTCAGTCTATAACAACTTTGTAAATTAATTATTACTACCATATCTTACATAACATGGTCAAACCATAGAAATCACAAAAAGTTGAAATTATATAATCTAAAAATTAGGAAAAATAAATAAAAAGAACAAATCAACACCACAAACCACCCCTCAAAGATGTCCATGACCATCCTTTGGAGGCCCTTTCATCCCCCACCAAAAATTATACTTGGCTTTAAAAAATAAAAAATAGTACATTTAGTTTAAATTCTTCAGTATCAATATAACAAGAAATTGACCCAATGCAACAATATTGGCCACTGCAATATTTCACCGTCAATAACATACACTGACCCAAAAAATCTCTTTATCAAAGGAAATAGTACTTAACATCCTAAAATTTTCTGAATTGCAATTGATTCTAGGAAAAATAACAAATTTAATATATATGTAAAGGAAAGCATAAACACGGGATATATGTGTGTAAAAGATATTGAAAAACATAAATATATAAAATAGGACATTGTGGGGAAAAAACTATTATAGTGATTATAAATCGATATATTTGATGCGTCTCTATGTTAACGAGTTTGACAAATTTCAATCCCAAGAAATAATTTGATTTCTGCGATATTTTCACAGACAATTCAAAAGCATGAAGGATAAATTGTTTGCTTTGAACAAGTTTCTAATTCCAATTCCCACGCAATCATCTTGTCCACTCCAAATTATGGTTAGATAAATGTGAGCAGAGAGAAAAAAGTACCGTGCTTGAGCATTTTGAGCAAGGCAAGTGACGAAATGTAACATAAGACCTCTTTGAGGAAAGTTTGCAGGAATTCCACCTGTAAAACCTGATCATATGAAAACATGAGCACTTGCATAAGTAACAGAAAAATTGATGACAGATTATTATGGAAAAAACAGGAAACAGGAGAGTGTTTTGTAGTAACCAATAAAACCTATGCATATGTACCAAATGAATGACAGAAAGCAATCATAAGCAAAAAATAAAGATAGTTACGACTGATCATCATCTATTATTGATGTCATCACATTTTAGGCACAATTCCTACAAAAACCAAAATTGATGCTTACAGAAAAACACCCAATTCATAACTAAATTGAATCACGAGAATAGCTATAGGTACATGTTTAGATATAAATATATGTGCAGCATGTATTTAGACAAGGACAAAGGTATTTTTGCTCTGATTCATAAACACAAGCAGTTCTAGTAAAAGCATGATCAGTACTGCTCCCAATTACAGTTCCCTATTTTCACAAATAGACTGCATAAAATGCATCAAGTCAAGCATTCAAGTCAACAATTCTGACAAGAAAATCCCTCAGCAGATACAGGGCTAGTTCTGTCAACAGACCCAAAACCTCGCCTGAGATGGACTGCAGAGCTTCATGAAAGATTTGTTGATGCTGTTGCCAAGCTTCTAGAGAGGTCTAGAATGTTTTTCATTAAAATTAAATGGGAGGAATTACATTCAACCATTGATTTGAATTGGATTAGCGTAAATGTAATTTTCTTACAAGGTCTGAAATGTGTTGCAGAAGCTACGCCCAAGTCTGTAATGAGAGTCATGGGTGTCAAAGGCCTTACTCTTTATCACCTAAAGAGCCATCTTCAGGTATCTGCAATTTTTTCTACTTGGTTTTCATGGGTTTTATTTCATAGGTTTTTCCATTGATGAGAATAGAAGTTTGAATTTTACATTAAAATCGAATAGGACTTGGCCACTTTTAACTATCATGTCTATTTTTAACCCTCTATCTTAATAGATTTCTGTAAAATGTTTCTCTGTCTTCTCAAAGATAATACAGATATCTAAGACAAAAAGGAGAATAAATATCAAAGAAAACTAGAAAATACTAAAATGAGAAAGATAAATACAATATAACAGAAAAGCTCAAATCCTAAAGAAAGTTGGAATAAACTAATAACAGTGTTCCATTTATAAGATAAACAATGCACATTCAAATTACTTAAAATGCTTGCAAGATAAGGTAAAACAGATCATTCATGAACAATCGAAACAGAGCATTCATGAACATGTTAATTTCCTTTTATGAATAACCATCAGAAAACAGAGCATTCATTCCAACAAAAGAAGGATAAATATCAAAGAAAAATAGAAAATACTAAAACGAGAAAGATAAATACAATATAGTAGCAAATACTACAATTAGAAAGATATGTTTCAATCTGTTGATCAAGATGTTCTCTGTCTATCGCTCGATGTAAATAGATCACTCATGTTCGCATTTTGGACAGCTGTACTTACCATATACAGTCAAAGCCAATTACCATATATGATATGGGTGTGGTCTAATGGCAGATGGCAAGAAGTACAAAATGTAGATTCAAATTATGGGGCGTAGTCTAGTGTATATTGCCATGATTGCCCGATCATAAAAAGACAAAACAATTCAGACAATTCGACTAACAAGTTGATAAATACAACTACTGTCAAATTATTTTCAAAACACATGCACAGGCAGAATGGTGAAGTTAAAATGCTTGTAAACAACAGGTCATGAAATCAAAATCTAGGCAACATCTGTCTACCACAGACAGCTGCCACTTGTGCAATTTGGTTGCTATATACCTCCTTCCAGGATGTAACTTCCATCTTGAAACCAAATCAGGGGATTTTACAACTTCTTTTTCTAACTTCCAGATTAAAACACAAACCACAAATGGATCACTTAACCGAAAGTGAACATTGCTGCTCAAAATCCGCCATGTTTGTCCTTGCGAGCAGCATTTCCTTTCCAATTGACATATCCTTCCACACTATCGACCTTACCCTTTTCTAACTCCATATCAGGGGAATCCCTAACAGAAATGAAAGATTTTAAATTAGGAGAAGTGGGCATGCAATCTCATGTCATTTCAATATGGACCTATACAATGGAGCTAATCACTTTGGCAGGACATAGAATAAGATTAATAGTAATCTTCCATGACTAAACAAGAGAAGACAGAGCTTTCATGAACAAGCTAGAACAGAGCATTCGTGAATATAAATGAGAAAACAGAGCATTCATTCCAAAAATAAGACTACCCTGTATGACTAGGTACTTCCATATACAGAAAATGCTAAAAAACTGATGTGGGGCAACCTTAAGCAGGGTAAAGTGAAAGAAAAAATGCCATCATTACAGGTTCAAGCTATATGAAGTGACTCTCCAACGAATCTGGCATCTATTAAGCTTAGTTAAAAATAATAATAAACTAATTTACATATTCTGCATTAAAATGATATTCTGCAAGAAACAATCTAAACGTAAAATTCAGGCACTAAGATGAGTTCAAATTGCAATAGAATCATACTCTGCATTAAAATTGTCAAGTTTCTTAACTTGTTCAGGATACCATATCATGCGAATGATTCAAGTAGCTCACAAATTTTATAAAACTTTGTATAAAATAAAAGAAACCTACTGATCACTATTGGCCCCAAAATCTTAATATTTCAGATAAGAGTGGCAAGAGAAGTCTCTGTTAATACAACTGAACCAATCTGTTAATGTAATTGAGCCTCACAAATACAACATAAACTCAGGTATATACAAAAATCAATTCATAATCTCTGTAACCGTAGGTCAGAACAACATATTTAACCGAGTGTCCAAACTCAAAACCAAGGTCCAAACAAACCTATTGACATTTTCAAGTAGGTAAGGGTTTAGGCTCTTACCGTAAATAAACTGCTTGAAAAGAATCGACCTTGCTATTTGATGGTGAAAGTTCCCTCAATCCAAGAATTTACAGTGTTTCAGATTTCCAAGTTGCATATGCACAAAAAAATTCCTCCTTTTCTATGGGGTGGATTGTAGCATACAAAAACACATCACAGACATGGCACAGGACAGAACAATACAACATAAACAAAAAAGAAAATCAATACATGAAAGAAGCAGGAGCGCTCCATGATTTGAACAAACAGAAACCAAAAAGAAACAAAACAACACTAAATTTATGCACATCACCCCACACAATGGTGGCATTTGAGCATCTCTCTCACCCTCTTGGGGTTTATATAGACAATTTCTTGCTTTTTCCTGCAACGGTTCAATTATATCAGACCGTTTCTTACAACGGATTGAAAAAAATCTTACCGTTTGCAGAAAAAAAAACACAAAAATTCGATCTGATTATCAGAAAAAGATGTCAAACCTATAAATTGTCCTTTTTTACTAGGATTTACATAACCGCCATAAACATATTTTTAGGTTCCATTTATTTTACATTATAAAATAAAAACCAACACTACATTGGACTCAATACTATTTTCACAAAAATAGAATAGAACAATGCCCAATACATAACTTAATGTGTAAAGCATTCCCCACTCCTCTACCGGGAACATATTTTATTTATTTAAAAGTTTGACATTGGACTCAAAACTATTTTGACAAAAATAGAATAATTTCCAATATCATCAATTTTCAAAGTGTTTTCTCCAAGTGAAAAGAAAAATTACATTGAAAATGAATGTGAAGCTTAAAGTTATCAAATAATTTTTTGTCCATGAATATTACAACCCGACTAGAACATCAATAAGTACAAAGCTTCTTTATTTAAGTTGAGAGAGAAAGAGTGTGTGTAATTAATGACCGCAAATCTCATGTTAGTAGATCCTAATGATAATTGTAAAGTCTCCTTAACATGAGAATCTAGATTGTACTTCGCTTGTTGTAATGGTTTGTTAAAATGGATGTGGATTAGGTATTGCCTAATTCTATTTTTTAGTTTGTAAATAAATGATTACATCCATCCCTTAGTTGTCGAATTTAGTGGGAAACCAACTTTGACTCTAAACCCAAACTTAGTAAACCCTTTCTCTCAATGCCTTAGTTTTAAAATAATTGTAGTGTGTTTTTGATGAACTTATAACTTAATTGAAGACACAAATTACGTAGGAATTTTGGTCATTCCTTATTTTTCTTTTGTAAAAGAGGGTATTATTTTTAGTCATATTATTTCCAATGAAGGAAAGAAAAGAAAGTATAGATCTCTCACTTTTTGCAATCACTAGGATTTCAATCATTCTTTGGTTTAAAGTGAATTTATTGCATATATTTGTCCCTAAGTTTTCTAGACTTAGTGTATATATTTACCCAAATGATAAAGTCATATTTCATGGGGAAATAAGATTTTGACAAATTAAGAGGTGTAATCACTTCAGATTTTGGTATTTTTTCTCAACTACAAGCACAATTTCATCATCTACAACTATGCATTAAATAAAACCCTAAAAATATATCATGTAGAAAAAGTTAAGGAATAGAATAACCTACCACCTTCATGATTTGAATTTGTATGGTTATAAAATAAAGATATTTTTAAATTGAAAATTGACCATTAAAAGAACCGTCAATAAAATAAATAAAACATAAAAAATAACTAGCACAATTCAATTATAAGTTCAATCTTCTAAATGGCATACTTGATCATCTTCGATATTTCCCATTTTCTTTCCAATATTCAACATTTCTTATCAAATTCAATCTTGCAAGAAATCTATTTTTAAAATACCCTATAAAGATTATGCATTTTTAAAATAAAGATAGAGTAAATCATTTGAATTCAAACATAATCCAAGAGCTATTGAAAATAATAATACATTAGATCTTTATCAAGTGATCGATAATAATGTGGGTATAAGATTCAACAATCACATTATGGGAAATATTAAGGTCCATAATAATCTATTTCCAATATAGTGGGTTTCCAAATACAACAAAAAGCCTATCGTGAACAACCCCCATTTTTTTAGCGAATTTGCATCTCCAAGGTATTTTGATGAAAGAGATCTTATATTATATTAAATGCAACATGATACGAGATGCTCTCAACAAAAAAATGGGCGGTATGAGAGCACGCCCCGAAGCCACAAACATACTAGGCCAAGCCTAGCAAAACAACAAAAAAACAACTAAAGTGGTGCCTAAGGAATACCAAAAACAAAGCTACGAGAGACATCAAACTCAAAATGCCTCTTCTTCTCCTTAAAATGTGTGAAAATGGTCCATGGCACTTGCACAAAGGTGCCAAGTCAAGCAGAGGATTAAGGCACGAACCATATTGAGCGGGGTTAGAATCAGAAGAGTTAGATACATACGTCCCGCTGCACCACCATCGCATGATGGGGAAGCTCGGCGCCATGTCGCTCCGGCTGATCTTTGACTTGGTTGGTCTTTGACCTCCGACGTAGAGAATGGTTGCCAACCTTTAGGCCGTTGGGAAACCCCTTTGTTCTTCTTTTGTTTATTCTGAGTGGGTGAGAGTGGGCAAGCCTCATGAAGGTGCCCAGTTTGATGGCACAACTGGCAGCGAAAGGTCGTGTTCTCATAATCGAGAATTTGAATCCACTTGAAGCCATCATGGATTAATTCCAATTTGTCCGAAGACCTTTGTTGAAATCCACCTCAATGCAAATATGAGCATAGGTGAACAACCCTTGTTTAGACCACTCATCATCCAACTTGATGAATCAACCAAGAGAGTCACCAATAGCCACACAAACCTGAGGATGCCAAAAGGGAAGAGGAAGATTTGGTAGACGAACCCAAACCGACATTTTTGAGACCACCATAGAAGAGGGATCAAAATCCAGAAACCATGGTGTAATAAAAAGGCTAGCCCTACCCCAAAACCAGGGGACCTTCACAAAAATCCATTGATAGTCTTTAGGGGAAGAGAAGTGAACAATAAAAAAAACCTTGGCACATAATCTGGACCTCACAAATCGAGACCAAGTAGAATAAATACAGGTGATGCAACTCTTCACTTGGGGCCAAAATCCATTAAATCTATAGATAATGGCATAATGTTTAAGGGCACAAATTGAATCGATTACCTTTGGGAGTGAAAGGGTAACAACAAGAGTGTCTCGCTACCTTTTCCACAATGAACAATGCATCGAGCCCTCGAAAATCCACATGTTGCTTACATAGGTTTGTGGACACCTTCATACTCATTTACCTGGTAGAAAAAACTTCCAATGCAAATCATTTTTAATAAACGATAAAGATGCACAAATAACAGTTACACAGAGTGAACTATTTTTTGTTTTGTTTTTGGTGCCCAACTATAACGTTAATTTACAATGTTATCCAGGAGCACTGATGCATTTTTTGCAGTAGATGTTGGGTAGATTTGAAGGAGATTGACAACTAATTTCAATTAGACATACCTAAGTGTGCACCTAATTAGCCACGCTTTCTAAATCCTTTTAAATAGATATTTGTTACTTACTACATAAAACACGCATGGCCCTTCCTTGCTACATGCTCCTACACTTTTAATGCTCCTACAAAACTTTTCCACTTTTAACTATAATGTAGATGTTACCCTTACTTTTATCTCATTCATGATGATAAAAAAACATGTGCGAAAAAACCTGGATATGATGGACCCATGTCGACTCTTGCCATAAATTATTGGAAATCACTATGAACTTTGCCACTTTTAACTATCATGTCTATTTTTAACCCTCTATCTTAATAGAGTTCTGTAAAATGTTTCTTTTTCTCTCAGAGATATTACAGATATCTAAGACAGAAAGAAGGATAAATATCAAAGAAAAATAGAAAATACTAAAATGAGAAAGATAAATACAATATAATAGAAAATACTATAATTAGAAAGATGTGTTTCAATCTGGCTTGATCAAGATGTTCTCTGTTTATCGCTCATGTTCACATTTTGGATAATCCAAAGCCAATTACCATTTATGATATGGGCGTGGTCTACTGCAATGACAAGAAGTACAAAATGTAGATTCAAATTATGGGCATGGTCTAGTTTATATTGCCATGATTGCCCGATTGCCCACCATAAAATGTCAACAATTCGACAATTACCATATATGATATGGGTGTGGTCTAATGGCGATGGCAAGAAGTACAAAATGTAGATTCAAATTATGAGTGTGGTCCAGTGTATATTGCCATGATTTCCGATCATAAAAAGACAAAACAATTCAGACAATTCGACTAACAAGTTGATAAATACAACTCACAGAAAAATTATTTTCAAAACACATGCACTGCATAATGGTTAAGTTAAAATGCACACAAACAACAATTCATGAAATCAAAATCTAGGCAACAATTGTCGACCACGACGATACCGCCACTTGTGCAATTTGGTTGGTATATACCTCCTTGAGCATGTTGAAACCAAATCGGGGACTTTACAACTTCTTTGTAATCTTACATATTCAAAAACAAACCACAAATGGATCGCTTCACCGAAAGTGAACATTATTGCTCAAATTGTGTCCTAGCAAGTAGCATTTCCTTTCCAATTGACATATTATCATAGTGTCAACCTTACGCTTTTCTAACTCCATATCAAGGGAATCCCTAATAGAAATGAAAGCTTTTAAATTAGGAGAAAGTGGACATGCAATCTCTTGTCATGTCAATCTAGACCTATACAATGGAGCTAATCAATTTGGCAAGACTTTGAATAAGATTAACAAGTAATCTTCCATGACTAAACAAGAGAAAACAAAGCTTTCAAGAACAAGCCAAAACAAAGCATTCATGAACTTGTTAATTTCTTTATATGAATAAATATGAGTAAAACAAAACATTCATTCCAAAATAAGACTACCTGCATGATTGGATACTTCCATATACGAAAAATGCTAAAATACTAATGTGGGGCAACCTTAAGCAAGCTAAAGCGAAAGAAAAATTGCCATCATTATAGTTTCAAGTTATATGAAGTGACTCTCCAATGAATATGACACCTCTTAAGCTTAATTAAATAATAATAATAAACTAATTTACATATCTCGCAAGAAACAATCTAAACATAAAAGTAGGCAAAAGGATGAGTTCAAATTGTAATAGAATCATATTTTGCATTAAAATTGTCAAGTTTCTTAACCCGTTAGGGATACCATATCGTGCAAATCATCATATCATATCAAACTACAATAGAATCACAAAAGTGATCAATCGCTGAAATTATTGACAAGAAGTGTTGATGTGAATTATCATATCATGCTTTTAGATTAAAAATGATTCACGTAGCTCACAAGTTTTATAAATCTTTCTATAAAATAAAAGAAACTTACCGATCACTATTGGCCCTAAAATCTTAATATTTCAGATAAGAGTGGCAAAAGAAGTCTTTCTTAATACAATCGAAAAAATCTATTAATGTAATTGAGCATCGCAAATATAACATAAACTCAAGTATATACAAAAATCAATTCATAATCTCTGCAACCGTAGGTTAGAACAACATATTTAACCTAGTTTCCAAAGGGAATACCAAGGTCCAAACAAACCTATTGACATTTTCAAGTAGGTAAGGGTTTAGGCTCTTACCGTAAATAAATTGTTTGAAAAGAATCGACCTCGATATTTGAGGGTGAAAGTTCCCTCAATCCAATCATTTACAATGTTTCGATTTCCAAGTTGCAGATATTCACGTAAAAATGTCTCCTTTTCTATGGGGTGGATTGTAGCATACAAAAACACATCACAAACATGGCATAGTACAAAAAAATACAACATAAACAAAAATAAAAAATCAATACATGAAAACAACAGAGCACTCCATGATTTAAACAAACAGAAACCTAAAAGAAACAAAAACAACACTAAATTTATGCACATCACCCCACCACAATGGTGGCATTTGAGCATCTCATCACCCTCTTGGAGTTTATATAGACAATTTCTTGCTTTTTCCTATAACGGTTCAATTATATCCGATCGCTTCTTACAATGGATGAAAAAATCTTACCGTTACGTAAAAAAAAACACAAAAATTCTATCTCGTTATCGAAAAAATCTATCAAACCTAATTATCCCTTTTCCTTAGGCTTTACATAACCGCCATAAAGCATTCCCGCTCCTACTCGAGACATTTTTACGTTCCATTTATTTTACATTTTAAAATCAAAAACCCTTTCTTCCAATAAAAACCATTTCCTTCCCACGTATGCCAACTTGCACAAATTCCTCTTCATTGGCCACCTTCAACACTCTACATTGGACTCAACACTATTTTCACTAAAATAGAATAAAACAATTCCCAATATCATCATAACCTAATGTGTAAAACATTCTTCACTCCCGATAGGAACATATTTTTACATTCCATTTATTTAAAATTTTAAAATAAAAACCCTTTCCCCTCACATATGCCAACTCTAACAAACACCGCGACATTGGACTCAAAACTATTTTGATGAAAATAGAAAATTTCCCAATATCCTCAAAATTTAATGTGCTTTCTCCAAGTGAGAAGAAAATTACATTATGATTATCTTGAAAATGAATGTCAAGCTTAAAGTTATCAAATAATTGTTTGTCCATGAATATTACAACCCCCAAAAGAACATCAATCAAAGATAAGTACAAATCTTCTTTATTTAAGTTGAGAGTGTGTGTGTGTGTGTAATTAGTGACCAAAAAATCCCATGTTAGTAGACCCCGAATGACAATTGTAAAGGCCTTAACATGAGAATCTAGATTGTACTTTGACAATCGTAATGGTTTGTCTAGTTTATTAAGAAAGAAAATAATTTCCATAACCTCTTCTTCTTTGAAAGTATCAATTTTGTGCATAGAGCACCTATATATAAAAATGAAAAGACAAATGAGGTATCAAGAACATCCAATCCAAAGGAAAAAATTCAAGTGATTGGTTTCCTAAATATTTTTTCAATGAACATAGAAAATACATTAAGCAAAAGGATGTGTTCACAAAATTCGAAGAAGATCAATATTAAGTCACCTAAAGATTCCAAATTAGTTAATATTAGAAAATATTTATCTCCTTAAAATTTCAAAAGATTTGAGTCTAAAAATATTTATCTCCTAAAAATTCAAAAGATTTGAGTTCGTGTTAGATGGATTCACTAGATATAATCATATTGAAGTTAGACTTTGAGATAAACAACAAATTTCATTTCTCCATGAAGTACCTATACATACAAGGATATTCCTTCTAGTCTAATCAATGTTGATGATTTTTAAAAAGGGATGTGGATTAGGTATTACCTAATTCTATTTTTTAGTTTGTAAATAAATGATTATATCCATCCCTTAGTTGTCAAATTTAGTGGGAAACCCACTTTGTGACTCTAAACCCAAACTTAGTAAAGCCTTTCTCTCAATGCCTTAGTTTTAAAATAATTGTAGTTTCTTTTGATGAACTTATAACTTAAGTGAATAAAAAAATGGTAATCTAAAATAATGAGAAGAGACATATGTATTGTACAAGGAATTTTGGTCATTCGTTATTTTTATTTTGTAAAAGAGGGTATTATTTTTAGTCATATTATTTCCAATGAAGGAAATAAAAGAAAGTATAGATCTCTCACTTTCAACAATCACTCAAGGATTTCAATCATTCTTTGGTTTAAAGTGAACTTAATGTATATATTTGTCCCTAATTTTCTAGACTTTGTGTATATATTTACCCAAATGGTAAAGTTATATTTCAAGGGGAAATAAGATTTTGACAAATTCAGAGTTGTAATTCCTTCAGATTTTAGTATTTTTTTTCAAGTACAAGCACCATTTCATCATCTACAACTTTGCATTGAATAAAACCCCAAAAATATATATCATGTAGAAAAAATCGAAGGAATAGAATAACCTACCCCCTTCATGAGTTGAAATTTGTATGGTTATGGAAATAAAGATATTTTTAAATTGAAAAATTGACTATCACAACAATGTCCAAATCTGTTAAAATAAAGAAAACATAAAAATAACTCTAGCACAACATGACAATATCAATTATAAGTTCCATCTTCCGAAATGGATTGTTTGATCATCTTCGATATTTCCCATTTACTTTTTAATATTCAAAATTTCTTATCCAATTCAATGTTATAAGAAATCTATTTTTAAAAACCATAGAAATATTATGCATTTGTAAAATAAAGATAGAGTAAATCATTTGGCATGCCCTCAATAGTCGAGAATGAACTGTATAACAAGAGTGCGTCATCGGGAAATGGTTTAAATTATGTGTGCTAGAAATATGTGGTTGTCAAAGCGTAGAGCATAGAGAGAGTGTGTGAGTGAGTGAATGTGATGAGGTCCATTTTAGATTGGTACCCTCAATAGTCCAGTATGAATTGCGGAACTAGAGTGTGTCATAGGGTAATGAGCGCAGCGTGCAAAGAAAGAGATGGAAGAATGATATATCGTGAATGTATAGTTTGAATAGTGCACATAGTGTGTGGTAGAAGCTGCAAGAGAAAGATGTCAAGGATGCGCGAAGTGTGAAGTGTGTAGTGTGTGAGGTTCATGTTTGTAGGATTCCCTCAACACCAAGTGTGAACCAAAGAACGAGAGTGCGTCATCGGTAATCGCAATACCAATCTATCAAGATGTGTATAATGTATATGAGAGACTAAATGTGACATGTGTAGATTATGCAAGTCAAATGATAGTGCTAGAGGAGGAAGATTAAGTACGATTCCCCCAGTGTGTGTAGTTGTGAGTACGTTATTTGATAAGAGTGAAATATGAGGGTCCTCTACCCAATTCTTGTGGCGATAAAGGCATGTGACCATGCTCTAAGATCGGTAGTGTATGAGATATATGATGTGTGTGTGAATGAGGCCTATGTACGTGAGATACGGAAGGTGATAGACACATATGTGAAGGGGAACACGGAGGTGATGAACACCTATGTGGAGGTGACTACGAAGGTGATGGACATGGATGTAAAGTAGAACACAGAGATGATGAACACATAGATGAGGTAAAATGAGGTGGTGATATATAGCTATGTGAAGGAGCCATCCGAGTGGTGGACCTAGACTTATGTGATGGACTAACAAACCGATGAGACCTAGTAGGCCATGTACGAACATGTGAGCTAGGAGCAGAGTGTGTTTTAGATATGAGAGGTCATGGGGACCTAGATGCTCTAACAAGTGTGATAACAACCTAAAGAGGAGGTTTTGGCCACAATAGTGTAGATGGTGGGACACCATTTATAGTAATGGCTTTCCTATTGTGAATGAACTTTAGACACAAGTGGTGCATGGAGAGAAATCTTGAGTTGCATGGAGCCAAGGAAGACCTAAGAGCATGTCACACCCTTCTATCAACCCAAGTGCATTGGTGTTGTCATTAATGGCACGTGGCATTGATGGAAAAGGTGTGAGTGGTGAAGTGAGGTTTGGTAAGGGGCATGCGAGTTGATTAGTAGTGCCTTATTAGGTTTATTGTGCATTCATGATGGTTTCAGGATGTATTTAGGGTGTTGTGCTGGTTAGTAAGGTAGAGACCACGCGTGGTGGTATGGATATGGTTGGTAATGTTAGCACATGTATTGTACAGGTCATACATGATAATTATAGCATGTGCAAGATATTTGGTAATGATAAATGGGTCAAATGTTGGGAGTCATAGTTGTAACCGGCTCATTTATGCCTAGTTTTAAATCCTAATGAGGCGTAAGAGTTCAATGCAGCCATGACAAGATTAGGTAAGTATGGGAGGATCCTAGGAACATTGTTTATGACATGTATGATCATTCAAAAGGTTTATTTTGGCACCTGGAGATAAATTCAAATGTTCACCAAAACTACCTTTGAGGATTGGCAGAGAATGCTTGAGGTAAATGACATAGGTTTGAGTTGTACAAGAAAATTTATGGCTAACCAACTAATGGAGTGTGTAGAGGGGTGTGTTGTATTTCTTTATGTCAAGTTTCATCAACTTTTGAAGAATTTTTGGAAGTTATGCAAGTTTTTCTAAAAATGGTTCCTTAAGGAATGCAAACTGAGCACCCTTTCTTCTTAGCATCCAAGAAAAATTATGGATCCTCCTTCAGATAAATTATGAAAGTAAATTTTGAAGAGAATTCCAAGCCTGATATTTTACAAAAAGTTTGAGGGTCAAAGGTGGAAGAACAAGAAAGTTCTCATCATTTTTCCAACCTTGTTTCTCTCTCTCTCAAGCATCTCTCTGAATCGATGGAGGTAAAAGTGGTTTGTTTAGATTCAAATATTGTGTTTAAGATATTTTAAGGTCTTTTCAGGGTTTTTAATGTTGGATCCAATCTTTTGAGGTATTCAATGTTTATCAAGTTTGGATTTTTCCTTTCAAGACCCTTCGGTGAGTGATAAGTTACATCTTTTAGTCATGGTGTGAGACAAGACAATCTCAAGTGGGTACGTGAATCAATTTTTGATGTTTAAAATGGAATATAATCCTTCTCCATGTGCATTAGGAATACTATAATCTCAAAAAAATTCTAATAAAGTAAAATTTGCCATAGACCTTCATGGTTCTCACTTTGCCTCCTAGGTCCACTCATTAAGTATGAAGCCTATTTTGCAAAATTTGATTTTAATGGTTCTTCCCAATATAAGGCATGATTTCATAATTTTGGGAATGATATTGTGATCCTTATATATTTTTGCATGTCTTCAAGAAGGTTGAAATAGTGAGAGGGTTCTTTTGAAGTGTGTCTATCTCATTTGTGATCATGATGTTGATCAGTGCAAGATTGTTTGACAAGTACAAAGGTGGAATTTTGGTCTTTAGGAAGGAGTGAGATGTTTGTTCAATTTATTAAGACTCTAAATGAATCATCTACCATATTTTATATACAACAAGGCTAACTTAAAGCAACTATTTCTTGGTATAGAGAGTTTTGTCACTATTTTTTCCATATTGTACTTTATTTTTTAGCTATTGAGTGTGTTTTTGAATGTTGAAAGGTGAATAAAAATTTGGAATAGTTGGTAAATAATTAAATAAGTCCCTTGGAGTTGGAATTTTTTAAATTCATTAAACCATGACCAAGAAATTAAATTTTTAGCCCTCTCGGCCTTTAAAGTCAAGTAAACCCTCTGTCTAGGGTTTCGAGAGAAGATTTGCATACACCTCGAGTTCGAACCATTTAAAACTATTGAAAACTTGAAATGTTCTCTTTCTTAGGCTCATCCACCATATTCCTCAAGTTTTAGCTTGAATCATCAATGTTTCTATTTGTTTTTTCATGACAGTCATCTCATGTTAAGTTTAAACATGTCTACAAAGTGCAATGTGTGATTTTTGTGCTTTTTCTCTATGTTTGAAGGCATGAGATATTTTGTAAATCTCAATTATGATAAAGGTGAATAAATATCCTCATCTTATGTTTTGAACATGTTTACAAGTCTTGAAAGCTTCAATAGAACATAGATTCATAGTTAGATGGAGTCAAGGACCTTGATTCAAAGCAAGCATTTTATCTAAATGCACTTGAATGGGTTTTAAATCTTCTAAATAGATCACAAGGAGTCATCTAAACATGTTTAGTGCTTGAATAACTAAAAAAAATCATTGTACCTAGTTTTTACATGATTATGGAGTTCACAACATGGTAAAAAGTGATGAGGAGCTTCAAAGCTTTGTGCACTAGATCCTAAGTTTGTTGTAAATGACAACTACAAATCATGTACCTCACTCAATGTTTAGAAAATTATCTATCCCTAGTTTCTTCAAGTCTTTTTCCAAAACAATGAATGATTATTCAAGTCCTCAAAGCACATATTCTTGTGCAAATGAAGTTGCAAAGTCTCCTGCAAGAAGTGAAGAGTCCAATGAGGTTATAAAGCATTTCCAAGCTCTTTGTAACATTACAATGTCTTCATTATTCCTTAAACTTCCCTTACCTCACCAAGGAATATGTATAGTCAAGTTTTGACATTTTTAGAGCACATTCAAGGAAAGAAGGAATATTTGTCAAATAAATCAATTGTCAAGTAGTTGAAAATCTTGAATTGCTCATCATTTGGAGAATTAACCTAAGAAGGGCATATCCTTGTCAGTTGAGGATGATGTGAGATAAGTAAGTTACTAAAAATACCACTTAGTTTCTTTTTATGGAAAAATTCCAAGAAAGTGGATATGAAAAATTCATAGGAGTTATAATTTGTGATATTATTCTTACTTGCTCGAGCTACTTTAATAAAATTAAGATATGAAAAAAATTCTTGAAAAGTTGAAAATGTTAGGGAATGTGAAATAGCTTGGTATTCAAAAGGCATATTTTGTGAAGCAAGATGTTTTTGATGGTGTCATAGTGAGAAGAAATTATTGGTGATTCAAGATTAAAGAGTGTACTATGTGTGCAAGTGGAGAACATATAAGTATAATGCAAAGATAGAAGCTATGGTGTAGAGTGTATGAAATGAGACTCAACCTAGAGATTATTAAAAGTTAGAAAGGATTTTCTTCATGAAGAAAATAAAATGAGCTAATATGTGAGACTATTTATAAAGACTTGAGTTCAAATTTGAGAGTAGATAAGTGGATGGTTAAAAAAGGAAATTGAATTGATGAAGCATTGGAAAAAGTTGTGAATGGGTAATTATAAAGAATAAAATGTATATGTTGTTACAGAGATAGGGTGTATTTGTGAAAATAAGTGTGAAAAAAATTTCATCCTCATGAAGATATGAATGTGTCTCAATACAAACTAGAAAACATATCAGCTTTATGATACGAGAGTGAATATGGTTGAAGGTTTGATGAGCCTTTGTTGATGTGAGTTAAGAAGCAGACAAGAACATTGAAAATGTTTGATTAATAGATCAAGATAATGAGATAATGTGAGCAGAGTATTAAAGAGAGTGAATATGAGAAGTGATGGTATGTTAAATGTATTGCAAAAGAAGGGTGTCTGCAGAAAATGGAAGGAGTGGGATATGACCAA
Organism: Taxus wallichiana var. yunnanensis; assembly: GCA_018340775.1. Classification (NCBI taxonomy): domain Eukaryota; kingdom Viridiplantae; phylum Streptophyta; class Pinopsida; order Cupressales; family Taxaceae; genus Taxus; species Taxus wallichiana. The sequence goes on along the minus strand of CM031238.1, from coordinate 252,293,698 downwards.
AATTTTGTATGAAAATAGTTTTGTATGACAAAGATTGGGTGATCAAGAAAAAGAAAAATTAGAAGTAAACTTCAGTTTAGAGTGAGCAAATCTATAGGTCACTATTAGTTGTAGACGACAACAAACCAAGTGTGATCAAAACTCGAAAAGTATAAGTTGCAGACTTAGCATGTGGGGAGTTGTTGATTCCCTATAAGTTGAAGATTACTAAAGGTAAGTTTTTGCTGGACTAAAGTTGGGAGTTGAAGTTTCTAGGAAATTTGAGGCTTTTCAAGGACTAAGTAGTAGCTTGGTCATATTTTTGGAGTTGTATCTCATTATTGAGTATAAGCTCAACTTTGAAATCAAAGTGAATCTACCGACATTCTTATCCTAAGCCTAGTTTTTGGATTTAGTGGCTTCTTTCCCAATTTGGGTTTCCCACATTAAATCTTGTCTTTGTGTTCTCTCTCTCACTATTTTGTTTATGGATGTTGATTTAGTTTCATCATCACTAGTTTAACAAATTGAATAGTTTCTCAAATTTAGAAAATACATTGATTAACCCCCCTCTCAATGTCCTATTTTTTAACACCTTCACTAAAGGTGCCACAAGAAAAGGAAAAATCATGGTGAGAGGACCGACTATAATCGGAAGCTTGACATATCCACATGATTTAGGAATCGATATGAAATCTGTGAGAGAGGATAGTCAACCATGATGAGAAGTGCAATAGAACGTGCACTCATGTGAAATGATGGATTAACGATAGTTTTATTTATAGAAATAGGTCCAATAGAAGCACTAATGTTTAAGGGATCATAAGATAATGTAGCGTGATATATGTGATCGGAGAAAGTAATGATCAAAGGAGATGTCTTAGCATGAGCAACTAGAAAATCGAGAACCCCTAATGCAGAGGAGGCATTGTGGCGATACATATGATTGATCAAGAGGCACCCACTTGTTTGTCATGTTTCGGAAGAGGATTGTTGAAAATTTTGAGCTTATAATTTTCATTGACTGGTGCAAAAATCGTAGGCTCTAGAAGCTCAATTGCATTATTATTGATAAGATCTTGAATAAGATTGTGAAGTTTGAAGCATCAATCTATAAAATTCCCAATGCATTGATGATATTCGCATCTGAAATTTTTATTGTAATTACGAACTTTAGGATGATATCGGTCCAAATTGAGTGGAAGAGGAAGCTTAATAAGATTTCTCTTGAAATATTGTGGCAAGAGAAGATGCGGAGCGATAGTCAATTTTGTATATGTATAGGATTAGACACAACATCGATAGTTGTTTTAGCTTTTATAGGTTTTGTATACGGTTTTAAGGTTGATTTATTTTGAAAGTGTGTAGAATATGAATCTTTCTCATGGTACTTAATATTTCCTATAGATAAAGTTTTATTTCATGTAGCTTAAGAGTGTGACACAAATGATCAAATAATGGAGAGGTTTCAAAGATAACACTCTCTTAGAGAGGCAACAATAGACTCGGACAAATAAATCTTGAAGTTCGAGAGTCCATGAGTACATTAGACATCTTAGCTAAGTTGTTTTTATATTGTAAGACATAATCCACTAGATGTTCATTAGATCCTTGCTTAAGTTGCACGAGTTGAGCATAAGAGATCTAGGAGCCGATATTGATATAGAAATGCGTGAAAAAAACATCAACTAAATGCGCAAAAGATGTTACCAAGTTGACGTGTAGATCATAGAACCACCACATCCCATAATCTTGGATACTATGAGGAAATAACTTTGCTATTAAAGTGTGATCATCCGTATAGTCAACGCATGCCACATGAAATTCTTGGATATGCTCTTACGGGTCACCATGGCCTTTGAAAGTAAGTAGATTAAGGGTAATGAAGTTAGAAGATAGCAGATAGGTGAAAATGGTGGGTGTAAGAGTATGAAGAAGTGAAGTGGAATCAAGATATGGAGACGTATGAGAAGTAACGAGTTAGAGCTGGAAAATTTGAGTTTGCAGATCATGATATAAAGAAGTTAAATCAAGAATATTTGAAGAAGAGATAGGTTGTGCAAGATTAGGTTATATCATGGACACGGTAGTAGTGGGGATGGAAGTAGGGATATGAAGGGGTTGAGTGGAGGCCATGAAAGACGAGGAAGAACCAACAAGAGGTACTTGAAAAAAATCATGAGCATTTTTAGAAACAATTAAAGCGTGAAGAATATGTGGAAGATCATGATTATCACACAAAGCTTGTCAAAAAAATTGAGTTTGTCTAATGTTTCTTTATCAAAGCATTAGTATCCTCATCGTATGATTGTTATTAAGATTTTTCAATTGTTCTTGATTGTGCAAAGAAAAATTTTGAGAGTTGGAAAAAGGTTTTTCAATTTCATCCATTTAAGCAAAAACCTCGTCCATTGATTTAGAAACCCTACGGGAAGATGGAGGAACCTCAAGATTCTTAAAATACCCCAAACAACCACTATGGGTGATGGGAATAAGAAGACAACCCTAGAAAGAAGGTTGGAACCAAGATCTAGGTTCATTAAAATGATTAGGAAAAATGTTGATAAATGGATAAAAGGCCTAATCTAAATATGTAACAACATTGAATAAATTAAATATGCAATGAAATACAAATCGATCGAAGTAAGATAATAAATTTTAAACCCTAGTTGAAAATGAAGAGATAGAAAGACTTATCTAAATCATGCTTAATTATGGATGTGATAAATTGACGAACCGATGAACAGGGGAGGAGAAGTAAACACCCATCCTCGAAAAATTCTATGACCACAAGATTTACCTAGATTGGGGTGCCTTGAATGGGTTAGGGCGCCACGGGTGTTGTAGACCTTCTCGAGTGTGTGTGACTTCTCAAAACTCATAAACCAACTTTGGAGGGTTGTGAGATGTCTTTTGTCCTTCAAAACCTATCGCTAGTATGTTGCATCAAGTTTGTCGATGTTGTTTGTAACTTGCAATGAAAAAATTACCTCTAAAACCCTAAAAATTGTATCACATCCCAAAAATAACATTATGCAAATGAAGGTTCAGACTATCCTTGGTATATAAACAAGTGAACTTACGACTAAGAATTACACTACATCTTAGAACCAATGTAGGGTCCCTCTTGCTCTTCATCACCTTCTTCATGAGAGATTTCTTCCTCTTTACCATCTTCTTGAGTTTTTATGCTAGGAGGTTTGTCTTCTACATCTTCTTCATCTCTCTTGGGCTGATATTTGATCTTTAGAGGGTAGGATTCATCAACTTTAACATTAGTTCTTTCAAATATCTTTTGGAGCCTCTTATTGTAACACCTATATGTTGCACTCACTACTGAATATCCTAGAAATATTCCTTCATCACATCTAGAATCAAATTTTCCTAGATCATCCTCATCTCTCTTAATGTAACATTTACTTCCAAATACCCTGAGATGTTTTACATTTGCTGACCTTTCCTTCCAAATCTCATATGGTGTTTTATTGCTATTCACTCTTAATTGTGCCATGTTTAAGATGTATATAGCTGTACATACTACTTCTCTCCAATAACCATCTGAAAGTTTAGACTCATTTAACATTGTCCTAGCCATCTCTTGCACTATTTTATTCTTCATCTCTTTTGTTGAGGTGTCCTAGTTGATGAAAACTATCTCCTTATTCCATTTTCTTCACAAAGCATCAAACTCATTAGACCAAAACTCACCACCTCTATCTGATCTCAAGCATTTTATCCTTGTATTATTTTCATTTTCTACCAAGGATTTGAAGTTCTTGAATCTGTCCAATGCTTCTAATTTTTATTTTAAACATGCAACCCATGTCATTCTACTTTAGCAAAGATAAAGTACTTGTCTCCTTGTATACTCTCAACTCTATTGGGTCCAACAAGATCAGTGTGTATCAGTTCTAAAGGCTTTGATGTTGAATGTTCCTTTGATTTAAAAATTCTTCTAGTTTGTTTTCCATGTAGGAAGGCCTTACAAAGTGTATCAGTTGGTTTGATTATCCTTGGCATGTTTCTAACACAACCTTTTGAGCTTATTTTCACAAGGTTATCAAAATTCAAGTGCCCAAGTCTTCTATGCCAAAGCCAATTGTAGTCTTCTTGAGTAGTGAAGCATTTTTCTTTGAATACTTCCTTTAACACATACATATTATTCTTTGTTCTCTTATATTTTCCAATATTTTTACCCGACTTGTTTTTCCGATGTCACATCCTTTGTCGTGGAAAACTAATGTTTATCCTTTCTTACACATCTAGATGACATTTAGGAGATTGTGTTTGAGACCTTCCACATATAATACATTTTCAATGACTGATTTTCCATTATCCAAGCTCAATGATCCCTTACCAAAAATATTAGCTGAATTTTTATCTCCAAATCTAACAGCTCTTGAGGCATTCATAGTCAGAGAGATGAACTTTTTTTTATCTCCTATCATGTGACTAGAGCAACCACTATCAAGATACCATATTCTTCCTTCATCTTGAACATGAAATGTTGTTTGGGCTATCATGGTTAGTTCCTTCTTCTTTGTAGAATCGACTTAATTACATAAATCTTTCCATATTTTCTCATAGGATTACACTGCATGTCTTTGCAATATGTCCAGTCTTTTGAAAAATGTAACAAACTACACCCTTGTTTCTTATCATATTTTGTGAATCATGATGCCTACCATATCCTTTAGAATTTTTCTTACATTTGATAGCCTTATGACCAAACATGTTGCATGAAAAATAGTATCCATAAAAGGAGTGGGAGTACCTGATTGCATAGGAGTGTCTGAAGGATTTGTTCCATTTCTTGTGATCATTGTTGATTATTTTTGTTAGTAATGTGAGGTTGTTTAGAAGTACTCTTTCCATTTTCTTATCAATTTATCCAACTTCCTTGTTATCCTCTATGTATCCCAATCCTGATTTATCTCTTACATCTATTTGGATACTTATAAGATCAGCTAGATTGTGTGTGCTTTTGTCAAACTTCTCAAGTAACTTCACTTTACTTGACATCTGATCCAACTCAGCCTTTAGAAGTTCCATTTCTAATTTAAGACTTTGACATTCTTCTTCTTTAGATGTGAAGGATAGTGACATCAATTCTAGCCTAGATTTCAGTTCCTTGAGCTCATCTTCCTCCTCTCTCTCCTTCATGTTAAGTTTCCTTTCATAGATGTTGATCTTCTCCTCATAATCCTTCAATTTGAACTTTATTTTATGGTATTTCTTTCTAGATAGCTGCAATTCTTCAAGAGAACTCACCAATTCAGCTTCAAGATCTACCACAACACCTTCATTTGAGTCTTCAACTTCAACATATTTTTTTCCTTTAGAGCTGCATTCATGTGGTATTTCAAGGGCCATGAACAAGGTTTCATTATAGGCTTCATCCTTCTCACTTTCAGAGTTGTTGTTATCACTTGATTCATCTGAGCTTGAGCTTTCTTTTGAATAGAAGTTTCTTTTCCTTTGAAAATATTTTTCTTTCCTTCTTTCTTGAAACTCTTTTTATGCTTGAAATGTTTCTTCTCTTCATGTTCATCCTTCTCCTTTTGTTCTTGTGAGGACACTTTGATGCAAAGTGGCCTACTTGGCCACAATTAAAACATTTAAAGGGAAAATTTCCTTTGTACTTACCTAAACCTTTTTTGAGCTTTCTTACAAACAAATCCTCTATTTTTCATCATCAATCTCCATATAAAATTCTTCTTTGTCTTTTCTCTTCCTTGAACTTGATTCTTTGTCAGCTTTGAAGGCAACTTCCTTCTTACCTGATTTTTCTCCCAAATTTCTCAACTCATATGCATTGAAGATACCATGAATCTCATCCAAACTCAGCTTGGTTATGTCCTTGGCTTCCTCCACAACTAATACTTTTGCATCATATTTAGGAGGATTTGAAGGATAAGGAGGAATGGAGGAAAGGTGGATGTGGGAAGGATGGGGAGAATTGAAATGATAAGGATAAGAATTCCATAGAAATAAGGGGATATCGAAGTGACTTGAAGGAACTTTGGAGGGATAAGGAATAATTCATAAATAAGGAGGATTATAAGGATAAGCGAGAATGGAGGAAAGTTGGAGGTTCGATGGATGAGGAGGATTAGAATGATAGTGAGGAATGGAGGAATGTTTGAGGGATAAGGAATCATACAAGAACGTTGAAGAGATAAGTAATAATAGAGGAGCCTTTGATAGGTAAGGAGTATCGGAAGAAATTTAGATGGATAAGGAATAATAGAGGATCCCTTGAGAGATAATGAGGATTGGAAGGATGAGGAGGAATTGAGGGAAGTTATAGGTTCAAGGAATGAGGAGGATTTGAAGGATAATGAGGAATGGAGTGTTGGATGGATAATGAATAATTCAGAACCTTGAGAGATGACGATAAATGGAAGAAAGTTGGAGGGCTAAGGAATAATAGCGGACCCTTTGAGAGATAAGGAGGATTGGAAGAAATTTGGAGGGATAATGAATAAAGAGTAGTCTTTGAGAGATAAGTAGGATTGGAAGAAATTTGGAGGATTGTAAGGATAAGGAGGAATGGAGGAAATTTAGAGTCTCAAAGTATGAGGTGGATTGAAAGGATAATGAGGAATGGAGGAGTATTGGAGGTCGAGGGAAAATGAGGATTGGAAGGATAAGGAGGAAATTTTAGGTTGGAAGGATTAGGAGGATTGAAAGGATAAAGATAAGAATGGAGAGAATTATAGGGATATCAAATAATCAAAGAGACTTAAAGAGATAAGGAGGAATGGAGTAATTTTGGAGGTTGGAGGGATGAGGAGGAATGGAGGAATGTTGGAGGGATAAGGAATAACAGAGGAGCCTTGGAGAGATAAGGAGGAGTGGAATAAATTTGAAGTAATAAAGAATGAATGAGGAGCTTTTGAGAGATAAGTAGGATGATTGAAAGAAATTTGGAAGATTGGAAGGATGAGGAGGAATGGAGGAAAGTTAGAGGCTCAAGCATGAGGATGATTGAAAGGATAATAAGGAATGGAGGAGTGTTGAAGGGATGAGGAGGAATGGGGAAACATTGGAAGGATAAGGAATAATGGAGGAGCCTTGAGAGATAAGGAGGAATGGAAGAAATTTGGAGGGATAAAGAATAAATGAGGAGATTTTGAGAGATAAGTAGGATGATTGAAAGAAATTTGGAAGATTGGAAGGATGAGGAGGAATGGAGGAAAGTTAGAGGCGCGAAGTATGAAGATGATTGAAAGGATAATAAGGAATGGAGGGTTTTTGGAGGGATGAGGAGGAATGGAAGAACATTTGGAGGGATAAGGAATAATGGAGGAGTCTTGGAGATAAGGATGAATGGAAGAAATTTGGAGGGATAAAGAATGAATGAGGAGATTTTGAGAGATAAAGTAGGATGATTGAAAGAAATTTGGAGGATTGGAAGGATAAAGAGGAATGGAGGAAAGTTACAGGCTTGAAGCATGAGGAGGATCAAAAGGATAATAAGTAATGGAGGATTGTTGGAAGTCGAGGGACAAGGAGGATTGAAAGGATAAGGAGGAAATTTTGAGGTTGGAAGGATTAGGAGGATTGAAATGATAAGGATAAGAATGGAAGAGAATTAGAGGGATATCAAATAATCGAATAGCCTTAAAGAGATAAGGAGGAATTGAGTAATGTTGGAGGTTCGAGGATGAGGAGGAATGGGTGAACATTAGAGGGATGAGGAATAACGGAGGATCCTTAGAGAGATAATGAGGAATGGAAGAAATTTTGAGGGATAAAGAATAAATGAGGAACTTTTGAGAGATAAGGAGTCTCAGAGAGAAAAGAAGGAATGGAGGGATAAGGAATAATAGAGGAGGCTTTGAGAGATAAGGAGGATCGGAGGAAAATTTTGGAATGGAGGATAATTTGAGAGATAAAGAAGAATGGAATAATTTTGGAGGAGTGAAGGAAAGTTAGATGTTGGATGAATAAGGAGGATTAGAAGGATAATGAAGAATTGAGGAGTGTTAGAGGTCGAGGAATAAGGATGATTGGAGTGATAAGGAGGAATGGAGAAAATTTTGGAGGGATAATGAATAATGGGGGAGCCTTTGAGAGATATGGAGGATTGGAAGGAAAAGAGTGGAATGGAAGATATTTGGAGAGATAAGGAGAAATATAAGAAATTTACAGGATTGGAAGGATAAGGAGGAATGAAGGAATATTGGAGGTTGGATGGATGAGGAGTATTGAAGGGATGAGGATTGGAAGGATAAGGGTAAGAATGGAATAGAATTAGAGGGATATCAATAATCAAAGAGCCTTACAGAGATAAGGAGGAATGGAGGAATTTTGGAGGGATAAGGAATAATGAAGGATCCTTTGAGAGTTAAGGATGATTGGAGGTACGTTGATGGATAAGAAATAATGGAGGAGTCTTTAAGAGATAAGGAGGATGAGAGGGATGTTTGAGGGATAAGGAATAATGGAGGATCCTTTGAGATATATTGAGGATTGGTGGGAGAAGTAGAATGAAGGATACTTGTAGATATAAGGAGGGTTGGAGGAAAAGTGGGGAAAGGAGGAGATTTGGAGAGATTAGGATGAATGGAAGAAATTTAGAGGATTGGAAGGATAAGAAGGAATTGAGGAAAGTTGGAGATTAGAGGGATTAGGATGATTGGATGGATAAGGATCAAAATGGAATAGAATTAGAGGGATATCGAATAATCGAAGAGCCTTAGAGAGATAAGGAGGAATGGAGGAATGTTGAAGGTTCGAGGATGTGGAGGAATGGAGGAATGTTGAGGGATAAGGAATAATGGAGGAACATTGGAGGGATAAGGAATAATGGAGGATCCTTTGAGAGATAAGGAGGATTGGAGGGACGTAGAGGGATAAGGAGTAATGGAGGAGCCTTTGAGAGATAAGGAGGATTGAGGGACATTTAATGGATAAGGAATAATGGAGTAGCCTTTGAGATAAGGAGGATTGGAGGGAAAAGTAGGGAATGAAGGATACTTGGAGATATAAGGAGGATTGGAGGAAAAGTGGGGAAATGAAGGATACTGGAGATATAAGGAGGATTGGAGGGAAATGCGAGGAAAGGAGAAGACTTATGAGATAAGGAGGAATGGAATAAATTTAGAGGATTAGAAGGATAAGGAGGATTGGAGGAAAGTTGGAGGGATTAGGAGGATTTGATGGATAATGAGGAATGAAGGAGTGTTGGAGGTCGAGGAACGAGTAGGATTGGAAATATAAGGAGGAATGAAGGAAATTTGGAGGGATGAGGAGGATTAGATGGATAATAAGGAATTTGAGGAGTTTTGGAGGTTAGAGGAATGAGGAGGATGTGATTGATAAAAAGGAATGAAGGAAATTTCGAGGGAAGAGGAGGAATGGAAGGATAATGAGGAATGCAGAGAGTTGATATTGAGGGATGAGGAGGATTGAAGGATAAGGAGGAATGAAGGAAAGTTGGAGGTTGGAGGAAGATGAGGGATTGGAAGGATAATGAGGAATGGAGGAGTGTTGGAGATTGGAGGTACGTGGATGAGTGGAAGGATTGAGAGGAATGGAAAAAAATGGAGGATTAGAAGTTTAAAGAAGATGATCGGAAGGACAAGGAGGAATGGAAGAAAAATGGAGGTTGAATGGATGAGTAAGGATAAGGAGGAATGGAGGAGTGTTGGAGGTCGAGATGGATGAGGAGAATTGGAATGATAATTAGTAATGGATGAAGTTTAGATATTAGAAGAATGAGAATAAATTTGGAGGATTAGAAGGATAAAGAGGAGGAGAGATAAGGAGGAAAGGAGAAAAGTTGGAGGTTAGAGGAATGAGGAGGAATGGAAGGATAAGGAGGAAGGGAGGAGTTTTAGAGGTCAAAGAAATGAGTAGGATTCGAAGGATAAGAGGGAATGGAGGAACGTTGGAGGGATAAGGAATAATGGAGGATCCTTGGAGAGATAAGGAAGATTGGAATGGGGAATAGAGGAGACTTAGATAGATAAGGAGGAATGGAAAAAAATTGGAGGATTGGAGAATGATAATGAGGAATGGAGAAAAATTTGTAGGTTGGAAGGATAAGAAGAAATGGAGGAGTATTGAGGTTGGATGGATGAGGAGAATTGGAATGATAATAAGTAATGGAGGAGTGTTAGAGGTCAAAGGGATGAGAATAAATTTGGACGATTAGAAGGATAAAGAGAAGGTTCAAGGATAAAGAGGAGGAGGAGATAAGGAGGAAAGGAGAAAAGTTGGAGGTTGGAGGGATGAGGAGGATTGGAAGGATAAGGAGGAATGAAGGATTATTAGAGGTCGGAGGGATGAGTAGTATTTGAATGATAAGGGGAATGGAGGAACATTGGAGGGATAAGGATTAATGGAGAAGCCTTGAGAGATAAGGAGGATTGGAATGAAAAGTGGGGAATGGAGGAGACTTTTAGAGATAAGGAGGAATGGAAGAAATATGGAGGAATGGAGGAAAGTTTGAGGTTGGAAGGATAATGAGGAATGGAGGGATGTTGGAAGCCGAGGGATGAGGGGATTGGAAGGATAATGCGAGAATGGAGTAAAATTGGAGGTCGGAGGGATGAGGAGGATTGAAGCATAAGGAGGAATTGAGGGGAAATTGGGGACTAGAGGATACTGGAGAGATAAAAGGATTGGATTGAAATATTGGGAATGGGGAGAATTGGAGAGATAATGAGGAATGGATGAAATTTAGAGAATTGGAAGGATAATGAGGAATGGAGGAATCCTTGAGATATAAAGAGGAATGGAGGAAAGTTGGAGGTTAGATGGATGAGGATTGGATGGATAATGAGGAATGGAGGATTGTTGGATGTCGAGAGGGACGAGGAGGATTAGAATCATAAGGATTAATGAAGGAAAGATGGAGGTTGAAGGGATGAAGAAAATTGGATGGATAATGAGGAATCAAGAAATGTTTGATGTTAGAGGGAAAAGGAGGATTGGAAGAATAAAGAGAAATGAAGGAAAGTTGGATGTTAGAGGGATGAGGAGGATTGGATAGATAATGAGGAATGGAGGAGTGTTGGAGGTCAAAGGGATGAGGAGGATTAGAAGCATAAGGAGCAATGAAGGAAAGATGGAGGTTGAAGGGATGAAGAAAATTGGATTGGATGGATAATGAGGAATGGAGGAGTGTTTGATGTCGAGGAAAAGGAGGATTGGAAGCATAAAGAAAAAAAGTGAAGGAAAGTTAGAGGTTAGATGGATGAATAGGATTGGGTGGATAATGAGGAATGGAGGATTTTTGTAGGTCAAATGGATTAGGGATGAGGAGGATTGGAAGGATAATGAGGAATGAAGGAAAGTTGGAGGTTTGAGGATAAAGGAAGGAAGGATGGAAGGATAATGAGGAATGGAGGAGTGTTGAAGGTTAGAGGGATGAGGAGGATTAAAAGGATAATGAAGATAGGAAGAAATTTGGAGGATTGAAAGAATAAGGAGGAGAGATAAGGAGTGGATGAAAGTTGGATGTTGGAGGGATGAGGAAAATTGGAATGATAAGGAGGAGTGGAGGAGTGTTGGATGTCGATGGATGAGGAGGAGTGGAATGATAAGGAGGAATGGAGGAATGTTGGAGGTCATAGGACAAGGAGGATTAGAAGCATAAGGAGTAGTGAAGGAAAGATGGAGGTTGAAGGGATGAAGAAAATTGGATGGATAATGAGGAATGGAGGAGTGTTTGATGTCCGAGGAAAAGGAGGATTGGAAGCATAAATAATAGTGAAGGAAAGTTGAGGTTGAGAGGATGACGTGATTGGAAGAATAATGAGGAATAGAGGAGTGTTGGATTTCATGGGGATGAGGGATGAGGAGGATTGGAAGGATAATGAGGAATGAAGGAAAGTTGGAGGTTCAAGGGATGAGAAGGATTGGAAGGATAATGAAGAATGGAGGAGTGTTGAAGGTTAGAGGGATGAGGAGGATTAAAAGGATAAGGAGGGACTGGAAGAAATTTGGAGGATTGAAAGGATAAGGAGGAGAGATAAGGAGTGGAGGAAAGTTGGATGTTGGAGGGATGAGGAATATTGGTTTGATAAGGAGGAATGGAGGAGTGTTGGATGTCGAGATGGGTGAGGAGGATTGGAAGGATAAGGAGGAATGGAGGAATGTTGGAGGGATAAATAATAATATAGGAGATTTGGAGAGCTAAGGAGGATTACAATGAAAAGTGGGGAATGAAGGATACTTCAAGATATAAAAAGGAATGGAAGAAAATTGGAGGATTGGAACAATAAGGTGGAATGGAGGAAAGTTAAAGGTTGGAGGAGGGAAAATTTGGGAATAGCGTAGGCTTGGAGAAATAAGTGTGATTGAGGAAAATTGGGTAATGGAGGAGACTTGGAGAGATAAGGAGGATTGGAGGAAATTGGGAATGGAGGAGACTTGGAGAGATAAGGATGATTGGAAGGATAAGGAGGAATGGAGGAGACTTAAAGAGATATGGATGATTGGAAGAAATTTGTAGCCTTGGAAGGATAAGGAGGAATGGAGGAAAGTTTGAGGTTGGAGGATTATAAGGATACTGAGGAATGGAGGAGTATGGGAGGTCGAAGGGATAAGTAGGATTGGAAGGATGAGGAGGAATGAAGGAAAGTTGAGGTTGGAGGGATCAATAGGATTGAAAGGATAATGAGGAATGGAGTGTTGGAGGTCAAAGGGATGAGGAGGATTAGAATTCTAGGGAGGAATGCAAGAACATTAGAGGGATGAGAAATAATCTAAGAGTCTTAAAGAGACAAGGAGTATTAGAGGGAAAAGTGTGGAATGGAGGAGCCTTAGAGAGATAAGGAGGATTAGAGGTAAAATTGGGTAATGGAAGAGACTTGGAGAGAAAAGGAGTATTGGAGGGAAAATTGGGGAATGAAGGAGTTTTGGAGAGATAAGGAGGATTGGAGCAAAAAATTGGAAATGAAGGATCCTTGGTGGGGAATGGAGTAGACTTGGAGAGATATGGAGGATTGGAGGGAAAATTGGGGAATGTGGGAGACTTGGAGAGATAAGGAGGATATGAGGTAAAATCAGGGAATGGGGATCCTTTAAGAGATAAGGAAGATTGGAGGGAAAATTGGGTAATGGAGGAGACTTAGAGAGATAAGGAGAATTGAAGGGAAAATTTGGGAATGGAGGAGACTTGGAGAGATAAGGAGGATTGTAGGGAAAATTGGGGAATGGAGCAGACTTGGAGAGATAAAGAGGATTGGAGAGAAAATTTGGGAATGGAGGAGACTTGGAGAGATAAGGAGGATTGGAGAGAAAATTTGGGAATGGAGGAGACTTGGAGAGATAATGAGGATTGGATGGAAAATGAGGAATGGAGGAGACTTAAAGAGATAATGATCCAGAGGAAAATTTAGAACTTAAAATATTCCCTAAATCTCCATAAACCATGATAGAATGGTAGATAATTTAGAAAGCTTTCTGACGATGTAAGGAACACGTAAAATGGAGGTTGTATGCTTAAGATATCATTGGTTAAATTTTGTCAAAGTTTGGACTCGGAGGGTCAACTAGTCAATCATGAAATGACACGTGACAAAAGTGGAGCTAGGGAAAAGTACAAAATTTTTGTTTTATGACGTAAGTCTTAGACACTCGTGTTCGGTAAGGTGTGCCTTCTTATTTTCTAGCTAAGGCCTTAAACTAGGTCAACACACTTTTTGTACGGAGGGGTGTCTTTGTCGTCGTTTCTTCACTATGGCATTGCCACAACTTTCATTATATATGCCACTCAATGTATTTGTATGATCAATGTGGAATTAATATTGCATTACATTGTAATGTATTACATTGGAGGACCAAGTTAACTCGCCATCTCAAGAAGTTGACCACATGGCTCAAGACTAACTCGGAGTAGGACTTGGCCACCTAACTCCCCGCATTGTTTGGCACGTACTCCTCCTTACCACTTGGCCTCAAAACTCCACGCGAGTTAATGTCCACATGGGAACCTCAAACAAAGCATACCCATCGGCCCACATACGTGTCCTTTTAAATATCTTGAGGGGTCTTATCAACACACCACCGCCGACCCAATACATGTGGGTATGTAAAATGGAGTAAGTGTGGCCCATGCCACGTCTAGATGGGGGCAATTACGCCATATTTAAACACCGCCCGACTTTAAACCCCATCAATGTGGGACTATTCCCAAATGGGAATGTAAAATGGTGGAGGGTGGTTGGGGTGGTTCCAACCCCAAACATCAATTTATTAAAATTATGCCTTACCTCTAAGCCATTATATCTCAGTGAATTATGAAAGGGGATCACTTGTATTTAAAGAAGCTTTTTTGCGGTCTATGGATGGGTGGAAATCGGACTTACTTGCAAGAAAGAATTATTTTGGAGCACTTAAAGACAAAACCATCCTTCGGAGTGGATTAGTGAAATATTCAAAATTTCAATACGCTCCCGGTGGCATCATTATTTTTCCATTTTGGAGTTTTTGTGATGATTTTTATGCTTCAAGTCATTGTTTGCAAAATTCCTAAGGGTTATTGTACTTATTGTTATGTTTGTGGAGCCTATTTTCATATTAGAGTGTGGTACACCTTCTATGTGTTACACTCGTAATGGGTAACTCAAGCATGGCTATTTTTGGGCCCATGGTTTTTTCGGTCTTTTGCCCATTGTTTTGATACCCATGGTTTTTGCCCTTGGTTTTGATACCCACGGTTTTGTATCAAATTGCTTAAGTAGTTGTCTATTTATATGGTCTTATGCATATGATAGATGTACAAGAAAATGTATTGCAGATGTGTTTTGAATTCGGGTGTGAATTCTATAGAGTTTGTTGAGCATAGCTCCAAACGGATCTGGGTATTGTATTGAGAGAGTGGAGGCTTGTAATAAAATCTGAGCAAGTGATTCTTGGTGGACGTAGCCCAAATTGGGTGAACCACATTAAATCTTGTCTCTCTGTGTTGTGTTATTTATTCTGCACTTTTATTTGAGATCTGTAATATTTTCTGCATATTAGTTTCTACTGTTGTGATTCTGTAAGGGATTATTTTGCATATTTTATCCCTTATTTCCTAACACTTATAGTTTAAGACAATTAATAGATCAGTTCATATGAACCCGAAGATGTAAGTAATTGCCAAACTCAGTAAATAATTTTGGTGTCGTATTTCATTTCTAATTTCTAATTTAGTTTTTGTAATACATTTTAGAACTAGTTATGACACTTTTGGATAAATCATTTTAAAATTACATCTGGATGGTTTTGATAAAGCAATGATTTTGAAAATCAATTTTGGATCAATGGATTAATTAATGGACTAATAAATTGATTAATTTTGGATTAATTAATGACTATAAATTGGTTAATTTTATAAGTGGGTAAACAGTTAAAAAAGTAAAATAATTATCCATGTTTATGGATCATGTGTGGTATTAGAGTTGCTTGATTTGACCATGTGATTACTTCAATTTGTGTAGTTTGTTCAATGTGATTGATAGGTAAAGGTGCACTATGGGCAAGTTTTCTAAATAGGTAAAGCTCGATGATATTGAGGCATTCAATCACCGGATCCGGGAAGAGAACTCTCTCCTGAGATCCATGTATTACCCTCTAGAAGAGGAGAATGATCACTTGAAATCAAAATTGCAAGCCAAGGATGAGCTCTTGGTAAGGTTGCAGTGTGGTGATCAGAAAAAGGAAATACCTTCTATTTCAGATGTGAAACCCATGATAGATGAATGCATTATAATTTATTCACCACGTGAATCTTCTTCCCATTCAGATTTGGATTTAGGTAATGATGTTTTTGGTTCATTTGAAAAACACACTAAAGGCATTGGATCTCGATTATTGTTTAAAATGGGATTTGATGGAAGAGGCCTTGTAAAAATTGCCAATGTATATCTAACCCAATATAGGTTGAGGATCGTCCTCATTTTGTAGGTTTGGGTTTTTCTAGTGTGGGAATGGATATTGGAAATTGTTCCAAGAATGCTGACGGGGGACACGCTTCTGAAAGAAAAGTGAATACCCCACTAGTCCTGCAGGAAGATTATGAGTAGAAAAATGGTGCTTCTTTGTCATAGGATGGATTTGGTAAGAAAACATAGCGAAGAGGTAATAAAATTCCACCTTCTAGGTCCTATCATAATCATAAGTACCATACAAATTGTCAAAGTTTTGATCCACTCTTTCAGTTTAAGAAGTATGGCTTTGATTTTCCCCGTATTTTTTATGGATTGCATAACCATTTTATGGCCATTTTCGGAAGATAAGGAAATTGTTGAAGATTTTGTTTTTGTTTGTTAAGAACAAGGAAAATGGAAAAAGACCAATCTCGTGAATCAAAGGAAAGAAAGGGAAATCATTTTTCCTTATCCCAACATAAGGAGATTAAGAGAAATTTTGTGTTCATTGTAATGTGAATGGTCATCAGGTGGACACTCATTGGAAACTTTATCCATTTCACCATCAGAGTAATGGTAAAGTAAAGATGGAATACAAACTTGTGGCAAAGGTAAATGAAGTTGTGAATCCACCACTAGTTGAAAAATCAACTCTGGATCAAGTAATACCTGAAATTGAAAGTCCTTTACAATGGGTTGGTCAACAATTTTTGATTATCTATAACATAGCTCTTGATTGTCGAATAACATGCATTATTTTCAAAGCATTTTGGGATTCTCGATGTATGTTGATAGGAAATATTCCCATATTTTCATTTTGCTTTGAAATTTGATAATGGTGTCACCTGTAGGGAAGATATGAGGGAAAGGTTTATCATACTCAGATTATACTTCTCATTTGATGAGGTTGATAAAATCCATTTCTATTATGTAGATTCATTGACATGGGTATAATGTCTATTTTTAGAAATTTGCATTTTAGTATTTGTTGTTGATTTTCATTGTGTAAATATGGACACCATTTTGGTATTGTAATTAATATATAATCTTATTATGTCCATATATGATAATTGCACATGATTTAAGTCCCTTAATTTGGGAATTTATTGTAACTATCCTATATGGTTACAATTAGAGTGTACATTTATTACACTAACAAATTGGTTTGTAGATGTTTCCTGGTGAAATTTTGTAGTGGATAGTAGATTCATTGTTGTGGGTGTACATACAATTTGTTTATATCCTAGTTGCAAAGCAGTGCATAATGTTGGGAGAATATTGGGATAGATATGTTATTGACATATTCACATGATTCAATTTTGACTATAACTATTTTTGGCATGTGTGGTCTAAACATTTTGGATCGTGATATTTGCAGTGTTGACAATTTCATAGGGATAATGGACACTAGCTATTTTTGGCATGTAGTTGTCTTTTTACACTTATCTATTTTGGTGGAATTGATTGTTCTAGTGATTGGCCTTATCACAAAGTATCAGTCGGCACTTTCCTTTTGAGGTGGACATGTGTTTTTATCTAAATGATTTTTTGTGATGGCAGTTACAATTATTGGGTTTTGACATTTCAAATTTGTTTTCAAATATTGGTAGAAATCACAGAGTATCAGGGGACAGTTTCCTATTCTGGTAGAAATTGTCTAATTTTTCCTAATCATTTTTTTGTGATTAGTTGATCAACAATTTGCAGTGTTTTAACCCCTTAATGTTATTTTTGGATCTTGTATGTGTTTATGAAATGTAGGATGGGTAGCAACATTTTTGGGTGAAAACAACTTTTCTATTTTTGGCGTGTGTTGTCTATTTTTCCTAGATTGTAATATTTGCAGTATTTACAATTTCACAGGACAGTGGAAGGACACTAGCTATTTTTGGCATGTAGTTGTCTTTTTACATTGATCTATTTTTGGTGGAATTGATTGTTACGTTGATTAACCTTATGACAGAGTATCATTGGGCACTTTTCTTTTCAGTGGACATGTGTTTTTACTTGATCAATTGCTTTTTATGGCATTACACTTGTTTTGATAGTTCACATCTATTTATAGAGATTGGTAGAAATCACAGAGTGTCAAGGGACAGTTGCATATTCTAGTGGAAATTGTCTAATTTTTCCTAATAATTTTTTTGTGATTAGTTGATCAACAATTTACTACATTTTAAACCTTAATATTATTTATGGATCTTGTCTGTGTTTGTGAAATGTAGGATGGGTAGCAATATTTTGTGGGTGAAAAACAACTTTTTGTGGACAAAAATGTTCCTAGTGGGGAGGTGTGATCCAAAGAACAATTTAGTACTTTATAAGTTCCCTAAATCTCCCTAAACCATGACAGAATGGTAGATCATTTAGAGAGATTTTTGACGGTGTAAAGAAAGCAAAAACGATGGTCATATGCTAAAAATATCATTGGTCAAAGTTTGGTCAAAGTTCGGACTCGACATGGTCAACTGGCCAATAAGGTAGTGACACGTGGAAAAAGTGGAGTTTGGGAAAAGTGCAAAAATTTAGTTTTGTGATGCGATCTTCAACACTCATGTTCGACAGTGGACCCTACTATTTTCTCAGGCTAGGGGCCTCAAACCGTGGTCTTCCACACACTTTTTTTCGATGGAGGGTGTCTTTGCCGTTATTTCTTCACTATGGCATTGCCACAATTTTCAGATATATATGTCACTCGATGTATTTATATGATCAATGTGGATTAATATTACATTGCATTGTAATGTATTACATTGGAAGGACGAGTTAACTCGCTAGCTCGGTGATCTAACCACATGGCTCGGGACTAACTCGGAGTAGGACTAAGTCACCTAACTCCCAACATTTCTCGGCACATACTGCCTTACCACTTGGCCTCCAAACTCCATGCTAGCCAATGTCCACGTGGGCACCTCAAACAAATCATACCCAATAGCCCACATATGTGGCCTTTTAAACAACTCGAGGGGACTTATCAACACATCACCGCCACGACCCAATACATGAAGGCATGCAAAATGGAGTAAGTGTAGCTCATGCCACATCCAAATGGGGGTAGTTACACCATATTTAAACATCACCCCACTTTAAACCCCATTAATAAGGGATTATTCCCAAATATGAATATAAAATGTTTAAGGGTGGTCGGGTGGTTCAACACCCAACCACCAGTTTATTAAAATTATGTCTCTTCGTTAAGCCAAAGATAGATCAACAAGTTATAAAAGGGGATCCCTTCTATTTAAAGAAGCTTTTGTAGTCTCTGTGGATAAGGGGTGGATTAGACTAGTCGGAAGAAAAATTTAGAGCACTTAAAAGGTAAAACTAGTCTTTAGAGTGAACTGGTAAAATGTTCATAATTCTATACACTCATGATGGTATTGTTATTTTCCGTTTTGGAGTTATTTTGACGATGTTTTATGTTACAAAATTCATTGTTTGCAAAATTCCTAAAGGATCAACCTAAGAAAATACAAAGAAAGACATTTTACTAAGCTCTGTCGGGTCTTTCAAGGATCGACAAGACATAATTGCATGTTTTGATCTATTTTGTTGATTGTAAGGGGTTATTATACTTACAATTTGCGAAAATTTAATAGATCGGTTTGTATGAACTCGAGACGTAGGTAATTTGTGAACTCCGTAAACAATTTTGGTGTCGTATTTCATTTCATATTGTATTTCTAATTTAGTTTTCCACAATCAAATCACTATTAATTAAATTTAAAATATACATTTTATAACCAATTACAACACTTTTGGATAAATCATTTCAAAATTACATTTGGATGGTTTTGATCAAAAGTGATTTTGAAAATCAGTTTTGGATCAGTCCTAATTCAAATTTTTGGTCAATTTTGGATTAATTAACGGACTAGAAATTGATTAATTTTATAAGATCTAGGTAAATAGTTAAAAAGTAAAATAATTACTCATGTTTACAGATTGAATAAGGAGGAATGAAAGAAATTTGGAGGATATGAAGGATAAAAAGGAATGGAGGAGACATGAACATATTAAGGAGGAATGGAAGAAATTTTTGATTGGAAGGATATGGAGGAATAGAGGAGACTTTGAGAGATACTGAGGAATGGAGGAAATTTTGAGGTTGGAAGGATGAGGAGGATTGGAAGGATAATGAGGAATTGAGGAGTGTTTGAGGTCATATGGACATGGAGACTTGAAGAGATAAGGAGGATTGGAGGGAAAAGTGGGGAATGGAGTAAACTTGAAGATATAAGGAGGAATGGAAGAAATTTGGAGGATTGGAAGGATAAGGAGGAATGGATCAGCCTTGGAGAGATAAGGAGGAAGGGAGGAAAGTTGGAGGTTCAAGGGATTAGGAGGATTTGAAGCATAACGAGGAATACAAGACTATTGAGGTTGGAGGGACAAGGAGGCTCGGAGAGATAGGGAGGATCAGAGGGGGAAATGGGAATGGAGAAGACTTAGAGAGATAAAGAGGAATGAAGAAATATTAGAAGGATAAGGAGGAATGGGGAGCCTTGAGAGATAAGGAGGAATGGAGGAAAGGAGAAAGTTGGAGGCTAGATGGATGATGATGATTGGAAGGATAATGAGGAATGGAGGAGTTTTGGAGTTCGAGAGGAAGGGGGAGGATTGAAGTATAAGGAAAAAAATGGAGGAGTGTTGAGGTTAAAGGGATGAGGAGGATTGGAAGGATAATGAGAATGGAGGAAAGTTTGAGGTTGGAGGGATGAGTAGGATTGGAAGGATAATGAGGAATGGAGAAGTGTTGAGATCATATGGATGAGGAGGAATGGAGGGATAAGGAGGAATGGCAGAAATTTGGAGGATTGGAAGGCTAAGAGGAGGAGAGATATGGATGGTTGGAGGGAAAAGTGGGGAATGGAGGAGACTTGGAGAGATAAGGAGGATTGGAGGGGAAATTGGGGAATGGCGAGACTTGGAGAGATAAGGATGATTGGAAGGATAAGGAGGAATGGAGGATACTTAAAGAGATATTGAATATTGGAATAAATTTGTACCCTTTTCAAAGGATAAAGAGGAATGGAGGAGCCTTGGAGAGATAAGGAGGAATGAAGGAAAGTTGGAGGTTGGAGGGATGAGGAAGATTGGAAGGATAAGGAGGAATGGAGGAAAGTTGGAGGTTAGAGGGATGAGGACGATTGAAAGGATAAGGAGGAATGGAGTGTTTGTGGTCGAGGGACAAGAAGGATTAGAAGGATAAGGAGGAATGCAAGAATGTTAGAGGGATAAGAAACAATCGTGGAGCCTTGGAGAGACATGGAGGATTAGAGATAAAAGTGTGGAATGGAGGAGCCTTAGAGAAATAAGGAGGAATGGGGGAAATTTTGAGAATGGAGGAGACTTGGAGAGATAAGGAAGGTTGGAGGAAAAATTGAGGAGTGAAGGAGACTTAGAGAGATAAGGAGGATTGGAGAAAATTTGGGGATTGGAGGAGCCTTAGAAAGATAAGGATGATTAGAGGGAAAATTTTGGAATGGAGTAGACTTAGAGATAAGGAGGATTTGAGGGAAAATTGGGGAATGGAGGAGACCTGGGAAATGATAAGGAGGATATGTGGTAAAATAAGGGAATGGGGGAGCCTTTGAGAGATAAGGGGTATTGGAGGTAAAATTGGGTAATGGAGGAGAATTGGAGAGATAAGGAGGATTGGAGGTAAATTGGGGAATGGAGGAGACTTGGAGAGATAAGGAGGATTGGAGGGAAAATTTAGGAATGGAGCAGACTTGGAGAGATAAGGAGGATTGGAGGGAAAAGTGAGGAATGGAGGAGACTTGAAGAGATAAAGATCCAGAGGACACTTTGGGACTTAATTTTTTCCTAAATCTCCCTAAACCATGATAGAATGGTTGAGAATTCATAGAGATTTTGAAAGTGTAAGGAAAATAGAAAATAGAATTCGTATGCTCAAGATATCGTTGGTGAAAGTTTGCTCAAAGTTTGGACTCGGGAGGATCAACTGGCCAATCAGGCAATGACAAGTGGAAAACATTGAGTTCAGGAAAAGTGCAAAAATTTGGTTGTACGATGTTGGTCTTCGACACTCATGTTTGGATAGGTGGGCCTCGTTATTTGTTGGTTGGGGTCCCTCACCAAGGTCAACACACTTTTTTGATGAAGGGGTGTCTTTGTTTTCATTTCCTCACTATGGCATTGCGACATTTTTCATTATATATGTCACTCAGTGTATTTATATGATCAATATAGGATTAATATTTCATTACATTGTAATGTACTACATTGTAGGACCAAGTTAACTCGCCATCTCAACAAGATGGCCACATGGCTCGAGACTAACTCAGAGTAGGACTTGGCCACCTAACTCCCTACATCGCTAGGCACATACTCGACCTTACCACTTGGCCTCCAAACTCCACGTTGGTCAATTTCTACGTGGGCACCTCAAACAAAGCATACCTAATGGCCCACATGTGTGGCCTTTTAAATAGATCGAGGGTCTTGTCAACATGCCACCATTGACCCAATACATGTGGGTGTGTAAAATGGAGTAAGTGTTGCCCATGCCACATCCAGATTAGGGCGGTTATACCATATTTAAACACTTTGCTCCACTTTAAATCCTGTCACATCGTGGGACTATTCCCAAATGGGAATATAAAATGGTGGAGGGTGGTTGGGTGGTTCAAACCCTTACCTCTAGTTTATTAAAATTATTCCTCACCGTTAAGTCATTATAGCTCGTAAGTTAAGTTATGAAAGGGGCTCGCTCCTATTTAAAGAAGCTTTTTGCAAGTATGTGGATGGAGGTAGATTACACCAATTAGTAGGAAACATTATTTTGGAGCACTTAAAGGAAAAAATAATCTTCAAAGTGAACTAGTGAGATGTTTAGAATTCCAATATGCTCTGATGGTATCATTATTTTCCCATTTTGGAGTTTTTGTGATGATTTTTTATGTTGTTAAAGTCACAATGCAAAATTCCTAGGGAATAGCTTTGGCAAGTACTTTGAGAAGGTGAAATATATTTCATCGAGCTCTATCGAGGGTATTTCAAAGGTATGAAAAGTACGAATTGTAAGTTTTGATCTTTTTTTTTTGTAAGTTTATTATACTTACAATTTAAGAAAAATTAATAGATCAGTTCATATGAACCCGTAGACGTAGGCAATTTTCGAACTCGTAAATAATTTTGGTGTCGTATTTCATTTCGATTTCTAATTTAGTTTTCTACAATAAAATCCGTATTGTTTAAATTCATAATATACATTTTATAACTAATTACGACACTTTAGGATAAATCATTTTAAAAGTACATTTGGATGGTTTTGATCAAACAATGACTTTGATAAACAAATCCTAATTCATATTTTTGGTCAATTTTGGATTAATTAATGGACTATAAATTGATTAATTTTATAAGATCCATGTAAATTGAAAGCTAAAAAAGTAAAATAAGAACTCATGTTTGTGGATCATTTTTGGTAACATATCCGGTTGATTTGACCGTGTGATTGCTTTATTTTGTGCGATTCATTTAGTGTGATTGATAGGTACAGGTGCACTATTGGAAAGTTTTCTAAATAGGTAAAGCTCAATGAGATTGAGGCATTCAATCACTAGATATAGGAAGATAACTCTCTCCTAAGATCCATGTATTATGCCTAAGAGGATAATTCTTGCTTGAAATTAGAATTGCAATCGAAGGATGATCTCTTGGTTAAGGTCAGCAGTGTGGTGATTAGAAAAAGGAAATACCTTCAACTTCAAATGCGGAACCCATGATGGATGAATGCACCGTAATTTATTCACTACGAGAATATTCTTCCCATTCAAATTCGGATTTAGGAAATGATTTTTTTGTTCATTTGAAAAACACTAGAGGCATTGGATCTCGATTATTGTTTAAAATGGCATTTGATGAAAGAGGCCTTGTAAGAATGGCCAAGGTATATCTCACCCAATACAAGTTGAGGATCATCCTCATTTTGTAGGTTTGTGTTTTCCTAGTGCGGGAATGGATATTAGAGATTACTCCAAGCATTCTGATGAGAGAAAAGCTTTTGAAATAAAAGTGTATACCCCACTAGTCCTACAGAGAAATTTTGAGTAGGAAAATGGTGCTTCTTCGTCGAGGGATGGATTTGGTAAGAAAATACAGCAAAGAGGTACCTAAATTCCACCTTTGTGGTCTTATCATAATCATAAGCACCATACAAATTGTTAAACTTCTAATCCACTCTTTCAATTTAAGAAGTATGGCTTTGATTTTCAGACAAATTAGAATGCTTTTCCCTATACTTTTTGTGGATTGCATAGCCATTTTATGGCTAGTTTTTGGAAGAGAGGGACATTATTGAAGGAGTTGTTTTCATTCGTTAAGAACAAGGAAAATGGGGGCGATTACACTATATTTAAACACCATACCACTTTAAACCCCAACAATGTGGGACTATTCACAAATGGGAATATAAAACAGTGGAGGGTGGTTGGGGTGTTTCAAACCCCCAACCACTAGTTTATTAAAATTATGCCTCACTACTAAGCCATTATAGCTCAGTGAGTTATGAAAGTGGCTCGCTTCTATTTAAAGAAGCTTTTGTAGGTTTTTGAATGGGGGAAGTAGATTAGACTAGTTGGTAGAAAAAAATATTTTTGGAGCACTTAAAGGAAAAACTAGTCTTCAGAGTGAACTAGTGAAATGTTCAGAATTTCGATACACTCCTGATGGTATCATTATTTTCCCATTTTGGAGTAACTGTGATGGTGTTTTATGCTACATAAGTCATTATTTGTAAAATTTGTAAGGGATTAACCTCACAAATACTTCGAGGAAGGTGAAAGACATTTTACTGAGCTCTGTCAGGGTCTTTTGAAGGTCTAAAAGTACATTATTGTAGGTTTTGATCTATTTTTTTAATTGTAAGGGTTATTGTACTTACAGCTAGAGAAAATTAATAGATCGGTTCATACGAACTTGGAAACTTAGGCAATCACAAACTCCATAAATAATTTTTGTGTCGTATTTCATTTCTAATTGTATTTTTATTTTGATTTAGTTTTTAAAGCAATCAAATCAATATTAATTAAATTAATAATATATATTTTAGAACCAGTTATGACACTTTTGGATAAATCATTTTAAAAGTACATTTGGATGGTTTTATTCAAATAGTGATTTTGAAATCAATTTTGATCAGTCCTAATTAATATTTTTGGTCAATTTTGGATTAATTAATGGACCGGAAATTGATTAATTTAATAAGATCTAGGTGAATGGTTAAAAATTAAAATAATTACTCATGTTTATAGATTAGATAAGGTGGAATGGAAGAAATTTGGAGGATTTGAAGGATGATGAGAATGGATGAGACATGAAGATATTAAGGAGAAATGGAAGAAATTTGTGGATTGGAAGGATATCATGGAATGGAGGAGCCTTTGAGAGATAAGGAGGATTGGAAGGATAATGAGGAATTGAGGAGTGTTAGAGGTCGAAGACACGAAAACTTGAAGCGATAAGGAGGGTTTGAGGGAAAAGTGGGGAATGGAGTAAACTTGGAGAAATAAGGAGGAATGGAAGAAATTTGGAGGATTGGAAGGATAAGTAGAATGGAATAGCCTTGGAGAGATAAGGAAGAAGGGAGGAAAAAGTGGAGAATGGAGTAGACTTTGCATGAGATAAGGAGTGGAAGAAATTTGGAGGATTGGAAGGATAAAGAGGAATGGAGCCTCCTTGGAGAGATAAGGAGGAAGTGAGGAAAGTTGAGGTTGGACGGATGAGGTGGATTGGAGGATAATGAGGAATAGACGAGTGTTGGAGGTCGAGGGATGAGGATACTAGGAGAGATAAGGATGATTGGAGGGGGAAATGAGGAATGTAGAAGACTTAAAGAGATAAAAGAGGAATGAAATAAATATTGATGAATAAGAAGGAATGGAGGAGCCTTAGAGAGATAAGGAGGAATGGATGAAAGTTGGAGGTGGAGGGATGAGGAGGATTAGAAGGATGATGGTGAGTGGAGGAGTGTTGGAGTTTTGGAGATCAAGGAATGAGGAGGATTAGAAGTATAAGGATGAATAGAAGAGTGTTAGAGGTTGAAAGGATGAGGAATATTGGAAGGATAATGAGGAATGGAATAGTGTTGGAGGTCGAGAGGATGAGGAGGATTGGAAGATAAGGAGGAACAAATGAAATTTGGAGGTTAGAGGGATGAGTAATATTAGAAGGATAATGAGGAATGGATGAGTGTTAAAGGTGGAGGGACAAGAAGGATTGGAAGGATAAGGAGGAATGGAATAAATTTGGAGGATTGGAAGGATAAAGAGGAGAGATAAGGAGGAATAGAGGAGTATTAGTGGTCGAAGGGATGAGGAGGATTGGAAGTATAATGAGGAATGGAGGAGTGTTTGAGGTTGGAGGGATGAGGGGATTGGAAGGATAATGGGAATGGAGGAGTGTTGGAGGTCAAGGGATGAGGAGGATTGGAAAGATAGGAGGACTTTAAAGATAATGAGGAATGGAGGATTGTTGGAGGTGGAGGATGAGGATGATTGGAATAGGAGGAATGGAGGAGTATTGAGGTCGAGGGATTAAAAAAGGATTAAAATGATAATAAGGCATGGCGGAAATTTTGAGTTTTAAGATATGAGGGGATTGGAAGGATAATTAGGAATGGATGAGTCTTGGAAGCTAGAGGGACGAGGAGGATTAGAATGATAAAGTGCAATTGAATAAATTTGGAGGATTGGAAGTATAATGAGGAGTATTATAAGGATAAAAGGAGGATTATAATGATAAATAGGAATGGAAGAAATTTTGAGGATTGGAATAATAACAAGGAGGAGGATTGGAAGGATAAGGAGGAGGAGATATATGAAGGAAAGGAGGAAATTTGGAGGTTAGAGGGATGGGGAGGATTATGAAGATAAGCGAGATTAAAGGAGTGTTGGAAGTCGAGGGACAAGTAGGATTTAAAGGATAAGGAGGAATTGAGGAACGTTGGAGGAAGAGGAATAATCGACGAGGCTTGAGTGATAAAGAGGAATAGATGAAATTAGGAGGAAATGAGGAGTCTTGGAGAGATACGGAGAGAATGGAGGAGTGTTGAGGTTGGAGGGTGAGGAGGAAAGGAGTGTTTGAGGTTGGAAGGATGAAGAGTATTGGAAGGATATGGAGGAATGGGGGAACATTGGAGGGATGATGAAATAATGGAGTAGAATAAGGAGGATGAGGAGATTGGAGGAGTGTTGAGGTTGAAGGGACAAGGAGGATTTGAACAATAAGGAGGAGGAGAGATAAGGAGGACTTGAGGATTCTTAGAGGTCCGAGGGATGAGGAGAATTGGAAGGATGATGAGGAATGGAGGAAAGTTGGTGGTTGTAGGATGAGGAGGATTAGAATGATAAGGAATGGAGGATTGTTGAGAGGTCGAGGGATGAGGAAGATTTGGAGGATAAAGAAGAATGGAATAAATTTAAAGGATTTGAAGGATAACGAGAAGGATTGGAAGGATAAGGAGGAGGAGAGATAAGGATGAATGGAGGAAATTGGATGTAAGAGGGATGGAGACGATTGAAGGATAAGGAGGAATAAAGGTATGTTGGAGGTCTTAGGGATGAGGAGGATTAGAAGGATAAGGAGGAATAGAGGAACATATGAGGGAAGAGGAATAACGAGGAGACTTGGAGAGATGATGAGGAATAAAATAAATTAGGAGGATTGGAAATTAGGAGAAATGGGGAGCCTTAGAGAGATAAGGAGGAATGGAGGAGTGTTGAAGGTTGGAGGGATGAAGAGTACTCAAAGGATAAGGAGGAATGAAGGGGTTTTGAGGTTAAAATGATGAATATTATTGGAAGGATAAGGAGGAATGGATGGACATTGGAGGATATAAGGAATAATGGAGGAGAATTATAAGGATGAGGAGAATGGAGGAAAGTTGTATGTTGGAGTGATGAGGAGGATTAGAATGATAAGGAGGAATGGATGAACATTGGAGGGATGAGAAATAATGGAGGAGACTTGGAGAGATAAGGAGGTATAGAGGAAATTATGAGGATTGGAAATTAGGAAGAAATGAGGATCCTTTTAGAGATAAAGAGGAATGGAACAAGTGTTGGATGTTGGAGGGATGAGGAGGATTGGAAGCATAAGTAGGAATGGAGGAGTGTTGAGGTTGAAAGGATGAAGAGGATTGGAAGGATAAAGAGGAATGGAGGAACATTAGAGGGATGAGGAATAAGGGAGAAGAATTGGAAGGATAAGGAGAAACAAAGGAAAGTTGGAGGTTAGAGTGACAAATAGGATTGGAAGGATAAAGAGGAATGGAAAAACATTGTATGGATGAGAAATAATGGAGGATACTTGGAGAGATAAGCAATAATAGAGCAAATTAGGAGGATTGGAAGTTAGGATGAAAGGAGGAGCCTTGGAGAGATAAGGAGGAATGGAGGAGTGTTAGAAGTTAGAGGGATGAGGAGGATTACAAGGATAAGGATGAATAGATGAGTTTTGAGGTTCAAGGATGAAGAGGATTGGAAGGATAAGGAGGAACATTATAGGGATGAGTAAAATGGAGGAGAATTGGGAGGATAATGAGGAATGGAGGAAAGTTGTAGGGCTGGAGTGATGAGGAGGATTGGAATGATGAGGATGAAAGTAGGAATATTGATAGATGAGTAATAATGGAGGATAATTGGATAGATAAGGAGGAATGGAGGAAATTTGGAGGATTGGAAGGATAAGGAGGGATGGAGGAAATTTGGAGGTTCAATGATGAGGATGATTGGAAGGATAAGGAAGAAGGAGGAAATTTGGAGGTTAGAGGGATGAGGAGGGTTGGAAGAGTATTGAGGTTGGAGGGATGAGTAAAATTGTAAGGATAAGGAGGAATGGAGGAACATTGGAGGGATGAGGAATTATGGAGGATACTTAGATAAATAAGGACGAATGGAATGATAAGCGAGAATAGAGGAAAGTTGAGGTTGGAGGATTGAGGAGGATATGAAGGATAAATAAAAATGGATGAGTGTTGGAGGGATTAAAGATGATGGAGGAGACTTGGATAGATAAGGAGGAATTGAGAAAAATTTGGATGTAATAGGGATGAGAAGGATTGGTATGATAAGGAAGAATGGAGGAAAGTTTGAGCTCGAAGGGATGAGGAGGGTTGGAAAGATAAGGAGGAATGGAGGATTGTTCAAGTTGGAAGTATGAGGAGGATTGTAAGGATAATGAGGAATGGAGTAATGTTCGAGGATGATCAATAATGGAGGAGACTTGGATAGATGAGGAGGAATTTAGGAAATTTGGAGGATTGGAAGGATAAGAAATAATGGAGGAGTTTTGGAGGGATTACGGATAATGGAGAAGCTTTAGAGAGATAAGGAGGAATATTTGAGGTTGGAGAGATAAGGAGGATTAGAGGATCATTGGAGCTTAAAGTTACAATGAATAATGGAGGAATAATGGAGGAATTTTGGAGGTATAAGGAATAATGGAGGAGGTGTTGGAGGTTAGAGGATGAGGAATCATAGAGGATACTTGGAAAGATAAGGAGGAATAGAGGAAATTTGGTGGATTGAAAGGATAAGGAGGAATGGGGAAATTTTAAGTTCAAGGGATGAGGCGAATTGGAAGGATAAGGAGGAATGAAGGAGTGTTGAGGGATGAGGAAAATTTTGGGATATTTAGAGATAAAGGAGGAATAATGGAGGTTAGAGGATAAGGAATAATGGAGGAATGTTTGCATTATAAAGAATAATGGAAGAGTGTTGAGGTTGGAAGGATAACGATAATAGGAAGGATAAGGAGGAATATTGGAGGTTAGATGGATAAAGAAATTAAGGAGGAATGTTGATCTATAAGAATAATGGAAGAGTGTTGGAGGTTTGAGGATAATGAGGAATGGATAAAAGTTGGAGGTTATAGGGATGAGGAGGAGTGGAAAGATAAATAGGAATAGAGGACCATTGGAGTGATGAGGAATAATGGAGCTTTAGAGAGATGAGAAGTAGCAGAGAATGTTGGAGGTTGGAGGGATAAGGAGGATTAGAGGAGCGTTTGAGGGGAATAATAATGGAAGAATGAATGAACATTAGAGGTTCAAGGAAAATGGATAGATTAGATAAGGGTTGGAGGGAAATGGGGTAATAGTAGAAGAAAATGAGGTTATATGGTTGGATAACTTGAGGGATGAGGAATAATGGAGGATAATTTGAGAGATAAAGAGGAATGGAGGAACATTGGAGGGATAATGAATAATAGAGGAGCCTTGGATAGATAAAGAGGATGTAGGATTTGCGGAGATGAGAGAATAATGGAGGAGCATTGAGAGATAATGAGAAATGGAGGAATGTCGATGTTATAGGATATAATGATTAATGAAGGAACATTATATGTTTAAGGGATAAGGAGGATTCGAAAGATAAGGATGAATGGAGGTGCATCGGAGGGATAAGGAGGAATGGAGAAATGTTAAAGGTTTGAGGGATAAAGAGGAACATTGGAGCAATGCAGAATAATTTATGATCCTTGGAGAGATAAGTAGGAATGGAGGAATGTTGGAGGTTGGGGAAAATGAGTAATGGAGGATCATTTGAAGGTTCAAGCGATAAGGATGATTTGAAGGATGAGGATAAATGGAGGATGATTAGGATAAGGAGGAAGGGAGAAATAATGAAGGTTATAGGGATAAGGAGGAATGGAAGTGTGATGGAGGGAGAAGAAATAATGGAGAAACCTTTGAGAGATAATGAATATTGGAAGGATAAGGAGGAATGGAGGAGAATTGGTGGGATAAGGATGAATGTTGGAGGGATGAGGAATAATAAAGAATCCTTGAAGATATAATAAGGAATGGAGGAATGTTGGAGGTTGGAGGGATAATGATTAATGGAGGAACATTTGAGGTTTAAGGGATAAGTATGATTGGAAGGATAAGGACAAATGGAGGAGCCTCGGAGGAATAAGGAGGAATGGAGGAATGTTGGAGGTTGGAGGGATAAAGAGGAATAGAGGAACATTATAGTGATGCTGAATAACATAGGATCCTTAGAGATATAAATAGGAATGGAAGAATGTTGGAGGTTGGAGGGATAATGAGTAATGGAGGAACATTAGAAGGTTTAAGTAATAAGGAGGATTGGAAGGATAAGGTTGAATGGAGGAGCATTGGATGGATAAGAAGGAATTGAGGAATGTTGAAGGTTGGGATAAGGAGGAATGAGAAAGTGTTTGAGGGAGAAGAAATAATGGAGAATCCTCGAGAGATAAAGCGAGATTAGAGGAATTTTGGAGGCATGAGGAATAATGAGGATTAGAAGGATAAGGAGGAATGGAGGAGAATTGGTGGGATAAGGAGGAATGAAATAATTGTCAAGGTTGGGGGATAAGGAGGATTGGAAATATAAGGAGCATTGGAAGCGCATTTGAGGGATAAGCATAATAATGGATAGGGAGGACTCGAAGGATAATGAGGAATGGAGGAGCTTTTAAGGAGAAGGAATGGTAGATAATCCTTGAGAGATAAGGAGGAATGGAGGAACATTAGAAACTTGAGGGATAATAGTATTGGAAGGATAAGGAGGAATGGAGGAGCATTTGAGGAATGTTGAAGGTTGGAGGGAGAAGGAATCACGGTTAATGCTTGGAGAGATAAGGAGTAACATAGAGCATTGGAGGGAGAAGGAATCATGGACAATCCTTGTAGAGATAACGAGGAATGGAGTAATGTTGGAGGTTTGAGGGATAATGAGGAATGAGGAACATTGATGGGATAAGGAATAATGGATAATGAGGATCGGAAGGATAATGATGAATGGAGTAGGGTTGAGGTTAGAAGGATAAGGAATATTGTAAGAGCGTTAAATGGAGAAGGAATAATGGAGAATCCTTGTCTTAGGAAATAATGAGGAATGAAGGAACGTTGGAGGCTTGAGGGATAATGAGTACTTGAAGGATAAGGAATAATGAGAAGCATTGGTTGGATAAATAATAATGGAGGAACCTTAGAGAGATAAGGAGGAACATAGGAAGCTTGGAGGGATAATGAGAAATTGGAGGATCCTCGAGAGATAACGAACAATGGGAGGAACATTGGAGAGATAAGGAAGGATAGAGTAACATCATAGGTTGGAGGGATAAGGAGGATTGCAGGTTGTAATGATAAGGTGGAATGGTCGAGTGTTGGAAGGATAATGAATAATGGAGGAACCTTGGAGAAATAAGGAGGAATGTATGAATGTTGAGGTTGGAGGTATAAGGAGGATTGGACGAAAAATTTAGGAATGGAACAATAAAAGGAAGTTTGAGGAGCATTGGGGTTTGGAAAGATAAGTAGGTTGGAGGCATATGAAGGAACAGATAGATAGATAAGTAGGTTGTAAGAGCATTTGAGGGAGAAGGAATAATGGAGAATCCTTGCCTTAGAGAAATAATGAGGAATGGAGGAAGCTTAGAGTCTTGAGGGATAATGAGTACTAGAAGGATAAGGAAGAATGTGGAGCATTGGTGGGATAAGCAATAATGAAGAAATCTAAGAGAGACAAGGAGGAATATAGGAATGTTGGAGAGATAAGGAACAATGGGAGCATCCTTGGAGAGATAAGGAAGGATAGAGGAACACTTGACGTTGGAGGGATAAGGAAGATTGAATGTTATAATAATAATGTGCAATGGAGGAGTTTTGGAGGGATAAGGAGTAATGGAGGAGCCTTGGAGAGATAAATAAGAATGTAGGAATTTTGGAGGTTAGAGGTATAAGAAGGATTAGAGGGAAAAATTAGGAAGTGAAGAATAAAATGTAGCTTGAGGAGCATTGGGGTTGGAGAGATAAGTAGGTTGAATTCATAAGAATTGGGGTTGGAGATAAGAGGTTGAATTCATAAGAGGATGAAAGAGAATTCGATGGATAAGGAGGATTAAAGGGATGGAGGAACATTTGAGATTGGAGGGATAAGGAGGTTCGAAGAGAACTTGAGGTATAAGGAGGATTGGAGTAGCCTTTGAGAGATAAGGACACGTGGATGATTACTAGTAGGAGGAAAGGAGGATAATGATGAATGAATGAGTGTTAGATGGATATGGAATAATGGAGGAGCATTGGAGGAATAATGAGGAATGGATGAGTGTTCAAGGGATATGGAATAATGGAGGAGCATTGAGGTATAAAGATAAATTAAGGATTGTTGGAGGGATAAAGAGCGTTATAAGGATATGGAGGAAAGTTAAATGGATAAAGGAGGAATGAAGGATGGTTGAGGGATGAGTAATATTAGGATGATATGGAGGAATGGAGGAACATTGAGGTCGAAGAAGAGGATTGGAGGGATAAAGAGGATTATAAGAATATGGAGAAATTTGGATGGATAAGAGAGGAATGGAGGGCTAGATGGATAAGGGGGATAAGGAGGATAAGAGGAATGGAGGAACATTAGAGGTTAGAGGGATAAGGAATAATGGAGGAATTTTGGAGGTTAGAGAGATAAGTAGGAATAGAGGAACATTTGAGGTTAGAGGGATAAGGTGGAGTGGAGGAGCAAAGGAGTGTTAGTGGGATAAGGAATAATGGAGGATCCTTAGAGAGATAAAGAGGAATGAAGGAACATTGGAGGGAATAGTTAGGAATAGAAGAAGAAAAGTAGTTTTAATGAGCGGTTGAGGTTAGAGGGATAAGCGAGGTTTCATGTATGCCTAGATTTGGATCACCTATAAGATGGATTAGTTAATATGAAAACTCCAAATCAATGTTACTTAAAAAAATGGGATTATGATGCCATTGTGAAGAGAGGGAACAATTGTAGTTTCTTTCATTGAATAAAGTGATTAAAACTCTTTCAGATCTAGATCTAAACATGTACATAAGCACAACTAAAAAATGTTAGTTTATTCTAGTGGTTAGGATACCTACTTCAATCAGATCTATAACCTTTTAAGGAGATAAAAGACATTTTATTGATGTAAAATGATAAAATAGTAAATAAAAATGACAATTATACCTACCTTAGATCGTAGGACAATCGTAGTTGTGATTCACTTAAAATCGTGTATATCACAAGCTAATCACAATTTTGATTATCGTCAGTGTTGAAATTTTACTAAAATAGTGCTTCAATAAGTCAGCAACTATCATTTATTCTTTTCTTTCACTTCTTCATAACCTACAAGATTGAGATATGCGAGCAAGAGAGCAAGAAAACTCAAGTATAGCCTTAGTGTACAAAGATTCAGGGTCCAAGAGTTATTAAGAGAGGATGAAATGATGTGGTTGAGGGTGGTTTTATAGATTTTGAGTGCATAGGGGATTGGGACACATGGGTGTAATATGCATTGGGCATGAAAATGGGTAGGTGTGATGATACAAAATTAAATGTGACTGGGTGAGGGTTAGTAAATGAGTGGTGAGGTGTCTTTTATCCCCATTTTTGTGGGATTTTTATTTTTATTTATTTATGTGGGATTATTTAATTTTTTTGTAATTTTTATTATATTTTTTGGTATTTTTTAATAGAGACTTTATGTGTAAGATATATTTTCTAGTGTCTAAATTTTGCCCCTTTTTGGGCTATGTGTTTTACAAGCAAGTAAGATGAAACATAAAAAATAAAGACACAATGGGGGTCGTCTAACCCTATGACTTGTGGTTGCCACAGTTGTGGGCTTAGTTGATTGAATGGATAGACATTAACCCGAAAATGTGATCAATGGGTTGTTTCACCAAATTTTGTGAAGGGATAAATATGTTGATTTCATGAGGTGGATATTATAGATTCATTTGACTAAGATAAATTTTGATTGGATGTCATAGAAGTGACGAGAAGGGTGTTTGCATGATTCCCCCTTAAGTGAGTTTTTAGAGCCACAGAATTTCCCATTATAATGTAGGATGAAAAGTAGCATTTGAAGATGAGAGAGAAATGAACCTTGGTGAAGGCATGATTAGAGAAGATGAGCATAATGTTACCCCAATCATATGCAAGATAAAATGGAATGAGGGCTATGTACAATATTGATGCAGTGTTAAGAGTTAAGGTGGAGTTTTTTTACAATGTTTTAATGGTGAGGAGGTGAGTAATGGATTAAAGATAGTAGACGAGGGGAGCAAGCTAGGCACGTGAGGCAATGAGATAGGAAGTGAATCGTACGTGAGATAAGAACCTAGGTGGTGAGTCAATGGTGGTGAGTTATGTGAGTAACACGAGCTAGGAAAGTGGGCGAGCTAGGTTGAGTGGGCTTGGTGAGTCAAGCTTGGTGAGAGGGTGGGGAAAAAGTCAGTCGAGAGAGCTAGCTAGGTGAGTTGGTTAAGTGAGTGGGTTAGGGAAAGTTAGGTGGGTGAGCTAGGCCGAGTGAGTGGGTTAGGGAAAGCTAGTTAGCGAGTCGACAGGTAATCTATAAAAGTAAGCTATTCAGTAGGTTGAGTTAGGAAGGCGAGCTGGTGGTGACTCGCGTGGGTGAATCACTAAGTTGAAGGGGTTGGGGAGTGGGTTATATGTGTGACTAGGAAAGGCAATCGGGGGAGGGTGAAGGATGAAGTTGGGTCGGGCTTAAAGCATGGTGAGGTCGGTCACTATAATGGACCGAGCTGAGGATAGTGTGTATGGGGTGACATCGACACATGGTTGGGTTGAGTAAAGAGGGCTAGGGGTTAGGGAAAGTATGCGTGGTGGGAGAGGAAGATGATATTATTCACTATAGCTATATATATATATGGACCTCGTGAGGGGATAGGTGGTTAAGTGTGGCACAGGGGGTCATGTAAAGTCACACAAGTGACTCATAGGGTGACTCAAGAGGCAATGGAAAAGAATCTCGGTGAGCTAGAGCTAGGACTAGGTTATAAGTAAGTGAGCATCTCGTGGGGGAAATCGGGAGAGTTCGAGATGGGAGTTAGGAGGGGCAGTAGGCTAGGAAGCATAGGATCAAAGTGTCGAGGAATGAGCTAAGTTTTAATTGTGACTCACCTAGGTAGGGTAGGGTCCGAGTAGGATGATGGATGTGCGACAAGTCACATAAGTGATTTACCAAGGTGGGAGATCTTAGGGTGGGGGCATGGTAGTCTTCGGAGAGATAGAGGAGAGTGAGGCGAGCTTGGCCGTTATAACGATCAAGTTAGGGAGGGTGGGTGAGAAAGAGACATCAAAGTAAGAGTCAGTATTTGAGTGTGACTCAACATTATGGGTTGTGAGGTGGGTAGAAGGATGAGTGGAGAGAAAGGTGAATGTAGGGATTGGGGAGGGCTTAGGTAGTGGGATGTGACAAGTCACGTAAGCGACTGAGTTAAATGTTAAGTGTCATGGTAGTTTAGGTCAAAGCAGAGTCAGATTTGAGGCGAAAAGTCGGGAGGGGCACATGGGATAAGTGGGGTTAGGGAAACAATCCGAGTTGCAATTATGACTACTTAGTGTAAAGGATTGATGAGCAAAGGAGAAATTCGAGGCATGGTTGAGGAGGAATTCATAGGCGTGGCTTACAAAGGGATAAGGGGTGATCTGCAAGTGGGGAAAGGGCTCAAGGAGGTGATGTGAGAGTGACTTGAGGAAATAGAATGACTCACTAAGGCGAGTGGGGTTGGGGAGGGTGAGGTGAGAGCGACTCAAGTGAGTCACTAGAGTGACTCGTCTGGGCGATTTGGGGTCGGGAGGGACTTAGTTGGGTGAGCTAGGAATCATACAAGATGAGTTATAGGTAGAAAGGTTGTGGTGGAGGGGTGATATGAGAGGAGTTTTGGGAGTACACATGTGTGAGATAATGACAACACGAAGAGTAGTGAAATACGGAGGAGTCGCAAGCTAGGTGGGTGGATGTGCCATATGAAAGTGTTATGTGAATGTGTGTGATGCAAATGACATAAAATAGAAAATTTATTGCAATCAAAAGGATATGAAAAAGGGGTGATAATGTGAATGACATAAAAGGGAAAAATATAGTGGCAAAAATGGAGGGAAAGAAATATGTAGGTGTATGAACATGGTGACAGAAAAAAATATTTGTACATACAATGTTCAAAACCATATTTCTAGTGAACCTATGATGAACTTGAAAGCACAAGTCATGAGACAACAAGTGATCGAAAAATATATCTTAAATAAGGTTTAAACATTACGTGGATATATACTAGTCCTATACCTCAATGAGATTAGGTGTGTGCACGTGAAAGTTAATTATTGTTGCTTTTAGTAAAGACCCATAAGACAATGAGTGAAAACACAAGCCAACATGTAGGTGTGATTGAAACATGTAATTAGTGATTAATTAAATAGAAGATAATTTTAAGTCATGTATTATTTCATCACATGAGGCATCCATAGCCCCGATGGAGATACATTTGATTCTAGTCACAACATTTCTTTGTTGTAAGCTAGGTGTTCATATCCTCTGTGACAGCACTTCGCGAGTCACTAGAGTGAATCATCGGGGTGAGTTGGAGTCAAGGAAGGACCGAGCTAGGTGAGCCAGGGAATGAGACAAAATGAGTTGTAGGGAAAACGGTGGTGTTGGAGGGGTGATATGGGAGGAGTGTTGGGAAAAAATGCTTGAGAGAATGACAACATGAAGAGTAGTTAAATAGGGAGGGGTGGCAAGGGTGAGTAGATGTGCCATATGAGTGTTTCATGTGAACACGCTTGATGCAACTAAAAAAATAGAAAATTTATTACAATGCAAAAGATATTAAAAAGTAGTAATAATTTGAATGACATGAAATGGAAAAACATAGTGGAAAAAATGGAGCACAAGAAGTATGTAGGTGTATGAACATGGTGACGAAAAAAAAGTATTGTAAAGATAATGTGTGAAACCAGATTTTTGTTGAACCTATGATGAACTCAAAGGGACCAGACATGAGACAGTAAGTGATCAAAAAAATAGATTGAATAAGGTCTTAATAGTATAAGTCGTGTACTAGCCTTCTACCTCAATGATATCTTGTGTGTGCGTGTGAAATTTAATTGTTTCAAGTGAAGACTATTAGAAAATAAGGGATAAAATATGTGGAACTCACGAAATCACAACAAGAGAAACTAATTTACGTAAAAATATTACGATCTCAAATAAAAGTGCGTAATAAATTAACACAACACAAAGAGACAAGATTAACGTGGTTCACCCAATCGGGGCTATGTCCACCAAGAATCACTTGCTCAAATTTTATTACAAGCCTTTGCTCTCTCAATACAATTCCCAGATCTGTTTGGAGCTATGCTCAACAAACTCTACTGAAATTCACACCCGAATTGCACACATCTACAATGTTACATCATACCTACCATATGCACAAAACCACATAAGTAGATAACTTCTTAAGTAGTTTTACAAAACCATGGGCCAAAACTGTCTAATAAACCTATGGATCAAAAAACCTGCCCATATGAGAAAATCACATTTCACGGTATATTGGGTATGTTTTGTTTCGAGGCCAAAAAAATTGAGGGTTGTACCCCGAACCCTAGTGAGACAACTATGGAAAGTGTAAAGTACTCTTAGTGTATAGTCTTCAACACTTTCACACATGAAAATAGGCTCCACAACCTAACAATCTCCCACTTGGAGACTAGTTTTCCTCTAAGCAAGCTTCTCAGTCCTTCACTAGTTTCTGTGAAGACAAACCAAAGTTGAACACAGCTTCAATTTTTCCCTTGTGACCACCTTGGTCAACATGTCTGCAGGATTCTGACTAGTATGAATCTTCTTTAGCTTCAACTTGTCTTCCTCCAAAATTGTCCTAATGAAATGGTACCTTAACTATATATACTTTTTCCTAGAGTGGAAAGCAGAGTTCTTAGCTAGGTGTATAGCACTCGACTATCACCATCTAGCTTTCCTTCCTCCCGCTTATGCCCCAAATCCTCAATCAATTGGTGTAACCAAATCATTTCTTTGTTTGCCTCGTGGCAGCAACATACTCAACCTCTGTGGTTCACAAAGCCACTAGCTTCTATAGTCATGAAATCCACTCATTATTGTCCCACCTACGCTTTAAACATAACCTATTGTGTTTCCTCCCATTGTCTACATCTCCACCATATCTCGAATCTACATAACCACAAAAAGTGGTGTCTCGATCCAATGTAGTACAAAATTGTCCACATGGTCCCTCTCAAATACCGAAGGATCCACTTTACCGCCTACCAAGTGATCTCTACCTAGATTACTCATAAATCTACTCATCATTCCCACTGCATGGGCAATATCGTGCCCGGTGCACACCATGGCATACATCAATCTTCCAACCATTGATGAGTAAGGTACCTTGGACATCTAGTTTCTCTCCTGCTCTGTCTTGGGACACTGCTCCTTTGATAACTTGAAATGGCCTACCAAAGGAGTCCTAACTAGTTTAGCATCCTGCATATTAAACCTCTTCAAGACCTTCTTAATGTACTCTTCTTGAGATAAATTTAGCTTTCATTCCTTCCTATCTTGAGATATCCTCATACCAAGGATTTGTTTGGCTACCCCAAATCCTTCATAACGAAAGGATTCACTTAGCTGCCTCTTGATTACTTTTATTTCCTACATGTTTTTACCGCAACCAACATGTCATCCACATACGAATACAAGATAATATAACCTGCCATCCCAAAATTTATTTATATACACGCAATGGTCGAATGGCATCTAATATAGCCTTGATCCATCATGAAGCTATCAAATTTCTTATACCATTGATGTGGATTTTGTTTCAAGCCATACAAGCTCTTCTTCAGTTTGCACACCATCTCCCCTTTACCTTTGACCTCATGGCTATTTGGTTGCTACATATATAGATCCTCCTCCAAATCACCATGGAGAAATGCAGTCTTTACATCAAGCTTCTCTAAGTGTAAGTCTTCTACTACAACTATTCTAAGAATAATTCTAATAGAATTCATTTTTACTACAGGAGAAAAAATCTCATCAAAATCTATACCTTTTTCTATGCAAACCCCTTGACCACCAACCGAGTCTTGTATCTTTTCTTGCCTCCTTCTTCCTCTTTAACTCGAACACCCTCTTATTCTCGTAATGCTATTTTACTTTTAGGTAGCTTCACCAAATCCCATGTTTGGTTCTCCATTAGAGCCTGATGCTCCTCATCCATGGTTTGCTCCCACTTCTTCCTGACATCTACCCACATTGCTTCATCAAATCTCTCTGGCTCTCCATTGTCAGTGAGTAATAAATAATAAAGATAAGGAGAAAAAAATTCGTGTTCTCTTCTTACCCTAGAATACCTCCTCAATATAGGAGTTTGGGGTTTCGCTGAGGAGGTTCTGAACCGATTCATGTGTCATTTTCCCATCCAAAATATCCTCTACTTTAGCTTCATATTCTTTCTTGGATTCTTCCTTGTTTACCTACAACTAATGTTTATACATGACTTTCTCATTAAAGACCACATCCCTAGATCGAATGATTTTCTCATCCTTAATACTCCAACATTTATATCCAAATTCATCACCACCATAACCAATAAAAGTACATTTTTCTAATTTAGCCTCTAGCTTGGTCCTATCATCCTTGTCTATATGGACAAACACCTCACATCCAAAGAATCTAAGAAATGAATAATCAACTTTCTTACCATACCAAGCCTCCTAAGGTATGCCTCCATCCAAGGCACTTGAGGGTCCTCTATTTATCAAGTACACAACAGGTTGTGCTAACCGCTCGCCCAAAAAGAAAGAGGCAATCCTACATGTAACCTCATGCTCCTAAAGATGTTCCATTATTGTTTTGTTCATCCTTTCGACACCCCATTCTACTTTGCGCAGAGTTCCCGAAATCATCTTTTTCCCGTGGATTCCATTCTTAGAACAATAATCATCAAATTCATTGTTGCAATACTCCCTCCATTATCTGACCTGAGACATTTTAGCTTAAGACATGTTTCATTCTCTACCAAGGCTTTCCATTTAACAAAAGTGTCAAATACATTAGATTTGTTTCTAATACAATAAACCCAAACTTTCCTTGTTGCATCATCAATAAAAGTAATATAATAACTTGAACCCTCAAGAGATGATACCTGAGTCGGCCCCACACATCAGAATGCACCAGCTCTAACTTACTCTCTTTCTTTGTAGGTCCAACCTTGAGAAACCTTACTCACTTATGTTTCCCATATATGCAGTCCTCAAAAACTCCAAACCTATTTCTCAGTATATCCAGCAAATCCTTCTTTATGATCTCCATGCCCTTATGGCTCATATGACCGAGTCTATAGTGCTACAATGTTGTATCTACTTCAAAGCCACAATATTGCAAACATTAGTGTTATAAGTGGTTAAATACAAGGTTCCAACCTTCTTACCTCTTTCCACCACAAGAGCACCCTTGGTAACTTCCAAGAGTCCGTTGTAAATATCACAATACAACCATCACTTCCTAACTGGCCTGCCGACATCAAATTTTGTTTTAAAGTAGGCGCATGTCCGACATCCTTTAATAGCCATGTATTCTCATTCTCGCATCTTAATCCAAACAAAACATTTTCCAACTATATTGCAAGGCTCATCATCACCAAGAAAACATTCCCAAAATCCCTGAACATAATCAACAAAATAATGCCTATGTGGAGTAGCATGGAAAGAAGCCCCGAATCTAAAACCCAAGATTCAAAGAATATTGTGCAAAGAAAGAATCAAAGCATCCCGACATACATTACCCATTGCCACATTTACCTCCTTAGTTTCTTCTTGTCCCGAAACTCCCAACAATCCTTCTTTGCATGCCCAGACTTTCCACAAGTGCAAGCATACTATCTTGCTTTTGTATTTTTACCTTGCCGATCTTTTGATTTTCCACGCTTCCTCTATTCTTCTGTCTCCTCTAGATTCCACCGTCAAAGCATTCCCTAAAGTAGAAGATTCCCGCAGATTTTCTTCACATTTCCTCGCTTAGAATCACCCCTACAACATCCTCAAACTTCAACTTTGAGTTAGTTGGAACCGATTTGCTTACCACCATTACTAAACTATTCTAACTCTCAAGTAAAGAGCATAGACTTAATAAAGACCTAACTTCTTCATCAAATTCTATCAGAACTAAGGCTAGCATATTTACAATCATATTAAAATAATTTAAATGATCTCATTACCAAACCATTCTAAGACATCTTCGTATTAA
Source organism: Taxus wallichiana var. yunnanensis (assembly GCA_018340775.1). NCBI lineage: Eukaryota > Viridiplantae > Streptophyta > Pinopsida > Cupressales > Taxaceae > Taxus > Taxus wallichiana. The sequence continues at coordinate 252,251,771 of CM031238.1, read as the reverse complement.
ACAACTTTTTCATTAAAAATATCTTATTAAAGGCGAGAGGGTTTTTCATACAACTTCCCTAATGCATCCATCAATTCTTTTGTAGTCTTTTCCTTTGATACATTAAATAATACCAAAGATGCAAAACACAACCGGATTGTCCTAAGTGCCTTCCTATCCAACAAATCCCATTCCGCATCTATCATGATCGAGGGTTTTTCACCTTCTCGACGCGTCGGAATATAAAGATGCTTCCGATAAAGGTAATCTTCCATCTCGCATCTTCCAAAGAGTGAAATTCTTCTCATGAATTTATCAACCCTTGATCTTTCATCATCTTCCATAGCTCCCACTCAAGCTAAAACTTTCCTTATGATTCAACACTTCAGTAAACAAAACTAGGCTCTGATACCAATTGTTAGGAAATAAGGGATAAAATATGAGGAACAATCCCTCATAAAATTGCAATAATATAAACTAATATGCGTAAAATATTACAGATCTCAAATAAAAGAATGGAAATAAAATAACACAACAAAAAGAGACAATAGTTTGCGTGGTTCACCCAATTTGGGCTATGTCCACCAAGAATCACTTGCTCAAATTTTATTACAAGCCACCGCTCTCTCAATACAATACCCAGATCTGTTTGGAGCTATGCTCAACAAACTCTACAAAATTCACACCCGAATTTAGACACATATGTAATGTTACATCATACCTACCATATGCACAAAACCACATAAGTAGACAACTACTTAAGTAGTTTTACAAAATCATGGGTATCAAAACCATGGGCCAAAATTGTCCCATAAACCTATGGGTCAAAAATCTGCCCATATGAGAAAAGCACGTTTCCTAGTATATCGTGCACATTTTGTTTCGAGGCCAAAAAAATCAAAGGCCGCATCCCGACCCCGCTCAGGGCCCGATCCGACCCCAAATCCCAGCGAGATAACTATGGAAAGTGTATAGTACTCTTAGTGTATAATCTTCAACACTTTCACACATGAAAATGGGCTCCACAACCTAACAAAACCTATGAGACAATGAGTGAAAACAAGTCAACATGTAGGTGTGATTGAAACATGTGATTAGTGATTAATGAAATGGAAGGAAATTGTAAGTCGTGCATTTCTCTCACCCATTTAGGCATCCATAGCCCTGATAGAGATACATTTGGTTCTAGTTACATTATTTCTCTCTGCCATCCAGTGTCCATGGCCCCAGTTAGAGATATTGGAAAGACCCTTAAGAGAGAGTGTTTGATATTGCAATTTTTGTTTCTACTCTTTTCTTTTGAATTTTGAATTTTCTTTTGATTTGATATTTTGATTTGTTTTTGACATGATATTCAGTTCTCTCGAGTTTTCTAAGTGGTTTAGAATCATGTGTGGCTTGATGGAGGGAGTGAGAGTGATGATGGAGATGACAATTAGAAAGTGTCAAAAATAATGCCCTATGGTCTTTAAGATAAGTTGTTAAGTGTGTAAGTGTGTGTGGGTCTCAAAGAGGATAGTCATTCTTAATTCACCAAATAAGGAGAGACCAAGTTCAATAAATTGTAATAAATACTATTGTCTCATAAAACATGACAACTAGGTAATCAAAGTATTCACCAAAAGCCAGGAAACAAACCAAGATGTGGGATATGAATGAATGGTAAATGAAATATGAATGAATGGGGAAAAAGTGGAGGAACATTTGTGAGCAAGAATTGTTTATTACAAATTTTTAAATATATTGATTTTTTATTTTTGAAATATGTTTAGTTGCATGTATGTGTGTTTGTGTTTGTGTTTGTGTCAATGATGATAGAACATAATGTGTAAAGAATCATGTTGTGTTTTGAATCATGGATGGATGAAAAGAAGTGGAATGTATAGAGCATGCAAAATGTGGTAGTGAAGAAAAATTAAATTCCCTCACTTCGTATAGGGACCAAGTGAGTGGGAGACATGATGTATAAAAATAAGTGATACATGAGATAAATAATTGGAGTGGATGGGACTATATGAATGAAAATTGAAGTAATAACATGAAATAGAATCCATAGAATTGTAGTGAATGGATGATGTTTTTTTTTGGGATGTAACATAGAAGAAATGTGTTGAATATGGTGGATGTGTAAGAACGCCAAGTGGATGAGGACATGAGAATAGATCAACGATATAAGATAAAGTTATATGCGACATGGTATGAGTAATGGTGTCATGGGGACGAGTAGTGGATAACATGGGGATGAGGAGAAGTGTAAAAGTAGTGATATTTAGAAGAATAGTAGGAACAAAGGGTGTGCACTTGGGATGAATGGGTGCGATGAGAGTGTGTTGACATGGCATGGGAAGAGGCATGTAAGTGCAAATTCAAACAAATAAGAATTAGGAGGAAAATTTGAATGAGATGGGGTTGTAAGTGGCGGTGGATGAGGCTTGTGAGGTATAGGTGTAAAAATAAAAGGTTGTGTGATCGTGATAGATGACATGGATGAAGGAGGAGATGGTAATAAGAAAGGTGTCCTGGACAATTGGTGGAGGTATGAAAGTGAATATGGAAGAATTATTCAAGAGAAATGCAACAATGGGAGCACATGGAGGTCACTTGCAAGAAGGATATGAAATAACACATAGATATAAGTTATGGGAATATATTCAAAAGTAGTGTGAATGACCTTAATAGATGATATAGGATATAATTGAGGTTACGTAAGAAAGAATGGTGCTTGAATGAGTGATGATTAAGGGGGTGAATTACATGTGGAGGAAGGTTTTGAAATAGATGAAGCGATGAGTGGAACCATATGTAATGAGATCTCAATGGAAGTATGATAATGGCTTATGTGAGAAATGGAGTATATGGGACTAAAGGGTTTGATGAGTGAGATATTTTGGTGGGAAAGATAGAATCACATGATTATATATGGTGACAAGGTGAATATCTTTGAAAGATGTATGATAAGACTACGTCCAAAGTGGAAGCGCATGACAGTTGAGATGGAGAAGGATATGGTGTAAAATGAAGAGGCACATTATGTTTGAGAGGTAGTGGGGGATGATGAGTTAGATGATGAAGGTGCAACACATGGAAAAGAAGTGGGAAAGGTATTGTTTGAAGTGAGTGAATGTGTATTATATAATTTTGTAGGATGAGATAGATGTTTAATGGCATCGTCCCCTTTGTTAAAAGGTCTTGAATGATGTTGCTTAGTTGAGGATAGGTGTCGAAGAGAGTGGAAATCAGTATGATGATAAACACACGTCATGGGAGGAAATTCATAATGGTGGGGGTAGTTTGGGAGGGAGAGTGATGAGATTGGCGTCAAATAACTTATGGAGAATATAAGAAAGTGACTCGGTCAATGGAGTGAATTTACAAGAGGGTTGGATGAAGTTATGATCTCTAGGATAACACAATGAATGTGGATATGTGGGTGTAGAAGGTCAGAGAGATGAGGAGGGTCTGCTTGATGGTAGTAGGTGGAAGAATAGTAATGTGTGATAGGGAAGGAGGATGGCTAAAATTGAAATCCTCGAGGAGTTGTGCCATGTGCACTGCCCTCATCAAATGTGCATAGAGGTTGAATTTGTAAATGGTAGGAGATGTAAGTGTTGATATGAATAAGTTTAATTGTTTTCATTGATGTAAAATATAGTTGATGAATTTGTAAATGGTGTGAGATGTAAGTGTTGATATGAGTGAGTTTAATTTTTTCATTGATGTAAAATCTCATTAATTACAAAGAGGATGATCTAGGGAGCTAGAATAATATTAATATGATGGTGATGTGGATAAAAAATTTAGCATGATGGCAAGGATGGAAATAGTGGGAATGGCTTAGCGTAATAGGCCTAATCAGTGACCTAGTTAGCTTATGTGATAGAGTATGATGGTTTGAGTTGCATGGTGGCTTGATTAGACTAGTGGAGTATTAGAGAGAATAATTGTAGAGTTTTGAGACATTCATGTGAGTCTCAAAGTGTAGGTCTGAGTTTGGACATGTTTACAAATTCTCATCTAGACCTAGTCTAAGAAGACTAAATAGAGCATGAGAGTGAATCGCAGGCCAAGAGATATTATGAAGGAATTTAGAGGTGTGACAAATTTGTATCAAGTGTGTTATGTCCTTTTAGAGATCTTTTAAGCGGTGGTATGGTGTTTTCCTACGTGGTCTAGGTCTAAACTAAACCTAATCTTAGTGTTTGGAGGCCTAACAAGTCATGATAGTCACTTGCAAAAGTGTGTGAGCCCTTAAAAACACTAGGAAGGTATATCAAGATTTATTCATCATGTAGAGGCAACTTTTAGTAATTTTTTTCATGCTTATTATGTTAGCTCATTTGGTTGTGACCTAAACTATTGATTATGCTCAAATGTAAAATCTTGGCCTAATTTGATGTTATGCAAAGCAAAGAAATATCAACTAAATAAATAAATGAAATGACCTAAGAAACTAAGTAAATAGAAATGTGAAACCCTAATATGCAAGAGGGGTTAGGAGTCCTTAACTAATTTGACGAAGGTGTGGGATTGTGTCACGCTTAAAACCAGTGAACATGAGGAGGAAATGACCACACAGAAGCCTAAGAAAGTATAAATCTAAGCTCTCTACTAGACTGGGGCACCCGAAAGGGACAAGGATACCTATGGATACCATTTTCTAAGATTTGGGTGCCCTGGTTTGTGAAAATGGTCCGAAACCCCCTTTGAGGTGTTGTTGTATGTTCACCGTGTAGTTGCTTCCTATCACACTAGTATCACCGAACTACACCGATGTCATTATAATACCTGTAATAAAGAATCACCTGTAAAACCTTAGACAAAGCATCAAAAACTAAAAAAATAAATATGCATATGAAGGAGTTGAACTTTCCTCAGCCACATTGGTGGACTTACTAATCGAGCGTTGCACTACATCTCGCACTCCAATGTAGTTTTAGATAGGTAGGTGTAGATCGTGCCCTAGGTCGCACTTTGTGAAGTAGTGATCAAATAACTAGATATAGAATGTAGTAAATGTGTGCATGGAAACAATATAATCCCCTCCTATGAAGTGTGATGTAGATGAACCAACCTTGTGTGCCTTATGGTGGAGTTAGATGGATGAAAATGTAGCTTTAGATGCCTTTGATGGATGTAACCTAGATGGTGATAGTAAGTGCTTAGTGCTTGGTCCCTCATTATGGTCACATAAATTTATATTTATATGGTTCTCTTGTTCTAATTTTGTAATTAACCCTAAAAATTCCGACACCAAAAATATAGAGAGTTCAAACAACTAAAAAATGCCCAAAGGGTGAGAGTAAAGTGCAAAGAGGATCAGGCGCCCTAGTCAAACATAGGAAAGACGCATAATGATAATGCAGACTAGGAAAGTCTAGGTGTAATATTGAAAATACAACATCAAGCAATGTAAAAATGGCCAAAGACATGGGTTAATTATTACTCTTTTCACTTGAGAACCATATGAATAGTAGTATGAGACCGGGACTAAATATTGACTCAAAGTGTGTGATTTAGTGACTACATTTTCCCCCACTTTATGTTAGTGAGCAAAAAGCTCGATAACATAAAGTAGATAGAAATGCGTACTCGATAATCCATATAGAGTGATGTAGCAAATGTGTTGAAGGACTAGATAAAGTGTTTAGTGACAAAAAGATGGAGTGTGGAGACTAAATATGTAAAAGTGTAAAAATGATGAAGTGAACCTAGGCGAAACGCATGTGTAGATGCCAATGTGTCTAGTTTACCCGCATGGTTATTATCATGTGTATGATGTAATCACCATGTGTGTATTGTTATTGACTTTTTTCTTCCCATATAGAAAAACCGCAAAATATAAGGTGATCAAGTAGTCAAATATGCATGTATATGTGTAAGAATGCATGTATATATGTAAAGAAACATGTAAAAATAGTATGAAAATGACAATGAAAAAGGAACATGTGCACCTGATCCGTGATGAGACAAAAGGGTGTAGAAATGATATCCTATAACTGTCGGTGAAGTGTGAGTTTTTTGGTGATCTCATGCCACTATGGCCGAAGAAGTGTAGGGAGAAAGTTGTGTTATTCTCCAACTTGAATCGCTTCCCTGAGATTGGTGAAGATATCTTTGTACTGTCTAGTTTTTTGGGCGATCCGACGCGCTAGCCGAAGTAGTGTAGGGATCCGATGTCATTGCTAGTCAAGTAGTGTCGTGATCCGACAATGTGTAAGCTAGAACATAAGAAGAATGTAAACACCCAAAAAGAAAATGTAGGCCACACAAAGCGGGTTGCAAAAACATGGGACACCACTCACAATGTCACAAGACACTCAAGGCCATAATGGCCACAAACAAACAAGTGTGCACATAAGACAAAGGGAAAATCCTGCAAACAATAACAAGCAATAGTAGATAATGTAATAAACAAGTATGGAAGCAAATATCCCTACATAAAAATGTTGCACATGAAGTACCCGTTAGCATGTCGAAAAATAACAAGTATGTCAAAGCGTGTATAAACCAAAGTAGTGTGTTATGAACAAAAATGAAACAATAACACCTATAACATATGTGGATGCCCCCAGTAGGTAGTATATCAAACATCGATATTGGTGTAGAAATATTTGTATTTGTGATCACAACTAGAAAAGGACGTGAATGCACATATGTGTATGAAAAATATAATGAAATACAAGAGATCTATCTAACATGTGTAGTAAAGTGAACATGTACAAGAAGGTTCAAGCAACAATAAATACTACCATAAAATGCAGCATGTTGTGGATGTATAAAATGGAATGCAAAGTGGATGATAGGGGCCATGTGCCCCCTGTCAATAGAGTTGTATGCAGTGAGGTTCATTTAGTATGCCCCCTCAGCAGTCAAGAATGAACCAAAACTGAGAGTGTGTCATCGGGAAATTGTCAAACTATGTTTTGTATATAACGCATTGTGATGAATGTGGAGTAATGAAATGTGACATAGAGATGAATTGTGTGTGACTCTATAGCCTAAGTGTATATCACGACAAGATGATTAGAAAGGAGTCGTGATTTATCCTAAAGCATATATGACTAAATAATGTAAGTGAATGTGATGATGCAACCAATCATGAGATGATGCTAAGAGAAGTGACGTTATAGCCTAAAGCATTTATCACTAATCCTAAGAATGTCGCATGAGAAATGGATTGATTGATTTAATACATGAGTGTGATGTGGTCCATTTTTGTTGTATACCCTCAACAGTCCAGTATGAACCGTGAGATTAGAGTGCATCATCGGGTAGTGAGTACAATGTGTGTAAGTGATTATGCCAAATGTGTGTTATGTGTGGTAAGATGAACAATATGTAATGTAGCATGTATAGATGACCCGAGATGTGCAGATTTATGATGTAAGACACAAGATGTAACATGTATGGTGTAGGGTGTATGATGTGTGAAAATGCGTAACATGCAATGTATATGGTGTAATATGTGAGGCATGAATAGGATGTGTATGATGTATATAGGACAAGATATAGGATGAAAAGTGTAGAATGTACGAATATGCACAATGTGTAGAGTCTATAATGTGGTGTGTAATAAGTAGATGATTGTAGGACAATGTCATAATATGTAGTGCCTAAATTATAGAATGTATGTTTGCAAAAATGTGTGGAGATTCAATATGCATAGTGTCTAATGTGCGCAGTGTGGGTTCGTGTATATTGGATGCCCTCAACCGTCAAGCGTGAATGAAGCACAAGAGTGCATTATAGGGTAGTGACGATATGTATAGAGTGCATAGATGACGATGTCTATGCTAGGAGGTGGATAATATGAGTACAAAATATGTGCCGATGCTAGAATGGTGGAGGGGGAATGTGTGAATGTTATGCCCCCAAGTGTGTGTGAGTGAAATAACCAATGAAAGTGAAGGATGAAGGTCCTCCATCCGATAGTGGTGGTGATGAAAGTACATGGCCATGTGATAAGTAATGCGGTGGTATAATGGACAAGCATTGTGCAAGTGAGTGAAGTTTATGCCTATGTGATAGGTGAAAATATGATGAGCACATAGGTGCAATAAATGTGTAGGTGATGGAGGATGATGAGAAGCCGAATGCGGAGGTGATGTACATCCGCATGGGATAAAACGAGGTGGTGACCTATATCGAGATGTAATAAATGTGAGAGGAATAGGCCTATGCCGATGTGTAGGAATAGTAGAGTGGTGAGTTCAAGTAGATGATGTGTGAGTAGGTGAACTAGGAGCAAATTGTGCTTTAGGTAACATGGATGATGATGAACTAGATGAAGTAGAAGATGCACTTTGAAAGACATGGGAGGAGAACACAACCATGGGGTAGATGGAGGGACACCATCAATAGAGATAACTTGATTGTTGTGAATGAACTTGAGATGTCAATTATTCATAAAGATGATGGACTTAGACGTATGAATCCAAATGAGACCTAGCGGATGTCACAACTATTGACTATTTAGCCCACGAGGAATGGCACCAACATAGTAAGGGGAGTGAAAACAAGATCTAACACAATAGTTCATCTACCTCGGATTGAGAAAAGATATAAAGGGGGAGAAAGTGATAGACATGTACTTACCTATAAGTGAAATCCTCCTCCTTTGATGGGTTTTATTTTCTCCTTGGTTTGCTTGTTGGATAGTATGAGAATTCTTTAGATATGTGGACCAATTTCAGCAGCACCTCCCTTGATCAAATGATGAATTAATCTTGATAGAATGCTATGAAGAATGCTTCTTGCTGGTTTGGTAGATAAACTTGCAATTGTTCTAAGGTGCTTGCCATGGAGGATGACACCTCTATTTATAGCTAGAGGAGGCAAAAATCAATGGTTGAGATCTTTCCATGGTGGATTAGATCAATGGTTGAGAATGGATGAGAGGGAAGAATTTTCTAGATGTAGAAAATTCTAGATTTCATGAGAATTCTCCATTGAATTAAAAATTCAATGGAATAGTGTATTTTTATTTGAATATTTGAAAATGGGAGGGAAGAATGGAGAGGCTTCTAGAAATAGAAGCCTCTAGATTTGGAGGGTCATTTAGCATGTAGTTAGGTGAGATTAATTATGTTTAATGAGGTGATTAGATGGAGAAGCTAGGCATAGAGTAGGTATAGGGTAGGTGGTAGGTGGGTGAGTATTTTTAAATTGCTAGAAAATAGTTAATGAGGATTAGTTAGTGTAATAAATAAAATATTAATGATGTATTAATATTTGTAAGGATGTAATGGGATTATGGAATGGTGAAAAATAATAATTGAAGTATGGTTATATATAATAATTAATTAATTTATAATTAATTATTATATGGTTAATAATGGGAATGGATTACTATAGTATGATGATCATATTATTTGCTAAATGACCATGTCGACATTTTACATGTCTACATTTTCCCCCTCTTTGAAGTGTTATTGTGTAGCAATGATGAAAGAAAAAGAAAAGAAGAGAGGATAGATAGATGGAGAGGTGATGCCCCCTCGAGGGGTTAGGTGGGGAGGAATGAGTCGAGTAATCACTTGAAAAGAAAGAGAGGAGATACAGTTAGCGATGAGAGATGATTAGAAGAGAGGAGAGAGAAAGTGATGATGAGGGTGTCAAGAAGAGATGTAGGGATGATAAGGATGAGGATGAGATGAGAGATGAGAGGATTATAGGAGAGAAAATGGAGGATTTAGAAGATGAGGAGGAGAGATTTAGAGGATGAGATGAGATTTATAGGATTAGAAGATTTGAGGATTGTAGAAGAAGAGGAGAGGATTAGAGGATTAGAGGAGGATAAGATTAGAGGATGAGAAGAGATTAGAAAATAGAATTTAAGAGAGGATTAGAGGATATTAGAATAATTAAAGGATTATAGAATTAGATTAGAAGAAGTAGAATAGAGAGAGAGGAGATAGATATTGGAATGCCCTCGTCAACGATGTATATGGACAGGGCAAGATTTTGGATTTTGATTTAGATGATGCCCGATCAAGGGGTAGATGTTGATGTTTTGATTATAGGATGTTGGATTTAGGAGATGGTGGATTATATGATGCCCCAATCAAGGGGTAGGATTGAAATATTTTAGATTTTGATGTGAGGATGTTGGATTTGTTAGATTTTGAGATGCCCCAATCAAGGGGGTAGGATTTGAAGATGTGGGATGCAAGATGATAAGATTTGGATGTGGATATTGATTGATTGATAAAGGATTGATTTGATGGGAGGATGAGATGATGATGGGATGTGTGGATGAGGATGATGGCTAAAAATGATGATGATAGGAGGGTATGTGCTACCATAAAGTGTCCACTATATCATCATTAGCTTTTATGATTAATGTGGCATAGAGAAAAATGCCAAGGTATGAAGACCTTGGTAACATAAATTGTCAAATGCCCGTGTCCTCATATCATCATAAAAATTAATATAAAAAGATATATCATCATTATCTCAAAAGTATCATATCATCATCCACCATAAACAAAAAAAAAGACCTCATATCATTGGTCAAAATGAGAATGTAGAAAAACAAACAAAAGATTTGCAAAATTATTTACATATTTTATTTTTTGGATGTTTTTGAATTATTTGATTTTTGATTTTTAGATTTTTGATTTTTTGTTTAATTTTTATAATTTTTGTTTTTTTTTTTTTAATTTTTTGATTTTTTACAATTTTTGATTTTGTTTTTTTTTATTTTTTTTTATTTTTTACGATTTTTTTGATTTTATAGTGATAGAGGAGGAAATTTGATGAATGTAGGAAGAAACGGGAGGAAAAACAAAGACTCGGGGAGGAAGAACGGGCTCTCGAAAGATTTAGGGTCACAACGGCGGGTATAAAAGGATTTCTTCGGGGGTCCATGAGAGGGTCATTTTCACCACGCATAGTTTGAAAATGAGAGCTCTAAAGAGAACAAGATGGCATATGAGAGGATTACAAACCATCGAGTGGACCTCGTGAGAGAGTTCCAGCCAAGTCAGGTGAAACAAAATGGACAATCGATGTGTGGTGGATTTTATTTTATTTTGTGAATTATTTTTACATTTTTGAGGTTTTTAGGGTATTTTAGGTGAAAATTAGGGCTTAAATGCACCACTATTTAGCGTGTACATGCTATTAAAAAAATATGGTCAAACAAATGATAAAGAGTAATGCATATATAGGTGATTAGGTAATGGGGACATGAAAATGGCGCATTTTATGGGTGGGTAGTTCAGGTTTAACACATTTATTTTGCTTTAGCGCATATATATGTATAAAGTAGTGCATATGTTTAATAATAGTTTATTTGGTGTATGGGGAGAAATGTTGTATAAAATAGTGTGTTTAGTAGTTTTAGCAAATTTAGGGGTGGGAGGGATGAGGTTTGGCGTGTGTAAAATTTTAGCGTGTAAATTTTAGTATATAGTAGTAGTGGTGAGGGGGAAATGGTTAGAGGATTTTAGCGTGTTTAGGTATATTAGCACGTATATGATGTATATAACATTTAGGTTGTATAGGTGGAATGGGGCATGATAGCACATTTAGAATGGATGGCATATATGGGTGCGTTTTTGGAATAAGTGGTGCATATATGGGTAAAAGTGGCAACATTTATGTTTGTAGAAATAGATTTTTAGGAAGAAATGGGAAGGAAGAAGAGAGGGGTAGTGTGGGTGATTAGATGTAGGGATTGACATTTTTGATGTGTGTGTAGGTGCGGGAGGTGTTACCCATTTAGGTGAGGCATCGACGATCAAATCAACCTTACAACATTTGCTAGGAGGGGAAGATATAGATAGAGGAGGAGGAGGAGAGGCATCCTTTGTTGCATGTGTTAGGATTACTCATGTAAGAGGATGCTGGGATGTGAGGGAAAATCAAATTTATTAACAACATTGGCAGAGAGATGGTGGCACTCGAGATGAGTACTTTTTGGTTGCTTGATAGGAGAGATGACAAAGTGACCTAGAGGATGTCTACATATCTATCATTTTCGATAGAGGGAGATCCCATGTGTGGTGGAGATCGAGGAGGCCGAGGGATAGTCGAGGTTATGATGATGTGGTGGATGCTGCATGGATGGGATGCGATATAGATCATGGGTATACTTTTTAGAGGGGATATGATGGAGTGGTTCCACTATTATTGTGTTCGTTGATCAATTGTGTGTTATTTCCAGATGGTGGAGGGTGGTGGTTTAGTATTGGTTTTACATATGTGGTGCATGGTATGTGGTAGGAGGAGATAGTATTTTCATAGGGCCCAGATGGTATTAGCTTCGATTATATCGAGATCTTCACAAAGTAGTGGCCTATGGTGGAGGGGGGAGTATTGGAGTGATGATATTGTTATAGGTATGGAGTTATGACCATATTGTTTGTAGGGAGATCTATTGGTATCGGGAGTAGCAGAAAAGTGGGGGAGCCTTCTTTTGGTTGGATGATGATGAGGGGGAGATTAGCATTTAGGTGAGTTGGACTAGTATCATCGACATGTATTGATGAGTTACAGTAGAGAGATATTACTTGGAGGCCATACCATCAATACGAGGTATGGGAGGATGATCACACACATCTAGGGGGATCCAAACTCCATATTATTTTGTTGGGGTTAACCATACATAGTAGAGAGATACTGGCTAGATAGGGTGCTTTGACAGTTTGGGATAGTGCAGGGTATTCCTGCAGGTCACCATATCTTTTCTCAGACTACTCGGGAGATATAGACTGGGGTGGTGATTCTGGAGGCAATGGCTGAGCTAGTTTGGATGGGGTACCAGTGATTGCATGGGCATCCTTACCAGCAATAGAGGACCCAGGACAACACATGGGTATGCATTGAGTGGTGGGAAAAGATTAGATCGTGTGGTTGACACGCCACGAGGAGGCATGAGGTTTGTGCATGGATGCGAGATAGGTATATAAGGATTACACATGGGCACATGAGTGGTATTACATCAGCCACCTGAAGGAGGGGGAGGAGGAGGCACATAGGGCACCACCTTTTGATTATTTTGGGTGGTCCCTAAGACAACAGCTGAGTGCATCCACCAGTGTAAAGCCCGAGAGGCAAGATGATAGATGTGATGGAGGTAGATGATGATACTTTATGTCCATACTAGCAAATGTGCATCCATCTCAGAATATATATAGAAGGCCCTCAGGATGGGGTGGATCATCGAGGAGTAGGAGGAGGGGATGGATGGAGTGGAGGAGGAGGAGGAGGGAGAGGAGGAGGATGGAGGAGTAGGAGGAGATCGAGTGGGAGGTGCCAATTTACGGACATATAGATATGTTAGAGAGGGAGGCACAAGAGCAAGAAGATAGATAGCTTGCCTACAGAGTGAGGGATGCAGTGTTATGAGAGATATACATGGATTTACAGTAGTGGTGAGAAGAGGGAGGGAGAGATTACATGACTATAGGAGAGTTAGTTTCACAAGATAGAGCAAGAGAGGGATCATGTAGTGCGGCATCGAGACAGATATCGGGGAGATCGGGATGCATATAGGGTGAGATATGGCCCATTAGATGGAGGAGTAGGAGGTAGTGGGACACAGAGTGGATCATAGGTATAGGCAATAGAACACCTAACACTTCACAGAGATTAGGGCGGTATGGGGCCTCCTCTAGGATAGTGTCTTTATATAGTATCATGCCTTGATGGCTGAGATGTGATATTATGAGGATATTGTGATACATGAGTGGCCTGATTATGTATGTTATATAGATTATGTGGCCATGAATAGGATGGCGAGGATGTGAGGGATCTAGATAGATCTGGGTTAGACCAGAGTCGATCTATAAACTTCAGGATTACAAACTAGTGTTGACAACCTCCTCCCAGGGGAGGATGATGGGAGTTCGGCACCTTGATGAGTGTTAGTATATCATATCATATGTATATTTTTGTTGATGATGACTAGTATGGTCATAGTTTTGATATATGTATAGATGATCGATTATTTTGATGGCTAGGATGGTCATATTTTTTATGTATATATGTATATGGATGGTTCGCGATATATGATTACCATTTTTGATGAGGTGTATGATTTTTATATTATGACATGTATGTAGTGAGATATTGTATGATGATTATGATGGTCATTTTTTTATGTGGATATTTTGAATATGGATGATTATGCACATATATGATCATTTTTATGAGATGTGATTTTGTTTGTATTTATGATATGTATATGTAGTGAGATATTTATGATGATGATGGATATATTTGGATGTATGTGTATTTATTTTATGATGATGATGTTAGATTAGATGATGATGATGATGATTTCTTTTGATTGATTAATGATTTGTTTTATGTGTGGTGTTGATAATGTTTAATGTTTTAGTGATTATCATGATGAGTGTGTGATGTGATAATGAGATAGTGTTTAGATGATTTGGTTCATGATGGTTTGATGAGAATATTATCTTTATTGTGGATGATGTATATAGATGTGATGATGTGTACTTAAAATGTTGATTTTTTTATGTATATATGTGATGAAATTTTATTTTGTTGTGGTTATATAGTAATGATGATGTGGTTTGATGATGGATGGTATTAATTTGTAATAAATATTATTAGATGATTGTTATGATGATGGTAAAATGTGAATGGGATCATAATGATTATTCATTGTTATGGTGATGGAATTTGATATGTAGATGATTTATTTTATGATATGTGTTAGATGTTGGGATTATAGATTATGATAAAGACCATGTGTTATATATATGATTAGGATTTTGGACATGGATCTTGATGCATGTATGGATGTATAATTTTTTTATGTTATTAATGTAATATATGGTATTTACAAAGAAAATGGGTGTCAAATGTTTCAAATTTTGTACAAATATTTATTTATAAACCATGATTTAATTGTGACAGGATAACAGAGAGAAAGGAAAGTGACAAGGAGAAGATAATGACAGGCGTAAAATGGGGGGGGTTGGAGAAAATGTGGCCTCGAGATCTTACAAGGGTTTTTTCTCAAAGATTTGACTTAGACTCATGGAAATCTATTTCTTGGGTGTGATTGTGGACAATGTGACCTTAGTTGGGATTAGGATAGATGTTCCTAACCATGACAGATCATGTGCTTTGTAGAAAAGATCAGAAGAAGTATGGATTTGGATAGGTTGATTGGGATGAAAAGTTGTGAAGAGGGATGTGAGGAATGTGGGGATGAAGGGGTTTTTCCCCAGTGTGTGTTTTTGGTGCATTGTAGAGTGCTAGTAGACTGAGGATCAGATTTACCATCACGTTGAAACCAATTTTCACCATGGTACTTGCCCAAGGCACCACCGAAGTGGTTTTCACCTTGGATGGTATATTTTTTTTTTTAATGTGGAGCATTAGGCACTTAAGCATAGAAGTGGCGAAGATGCATGATATTCATGGGCTCATCCAACTCATATCCATATGGAGTAGAAAGCTTATAAGCACTTGAACCAATTTAGCTATGATGACATATGGTCCGAGCTAGTTTGGTTTAAACTTTCCCTTCTTTTCTCGATCGGCGTTAGTGTTGTGCTAATTTTCCTTGAGGACTAGGTCACCGATTTCAAACTCACGATCCTTTATGCGCTTGCTATAATGATAGCGAAGATGATTTTGATAGGATTTAAGATGGTCCAAGGCTTGAAGGAATTTCTCATCAGAAGTTCAAGTTCTTGAAGGTGATGGACTTGATAATCTTCATCATCGATGAGGTGTTGGAGGAAATGTGTAGGGATGGGAGTTTGATCTCAATGGGAAAAATTTTGCTTTAGTACCAAAAAATGAGGGATTATGGAGTGGCATCGGTGGGAGTGTGGATGGAGGTGTGATAAGCCCACAAGGTGGATATATTTGTGTGTGTCAATCTCATCCTACTTGATTCACAATTTTGCCAAGGATGCGCTTTAATGTCTTATTAGATGCTTCTGATTGGCCATTGCCTTGTGGATAATAGGGAGTGGAAAACTTGAGCTTGATATGGAATTGGTCACAAATTTCATGGACATCTTGATTTTTGAAGGATTTTCCATTGTCCATGATAAGATTGGATGGAATACCATAATGGAAAATGATATGGTTAAGGATAAATTTGGATATTTGTTTGCGGTGACATAGGTGAGTGGCATGGCTTTGACCCACTTAGTGAAGTATTATGTGTAGTGATAATGAATTTGTGACCATTAGAAGAAGTGGGATTCAATTTTCCCATGAGATCGAGACCCCAGGTGGAAAAGGACAAGGGGTAGTGATGGGTTGTAAGGCTTGGGATGGTGTGTGGATGAGATCAACATGTTTTTGGCAAGGGACACATTTATAGACATATGAGCATGCATCTTTTTCATGTTGGGAAAATAATAACCGGTACGTAAAGCTTTTTGGCTAGGGCCATACCACTAGTGTGAGCACCACAAATTCCCGCGTGAACTTCTTAAAGTGTTGATTCAGCCTCTTGGGAATTTAGGCATCGTAACAATGTTCATCGAAGCTTCTACAATATAAGGTATCTCCTAGGATAGTGAAATGGGATGCATGTTGGATGAAGGATTTGCGATGGATGCGAGGGATATTTGGTGGAGGGTATGATCATGGAGATAGGTGTAGATGTCATGGTACCAAGGGGAATTGGGACCAAAAATATCTCACAAACCATCTCAGACTCAAGAATGTCATAGGATGGGATCATGAGTTGCTCAACCAAGAATTGTGAATTAGATGCAGTTGAGGGCATGTCTAGGAGGGAGGTGATGGTAGCCATAACATCCACTGATTTGTTGCTTGTACGAGGAACTTGTTCAAACTAAATATGTTGGAAATAATCCTTGAAACTATCAACCATTCTTTTGTAAGGAATTAATTTATCATCTTTATGGCATATTCATCATTGACCTATTTTAATGATTAATTGTGAATCACCAAATACATTGATATGCTTGATATTCCATTGAATGGTCATTCTTAGACTAGCAAATGAGTGCTTCATATTCAGCTATATTGTTGGTACAAGGGAAAGCAAGCCAAAAATCTTTAGGAATTAAGTCACCTTGAGGAGTGATAAATAGGATACCTACTCCCGAGCCATGATGTGTGAAAGAGCCATCAAAGTATAAAGTCACATATCTAATTTGTGACCGTACATATGGATTCATCTGGGAACCAAGTGGTGAGTGGTGTAGAATCAGAGATTGGAGCTTCTACCAACTGATCAACTAGAACTTGTCCTTTGATAGCTTTCTGATTAACATATTCAATGTCAAACTCACTGAGAAGCATGATCCATTTAGCCATTCCATCTTATTAAAATCTGATTTAGAGAGTAGATATTTGAGTGGATCAACCTTAGCAATGAGCTTAATTGTCTTATTGAGCATGTAATGTCATAGCTTTTGAGAGGCAAAGACTACATGGAAAGACACACTTTTTCCATAGGAGTGTAATTAAGCTCATATGCAATTAATGTTTGGCTTAAATAATATATGGCATGTTCCTTTCCATGGGTATCATGTTGTACTTTAGAGAACTCCCAAGGCATATATATGTAGATATGTATATGAGAAGAAGAGGCATTCCTAGGCAGTAGGAGTACCAAAATAGGAGGATGAATCGATATTCCTTTAGTTTATCAAAAGATGCATGACATTCCTCATTCTAATGAAATTATGTTCCCTTTTTAAGCAAATGATGGAATGGATGGCATTTATCTACTAGCTGTGAGATAAACCTTCTAATGGCTTGAATCTTTCCCTGTAGGCTTTGTAGTTGTTTGAGATTATTAGGTGGAGGAATTTTGACTACAAATTTGACTTTATCTAGATCAATTTCAATGCCATGTCACTCTAGAAAATAATAAATCCTAAGAGGTTTCGGATGTGACACCGAAAACACATTTCTTGGGATTAAGACGGACTTTGTATTCTCGAAGTCGTTTGAAAATTCGACGAAGAATCATAATATGTTCCTCATGAGTTTTAGATTTCCCATAATGTCATCGATAGTCTTCAACTATATCATGCATCATATCATGAAAAATGACAGTCATAGCACATTGGTAGGTGGCTCCAGCGTTCTTGAGTCCAAAGGGCATGACTCAATAGAAAAATGTGCCCCAAGGTGTAGTAAAAGTTGTCTTATGTTGATCTTCTTTGCAATTTTGATCTGATTATAGCTAGAGAAACGTCCATGAGAGACAACATCTCATGCCCAGTTGTAGAGTCGACGATCATATCAATGTTTGGGAGTGGGAAATCATCTTTTGGGAAAGCTTTATTGATGTCATGGAAGTCGGTGCAGATATGAATGCCCCCAATTTTCTTTCCTACTGGGATGATATTAGAGATCCATTCAGAATAATCAATGGGTCGAGATGAAACCGACATCAAGCAACCTTTGTAATTCTTCCTTGATAAGAAACGTAACCTTTGAATGCATTTTTCATAGATTTTATTTGACCAGATTTAGAATATTTATGCACTACAAGATTGTAGATCCCAAGAGAAGGATCCAGACCAGGCATATCTGCATAAGACCATGTGAATACCTCTAAAAATCTTTTAGGAGTGTAGTAAAGGTGGCTTGTTCCTCTATAGATAAATATTCCCCCATTTTAAGAATCTTGGGGTCTTCTTTTGTGTCAATGTTGATGACAATAGTTTCCTCAATTAGTGACACAGAGCCATCTTGCAGCATTTCAGGAGATGGGAGAAGTTGAACCATAATTGGATCGTGTTCAAGATTTTGGGATTCTTGGAAGAATTCAGCAAGGGGATCTTCCTCATCAAGGTGAGAAGAGAAGTTGGGATGAGGGATATTAGAGTGGGATTGAGGGGAAATATGAAGTTCTTGTCCACCGAAATAGGTGTCGGTGTTTAAACATATTTGAAAACCCTTTTTATGATCACCAATGGGTATATTGTCATGAGTTCCCATGAATTCAATAATTGCTTCATCATTTTGAAATGATTCAAGAGGGGCATGCTCTAATCGTTGGTCCCATTGAATGAGTTGTGGATATGTGAGGTCGATGTCAATGGCGAGATCTTCATATTGGCTATAGACGGAACTTGTGTCAATGTTATCAATGGCCTCCTTAGTTGTACTAGAAGTATCACTAAGGTCATCATGAATATCGTCACCAGGTGGTTGGTATCCAAGTCCACGGCCATCAAGGTTGGGGACAATAGCTAAAGGTTCAGGGGATGCCTTATCTCATGGTGACCTAGTTGATGAGACCAAAATATGTCTCATTATATCACCAAATAACACTCTTATTCTCTCTCTTAAATTAAATCTTTCAAGTGAATTTATATGTAGTTTTAATTAAGGATAGTATATTTAAGGTAGAATATAGGATTTATCTTATCATCTCTTTAGAAATCTATTTGTAATCTAATTATTGTTATTTCCTAATATTTCTTCTAAAGTTGGAATGCAATAGTGTGTAGAAAACAGGTCATAAGCAACTGTACTCCAAGTTCGTAGATTACAGCTACCAAAAGTCTTCACACAACTACGGAAATGCCCAGCTACGGAAATTCTTCACACAGCTCGAGAATGCCTAGCTACGAAAATTCTTCACACAACTACTGAAAACGCCCAGCTAGTGAAAGTATTTTGGTTTGTTCCAAAATAATGTAAAGGAGCACCGAACTATTCAGCCCACTCTTTGCTTCCATGTCATCAACCAAGAATATAGATCCAAACATGTGGCAATCCAAAGTCATGCATGCATGTGGCATTCCAAGAAGAATTCAAATTCATAGACTTAACACTATGTCATTTTCTCTCCATGTTTCAAGGATGAGTAAATAGTGGAATAGTATTAGGAATGTTGAATAAGTACTCTCCCACTTTGTGTTCCTAGATTAAAGGGATGAGTTGTAGAAATATTCTCCACAATAAGTGGGTTGTTGTAGTCAAGTTTGTTTAGTATTTATTGCTTTGAATAAATCCACCCAAGAATAGGTAGTTAGTTCTTGGAGTGTGGACCAAGTAAACTAGGAGTAATGTCTATAAATACCTCTTCCATATATTTGGAAAGGGGGCATATTTTGTAAATCAGTTTTGAATCAATACAAGTGCAGTTTTAAAAGTTAATTGTAGTTGCTCCAAATCCAAAGGGAAGAGAATGGCCAAAAGCCACTCTTCCCCAAGGAGGAGGATTTTTCTATTATTTCTTAGCATAGTTTATTTACTGTAGATTTATTTCAGTAGTTTAGTTGTTGTGTGTTTCTTTTTCATGCATGTTTAATTTCTGTATGTTTTCTTAGGAAGAAGTATTGTTGAATAAGATTTTCCTTTCTCCTTTTGCATACAACTTTAGACACCACCTTGGTTATAATGACACCAACTTGTCTATGATTTGGTTAAATGATTGGTAATACAACGACCCGTCATTTTGGTGTCATTGTCGAGGGACTACGGTGTTATTAGGAGACTCGATTTTTCTAAAAGAGTATTCTAGTGATAGTAGAATACCTCTTAGCAAGATTTGTGATAGGAGATTCTTATTCAATAGCTTCTTTAGAATTTATTTTCCTGTAATTTTATTTCCAACAATTTCTTTTCTGCAATTTATTTTTTGCAATTTCATTTCCAGCAATTTCTTTTCCTGCAATTTATTTTCCTGCAATTTCATTTCCAACAATTTCTTTTCTTGCAAATTTCATTTCCTACAAATTTCTTTTTGCAAATAGATTAAATTTTATTTCTGCAATTAGATTTAGAAACTTGATGGAGATTGCCAAAAGAAACCCCCTCAATAAAATGGAAACATCATTTCATGTTTATTATTTTCATGCAATGAGGTTTTCCTATTCTAAAATATTTTTGTTTGCATGTACTATTACTTCTGCAAAGATTACATAATAGTTTATGCATGCATTAAATACCAAAAAAACTTTGTGCAGGTTAGCATGAATAAAGATTTATGTGGAATATTTGTGTAAACAAATTGGGAGTTGAAGGAAAAGTTGAGTTGCTTCATCACGAGAGGAAGGAAACGTCATGTTGAAGGAAAAAATCCATCTCTGCAACTCAAATTCCTGCAATCAAAAATGAATCTACAACAATAATGAAAGTTATTAGAACATGGTAGACAAATGCAAAAAGGTATGCATTATTCTCTCATATAACAACTCGTTTGGTTGAAAAGTTCAAGCATGCAACAAGAGAATTCTATTTTTAACTCTTACATTTAATGAAGTGAGACATTCCTTTTTGCATGCAATGACTCATGTAGTTAGAAAAATTCAAATAACATGCATTCCTATTTTATCTCTTTTATTTAATGAATTAGTCAAATTTTGTTAAGATATTCCTTGCATGTCGACTTAATTGATTTAGAAATAAATTTTGCATACAAAGAGGAAATAAATTTGCATGCAATGAATGCTACAGATTGCATATCTTTTAATCAATTAAGTCTCATGCAAAGAGTGCTCCTAAATTGACTCTATTTATTTAATGAGAGAGACTTGTTCTAAATTATTTTCAATAATTATTGGAGATTTAAATTTGAAGGAGCTAATTATTGCAAGCATCTATTTTTTAGATGACATAATTACTGTAGGAAATTACAAAATCAACATACATGGTGCATTAAAGAGGAGGTCAAAGGAAAAAAAATCATCTGATACGGAAATCGCGCATGAAAAATAGCCGCATTTTCTGATGCAAACTTCTCGTGGCTCATAAAGAAATAGATCAAAAAAATTGAGTTTTGTTCTACATGAAATGAGCTTTCTAGATCATTTTTAATCACTCATTTTTGTTTAGAAATGGCCAAGATATCACAGTTTGAATGCACGCTTCTCAAAAGAAAATAACATGTTGCAGACTGTTTTGATAGCAATGTTTTCTGATGCAAACTACTCACATCTCATAAAGAAATAGCTCAAACGATTTCTAGGTCTTGTTCTACACGATATGAGATTTCCATATCATTTTGAATCACTCATTTTCGTTGAGAAACGACCAAGATATCGCAGTTTGAATGCATGTTGCTAAAAAATTAACATGCTGAAGATTGTTTTTTTAATTAAAAATATATATATCTTATGATGCATGCAAGTATTCTGCTAGTACTCCTCATTTTCAGTACATGATTCATTCCATGCTACCCTCTTTATCTCAGTTTTGTTGAGTTTTTGCTAAAACTCATTTTCCCAACTACACGAAACTACTAAAATTTCCTCTGATATTTTGTAGTCAATGTTAATCCTTCTCATGACTATAGAAAATACTGGCTCAACCAGTATATGCTAATTGAAATTTCAACATACCATTTGTATTCCAGGATCATACCCACAACCTCTCATAATAAACCATTCATTCCCAATAAATGAAGAAGTCCCTGAACCATTCCATTTCCCAGAACAATTTACCATTGTTTCTCAATTTCTAAATCAACTTTCTAAACTGGTTGGATGTTGCAGACACTCTGGAAGATTGCTTCCTGATTTTCCATCATGTTGACATTTCTCAAAAGGATAGTGATTGGTTAGAAAACCGGTTTCTTGGTGACCACTCAGATTATTAAAAAAAAAATGGGGAAAGTTGAAAACCAGCAAATGGTTGCTTTTCCCAAACAAACAAAAAAATTGCACTTCAAAGTCTTTCTTAGATTCATATGACTGCTTCTCTTATGCCAACTTGGTTGATGAAATCATTTGCTACTGAAAAGTTCTATGTTGCAGAGGCCTTGACTTCATATCTATTTTTTTTTTCACAGAGATGGAAATCATGGTTATACAACATGATGAAAGCAAGGATAACTACTTGAGTATGGTATGGTAAATTCTATTTTCTATTCTCGAATATTTTTATTTCTTGTTTTAATTATAAATAGATTCACTTCTCGAAAGCTTACAAAAAAATAATAAAGAGAAAAAAGAGAAAATTGTCAAGATCTACAAGTGTTAATCAAGTCAAGTAACAAAGTAAATGACGTAAATGACGTCTTTCTAGTTACAACAATTGGGATCTATAAGCCACTCGATTAAAAAAACCATTTGCATGAGGTCATGCACAAAGCTAAGTGTGGGAAAAAAATCTCTATACATTATCTACAAAAACCTCATGAGAGCATGAATAAAAAAGAAGTAAAAATTTTACTTCTAGAATCTCAATTTGCTGCTATCATGAAAAAGGAGAAGACAATTTGAAAGATGCAGAATTATTGACAAAATCAAATTCTACAGGAAGATTAGTAGCTTGCATGAGGGCATGCAAGAAGTTAAGTGTGGGGAAATGATGAGACCAAAATATGTCTCATTATATCACCAAATAACACTCTTATTCTCTCTCTTAAAATAAAGCTTTCAAGTGAATTTAGATGTAGTTTTAATAACGGATATCATATTTAAGGTAGAATATAGGATTTATCTTATCATCTCTTTATAAATCTATTTGTAATCTAATTATTGTTATTTCCTAATATTTCTTCTAAAGTTGGAATGCAATAGTGTGTAGAAAACATGTCATAAGCAACTCTACTCCAAGTTCATAGATTGCAGCTATCGAAAGTCTTCACATAGCTACGAAATTCTTCACGCAGCTACGAAATGCCCAGCTATGGAAATTCTTCACTTAACTACGGAAAAGCCCATAATGAAAGTATTTTAGTTTGTTGCAAAATAATGTAAAGGAGCACCGAACTATTCAGCCCACTATTTTCTTCCACATCATCAACTAAGAATATAGATCCAAACATGTGGAAATCCAAATTTGTGCATACATGTGGCATTCCAAGAAGAATTCAAAGTCATAAACTTAACACTCCTCCATTTTATCTCCATGTTTCAAGGATGAGTAAATAGTGGAATAGTATTTGGAATGTTGAATAAGTACTCTCCCACTTTGTGTTCCTAGATTAAAGGGATGAGTTGTAGAAATATTCTCCACAATAAGTGGGTTGTTGTAGTCAAGTTTTTTAGTATTTATTACTTTGAATAAATCTACCCAAGAATAGGTAGTTAGTTCTTGGAGTGTGGACCAAGTAAACTAGGAGTAATGTCTATAAATACCTCTTCCATATATTTGGAAAGGGGGCATATTTTGTAAATCAGTTTTGAATCAATACAAGTGCAATTTTAAAAGTTAATTGTAGTTGCTCCAAATCCAAAGGGAAGAGAATGGCCAAAATTCGCTCTCCCCCAAGGAGGAGTATTTTTCAGTTATTTATTAGCATAGTTTATTTACTGCAGATTTATTTCAGTAGTTTAGTTGTTGTGTGTTTCTTTTTCATGCATGTTTAATTTATGTATGTTTTCTTAGGAAGAAGTATTGTTGAATAAGATTTTCCTTTCTCCTTTTGCATCTGACTTTAGACACGCCTTAGTTATAATGACACCAACTTGTCTATGAGTTGGCTAAATGACTAGTAATACAACGACCCATCACTAGTCCTCATCCAAAGTATCTTATATGAGTCATCATCTTTTTGGGAATTAGATATTCATTATTAGAGTAACAAGATGGTATAGAATCATCAATAAGCCATGTGGAATCATATGGTTTGATGTACTCATCCGCAAGACACTCGAAATGAATAAAAGTGGAGGATCCCAACACATATGTTTGTCATTTGTTTGGACAAATGTCGGGCCTCCCGAGCTGCTTTTGTGATAGCATGGTTGGTGAATGTTGAAGGTTTGATATTCTCCACACCCCGTCGATTGTAATTTGAGTGGTGAAGTGAGTATAAGGAGAGTGGATACATATTGAGTAGGTATAAGAGGATCGGATGATGAGGATGCATTGTCGAGATGAGGATGGAAGGCTATCGGTGAGAAATATGAAGTGTCGGATGATGGTAATGATGATCTTGTACGAGTTGATGATAAAGCGATAAGGTTCCCAATAACTTTCAGCTTCCAATGCTTAGCAATATTAGAAGGGTAGGGGTTGCCATGGATAGTAATTTTAGTACTAGCATGTTCAAATTTGAGACATTGATGGAGTGTGGATGGTACAACATTCATCTCATGAATCTAGGGTTGACCAAGCAAGAGGTTATGCAGGAACTAGATGTTTATAACGTGGAGGGTGGTGGGAAGCACGATAGGACTGATGTTGATAGGAAAATAGATGGTTCCAACTGATTTGAGCTCTGTAATATCATATGCTTTGATAGTAATAATATTGTTCTTAAGATCCAAGTCATTGTATCCCAAGCGATGAATGAGATTCAGGTACACAGGTTAAGAGTCGATCCAAAGTATCTATTAGCACTTATTTAACATGAACGTTGTCGATGTGGACTTTGATGTAGAGAGGAAGATTGTGGGTAGGGCCATGTGGTGGCAAGTCTTGTTGGGTGAAGGTGAGTGGGATCATTGGATAAGGATAGCAATGAGCAACAAGGGCCTAAAATTGTATAGGATCAATGTCAATGGGAACGTGTGTCTCTTGGAGGGCACAATATAAAATGTCTTTATGGACAGATAAAGTCTTGAGAAGGTCCATGATTGATATCTATGTGGGAGTCTTCTCAAGTTGTTCTATGATATTATAGTGTGCTTGCAGTGTTGGGTTAGAAGAGGATGAAGCACCTCCTTGAACCACCACATAGCTCATGTGAGTAGTGACAACACACTGAGGGCTTTGTGAGGGACCTTTTATTTTAATAGTGGCTACTTGATGGGGAGAATGGTGGATATGGCTGACAAGTGATGTGCAAGAAGGGGTATATGATGGTAATTGATGTGCTTGGAACGATGAGTGGACTACTCGGGTTTACTTCTAGACTTTTGTTGACCGTGGTTAGAAGCATTGTTATGACCATGATTAGGAAGGGGATTTTGATAGATCCCAAGTTTTTGATATTGAGAAGAAGTGGAAGCATTGTCCTATATTTCTATTTCACCTCGAGTCCAATTAGTTCTTGAATAAATTTTTTTAACTTCATACAACGATGTGTGGTGTGACCCTTGATTTTATGGAACTTGCAATATTCGTTTTCCTTGAACCATGAAGGTTTGGGTTGGGATTCATCGATGGGTTGAGTTTGAGGGAAAATGACCATATTGGCAGCAATTAATTTATCAAGGATTGCTTCCATAGATTCGCCAAGGGGTTGTAAGTTCGTCATCGTGAGTCTTGGGTAGACTGGTTTTGTCCTTTAGGGATGGATATGGCAGCTATTGTATGGACATGCTGGATATTTTTGGTCTGTTACTCTCCGTCGATAACATTCTTATTTTTGTTAAAGTATTTTAGTTTTTTGATACGAGAATGTTGATTGGATTGGCTATCATTATCATGGAAATATATATTTAAAATACCTTTTGCAACAAGGGATTTTTCAATATGCATTCCCTTCTCAATGATGTCATTAAATTTTTTTACGAATGAACTTGTAAATGAAAGGCTAATTCCCTATTGAGGTATGGACTAGTTTATTTTCAGGTATGGGCCATGGAATGCGGTTGGTAAGGGCTCGCCATCATTGTAGGAATGACTAGAAACTTTTACCATTGCATTGTTTGGTATTACACAAGTCAATCATTGTGACATTGTGTTCTACATTATAGGAAAAGTGTTTTACAAATTTTTCGATAAGTCGGAAAATGTTATGTGAGATCCTTTGGGTAATCGGAGGAACCATTCTAAAGTGGGGCCACCTAGACTTCTAGAGAAGAGTCTTAGCAAATAGGAGTCTTTGCAAGCTACTTCTGACACAACATATAGAACTCCTTAACATGTTAACAGGATCACCTTTTCCCTTATATTTTTCAAATTTGGGTGGTTCAAAGTATGGTGGAAAAGGGACCCGTAAATGTCACGGTCAAAAGGATAGGGACAAAGTTCCTCAAATTTATATTGACGCGCCCTATGTGTTTGAGTTCAACCTTTGAAGCGTTTCCTTCATAGACTTCACTTCTTGCTCCAAGGTCGTTTCTGGAGGATTGGGAGGTGGTGGATTGAAGTTAGGTTGAGAATGTTGAGATCCATGATCATTAGATGGTTGTGGGCCAATTTGAGAGGCTAATTGGGAAATTTGGTTACTCAATTTTTGTAATTGTGATAATACGGCTTCTTTGGATATGTTAGAGTGGTTCTCTGTAACATCTCGTCCATTTATAACACGCAGTGGTTTCAGATTGTGACAGTGTGTGGATGGTGGTTGTTGTCCAATGTTATCATTTTCATCTTGGAGGAGACTTAAGAGTTGGTCATGGGTGTAATCGAAGGAATTTTTGCCTCCATGTGATATAGCTGGAGTAAATGGTCACTTTTATTTTCTCAACGAAAAGGTTAAGCATTTATCTTCTTCTTCCTTTCGTAAAGTATGTACTTGAGTCATCGTCATCCTGCTTGCTAGTGTGTTGACCATGGTCTCCTCATCTTCTCCTCTAGGGCGATTCTCTTGAGCATTGGCATCATAATAATTGTGGTTGAATATATCATGTTCCATGTCATGATGACTATTTTCTTCATCGTTTCTAGATTGGGATTGAGTTACTATTCTCCTAGGTGCCATTAGACTCTGATGTTAATGATATGTATTGATGAGATGAAGATGTTCAGAATAAATGAAGGATGTAGGATGAAAAGAGAGTTACGATTCCTTGGTTAATCGACATATAATCTCAATAATCTAATCTTGCTTATAGGATAGGAAGAAATTCAAGGGGGATAGAAGAAAGATTTGCCTCGTTAGTAGAGGGCTTAGGATGTGCCTTGTTATAAGGGCTTAGAAGAATGGGATAGATAATAAGGATATTTTGTCTATTATCAAGATGTTGATTAATAAGATTTGGTCAGTCGTATCAAAGAGGGATCATAAATAGGATGATTGAAGGTGTTGATATGGAGATGTAAGGTTATGGAAAATTTTATGATGAAAGAGGTATGTAATTGGGATAAGTTTCTAGAGTCTTATAGGCCTAGGTTAGTTTTTGTGATGTCAATAGAAATGTCAATAATTAAAATGGTACGACTTATGTGGTTTAAGGTGAAGGGTAATATTTTTGTTTGGAAGATAGAAGAGGGTGTTTATGTATTATTAATGAGATGGTGTAATGAAATTACTAGTATAATTCAGATTATGAGAAACAATAGAACACCAAATAACACAATATTTCAGAATAATGATCTCAATATGCAATTAGAATAGCTTCGCCACTTCGAGGGGGCAACCTCGAAACCATATAATAAGACTCAAATTCTCAAATGATAATGAAATACTACCTTCAATTCCCTATATATAATATTCATATGTTATGGCCATCACCAAGGCCGACCTATTAAGCATGAGAAAGTATAAATGATATAATAAAATGATATGGTAAGCCACAAGTCAACTACTCATATCCTAATACAAGAAATAGGTTAAGGGCGTAGCATGCCCTTCCCCTTCAAACCAACATTTTCCTCAACGTTGAATAATCCTAGATGTTGCTGCAGAAAACCTTCATCCTCCCAGGTTGCATCTTCTATGCTCAGATTCTTCCACTTGATCAGATATTCCTTAATGTCTCTGGTTCTCAGCCTCTTAGTACGTGTTTGCAGAATATTCTCTGGCTCCAAAATGATTCTTCCTTCCTCGTCAAGTTTTGGTAACTCTGTCTGGGCTTCAAATTTATGTCCAATAACCTTCTTCAGGCATGAAACATGGAATACTGGGTGTATGTGTGAAGATGGAGGCAACTCTAGTTTATAAGCAACACTGCCAATTTTCTGTAGAACCTGATAAGGGCCATAATATTTAGGAGCAAGTTTGTTGTCCTTTTTATGTTGCTTTAGGGACATCTTTGTAAGGCTGAGACATACAAAACCCAGTCACCAATTTCAAAATGTCTTTCACTACGGTGTTGATCTGTTTGTTGTTTCATCTTGTTTTGTGTTAATGCTAAATTCTCCTTCAAACTAGCCAAAACCTATTGTTGATGTTGAATGTGTTCATCAACATCTCTGACCTTAGTTTGCACCCTCAAGGAGAAAGTGATAGAAGGTGGATGGTAACCATATAATGCTAAAAATAGGGTCATTTGAGAAGAGGTATGAAAATATGTGTTATACCACCATTTTGCAAGTGGTAGCCATTTAATCCACCTTTCCTATTTATCTGATACAAAACAACGTAGATACCCCTCTAAGCATTTGTTGACCACTTTTGTTTTCCCATCAGTTTGAGGATGATAAGATGAACTGTGAGCTAGCTGAGTACCCAAACATGAAAATAATTCCATCCAAAAATTACTTGTGAAAATAGGATCACGATCACTTACAATTATCTTTGGGGTTCCATGTAGCCTTTGCATTGTCTCCAAAAAAATAGTTGTGACCGTACTGGTTACAAATGGATGTGATAGGGAAAAAAATGGGCATATTTTGTGAGCATAGCCACAATCACGAAAATAACATTCTTACCCTCGAAAAGGAAATCCAAAGTGATGAAATCCATGAAGACCTCTTCCCATCTCTGGCTAGGAATTAGTAAGGGTTACATAGACACTGTGTCTTAATTGTTTCCCCTTTGTTACTGTTGGCACACTAAACACTTTGATACAAAATTTTGTACATCCCCTTGAGTCCTTCCCAAAATAATTTCCTTTTTATTCTATGATATGTCTTCAAAACCCAGTGTCCTCCAATAGGTGAGGCATGTAGCTCTGCAAGAATCTTATGCTTCAACTCGGAATCTTTACTAGAGTATAACATGTCCTTCTACCATAGGGCATTACCTTTCCACTCAAATTTGTTAGATGTCATAGATCCTTACTTGATATTATGTATTAGAGATTTTGTATCCTTGTCTTGATCCCATTCCAATCTTGCTTCATCTACCCAATTAGTCAAACATGGACATTCCACATAGTAAGGCATCTGTGGATGTATCCCTTACTGGAAAACACATCATGTGCTACATTTTCTTTACCCTTTTTGTATATGATTTCAAAATCATAACCCAACATTTTGTTACCCACTTTTGTTGTTCCTTAGATGATAACCTCTTCTCCAAAAAGTATTTGAGACTATCTTACTTGACCGCATGAAGAATAGCCATCATTTCTTTCTCATAGACAGGTTTGAGCAGATCTTTTCCTTTGAATTGGTGACTATCGAATGCAATTGGTCTTCCTTCCTACATTAGAAATGCTCCCAATCCACGATCCTAAAGCGTAACATTCAACAATGAAGGTTTTGAGAAGTTGGGAGTAGCCAAAATCTTTGCTGCACAAGGCTTCCTTGACCACTCAAAGGATTTAGTGGTTGCGTATGTCCAATGGAAGGCATCCTTCTTTAGCAATGCAGTGAGTGGGGTTGCTATTCTACCATATCCCCACACAAATCTTCTGTAGTACCATGTTAGTCCTAGGAACCCACAAATATTTTTGAGAGTTTTGGGCCTTGGCCATTCCACCATAGCTTTGATCTTCGAGGATCAACTTTGACACCTTCGGGGGATCTGATGTGACCCAAGTACTCTAACTCTTATACACCAAAAGAACATTTGGATGGCTTTGCATAAAGAGTGTGTTTCTCCAAAACTTCCAACACTTTATTTACATGTTGTAAGTGTTCTTCCCATGTCTTACTTGTAATCAATATGTCATCAAAGAAAACTAATACAAATTTCCTTTAAAATGGCCTAAAAATAGTGTTCATCAAGCTTTGAAAGGTTGAAGGTGCATTTGTAAAGCCAAAAGGCCTTACCAAAAACTCATAATGGCCCTCATGAGTCTTGAAAGCCATTTTATTAACATCTTCCTCTTTTATTCTAATTTGATGGTACCCGAACGAAGATCTAATTTTGTGAAATAAATAGCACCATGCGATTCATCGAGTAAATCATCAATTACTTGGAATAGGAAACTTATCTTTGATGGTGTACTTGTTGTGTAGATCAAGGATTTCGCGCTTGTTACCTGTCTAAGTTAATGCACCAAACTAAACACAAAAACCCTGAAAAACTCCAATGAAATCGATACCTGATGGACAAGATCCGAAGATGTAGATGGATAAGGAGGTCGATGTAGATAAGACGGGCGCACACGAGCAATTCGCACAATAGATCCGAGTAACCTGCAAGACACCAATGCTTGACAGAAAAAGATGGTGTTAAAAGATATTTGGGTGGACTGCCCGAGAAGCGGGTCCGGGAAGTGATAAGCTTCCTCGGCGGATGTCAGTCCACGTTTTCAATTAAGTAGAGAAGCATACATGATAAAAGATGTACATATAAGACTAGATTTTCTGATTATAGTAATGAAACCGAATTTAAACAACAGACAGAAAGCTACAGAAAACAGGAAACTATGAAATAAAGCTGGATTTGTGTTACCTGTGTCCTTTTTACCTGTCTGCATGATGATCGGCGTCGATTAATAAGGATCGGCGTCGACTGATGTGATCGGCGTCGACTATGAAGAATCGGCGTCGACTGTATAAGATCGGCGTCGACTGAAAGTAGATCAGTTGATCAGGGACAGTGCAAGAAGATTCGAAATTGGAAAGTGATGGACAGATAGTCGACGTCTGCTGGATGTGTGAAAGTCGGTAAGATACTGGAACAGAGTCACCAGAGGATCGATGGATACGTGCGATGTTGATATGATAGGAGCAGAGTAACGGTGCTCCTCTCAGGGATTGATTCGGACAGGATCCGATCTCATTTGATACACTTGATGCTAAAAGATCTCTCTTTCTTACAACCTGTGTCTCTTTCGCGATCTGTCTCTTTGTCTCTCTCTGTTCGTGCGCGTCCTTTTTCGTCGTGTGTGTCCTTAGAACTGAGTTCTGGACTTGTATTTATAATCGGCGCCGCTCCTAAAAATCGGCGCCGACCGTATAGGTCGGCGCCGATCGCGGGACAGACTCCCGAGATGGCAAAAATGATTGATTTCTAGAAAGATGAGAATTACCCCAAATACGGGAAATATCCCGCTTGGGGAAAAGGAAAAATAGGGGGATACATAGATAGAATAAATTTGGGGTAGATAAGTGATTAGGATACATGGGAAGAGGTGTAATTAAATATTTAATATTTAATTACTCACTGGTAAGATACAATGGGGTGAATTAAACTTAGGATAGATGTTTAAATCACAAATCGGATAATATCCCCAAGGGGATAGTGGTGACGTAAACGTGCCCCAGGTTACCTAAGCAGGTAAACGAATGTGAGGGACACTAAATTGAGTAACCAATTTTAAGTGTCTACATTTTGCCCCTTTTTGTCAAGTAACTTGCGATAAGCAAGGTTATGAGACAAAAACAAAGAGATGGAAGAAGGGAAGAATGAGTGATGATGTGATCCCCCTCAAACTAGGGATGGGATGGGTGATAGAACAGACGATCCCAAGTTTGAAAGAGGTAGATGAAAATGCAGGATACCCCAGTCGGATGTCTGGAGTAGATCTGATCATTGATGACGCACAAAAATAAATAAAAAGGCAGCAACCTAAGGAACTCACATTGGTAGGGCAAACTAGACGGTCTCCTCATGAGACGACGTTAATACCTACAGACCCATGAGTGTAAGGAGAACTGCAAAATAGTCAGCATCTAAAGAGAGACACATTGGTAGGGACAACTAGACGGCAAGCGACGTTAGTGCCTACAGACCCGTTTAACTCCAAGCTGCCAAAAAGTACGAGTGTCCCACGCAAAGGGAACAAAACCCGAAATAGACGGTGATATCGAAAAGATGCGCCGAAAGGCAATATTCAGCACAAAACAATGATCAGATGGATAAATAAGCCAAGCATCAACACTATGGCAAATGATATGGAAAATCGATGGTGATCACAAATCGAATCGGCGACCAAGATAAACGGCGTCGATCAAAAAAATCGGCGCCGACAAACGTAGCGCATATAAATATGCGAACGGAAAACGTAAACGATTTATTTTCATCGTGACGATTGATTCAGAGAGAGTCAGAATTTAGATTTGAGCACCATGGAAGCCTCTGGGAGCGGTCAGAAGCGCAGGAGGACACGACCTGGGGTAAGTGGTTCTTCTTGAACCCGTTGAACTTAGTTTTTTTTTTTTTGTTTGATTTTTTTTTTTGTGGGGGCAATGGTCCAATTTATGCCCCTGATACATTACCAATCGGCGTCGATTGGTATAATCGGCGCGATTGATCAGCTCGAGCGGCGCGATCGATTGGTATGAATCGGCGTCGACTAGAAATAAACGACGCCGATTTTATTAAATCGACGCCGATTAGAATAGATAAGATTTTTGTTGTTGTTTTGGATGTTGTGAGTCGGGACTAATATTGCTCTTGATGTCGTGGGTGCAGGCACGAGAGGCTCTACACATGAGGGATGCTATTCCCGAGTTACTGGAGACTATTCTCCCAGATGTGACCGATGCAGATTGGCGGCATCTAGAGTTAGCCGGGCTCGGGGGCTTTAGATATTACCGACGAGTGCCGCGAGATGTAGAGCTGATGCGGGCACTAGTGCGACGGTGGGACAGCCATACGTGCACGTTTTGGTTCAGGACGGGTGAGATGACCATCACCCATGAGGATATATACAGGATTCTGAGACTACCGATCACTGGGGACCCGATCGAGATTACACCACGAGAGCAGCAGCAGAGGGCCCTAGTTCGATTATATAGAGACAGGTAGATGATTCTCCGTAGATAGTGTCCTGGGGCAAAGTGCGGATAGCCTCACAAAGATAGACAGATAGCCCCTGAGCTGCATTTGATATAGGCTTGATTCGATGGCCATATCCTATTTTGCTCTTCCAGTATCTGTGAGGTGGGAGATTCCTCACTCATTGTTATTAGATCGCGTTTGCGACATTCTCGCAGCCTCAGTGTGTTTTCTTTTCTTGATGCCCGATAGCTCGGGATATATCATGAGCTATGGATGTACACCACAGCCGGGAGGATGGTATCGATGTCGGGCTTTGTGCTCCATCGCTGGGCCTATGAGCATATAGCGGTGATCAGGCCATCCGGCTTCCTTGGATGCCAGCAGCAGTGGGAGGTATTGATTATGGATTCCGGCGATGGCGGGCTGACATGGCCATTGGGGATACAGGGAGATCGGCTGATTGGTACAGCGAGCGTTTCAGGACGCTGACACCGGATCAGGTCATTTGGAGGCCATATCGGGCATTTCTGACATGGGCTGGTCAGGATGCCCACTTGGTGGCACTGAGACGGAGCAGGGTGGTTAGGGGCCGCAGGCCTGATATGTGGGAGCGAGTCCCGTTTATGCGGGTATTGAGACAGTTCGGCTTAGTACAGACAGTGCCGACCACCTACACGCCTTATAAAGTAGATAAATAGGAGACCGATCTCGCCGATTTTGATCCCTAGAGATCCATTGCGAGAGGCCCCACCCTCTGCGCATGATAGCGATGATGACGAGGGTGGATGAGGGTTACGCAGCATGGTACGATATAGAGCTACCATGACATCTCCCGCATCTATAGATGCCGACGAGGATGACATAGCTGCGATGCTGGATAGACTGGAGGGAGAGCATGCCACCCTGACACAGACACATCAGGTAGCTCTTGAGGAGATCGGGGGCTCGGCAGGAGAGAGAGGATGCCCTAATTTTGGAGAGAGACACCACTCGCCAGAGCGAGATATAGCAATCCAAAGCAGAGGGATCGCTACATTCGACATAGGAGGCCCTCAGGGCCAAATATGGGGAGATAGGTGCCATGTCGGAGTCCGGTACGCAGGGTACGACCCTAGGAGGAGCACCACTAGAGCGCCAAGAGCCCCAAAGAAGCCCAGAAAGCACCATTACGAGCACTGCACCGTGAGCTTGAGCACATATCGCCTCCTCACGAGGTGAGATACTATGAGGATGCCTTAGCGCAAAGATGCCCCGATGTGCCTCAGACGGGCGAGGAGGAGGGCAGCGACGGCTACAGCGAGCGGGGCCTCAGGCGAGGGAGCACCGGGAGAGATCGAGGTGGACAGAGACCTCCAGCAGCAGGTGCATCTAGCTCGATAGGAGGCGGCCAGGAGAGACAGCCTGGTCCAGAGGAGGGTGGAGGAGATAGTGTCCTCCATGCATCAGACTTTACCATATAGGGATTGATGTATTTTGTATCTGTATAGTGATGTAGCCTCGATTGGAAGGCATTGTATAGATGGCTTGATTGAAAGCCACCCATTTTTTGTTGTACAGACACACATGTATATATAGATTCATCATTTCATTTGTCATATAATTGATCTCATGCGTTTGATTTTGATATACATGGATAGATGTAGCATAATTGTGATGGATCTAAATATAGACTGATAGATGATGAATAGATGTGATTGGATAGATATAGACTGATAGAGGATAGAAATAGATGTGATTTGATGGATATAGATATGTGGATATAATTTTGATGAAAATAGAGATAGATAGATGCAATGTAACTTGGATGTACAAGTTTTTCGATACTTTGATGGATAGATAGATAGATGTGATTGATGTATGGATTTTATTTTGATGGAAAATGGATATAGATAGATGTAGTGTAACTTGGATGCACCAGTTTGGAGATGTTTTGATGGATAGATGGATAGATGTGATTGATGTACTCGGCATGCTTGAGATGTTAATTTAATTTTGATGAAAATAGATAGCCAGATCCACATGTGTTGATAATAGATGCCTTGATAGATAAGATGAAATTAGATAGAAGATAAATTTTGATTGAATTAACATGCGAAATGTCAATTTGACTAGATGAAAAACAAAGAATAATGGGGAATACTCTTTGCGAGAGCCAAGGAGGTAATGAAAACGACCTTGACTAGGAATAAAGAAAATATGCTCGGATAAGAAAGAAAATGATAAGTTGGACTCCCAACCGACCATAGATAGAATTTGGATAGGAAATCACAATATCATGCATGTAAGGCCCTACATGAGGTTAAAATAAACTCCGACACTAACTAGCCGCAAAACAGCATCTAGGAGGGAAACGAGAGGAACAAAGTAAGTAAGTATCTTGTCGAATTTACAAGGACACAATACATGTCCATAGTGGGAAAATAGGATTCTCCATATGATCTACAAAAGGTCTTAAATCTCAGCTTCATGATTTTGGCAGAAAAGCAAACTGATCAATGCGGGAAGTTTGCTTGATATGGAAAGACTGATCAATACGGGAAGTCTTTCAGTGATGCTAAAAAGTGTATAAACTGATCAAAGGCTGATTAATTACAAGAAGCCTTGAATATATCTTTGAGAAACAAATTTCCCTTCAAGGAGCGGTCTGTATTTTGATTTTTAATGATAGCCATCCTTCGAGGGTATGGTCTATATTTTTTCTTTTTGAGTCATTTGATAATGTAGGGATAGCTGTCCTTCGAGGGATCAGTCTATCTTTTTGATAACATCTCTTTTCTTTTCTTTTTTTTTTTTTTTTTTTGAAAATCTTTTTGGAAGAAGCTGAGTTTAGACCTAGATAGATCAGATGGAGGGGAAGAGAATATAGAAGAACATGCACTCATGCCCCGAGTAGATCCGATTAAGATAAGCACTTGGGACAGATGAAGTGGTGATTAAGGTATTCCTACCATGAGGAGGAACATATCCAAAAGAAACATGCAATGAGTAGAGCCGCAATACTCATATTTTAAGGTAAAAGAGGCAATAGGTGGAGAACCACATAGTTTCGAATCACCATGAAAGTATATGACTGGTTGTTTAGATGGATGAAAGATCTGTGTTGCGACTAGGCTTGTGTAAGATAGATTTTAACAGTAGAAGGGCCGTAGATGCAAGGCATTAAGAGGTTCCGCTTCAGGTATACCATCCATGGAAGATAAACGATAAGCCCTAGACCCATATTTATGAGTGATAATGTATGGGCCCATCCAGTTGGGAGCAAACTTACCACGTTGACTTCTTTCGAGTGTAGTGACATTTTGATTTTCTTTAAGAACAAGATCACCAATTTTGAAGTCACGGTGCTGCAAGTGCTTGTTATAAGCACGTTTGACACGCTCGAGATAGACTTGATGATGTTCAAGAGCGTTGAGACGCCGCTCATCTAATAATTCAAGTTACGCTAGACGATTTTGACGATAGTCCTCATCAGAGACAAATTCTCTGAGAGAAACACGGAGAGATGGGATTTGGACTTCCAAAGGAAGAACAACCTCAGACCCATAGACGAGAGAGAAGGGAGTAGCACCAATAGGAGTACGAATGCTAGTCCGATAAGCCCAGAGAGCAAAAGGGATATGTAAATGCCAATCCCTACCAGCTCGACTAGTTACCTTTGCGAGGATATTACGCAAAGTTTTATTGGAAGCTTCGGCCTGACCATTAGCTTGAGGATAGTATGGAGAAGAAAAACTGAGTTTGATATTGAAAGCATTGCAGAGGTTCTGCAAATCAACGTTCTTGAAAGACTTACCATTATCTGTGATTAGCTTGTGTGGAACGCCAAAGCGACAAATGATGTGTTGATAGACGAAATCAACTATGGGTTTAGCCTTTGTTGAAGAAAGAGGGATAGCCTCCACCCACTTAGTAAAGTACTCGGTGGCAGTAATGATAGAATGATGACGTTGTGAAGAACGGGGATTGATGAGACCAATAAGATCAAGACCCCATTGCGAAAAAGGCCACAAATCCGCCGTAGGTTGCAAAGCTTGACTAGGGATGTGTGTAAGATTGGAATGTTGTTGACACTTGACGCATTTCTTAGTGTATTCACAACAATCTTGATTAAGAGAAGGCCAATAATATCCCAAACGTAAGATGCGTTTAGCCACAGCCAAGCCACTAAAATGTCCACCACAGATACCGTCATGGACCTCCTGGATGGCTTTAGATGATTCATGGGTTTTGAGGCACCGAAGCAAAATACCATCAAAGCCGCGTTTGTAAAGAATCCCGCCTAGAATAGTATAGCGATTAGCGCGTTGGATAAAAGATCTTCTACCATTGGAAGTCAGATCTGGAGGAAGCACCGAATGAGATAGATAATCAACAATCTGTTGATACCACTCATCCTGAGTATGGGTTGTGACAGCATGGATTGAAGTTAGTTGCCTAAGATGAGATGGTTGATCTAATCGTTGCACAGCCACATAAAGTCGCGAGTCTTCGGTGAAAGGTGGGATAAGTGAGGCTAAGGAAGCCATCAGATCTCGAATCGATTTGCAGTCATGAGGAATAGCTTGATAGTGAATTTATCGAAAGATTGAGTTGAGCAAGAACGATATCACGATATTTTGAAGGATATCATTCTTGCATTGATAGACACCCGTGACTTGATTAACGATGAGTTCAGAATCACCAAAGATGTCAATATGACGAGCGCTGAGATTAATGGCATTTTGGAGACCTAAGACAAGAGCTTCGTATTCAGCCATATTATTGGTACACTCAAAGTTCAATTTGTGTGCGACTGGGATAGGCGTACCCCAAGGAGGAATCATCACGAAACCCGCACCTCCCCTTGCACGGCATTTGGATCCATCAAAGAAGAGCTTTACTTTAAATGGAGATAGACCAAAATCAATTTGTTGGATATACTCATCGGGAATCGAGCAAGGGGGTCTTGAGTGTCCTAAGAGGAGCATCACCTAATTGATCCGCAATAACCCGACCCTTGATAGACTTTTTGCGGATAAACTCGAGGTCAAATTCTGTCATAAGCATGAGCCAACGAGTGATACGATCATTGTGATAAGGCTTTGCATGAATTGTCTTGAGTGGATTGACACTTGTGACAATATAAGTTTTGTGATTAAGGAGGTAATGACGAAGCTTAGAAGTTGCGAAGAAGAGAGCACAACATAGCTTTTCAGCTTCGGAGTAACGTGTTTCATACTCATGGAGGGTGCGACTGATGTAATAGACAGCTTGTTCTTTACCGCAAGTGTCCCGATGCGAAATCATGGCTCCCAGAGCATGGTCAGTCACAGAGATATAAAGATAGAAAGGCTCCCCCTCGCGTGGAGGTGTAAGCACAGGTGGAGAAAGAAGATAAGCTTTGAGATCATCGAAGGCCTTTTGGCAATGTTCATCCCATTCAAAATGAACATTCTTACGGAGGAGATGATGAAAAGGTTGACAACGGTCCGACAATTGTGAGATAAAACGACGCACCGATCAAGACGCCCTCGAGACTCATGAGTTGCTTTAAGTTAGGGGGGCATATCAAGGATAGCTTTTATTTTTAAGGGTCCACTTCAATACCCCTGATGGAAATGATAAAACCTAAAAGTTTACCAGTGAGAACGCCAAACACGCACTTAGCTGGATTTAGACGAAGACAAAAGCGGATAAGCCTCTCAAAGAGAGGTGCAAGGATGAAAAGATGATCCTGGCGACGTTTGGACTTACCGAGGAGATCGTCAACGTAATCTTCCACAGTTTTGTGTAAGAGATCATGGAAGATGTAGGTCATTGCTCGCTGATAGGTTGCTCCTGCGTTCTTAAGACCGAAAGGCATGACGCGATAACAAAAGGTCCCCCAAGGAGTTATGAAAGAAGTCTTATGTTGATCTCCTGGTGCGATGAGAATTTGATTATACCCAGAGAAACCATCCATAAGAGAAAGCATCTCATGACCCGCAGTTAAATCCACGAGTTGGTCGATATTAGGTAGAGGAAAATCATCTTTTGGACAAGCCAGATTAAGATCCCTGAAGTCGGTACAAATTCAAATTTTCCCAAGAGATTTAGTTATCGGTACTACATTGAAACCCATTGTGGATAATCAATGGGTTGGATGAAGTTAGCCGAGAGTAAGCGCTGCAATTCTTCTTTAACAAGAAGGGCTACTCTAGGTGCATTTTACGCAATTTTTGTTTAACTGGTTTGATGTTGGGAAGAGTAATGATATTGTGGACCACAATATCGGATCAAGTCCCGCATATCCTCATATGACCAAGCAAAGGCTTGACGATGGTTGAAAGAAAAGTGGTAAAATCTCCTAACTCCGTGGATTAAGGGATCGGCCGACCTTAATGATGCGAGGGTCTTCGAAGTCCCTATATTAAGGTCGACAAAGGCTTCGCATTGAGAAGCGTAGACGTGTCGAAGGAATAGTCTTGGGAAGATATGAATCCTCCGCCCCGTATAGGTGAGGACAGTAATCATCATCCGCACAATGGATAGTGTTGATAGTAGGAGAGTCATCTCCAACTATTTCAGGGAAGATTAACGGTATGGAAGTGGACCGGTTGTTAGTCTTATAGGCTAGCGGCCCTAAGGAAATGGTATTGATCAAAAAAAAAAAGTTAGGTGGGATGGAAATGTCATCGTCCACATCGAGTGATGCTTCTGACTTAGCGGGAGAAGATGGTTCCTCAATAGGAAGAGGCTCATCGAGAATAGTGACGGTGGCTTTTGAAAGAGGTTTAAATCCTAAACCAAATTTTTGATGTGGCATGAGAGTAGGAATGGATGTGAGGTCATGCACACCTTGCTCATATTTTCCTAGACCAAAACCCTTCCACGCGCATCGATATAGATAAGTTTTTACAAACGTGGGATTTTGTAGATAATCGAACCCTGTTAAGTAAGGTTTGGTCCTAGGAGGAGAATCTAGGCGATAATGAGGCGTATCAAGACCACCATAGATGAAATTAGTCTGTTGATTGGGCAGACCAATGGTGACGATGCGACCGAGACCTGGTTGATATTCAGGTTGTTTGTCCGGTCTACCATACTCACTAGGATTGAGATGGGCGTCGAAAGAAAAGAGAGGAAGCTCTCCCAGTGAGAAACGCTGCAATGTCTCTTCTAGATTTTGTAAATCCGGTAGTTTGGTTGTAGGTATGGAAGAAGATGAGGCCCCGTCAGGAGAAGAAGTATTTTCCTTTAGAGGGGCAGACCTTGTGGTCATGTCGCATTGTGCGGAAGGAAAAGGATCTCCTGGATGAGTATATACTTTGCCCTCATATTGATATTTTAAGCATCGATGGAGGGTGGATGGGACACAATGCATTGCGCGAATCCAGGAGCGTCCGAGGATCATATTATAGTGGAATTTTCCTTCGACAATGTAGAAGAGTTCATGAAGCAGCTTCTTACCTACTCGAATGGGTAAGACCACAGTTCCTAAAGTAACTGCTAACTGATCGTTAAATGATCGAAGGGCGAAAGGCGGGGGTGACACTACGTTCTTTGGTAACTTAAGTTGCTCAAATGTGTGCGAGGAGATGACGTTGAGTGCAGCTCCACTGTCGATCATAACGCGTTTTAATGTGGTGTTGTCGATTTGGACTGTGATAAAGAGGGGAGCCTCCAAATCCTCTGAAGAAAGAGGAGGAATTTCCGAATCTTCAAAAGAAATGGCGGTTGATGGTCTATTCAATCCAACAACCAACTCGAAGGGCTGGGGCTCATCTGAATTCACTGCGATGTGACGCAGATTATCAATCAGAGCCTGGCGATGTTGTGGAGAGGATTGGATGAGGTCAAAAAGAGACATTTTGACCGGAGCCTGAGTGAGTTGTTTCATAACACTCTCCTCAACTGACACGGGAATTTGAGCTCGAGGTGCAGCACGAATAGAGACCCGAGGTCGTGGGGCCAATGAGGAAGGAGGAACTCCTTCAGGGGCTGCAGAAATGATAACCCGTGGTCGAGATGCTGTAGATGAAGATGGATTATCATAGTGTTGGGTTCTAGTGGCGATATGGATTGTGTCAATTTGAGAAGGTGGAAGATTCATTGGAGTGGAATCACTATAGGTCTGAGTGGATCGTTGGGGCTCAGATGGGGCTAAGATGGCAGGAGATACTTGTTCCTCCTCCTCCAGCAAAAGGTCACTTTCTTCCAAAAGGTTGTTGACAACAGCTTGAAGAGCTTTACATCCCTCAGTATCATGACCCGGGGTACGGTGGTAAGCGCAAATTAGATCAGAGTTAAACCAGGTAGGTTTAACTCCTTTAGGGTTATAGGGTTTAATCGGAGGAAGGGATATGGATGAAGATTGGATAAGTTGGCGAAGGATTTCGGTGTAGAACCCGGTAGATGAAGATGAGGATAGAGGTGATGAAGGTGCCTCTTTTGCCTTAACAGACTGCCGAGGCAAAAGAACCTGCATGTTAGGTTTGACAGTCTTTTTAGGGATCATCTTATTCTTTTGGACACTTGGAGGTGCAGGCTTGGGCATTTGAGATGGAAGTAAGTGAGACATGATTGATTTTGGTGGAGGAGGAGCCCCTAAAATAGATTTTGAAGATGACGGAGATGTGACAAGTGTTGTGGTCTTCAAAGATAAAGGAGGTTGTTTGGTTGAATTTACTGATGATTTAGATAATGTCGATTTAGATGAGGAAGAAGCTCCCAAAGTAGGTGTAATCGGAGGGACATAGGACGCCCTGGCTTTTGGTAATGAAGATGATGATCCTG
Organism: Taxus wallichiana var. yunnanensis; assembly: GCA_018340775.1. Classification (NCBI taxonomy): domain Eukaryota; kingdom Viridiplantae; phylum Streptophyta; class Pinopsida; order Cupressales; family Taxaceae; genus Taxus; species Taxus wallichiana. The sequence continues at coordinate 252,209,476 of CM031238.1, read as the reverse complement.
ATAGAAGAGGTGGCGTCTTGTTAGTAGGTAAATCCACTTTTCGGGGTGTTGGTGAAGAATGTGTCAGAGAAGAAGATGATGGTTTTGATAAGTGTGTAGAAGAAGATGCCTTCTCAGCTGGATAAATCCAATCTTTTATGGGGCGTAGAGAGATTTTTGTGGGAAAGCACCAAGGGTCTTGATGGTTCGAAATATGGGCTTTCCTTTTTCAGGGATGGTGACAACTTCAACGGCATAAGGTGATTGTAACCTTTTCGGAGGAAGCAAGTGGGGAGGTACTGATGGCGCAATGTTAGATTTTGGTTGTCTCGGTTTAAGTTCAGGAACCGAGCGTATAGGTGTTGGTGCTACTTCTTTTGATTTTCCTTTAATGGGCGAAGCAGCACTAGTGGTGGAAGAAGTGAGTGATGAAGAAGCAGTTCCTTGCGAAGGGACTACTTCTGGTGCAGTAATTATGGGTGGAACTACTATAGGAAAAGAGACAGAAGAGTCAAAATCAAGACGCCTGCCGGAGTCTGCACAATTATAGGTACGTTCACCAGGGCATAGTTGCAGCGAGAATGGGAGCAACAGGTAAGTAGATGTATCGGTAGTGGAAACTCGAAGGGATGTAATTGCCTCGAGCATTGAAAGAATGTTTGACGATGAGACAGATGAGGATGACACTGTCTCGGGTATGGATGGAAGGTTAGACAAAGGAGTGGAGAGAGATGAACCCGTATCTAGCAATGTAGGAATATTCAAAGACGGGCTATCGGAAGATGGTGGAATTTCAAAGATTGCGAAGTGGAAGGAGGTTCTGATTCGGTTGATGTGTTCGCAGATGGCTTGGTTTCAGAAGAAGATTCTTCAGTAGAGATGAAGTTGATAGTATGAGTGTTTGGTTTTTGAGACTCTGAAGCATTATGATTTGGGGAGTGATTGGGAAAAGGTTGTTTAAAAACATCCAGTGCCTGATTTGGGGGAGCATTTGGGTTATCCAGAATGAGCTCGCCTTTATCAATAAGTTTCTGGACAAGATTTTTGAAAGTCTGACATCGTTCGATGTCATGACCTTTGGTTCTATGATAATGACAGAAATCATTTTCTCTATACCAGAATGGACGTTCTTGGCTTTCATCGATATTCCTAATAGGGGGAAGTTCGATCATGCGAACTTCCAACATTTTCTCTAAGATAGAGGCATATGATTCCCCCAATGGAGCGAAGGATCGAGATGATGAAGTCCCTTTTCGAGAAGATGAGGAGTCTCTTCGTGGTGTTTGATTAGAAGTATTATCGGCTCGTGATGTTTTTAATACGATGGCATTGGTGGATCCCTGATTCTTGTCTTTAGAAGGGGAAGAATTTGGTTTGGTAAACCGAGAAAAATCGGGTTTAGATTTAGAGCGAAGTTTTAGCTTCCCTTGTTCAATGGCGCGAGATTCAAGTTTGCGTGCCATCGTAAAGGCTTCTTCAAAGGTATGAAAAGTTTGGATCCTTAAAGTGGAAGAAATGTGATTAGCACAAGATCGAGTAAACAACTCGATTTGTTGGGATTGAGGAAGGGAGAAAGATAATTGGTTGATTATCCCTCTCCAACGAGCAACAAAGTCTCAATAGACTCATCATCGAATCGATTTAATGTTATAAAGATTTGTAATCGAGATCTTATGCGTGATATTTATCAAAAGTTTTCAACAAACATCCGGGCCAATTGAGAGAAAGAAAACAAGGAATGTTGAGGAATGTTATCAGTACTACCAAAGCAGACTCTGCTAGAGACATTGGAAAGGTACGGAGCATAAGCTCCCGATCCTCGACTATGAGGCAGCAAGCATGTTCAATGCTCGCAAATGTTGTTGAGGGTCCTCTCGACTATGAAACTTTGAAAATTTAGGAAGTTCCCATTGGGGAGGATAAGGCTTAAAAGCCACTGAGGGGTGAATGGGTTCATTACACACTTCTTCAAAGGAGTATGAAGGACGAGCCCCTTTTGTGGAGGCTTCCAAGTCTGCGATTTTCTTGAAGAGAATTTGAACCACGTCAGATTGAGGAGGAGGCACACTGGCATGTCCTACATAAGAAGCAAATGGTGGATGTTGTTGAGGTGTCAATGGGGGATTCATCTGTTGATTGATAGGATGATAAGAGGAATAACCAGGGTTCTCTGCGGTGACACCGTGGGGTATTTGTCATGAAGTAGCTTGTGTAGGCAGGTCGTGAGATAATAAGTGGTTGAGAAAATGAAGGTCGGATGACGGATGGAGCCTCGTGATCGTGGACTCCTATGCTTGTTGATTGAATCGGGATGATTGAGGAACATGAGTGCCGATTTGATTGGACATATTGGGGAACAAGACCTGAAAGGGGCCTTCTACTGCCGGATTAGGCATTAAGGGTGCCGATGCTAGAGGATGGGTGAAGGTCACTGCTTACTGAATATCGGAAGAAAGACCCACTAGAGGACGGGAAGCAGAACCAACCGACTATTCGGAGGGGGTTGGCTCATAAAGGGTATTGGCCTTGGGATACAATGGAGGGCATAGATGAATTAACAAAGAATATGCGGGTGCGCAGACGCATTCATTATAAAGCCTGTAGGCAGGACCTCTCGAGTAAGTAGGTCAGTGGAATATTCAAGGTAACTGCGGTGTTAGGAATAGGTAAGACTATTTGAGAACTAGTCGATATGGTTGGTGGAAGAGAAAAAGGAGGCACAGGGGCACCGCCCTTCTCCGTGACTCGAGGCAAGAGAGATGATGCAAACTGTTCTACAAAGGCCTGGGATGGTTCACGAGAATAATCGTACACTTGCTGGATTGGTGGTCCTTGATCAGATATTTGAATAGACTTGTGTACTAGGTAGTCCATAAGGGCTACCGGATTGCGATCGAGGAACGCCTGAAATTCAGGATCCCCGCGAGGAACATACTCTGAGTCAGAAGTAGATGATATTTCTGAAGGACTAGGGGAAGCTGGACGTGATGGGGTTGCTTTGGCTTGAAAGAAAGGATTATATGACCAGGATGGGGAACCAACTAGCAGCGGTCCCGAGGAAGATTTGGGGGGTGCCGAAACATCCACACTAGTGGTAATCTCGGAAGAAGAAGGAGCCAGTTGAGCCATTCTTCTAGATTGTAACCGAGTGATGACCGTCATAAACACGCAGAAAAGAAAATTGACCTAACTAATGCACAGACAATTCAAGCAGCGCAGATGATTATCTCCTTTAAGTTTTGATGCTTTTAAGAAAGAAAATATTAGGGAAGGCTTTTTAGAACAGGAACTACTCAGATAGCCAAACTAAGGATGGTTTGGGGAATGTTTGGTGAGGAGTCCCGAAGGCACTTCAAGAAAAGACCTAGACGTGGCTTGATATAGGGCCTACCCCGCACTTCACACACCGCGATAAAGGAGCTCTGCAAGCTTTGCAATATATACCGTAACTTCCGTGAATTTATAGCGCGGCCTGAGTACCGCGTAGGCTCTTCCTCTTGGATATCACTTCCAAGTAGGCGAGGCCAGGGAAGGAGTTTTGTTTAAATGCTTTATACCTAGTGATTTTGGCTTTGTGTGCAAGGGTGAAAAATAAAAATCAAATAGTGTCACTACCGATTTTGATCAATTTTCCAGCCTAATTAAAACTAGATGAGAAACATGCAGCAATGACAAAGAAAAGGTACTTTTTAAGCACTTTAAAAACGAAGTGTTTGATTTCGATGAAGACAAGTCAAACAAATTCTTTCCCAAATGCGATTAAATTCTTTTTAAGCACCAAAAATTGAAATGTTCGAATGTGATAGACAATCAAACAAAGAAATCCTAAAAAGGAGAAAACACCGTAAAAGAGAAATACCTGTAGATTTAGCTCTCCAAGGTGTGTGGACTTCAAAAAGCGCGTTGTTGAGCTCTTCCCCTCGAACAATCCCACGAACAAGCAAAGTGCTCCGCAAGAAGAGGTTAAGCAAACACCAAACAAAACCCAGAAAGATATATCCAGATAATGGTGAAATGGAAATTTCTATTTCAAGGAACTAGGAAAATTTCAAGGAAATAAAAATTTCACAAAAAGAGCAAGATTAAAACGATGAAAGGAAAATGCTCAAGCAGAACTGATAGAAATCAGTGAAGAAAAAGAACAAAGCTCAAAACTAGAAAAGAAATGAACTTGCCAATAAGGGACTTTGGTTAGGTCCCACCGGCGTGCTGAATGTAGATCAAGGATTTCGCATTGTTACTCCGTCCAAGTTAATGCACCAAACTAAACACAAAAACCCTGAAAAACTCCAATGAAATCGATACCTGATGGACAAGATCCGAAGATGTAGACGGATAAGGAGGTTGATGTAGATAAGACGGGCGCACACGAGCAATTCACACAATAGATCCGAGTAACCTGCAAGACACCAATGCTTGACAGAAAAAGATGGCGTTAAAAGATATTTGGGTGGACTACCCGAGAAGCGGTCCGGAAGCGATAAGCTTCCTCGGCGGATGTCAGTCCACGTTTTCAATTAAGTAGAGAAGCATACATGATAAAAGATGTACATATAAGACTAGATTTTCTGATTATAGTAATGAAACCGAATTTAAACAACAGACAGAAAGCTACAGAAAATAGGAAACTATGAAATAAAGCTGGATTTGTGTTACCTGTGTCCTTTTACCTGTCTGCATGATGATCGGCGTCGATTAATAAGGATCGCCGATCGATGTGATCGGGCGCTTGACTATGAAGAATCGGGCGTGATCAATAAGATCGGCGTCCGATCAAAGTAGATCACTTGATCGTGATGGGGACAAGCAAGAAGATTCAGAAATTGGAAAGTGATGGACAGAGATAGTCGACGCCTTCTCGGATGTGCAAAAGTCGGTAAGATACTGGAACAGAGTCACCAGAGGATCGATGGATACGTGCGATGTTGATGTGATAGGAGCAGAGTAACGGTGCTCCTCTCAGGGATTGATTCGGACAGGATCCGATCTCATTTGATACACTTGATGCTAAAAGATCTCTCTTTCTTACAACCTGTGTCTCTTTCGCGATCTGTCTCTTTGTCTCTCTCTGTTCGTGCGCGTCCTTTTTCGTCGTGTGTCCTTCTGTCCTTAGAACTGAGTTCTGGACTTGTATTTATAATCGGCGCCGCTCCTAAAAATCGACGCCGACCAGTATAGGTGGCGCCGATCGCAGACAGCACTCCCGAGATGGCAAAAATGATTGATTTCTAGAAAGATGAGAATTACCCCAAATACGGGAAATATCCCGCTTGGGGAAAAGGAAAAATAGGGGGATACATAGATAGAATAAATTTGGGGTAGATAAGTGATTAGGATACATGGAAGAGGTGTAATTAAATATTTAATATTTAATTACTCACCGTAAGATACAATGGGGTGAATTAAACTTAGGATAGATGTTTAAATCACAAATCGGATAATATCCCCAAGGGGATAGTGGTGACGAAACGTGCCCCGTGTTACCTAAGCAGTAAACGAATGTGAGGGACACTAAATTGAGTAACCAATTTTAAGTGTCTACATGTTGAGTTCTTGGTAATTTTGACACATCCTTCATGTTTCATCCTTCTTACATACCATGACCACTGGTGAAGAATATGCACTCTAGCTAGGCTTGATGATACCTGCCTTCAACATTTCTTGAACCATTTTCTCAATCTCACTTTTCTAGGAATATGGGTATCTATATGGTCTGATGTTAGGTGTTTGGATCCCTAGAATCAACTGAATGGCATGATCATGATCCCTAACTAGTGGTAGTCCCTTTGGAATTGCATCAAAATAGATGAGTGAGCATCAACAATCTTCTAAAGATCGGGTGGCATTGAAGACTCTATATTTTGTACTTCTATGGAAAATAACTTTGCTATAAATCCATCTACTCCTTTTCTGAGAACCTTCTGCATTTGATGAGAGCTAATAATATGTGGAGACTTAGCTACCATCCCATTCAATTGTATTGTCCTTCCATCTAAATGAAATCGCATGAACAATTCTTGGAAATTCATCTCTATAGTACCTAAGGTTGTGAGCCATTGGACACCCAAAACAATATCTGCCCCTCCCATAGAAATAGCAAACATAGGTGAGTCTAACATGTAGTCTCCCATGGAAATCTTGATACTATGGCACTTTCCTGTGCACTTGACTGTCCCACCATCCACAATCATAACTTGCATTTTGGAGATGGGTAAATAAAACAATTGAGGCGGTAGCTAACTTACTATTTATGAAGTTATGAGTACTCCCCAAGTCAATCAACACCATCACCTTCTATTTTTTGAGATAGCCAATAACCTTGAGTGTTTGAGGAGTACTAATACCTAACAATGCATGGCAAGAAATTGTAGGATGGTGATCCTCTACTTCATCTTCTCTTGGTTCCTCACCTCTCCTATAATTTCATCATCCTCATTACCTCCATCAATATAGAACAACTTATTCTCAGCACATTTGTGTCTTGGTCCATATTTTCTATCACAGTTAAAACATAATCATTTTTCTCTCTTTTCTTCCATTTGTTGAGGAGTCACCTAATTGACCTAGAAAATGAAGGGGAAGAGATACTACTGATCTCGGTGTTAATGAAAGGCAGCCTCCTACTATAAATAACTTTTCCTCCGCTCAACGTGCCATGATAATAGAATCAAAAAGCTTGAGTGGATTAAACATACGTACCTCATGCTCGATGTGGTCCTTAAGACCCCCAAGAAATAGGTCATTTAGATTCTCTTCTGGAATATTCTCCACCATTAAGGATAGGTTATGGAATTGATGCACATAATCTTTGACTGATCTTGTTTGTCATAACTTTGCTAATTGACTAAATTAGTTCTCTGAAACACTGGAACTATAGTGCAATTGCAACTCCTCGGTAAAAACTGTCCAAGTGACACCGAGACCATTCTTCTGCCTCTGAGCACATAACCATCAATACCAAACAAATTGGTCTGGTTCAAGATACAGGGATGTCAATGTCACCTTTTTTCCTGATGGTGTTTGATGTAACTCGAGAGAAGTTCTCCATTTGATGTATCCAATTCAGGATCCTTACCATCAAATTTGTGCATATCTACTTTCTAATCATCATGTTACGTGGTTACAAGTAAGTTGGATTCTGATTGGGCTAGAAAATTGATCCAACATGGTTATTGTGTCCATGATTTTGAACTAAATATCCTCCTTGGTTTATATGGGCTGGATTTAGGCCATACTTTTTACCCTTTACATGTTGCATGATATCATCCAACCGATGATTGATTTGGTCTATGTCTCCTTTAGAGGTCATCTCAGATTGTACATTTCGTAGCTCATACTCAAGTTGGCTCACCTTATGATCAATTGAGGTAAACCCTAGTGCTGAGGAATTTGTATTCACCCCTTATGACTCCATATCTTCAATCACTACCCCATCTTTATTTGGGGTTTTACCCGAAGTAACCGGATTCTTTTTTTCTCTTGTGGAAGGCCCCGCCATGATGTCAAACCTTAGGATTTAGGGTTTTGATACCAATTCAGTCAAACAAGAAAAAACACAGAGAAGATACTAATATTATTTTTTGAGATCTTTCAGAAAATGTAAAGAACTTGAAAAAATCCACAATTTGCACCCTAGGGAGCAATTTTATGAATAACCCTAAATTTGTAATAACTTGTGAAAAATAAATCAAAAAAGTCTGAAATTTTCAGAACATTACTTGAAATGTTTTACAACTCTGGAAAAAATATCTCCCACTAATTCGCTCCGATTCACAATATATGGCGGAAACAAAAAATTAGGTTTTTTGCCCTAATTTTGCCAAGATCGCAGCTCCGATACCCTTGTAATGAAATTACTAGTATAATTCAGATTATGAGAAACAATAAAACACAATATTTCAAAATAATGATCTCAATATGCAATTAGAATAGCTTCGCCACCTCGAGGGGCAACCTCCAAACCATATAGTAAGACTCAAATGCTCAAATGATAATGAAATACTACCTTGATCCCCTTTATATACTATTCATATGCTATGGCCATCACCAAGGCTGACCTATTAAGCATGAGAAAGTATAAATGATATAATAAAATGATATGGTAAGCCACATGTCGGATACTCATATCCTAATACAAGTAATAGGTTAAGGGCGTAGCGATGGATTATTATTTATGTGTTTTTTAAGGGTAAATAGTATGAGATGGATATTATGAAATTTATCCTTGGTTTTATTTTTGGATTTTTTGTAGTAATGTGGAAAGTGAAAATAAAAGTTTTTATGTGGTGATGGTGTATGTTTAAATTTTATTATGGCAAAATTTTAGGTTTATTATTTACTGAAGGATGTGTATAATGGTAAGGGGATAATTTATGGTTAAAATTGATGTATTAGGTGAAAAAGGAAATTTTATTATGGTGGGTGTGATTAATAATACGTAAGGAGGGGGATATGATCAAAGGTCGATGATGTGTATTTTGAAAAATCGAGGTTAAGCGGTTGTGGTCAAAATGAGTGAATGGTAGATGTATGATTTAATTATGAATATTAGTGTGAGGGTTATTTACTAGTTTCGACAAAACACTCAAATAAGCACAATCATGTAAACACAACCCTAACTAGTCATGTGGGATTGCAACTGAACTATAGCTCACTTTCAATACCACACACCGACAACATTGCCACAAATTGGATCTCCACCTATGTGTCAATGTGTGATCAGCTAGTGAGTGATCTTGGGAAGTGCGGCCTCCTTGCACTATAGTTCGATATGTGGCCAAAAGAGGTACCTATTCTAGGTTGACAAGCTCTCTAGGGGTGTCCCCGATATACCTTGTGGTACATTGGGCCCAAGTCCGTATTGTAAGGATGTTTTCTAAGGCTTAGGTTTTGGGACATGGAAGCCCCTCACTTCACATCACTCTTAAAACAAGCAAGTGCTTAGCCGAACGTATGACTCTCCAAGAATTTATATACCCCGTCGGAACACGGTGTGTGTCTACTTACGTGGAGGTGAATCTTGTGGTCATGAGACCCCTAGGACTACAATAAGTGCATGGATGTCACTTCCACGTCACGTTACCCCCTTAAAAAAAAAAAGGGTGGGAAGACTAACCACTTTTGATCCTCAAGATTGTCCTAGGATGCGAGAGGAGAGCATACACGGTGTCGTCTTTGGGTTCAAACAATCAACACAAAAACTTACAAAAGGACACACAAAATTAGAATTCATATGATAGGGGCCTTCATAAGGGAACTTGTAAAACAAAAGGATTAGTAGTCTTAGTTTATTTAATATCCTGCAACCACAAATGTTAGGCAATATTATTATTATTTTGATCGAATGGTAAAACCAACGAGTTTCCCCTTGTTTCTATGATTTTCCTGCAAAAACATAATGTTAGATTCAAGAAAAAGTGCACAAGAACCAAAATGTATTATCTATTGATGAAAACAAAACCAAAATAGTTAATAGTATATACGCATTACTACAGGTATAAATGTGTTGTTTTAGATAACAAACGTGTTGTTATACAACAAGAGCGCCAAAATAAAGTCTAACGTGACAATCCCACAAAATTGATGTCAATAAGCACAAACGCACTATTTCGGGAGTCAAATGAGCTAAAAGTGAGAACAAACGCATCGATACTTAGATAAATGCGTTGAACCATGCACAAATAGAATGTCGGTATAAACATTAAATGCGTTAAAAGTCGATAAATGTGTTGATATTGTTCGAAAGTGTCGAACCGAAACACGAGATAGTGTATCGATATTTAAATGTGTTGATATGTTGACAAGCGTGCTAAAAGGTAATCAAACACGTCATGGGTTTCCCAAACACGCTGAAAGGTGCCACTGTAACTGTGAGAGGTTAGTACTTCCTACAAACACATTGTTTGGGTATACACGTTGTTTCGAGGATCGAACGCATTGTTTGAACATATGTGCTGAAATGGCACAAAGTCACGAAAAATTCAAAATTTTGAGTCTAAATCTCATTGAAAATTTCTGAAATTTTGACAGTTCGCTTTTAGTGCTAAATGCTACTAATTTCAATCAAAATTTAAGGGTGTAAGCCCCACATGGTGGGCGCCAAAAGGTAGAGGAAAAATTGTGTTAGCATGCAACCATGAAATGACTTATGAAACCAATTCAAAACAAGATCTAACACAATAGTTCATCTACCTCAGATTGAGAAGAGATAAAAGGGGAAAAGTTATATACATGTACTTACCTACAAGTGAAATCCTCCTCCTTTGATGGCTTTGATTTGTTCCTTGATTTTCTTGTTAGATAGTATGAGAATGCTTCAGATATTTGGACCAATTTCAGCAGCACATCCCCTTGATCAAATGATGAATTAAGCTTGATAGAATGCTATGAAGAATGCTTGGCTTGCTTGAGAATTTGGTAGCATAAACTTGTAATTGTTCTAAGGTGCTTGCCATGGAGGGTGGCACCTCTATTTATAGCTAGAGGAGGCAAAAATAAATGGTTGATATCTTGTCATGGTGGATTAGATCAATGGTTGAGAATGGATGAGAGGGGAGGAATTTCTAGATGTAGAAAATTATAGATTTCATGAGAATTCTCCATTGAATTAAAAATTCAATGGAATAGTGTATTTTTTATTTGAATTTTTGAAAATGGGAGGGAAGAATAGATAGGCTTCTAGAAATAGAAGCCTCTAGATTTAGAGGGTCATTTAGCATGTAGTTAGGTGAGATTAAGTATGTTTAATGAGGTGATTAGATGAAGAGGATAGGCATAAAGTGGGTATATGGTAGGTGGTAGGTGGGTGACTATTTTTTAAATTGTTAGAAAATAATTAATGAGGATTAGTTAGTGTGGCAAATAAAATATTAATGATGTATTAATATTTGTAAAGATGTAATGGGATTATGGAATGGTGAAAAATAATAATTGAAGTATAGTTATATAATAATTAATGAATTTTATAATTAATTATTATATGGTTGATAATGGGGATGGGTTACTATAGTATGATGATCATATTATTTGATAAACGACCATGTCAACATTTTGCATGTCTACAATATGTAAATGAGTAGAAGAGAAAGTGGCATGATAACCATGATCGAGAGAAGAGATAACTGATGGAGAAGTGTCAATATGTGCAACCAAAAAGTCAAGGGACCCCGAGGCGGGGAGTAGGCACTGAGTGATATACATAGTTAGCTAAATATTTAACTACCTTTGTGTCGTGTTTGGGTAGAGGGTTGTTGAAGATTTTGAGCTTATGATTTTCATTGACATGTGGAGAAACTGTAGGTTCTGAAGCTCGATTTTACCACTATTGATTAAACCTTGAATGAGGAATCAAAATCGAAAGCAACGATCAGTGAAGTGTCATATGCACTGCGATGATAGTCACAATGGGAATTTTCATCAAAATTACATCCTTTTGGTTGAGATAGATCTACTTGTAGTGGCGAAGGCAATGTAATGAGGTTACTATCGACAAGTTGTGGTAGTAAAATATGTGGAGGTACACTAAACTTAGTGAATATACGTTGATGTGGTTGTGATTGAAGCTCCTTAGTAGTAGATATTGTGTTGATGGTAACTTTTGTGTCTATTGGTTTAGTTGTAGATGGTTTAAATGTTGACTTATTTTGAAAATGTGTAGAGGATGATGCTTGCTCTTGGTATTTAAGATTTCCTATAGCTAAGAGCTTGGTTTCATGAAGCTTAAGAGTATGACAAAGTTGATTGAAAGAAGGAGAGGTCTCAAAGAGAAAACTCTCCGGAGAGGGGGTAAGAGACTTTGAATGAATAAATCCTGAAGCTCAGAATCCGTAAGAACATTTGACATCTTAGCTAAGTTGTTTTTGTAACACAAGACATAATCCACTAAGTGTTCATTAGATCCTTGTTTAAGTTGTGCAAGTTGAGCATAAGATATCTTAGAGCCAATGTTGATAGAGAAATGTGTGAGAAAATCATCAGCTAAATGTGTGAAAGATATTACCGAATGGACAGGTAGGTCATAAAACCAACGCATCGCATAATCTTGTAAACCATGCGAAATAGCTTAGCGAGTATGGTATGATCATCTACATAGTCCAAGCATGCTACATGAAAAGCTCGAGATTATCTTGTGGGTCACCATGGCCTTTAAAGATGGGCAACTTAGGAGAGATGAAATTAGGTGGAAATGGATAGGTAGATATATTAGGTGAAAAAGGAGTATGCAGCAGTGAAGTAGAGTCTAAAGATGGCAAGGCACGAGAAGTAGCAATCTAGAGCTAACGAATTTGGGTTTGCAAGTCTTGATATAAAGAGTTTAAATTAGGAGTATTCAAAGAAGATCCAAGCTACATATTAGGTGTACTAGGGTGAATGATGGGATCGATAGTAGTAGGAATGGAAGTTGAGACATAAATAGGTGGGGTGGAGACCATGGGAGCCGAAGAAGGAGCAACTATAGAGGCATAAGCATCACGAGCATTCTTAACAACAATCAAAGCATGTAGGACATATGGAAGATGAGCGAGATTATCACATAACACTTTTTGAAAATCACTAAGTGTATTTAATTGATCTTGGTCAACATTGGTATCTTCCTCATAGGAATTTTCACTACCAGAGGCTTCTATTTCGTGAAGAGGAACTTGGTGGGATGAATCCAAAGGATTCTCAATTATAATCTATGCAAGAAGTAGGGATATCAACCATTGGTTTGGAAACCCTACAGGTGAATGAAGGATCTCACAATATTGAAAAGACCCAAAATGACCACTACAAGTGACATGCATACGAAGAAAAGGCCCAAAGAGAAAATGTATTCAAAGATCGGGTTCACCAAAATGATTATGCTAAAATGTTAAATCTTAGTCTAATATGATGTTATAAAAAGTAGTAAATAACAACTAAATAAATAAAGGAAATGACCCAAGTAACTAAGTAAATAGAAATGTGAAACCATAATATGTAAGAGGGGTTAGGAAGTCCTTAGTTGATTCGACGAAGGTGTGGGACTCAGTATTGCAGTTAAAACCAGGTGAACATGAGGAGGAAATCAGTAACAACCACTACACCAAAATCTCAAGGCATTAGTGAAATTCACACATGAGGATCATAACATCCCACCACGCTTCCGTAGCCTAAACCCCGGCTAGATTTGTGCCCGTATAGTGGGACCCCACCCTGCCCTATATGAGCCCCGGGTGAACACTGTAATGCCGGCGTAGCTACCCGTGTTGGGACTTGAACACAGGTGGTTGCTCACGATACCAAATGTAACAAATCGTTACACCAAAACCTCGAGGCGTTAGTGAAATCTGCACATGAGGATCATAACGAAATAACCACACAAAAGTCTATGAAATTATAGATCAGAGCTCTCTGACCGGACTAGGGCACTTGGAAAGGGATATGGGTCCTGTGGGTTCCCTGGTCTAAGATCTAGGTGCCTTGGTCTATGGAAATAGTCCAAAACCCCCTGTAAGGCGTCGTTGGATGTTCAACTATAGTTTCTTCCTTTCACACTAGTATCATTGAACTACACCGAATGTGTCGTTGTAAGACCTGTAATAAATAATCACTTACAAAACCCTAGACAAAACATCAAAACCCTAAAAAATAAATATGCATATGAAGGGGTCAGACTGTCCTCACTACTACAATGGTGGACTTACTAATTGAGTTTTGCACTACATCTCAGACCCAATCTAGTTCTAGTTGTGTGTGTGCAAAATGTACCCTAGGTTGCTCTTGTGTCAGTCACACTTTGTAAAGTAGTGAGAAAATAACTAGATGCAGAATGTAGTAAATGTGTGCATGGAAACAATAGACTCCCCTCCTATGAAGTGTGATGCAGATGAACCACCCTTGTGGTGGAGCTAGATAGATGCAAATGTAGCTTTATATGCCTTTGATGGATGTAACCTAGATGGTGATAGTAATTTTTAGTGTTTGGTCCCTCATTATGGTCACATAACTTTATATTTATATGGTTCTCTTGTTATAATTTCGTAATTAACCCGAAAAGGCCAACCACCAAAAAGATAGAAAGTTCAAACAGCTATAAAGTGCCCAAAAGGTGAGAGTAAAGTGCAAAGAGGATCAGGGCACCCCATAGGGGACTAGGGCACCTAGGGTGCTCCAGCGACATAGGAAAGACACATAATGACAAAACAGACTAGGAAAGTGTAGATGTAATATCGAAAATACGACATCAAGCAATGTAAAAATGGCCAAAGACATGGGTTAATTATTACTCTTTTCACTTAAGAACCATATGAATAGTAGTATGAGACCGAGACTAAATATTGACTCAAAGTGCATGATTTAGTGACTACAACTATGCAAAACCCCAAGGCCTAGTCATGCAATTCATGGTGGTGGTGAAGATGCATACCTATTTGTGAAAAAGTGATGATTGGAAATGATGCATAAATGTGTCCTAGATATTTTAGCAAAATTTTAGAGTCTCATGATGAGATGTTTGCACGATATTGTGTTTTAACCAAAATAATCTTATAAAAAGTATGTTTTCTAGCTTGATATGAGAAAAATGTACTTGTTTGACACGTGCAAATTTTGCATGGGAACCTAATGCTCAAGGATTATGGAGCATGGAGATAATAAGGTTTTAGATTTATAATGAGGTTAAATAAGGCCCTATCTTTTATGAACGAATTTTAAGAAGGTAATAAGGTCAAAACCCTTCTAAAATCCTTGTTTGATAGTGATGGAGGAAAAATTATTTGTTTGGGCTCATAATGGATTGGATCATCAAATTTTATGATTGGATGATGGAGAGGACTCTCCATTATTTCATATGGTGGTGGTTTCATGTCATGACACTTAGTGGGGCCCACTCAAATGTCATTATTTTTAGGATTTATGGGATCATTGATACATGTTTGAATTCATTTCACATCTTGGTGGGGTGATTTAATGACCTGCATAGGTCAAAATAGGTTGACTATTTTTTTGGGCTAAAAGGACAATTTTAGCAGTCTTGTGAATGGAAGTGTTTGAGCACTTTGGATTTTTGATTAATTATTATAAGCCTAAAGGTGTTTAAACATCTCATGTGACATGTTTCATATTTTGGTTGAGCTTTGAAATTGTGTTGAGGTGGCATGATTGTGGTCACAAGTTGACCCACTTTGACTAGTTCAGGACAAAGTTGGTCTCTTGGGGAAATTGTTCTAGAAGACCAATATATTGTCTTAGATGAAAATTGATATCCATTTTAGAGTGAATGCAGATGATTTTTGTTCCTATTGAGTGTATTTATATTTCTTGAATGGGTTAGGAAGGGTGCAAGCAAGTTTAATTTCCAAAACTAGTTCTTGGAGAATTCGAGTTTACTTAAGAGGAGAATTGGTTTAATTTTATTTGTTGGGTGCTTCATGATGTATAGAATTCTTATATGTGTTCTACATGTCATTGGATTTCCAATGAGTGGTTATATGGCATAATTGAGTTGATTTGGTGTGACCTTGGGTACCTGCCTGATGAAGACAATTTTTTGAAAGTTCTTGATTTAAGCAAGAAACAATCCTACTGGCGATGTTATGTTGAATTTTCTTAGTGCATAGTTTCTTAAGATGATGGCTGATGTTTTAAGTTTTTGTTTTACATATGTGAAGCCTTTTGAGGTATGACATAACTAGATTAAGGAGGTCTTGAAGTGCTCGATGAAGGAGAAATTGCTTGTTTTGAGCCTAGTCGAGCTTACTAGTTATCTTGTTGCATTGCCGACATATATGGGTCCGTGTTGATGCTTTATATGAGTATGTATGTCTATTTTTAAGTAGGTTTTACTAACCTCTAATGGTCATGTCTGACATTGTTATTTTTTTCAGTTGATTCATGTATAAAAGTGTATGTATAGTTAGTTTTTGAACTAGTGTTGTAAGAGGAAAAAGTGTGAGCTAGGTGAGAGAATGAAATAGGTTTGAAGGAAACAGGACAGAGTTGAGAGAGTGTGTAAATGTTTGAGGAGTTTTAAATACCTATTATGCAAGATTAATTTTCCAAATCATTCCATGTTGGAGTAAGTTTGATCGAAATATAAGAAGGGAAATTGAAGAGGGTATGTTGGTGTATGAGATGAATTTTGTGATCACTATCAGTTGTGTAAGCAATATATTGTTAGTGGTATTCCGTTATCAAAACTTGTGTGATAAGTAATATTCATAAAATCCCTTTATTGTGAGTAATATCAACAAGGGTTCTATGGGTTGGTGCTCCTTGTGGGGTTGGTGCCTCACTAAAAAAATCTTGTGTGATGAGTCATATTCATACAAGTCTTTTGGTTTGAGTAATATAATCAAAATTTTCAGTGGGTTTTCTTCCCCTTAAGGGTTTCCCACTTACATATTGTGTCTTGTGTACTCTCTCTTATTCATATTTATGTTGATGGTTGCTTCATATTGATTAAACTTAAGTTAATGCATCGTTGAATATTAATGTTTAACCTAAGCTTAAGTGATTAAAGGTAAAATTTTGAAGGACTGATTCAACCCCTCGATCCATTGTAGGCTCAAAAATTGGTATCAAAGAAGGTGCTTTTGGAGAAGTTTAATCACTTGAAAGGATATCCTTTAAAGAACTAAAATGGTGAGTCTACAGAGTGACACTTCTTCAAGCAATGTACCCTTGTTTCATGAGATAAACTATGCTTGTTGGAGTCTCGGGGTGAGGACTTACATCATGTCCTTATCGTTTGATATTTGGAAATCTATGTTGGATAGATATATTGTTCCTCAAACTCCTCCAACATCTGATGTAGACAAGAAACTTAGTAGTGACAACTCCAAGGCTATGAATAGAATCATGTGTGGTCTAGCTAAACTTGAAATTGTGAAGGTCATGCATTACACATCAACAAAGGAAATGTGGGATAAACTTGAGGTCATTTATGAAGGATATTCTAAGGTAATAATAGGTAAGCTCAAAACTTTCGGGAATCAGTTTGAACGCTTAAATATAAGTGAAGAGGAGTTTATTGCTTCATATTTTCTTACAGTTGATAAGGTTGTCAACTCCATGAAAGGACTATGTAAATAAGTGAAGGAAGAAGTGGTGGTACAAAAGGTATTAATGTCTCTAACTCCCAAGTTTTATTATAAATTGTATTCCGTTGAGGAAGTCATTGATTTAAATCTCTTGACAATTGATGAGTTGCATGGAACCTTGAGTCCATGTGAGATGAGGGTTAATGACTCTAAACTAGTTAAGAAGGAGATTGATTTTAAGAATAAAATGAATACAAATGGCGAGAAGGCTAAGTATGATGATGTTACTCATGAGATTGATGATGAAGAAATCTTTGTAATGATTGTTAGAGGACTGAAGTTTCGATTAGGTATGTATAAAGGGAAATTGCCTTTCAAATGCTTAAATTGTGGTAAGATAGACCATCTTGATAACAAATGTCCTCACAAGCAAAAGGAGGAAGATCATGATGAGCATGAGCATGATGAATACCATGACAAGAAGAATCATAGGTTTGACAAAGGCAAGAAGAATTTCAAAATATTTGACAATAAGGAGTTTAAAAGAGTTTTTACTTAAAGGAAGGAGCTTGTTCATATGAAGTAAGTAGTGAGAGTGGTATCTCGATTCTGATTCTAATCTTAAAATGGTGATACTTGGAGATGAGGTCTTGTTTGTGAAAAAGGATTCCATGAGGTCTACAAGTGATGGCTCCACACTTTGTTGGGTGATTTCATATCGAGAACCTTACAGGGACTTTGAAGAAGAAGAAGAAGAAGAATAAGACTTTGAGGTTGAATTAATGTGTGTTTAGATTGAGCTAAAGCGTCTAAGAAAAACAACAAGAAGTTGACATCTCAATTCAATGAATATGAGGAAAATATTCAAGACCTAGAGGAGAAACATTGGGTTGTGATAGAGAAGCTTGATGAGACAATCAAAAGGCTATAGATGTAGATGAGTTCCATGACTCTAAGCTTCTAATCCAAGGAAGAAGAGGTGATTCTTCTTAACGGATAATTGTTTAATGCAGTTAGCAAAGCTAAGTCTTTTAAGAAATTTGAGAAGAGTGCCAATGATATTGATGATCTTCTTGGAACTCAAATGTCTGTAGGTGAAAATATATGTTTTTGGTTTAAATAATACCTCAAAGGTAAAGAGGTGGATCAAGAAGACATTATTACAAGCAAGAATATTGAAGGACCGAGAATCAAAGAAGAGAAAAGGGAGAGAAGTGTCAAAGACAATGTGAAGACAAAGTCAATAAGGAATTCTAATGTGTTAAGTTATGAGATATCTTTTAATGGCTATTGTTTCACATGTAATGTATTTCGACATAGGGAAAAAGAAAGTAAGAAGTTTGTTAGAGATGATCATCCATGGAGGGATATCGAACGAGCAAATCAAGGAATATGGTTTGTTATAATTGTCAAAAGAAGGAACACGCTACCAAGTATTGTCTATATGAACCTTCGGGTCAAGATTGGAGAAATGAATATTTCAGAGGTAAGAATGATGTGGTGTGGTTTAGTTGCAACAAGATTGGACATATACCTAGGAATTGTTAAGGTTGTCAAAGGAAATTCATGAGATTTCATAACCCTATGGTACAAAATAAGATACAAAACAAATCATGGGAGCCAAGAATGAAAAATATATTTCCACCAAAAGTAGATATAGAAGCAAGACATTAAGATTCTCAAGGTACATATAAGAAGGAGGAAAGAGGTGAGTTTCAAGTGTCAAAGAGGGCTTAGGACATCTTCAAGTCACTCTTCTAGATTCATTTGAAGATGGATGTCTCTAATAGGATTTTTAGAGGCATATTCATCCATATGAAGCATTTTGAGAAGGGGGGCATGACTAGTTTAAAGTATGATGCTATAGGATTTGTTTTCATGATGTAAAGGTATGTGTCTTATGCTCTTGAAAGATTTCAATATATCTTGAGGATGTTTGAGACATTTTCATGATGCGAGGATACTTGATTCATATGTTAAGTATGTCAAGTGTGTGTATGCTTCATGGAGACACTATGAAGAAGTTTGAAGTGTACCTAGGTATATATCGACACAAGGAGAGTTATATCATTTTTTTACAAGTATGTGAGAAACTTCGTTGAGTCTACATCTTTGGGTAATTTTTCTTTTATTCATGTTTGTAATGTCCCTAGATTATTTATGCATCTCGAGAAGAAGTGTGGAGCAACAAAAAGTATCTCTAGATTTGTGAGATTCAAAGAGGTAAGTCTTTTTGTTGATAAGCATGGTTTCAGGCTTATACATGGTTGTTTGGGGCCTATTTCAAGAAAGAGTTTAAGAGAAACATGATGTTTGTTGTTTTTGTATGTTTGAAATAAGTGAGTGCAAGATAATGGTATGCTCATTTCTCCATGTTCACATTTGAGGTCTTTATTCTTATAAGGATGGTTAAAGACATATTTTTAATGATGAAGACAAGTGAAGGGTTTTATATGCAAGTTTGAGATCATTTACAATTGTGTGAAGAAGATGAAAATGTCTCACAGGAGGTCCTCAAAGATCAAAATGAAGTTCTTTAGTTGATAGCTACTATTTAAAATCATGTGAGTGGATTTACTAGAACTATATGTTGTGTTATCAGTCCATGAGTCATGCCTGAGGTGTCTCCAATGTGTGTATGCATATTAGAATTGATATGGATCTACACAATGCATGATTAAGATCTATGAAGAAAAACAAAGTGAGTTCTTCATGATTGACAATCAAGGTCCTACAATTTGTATGTGGTCATTAAGGTCTGCAATGGTGTCTCAAACAGGTATGTGAAAGTTCATATGGGTTGCAGGATATACAATCTTAAATGATTTTGTGCATCTTGATATAGGTCCATGGAGTTTTTTTATAAGCTTCAAGCCAAGGTATGGTTCTGAGTCTCATTACTTGAAGTGGTTACAATATTGCAAGGGCTAGTATATAGTGTTTTGGTATCTACATGAAGGTTTCATGGTGTTCCCATATGAGTGCATGTGTTGAGGGGGATCTTGAGTGACTATTACCCTTCAAATGAAATGTAAGGTATGTTTCAATATGTGTATGATTAATTTCATGCTCTATGAGTAGATGATTGGACTTCATCGAGGCACTTATAGCATAGCATATTGTACATTGTAATGGTGTGCTACATGACCGTGAAAGCTTCTTGAGGCGTGGGAGAGTTGTCTATGTGAACTTCAAGTAGGTGTTTTAGGTAATAAGAAATCCTAGTAAGGAAATATGATAGTATTTACAAACATAATTGGTTGGATTATGTATCTTAAAAATGTCTAATATGTTATGGTGGACTATGTGAACAACATGCTACAAGTATGTGAAGACTCTATGAAACAAGAGGAAATGGTATTGATCTCCTATAAGGTGTCCAATATGCTGAGTGAGATTGTTTGACAAAGTTCTTGAGTATTTTCAAGCCTTATTATAGAGGGATAAATGTATGAGTCAAAAAGTCGTGATAACATGAGAAAAAGGCAATGTTCACTAGAAAGTTTCTTTAAGATTGTCGATATGATTGATTCATTTTCATGACTTATGATCAATATAACATGACTTTGATTTTTTTCATTTAGTTAGATTGAGATGATGTGAACCCAAGATTAGCTATAATGAGGTGTCTCATATTGTGTATGGTCTTCTAGAGCAAGGATAGGTTGGGCCAAATTGTAATAATAAGGTCGAGTCTTAGAGATCTCGGACCTAAAAATGTGGACAAATATTTAACAAAATTTTCTCCTTGTTTTAGTATCCATCAACTAAGATAGATAAATAAGGTGCTAGAAATTATGTGTCACACTTATAATTATTGTTGACATGAGTGAATGACTTTATCAGCATATTCCTAGGGGACTACTACGTTTCCATGATGAAAAGAAGTAAAAAAAAAATTCAAAGAAGAAAATGACAAGTTTGTAAGTCTAAATGATGAGTTTGGTTGATGTTTCCAACCAAGAGGTGATCATATTATGTTGAATACGATGGATATCATGTGCTACATGTATAATTTTTCATTAATTTAAAAAGGAGGAGAATAACTAAGTGGTTTTCCATCAAAGACAAAGGGGGAGATTGTTGGCATGAGTGTTTTTTATTGTTGTCATCGATGTAAAATCTCAATAATGACAAAGAGGGTGATCTAGGGGAGCTAAAAGATGCTTGATATGATGGTGACATATATAAATAGATTGTGGCATGATGGTGAGGATGGAAACAGTGAGAATGGTTCGGCATAGTAGGCCTAATCAAGTGACCTAGTTATCTAGGTGATAGAGCATGATAGTTTGAGTTGCGTGGTGGCTTGAGGAGGGTTGGTAGAGGCTTGGAGAGCATGATTGGGGAGCGTTGATACACTCATGTGTGTGTCTCAAAGTGCAATTACGTGTTTAAACATGGTTTACATATGTTCATCTAGACCTAGTCTATGTCCTTGGAGACCAAATGGACCATGAGAGGGAGTTACAAGGCCATGAGAGCTCATGGAGGCATGAAAGGGTGTGATACATGTTATCTCAAGTGTGTTAGGTCCTTTTTGTGAGCTTGGAAGTAGAGGTATGGTGTTTGTCTACTTGGTTCAGGGTCTAAACTAGACATAATCTTAGTGTTTGGAGGCCTAATAAGGCATGATAGTCACTTATAAAAGTGTTTGAGCCCTTGGAAACACTCATTAAGGTATATCAAGATTTACTCATCATGTAGAGGTAATTTGTAGTTATTTTTGCATGGTTTTGTTATCCATTTTTACCCCTTGGCAAAAATGGACAACTCGGGAGAAATTGAACTTTGGCAGTTGATTAGGATTTCAATGGAGAATCTGAGTTGTTAGGTATTTCCATGTTTTAAAACATTTTCAGTTGGTTTTGGGGCATTTGGGATCATTTGGTGTAAGTTCCCTCTTCTAGGCTTCAAAAGATTCATCACTTAGTCAATTTTGAGAAAAAATGAATAAAATTAGATAAAGTTGGCTTTGGGATATTTTACTTCATTTTCTCTAACTCCTTGTTTCAAGAAGAATTCAAAAAGTTAGATAAAAATGGGAAAAATGGGTCTTTGCGGTGTAGTGCGGCTCCAGTGGGTCGGATGGAACTAGGTTGGGTGGAACAAAGGTTCCCGCCCTCGCCTTATGGTTGATTTACAAAGGAAATAAATGCGTCCTTTATAAAGCGGATCAGCGATAGGTTTCGGGCCTAAAGGGCCAATAAGGAACATGGAGACCGCAAGAACTTAGTTCCCGGAGGCCGAGAAGCCTCGGAATCAAAGTGCAGAGGGACACAAGGGCCCGAAGAGGGTGAAAACACTTACGGTTAAATGATGAAGCTGAGGATGGCTCAACAAACTCACCGAGCGGTGAGAAATTTAATGCAGGTGGGTTAACCCATGGAGAACATAGGGTCACAGGGAACAAGGGAACAAGTTCCTGTATTGGCGAGGGTCCAATCAACAAAGAAGTCGTAAATTCCAAAACAAAAGGTGGAGGTAGGAGTTATAAGGTATGGGTAGTGTGGGTATTTCGGGCCCATAATGAACTCGAACCCCGGCCACGGACCAAGTTATTCCTGTGGCCATTAAAAATCAAAAACAAAACAAATGATGCTCAATATACTACGGATTGCAAAGACAACTTGGGAACTAACCCGAAAAACTAGGTTTTGATAAAATTTGACACCCCCTATCCGCATGGGCATATCTCCCTCCCATATTATCCATTTTTATAAAATTTATATCAATGGATTCATATTTTTACATACTACATCATGAGAACAAAAAAATAGATATTTTATGGGAGTAGGTGGCTAAAAATGCAAAAACAAAACTCTTCCGCTTTGAATGACCACTTCCATGTAGTTTAAATGCAATAAATAAAGACTTGGGTGCAAATTTATTCTTCCACAAGCACGAGTACATGAAGGGATGGGTTTTACAAGGTTCTCCATGCTTTTTAGGTCATTCAATGCTCTTTGTTGGTGGTTGAATGCAAATTTTGAGTTCCCTCTCTCTCTCATTCATTCTTCCTTATATTATAAAGAGATCTCATTTTGTAAGAAGGTTGGACATTTTTTGATGTTGCTCTATCTTCTTCTCAACTGGGTGGATGTGTGAGCTCCAAGCCTTCAATTCTGATCTTTTTAATGGTGAATCATGCCTCTTTCCTCCATTATGATGTATTATGCAAACTTATGGAGAAAAAAAATCAATGTCTTGTGATTATTTCTCTATCCTAGCTTGGTTTCTATTACTTTTCTTGCCTTTCTTCATTCTTTCAAGTATTTTGTGCATTTCTATTCTTCTCATTAAAATTTCAAATGATGTTGTGCTTTTGAAAATGGTGTGTTGATTGTGTGTATGGATGCTCTGTCCATCCTCTCCATCTCTATTTCCCCATTTCATGCATTTTAGATTGTCCAACACCCCCTTTTCTTAGTGTTATCACCTCTTTAGTGTATAATTTTCCCTTTACATGCTCTCTCTCTCCCTGGTCCCTTGGAATTGATAGAATAGGAGTAGTTAGTTTCATTTCCTTCATTAGGAGTAGTTTAGTGCTTAGATTAGGTAGAGGAACCAACCTTCTCTAGAGGTCCATCTCAAGTAGCAAGTCCCACAACTTGAGACATGGTCCAATGTTACACAAAAATATTGATTTCTCATCCACATTCATATGACATATCGGAGGGTGCTTTTTTTTTTTGTGATAACGATTATTGTGGTAGTTCATTTGGTTGTGAGCTAAACTATACAAAAACACAAGGCCTAGTCATGCAAGTCATTGTGGTGGTGAATATGTAGACCTATTTGTGGTAAATTGATGAATGGATATCGTGAGAAAATTTTTCCTAGAGGTGTGAGAAAAATTACAAAGTCGCATGATGAGAATTTTGTAAGATATTGTGTTTTGACCAAAATAGAGTTCTAGAAAGCATGTTTTCCAACTCAATATGAGCAAAATTGACTTGGTTGACATGTGTAGCATTTTCATGGGAACATAATCCATTAAACGATGATGAATCATATGGCTAAGAGGGTTTCGAGTTGGAATGAGGTTAAATGAGGCCCTATCTTTTATGAAAGATTGTTAAGAAGGTAAGAAGGTCAAAACCCTTCTAAAACCTAGTTTGATAGCGATTGAGGAAATTTCTTTTGTTTGAGCCTAGAATGGATTGGATCATCAAATATGATGATAGGATGATGGAGAGTACTCTCCCATCTTTCATATAGTAGTAGTTTTAGGTCATGACACTTAGTGGGTCCCAATCAAATGCACTTGTTTTTAGGAAAGAATGCTTTACTATTATGATTTCCATTAGACCACGTGACTAATCTAGTTTTCTGATATCTATTGGAGCAGTGCTACATGTATGAATTCATTTTAGATCTTGGTGAAGTGATTTGATGACCTGTATAGCTCAAAATAGGTTGGCTGGTTTTTTGGGCTAAAAGGTGGTTTTAGTAGTCTTGGTGAATGGAAGCACTTAAACACTTGTGGGATTTGTGATGAAGTATTATGAGATTGGATATGTTATACAAATTTAATGTGACATGTTTCATGTTTTGGTTGAGCACTAAAAGTGTGCTAACGTGGCATGGTTGAGGTCACAAGTTGACCCAGTTGGACCGGTTTAGACCGAGTTGGTCTCTTAGAGCAATTGGTCCGGAAGACCAATTTATTGGATTAGATGAGTATGGATATACATTGGATATTTTTAATACTTAAATTGCACTAACTATCCTCTTTCCCGTAAATTGATGACACTTCGTCAATGAACCACTATTGTTCTCTATCATCGTTAATTAATTACATTTCACTAATTAATTAGCCCTCCTATCATTCAGGATGTCGATTAACAACCTTTCGTTAATTAACGTTCACTTCTACCTAGGTTAATTAATTATTCTTAATTAATTACGACCACTAATCTAAATCAATAAATCACCATTTATTGAACCAATTCCTCTCTTAAATCTCCCAAATCATACTAACTTTCTTCTAAAAGCTTCTATATAAGCATACCCCTTTCTATTAATTAATCACCTTTGATTAATTAAACCCCCTTTCAACTCCCACAAAGTGCACACACTTTATTAAACATATATGGCCTTTGTATTTCCTCTTTGGGGTTTATCCCACATTCATCAAATTGCTAGCCTTTCAAACTAGAAAGCTATATAAAGAACCCTCCTCCTTACCTTTCTTCTTACACCTTATTTTCCCTAGAATAAACTATAGGCATTTTGATCTTGAGCCATTCTCCATTGAAGGAAATAGCTTCTCCATCTTGCATCCATTCTCTCAAATTAAAGAGCATGGGAAGATCCAAAATGGCCTTGTAGCCATGTTTTGGTGAGATCTCATCTTCAAATATTGAGGAAACCACTCCCTTTTGATTGTTAAAAGTGATCTAAATAGGTTCATTTGTTAGATTAGCAATCTAGAGAGTAAGAAATAGCTTAGCATTTTGATTTGAGATTGTTCATGCATTGAAGAAGTTGTTTCTCATAAGCTCTTATCTTGATGGTTCTATAGTAGGTTTGATTGATTGCTTAGAAGCTACTAGGTGTTAGCTTTATTTATTTAGCATGGAAAATTTCTATATGAGCACATTTGACATGCCCGGTGGGATGGATCCTTAGTCCTTAGCATTTGATGTCAAGTTTTGTTAATTTTATCTCAAGTTTTTAACTAACCTTATTATGCACATGTGAAATATTTTGAATTCCTTAGGGTATTTTGCTAACTTTACATGTGTTGAGTTACTTTATAGTTTAATTATGATGGGTTGTCATTAATTTTAAGCTAAATTAGGAAAAAAATTTTAACCTTTTTGAGGTTATTTGTCGATGTCCATATTTTTATGTCATTTCAGGTACACACGTAGGTGTGAGGTTTCCCACGCATTTTCTTAAGGGTCGTGTCTCCGTTGAGTAGGGCGTGTTACCGTCTAGGTCCACGTAGGTGTCTTTTGTTCCGTGTAGGTGTCTTATTATCCACGCATGTGTTACATTGTTATTTTACCCTCTGTGTTACTTTTGTTAGACCCGTTCATATGCTTGTAAGTCCGTGTAGGTGCTTCTTTGGCCATCGCATAGGCGTTATTTTATCTCGTTACCTGTTTTCTTATCATACCCACATATACACTCTTAGGGCCACATACGTCTCTCTAGCCATGTAGGTGTGTTTAGTTGTTGTCTATGTCTTTTCTCGAGCCGCACATATTTGTCTAGTCTACATGTATATTATTAGGGGGCACATGTGTTGTAAAGTCCGCATGATGTGTGACTAGGTCTACGTCATGTGTGATCGTCACAAAGTTTGGGAACTTTTTTCCAAGTTTGACAAGATTTGATCTTTGTTATTGCTAACATCTTATAGGTTTTTGAAGCTAACTATTGTTTGCAGGATATATTGATTCATGTTTTTGCTAACTTGTTTGAATGAGTTTAATGAATGTCTTGTTTTCATTTGCTAGGATAGAGTTGTGTATGCTCTTCCCTCACACCTTCTAGGTGATCTTGGGAATCAGAAACAACTCTAGGCCTTTTTCACACTTTTAAACACTTCATTAAAATCTTGATTAAGGGAATGAACAACAATTTGGTTAAAATGAATTGCCTTGCACTTTTATTTCACAAGTATTCTCCATTTTTGTTATAGTTGGGTTTTTGTGTTGCGTATGTTCTTCCCTCACACCTTTTAGGTGATCTTGGGAATAAAAACAACACTTGAATCCTCTTTTTATGATGATTTGATATTTTTGGAGAACTACTAATCTTTCACATGCAGGACCTAATTTACTTGTCAAAGAATCGAGATCTAAACCCATACTAATATAGTTTGTTGCAGGTTGCAAACAAAGTGTACAAACCAAACCACATTAAGTTAAAAGATAAAAAAACACCACATTCAAAACATTGTATATTGCAGGTTTTGGTTAAGAGCTATGGATCATCCACTTAAAAATGAGGAAGTGCCTTGGCATAAGCCTTATAACCCATGAGGATGCCCCTAGGAACCCCAAAGTAGTCCACACAAGAGGGAACCTTGTGGATGAAATGAGAAGCACTCTACTTACCTACTTGACTAGTACACCTTGAAATTTAGAGTCAAAATTATCTTCACGCGACCCCAGTGAAAATACAACTGAACACATTTATTGCTCATTATATCGAAGGGGTAAAGTAAAGTTAGGGATACTCCAAGGTTTAGTCAGTGTGACTTCCTTGGAAAACCACACTCACGAGGTAATTTGTGACACCTAGTTGAGAGAACCAATTAGGAAGCCATTTCGTCTTGGAGCCAACTTGACCGACTCAAAGCCAATCATGTTTCAAAGAGATTTCATAAAAAGAAATTTTTTGAGTCAAAACCTTGTTAGTCAAACAAGGGGAGAGTCCATTAAAGTTTGAGCCAAGCATCATTCATCACGAAAATTTATGAAGCATTACTTTGTCTTAGTTTTTCACTCACCATAAGACGAGGTAAAACTTTTCCGAAGTGAAGCCAAGTATTTTTCAACCCCACTTGATCTACTCCTTTGCTTTCTTGTTGATATTTTGGATCAAAAGAAGAACAACATACATGTGTTATTGATTGATTGTGTCCACCACTTTTTCACCCGTTTACATTCGTCCTTGCTTGAGACTTGGATGGTAAATGTTGAAAGTGTGTTGGTACATCTTCTCATCTTGATAACCATTTGATCTTGATACCCACGTCAAGATCTTCATCATAGTAGGCTTGATTCATCATTGACCTTCCTTTGAAGTGTTATTTGCTTTGCATCACCTTGATATAATTTCTATACTTACGTCTTGTTTCTCGTAAACTTGATCTAAGTGTCTAGATTATACCATTACATGCTCGCATCTTAACAATTCCTTGGTATACTTTGGCCTTTTTTCTTTTCAAACATTACCTCAAAACCTTGAAAGGTGTTGTTGTTACTTTGTTAGCATTGTATCAATACTATTTTGATACTAATATCTTGCTTTTCTAAAAAGATTGGTTAACATATCCAAGTGGTATTGTTGCATTGCTCGCACTTGTAACTTCCACTTTTTGGGATTTAGGCCTTGTTTGTATCTAAACGAGTTATAGTATACTTTGATTGGAAGTCACATCAACCCCTTGTTAATACTTACACCTTGTTTATCTTAAACTTGACTTAAGTATTGACATTGTGTTGATCATATTACATCGAACTACCTTTGAAAAACATTTGCATAGGAGTAGTTCCTTGTTGATTGGATTGGTTTACCAAACTTGCATGATTGTTCCTTGTGATTGTTTATCATATTGACTTATCTTTTAGGAAAATCCTATTTGATCCCTTGATTCTTTACCATTCATTATTCTTTAACCATTGTTGACATTATTTTTGTGACCTTTACAATCATTGTGTTCTAGGTTTTCACTTAGGTTTGTTATATCCTTGATCACATTTGACAAAAACCTTTGTAAAACACTCCTTGTTATGCCCCCTTTAACAAGGATGACATCTAAAAAAACTAGAATGGGAAACATCTAACAAGCAAGGATCAAATCCTTTCATTGGTCACGGACCCCTCTTCTCCACAAAAGGAAATAGAGGACATGATTGATCATAGTGGTGATGAATTAGAATCACCACTAGGTGGAGTTTGAGTTTGACCCCACTCAATTGATGAATTCATTTTTCTCAACAAAGATAGAGTACTTGCATGAGTTGTAGAATTAGGTGCTAAAATGCCAAATGAACATGAATTCATTCCACCTACCAACAACGCTAATGAGGAAGAAGAGGCACAATCCCCTTTATTAACATGGATGACATTTTAGGGCATGGACAAGCTTCTACTTCAAACCCTCAAAATGACAACACATGCGGTTATAAATTACCACTTATCAAAATACCTGCAAGGTTAGAGTGGAGCATGAACACATGGAGTAACCTCCTCCACATGAGAACCAAGAGGGACCTCAAAATGATGAAGTCACTATGCAACAAAAATACAAATCCTTAGTAGACAATTAGCTTATTTGGCTTCCCATGTGTAAAAAGGAAATGAAAAAAATGCACATCGAGAGAGAAACCTAAGGCCAAGAATAGTGAACTTCACACTAAAAATCAAGGGGATGAAACATCAAAATATAGTTGGGTATACATACCAACTTCCCCTACCAAAGATCAACTCCTCACACAAGTTTAAATCTATGAAAATGATACTCACAAGCCTTCAAGAAAGTAATGTGGACATAGTAAAAGTATCAATTCAAAGAATATGTCCTTATCCCTTTGAAAAGGCTATGTTATGCATGCCCTTCCCTAAAATTTTGATTGCCCAAAATTTGACAAGTATAAAGGGAAAGGTGACCCACGAGATCACATCAAAGAATTTTACATGGCATGCAAGAAGTGGCTTATAGTGACAATTACCTTATACGCTTATTCCCACGGAGTCTAGGGGGTCAAGATTTGGAGTGGTTTCTTCATATACCAAAGGGATCTATCTTCACATGGCTTGAAATTAGTAGAAATATTTGTATGCCATTTCTCATTCAATGTAGAAAGTGATGTCACCATGTTAGACTTATGTAGTACAAAACAAAGACCAAATGAGACCTTTGCTAGTTTCTTGCAATGATGGTGGGGGTTAGCTAGCCACTTCCCTTGTTCAATCCCAAAAAAGCAATTGGTTAGAATTTTTGTACCCAATCTAAATCCAGGACATTGTTTTTCATTTACAAATGCATTGTGTCGGTAACTTTGAAGAATTCATAGAAAAGGGTAGCCAAATCGAAAAGGCTTTGATAGAAAAAGGGACATTAAAACCCTTTTCAAAAGACAATCACCCATCCAAACCTACGAACAAACCAAAGTTCTTTAACAAAAAAAAAATGTCGTAGGAGATGGTATCACAGACTCTAAGCGTATAAAACATTTAAATTGGTCCTCCTTTCAAACTTACTAAAGGACCTATTCAACCCCAATCAAACGTCGAGTGTTCACTCCTCTCAAAGAATCCTTATCCACATTCTGAAATAGTTGGACATAGTGAACATGGTTCTAGATACCCCACAAAATACCCTTTAGTGACGACCCACCCAAACCATCATGGTATAAAGAACATGAATATTGTGAGTACCATCGTGTCAAAGGCCACAAAAATAGATAAGTTCCTAAAACTGAGGCACTTTGTCCAAGACCTCATTGATAGTGGAGAAATTGAAGTTGATTCACCTAAGCCTCATTAAACACCTAATCATAAAATGGGAATATTCAAGGAACCTTTCCCAAGCATGATAAATAGATGAGAAAAAATCTGATCAGGGCCAGTCTTCCAAGAGCTATAAAATTGCTAATTATGTTTACACCCAAGACAACAATCCATTTGAATCACTTATTGGTTATGTTTGTTCTTCTAACGAGCATGTGAATACTATTAGAATCAAGAGCAGATATTTTGATGTGGTAACATAGTGCACTCATCTCATGATTCCATAACCTCCTTTACTACCCCTCAGGATGGTCAGTATGATATTTTAGATCAACTTGAGAAGACTACTACTAAGATCTCGATCTTAGATCTCCTCAAGATATCAAATGTGCATAAAGACATCCTTTACAAAACACTTCAAGGTCAGGAGTGTCAACGGATATAGATCCTTCCCACCTTCAAATGGTGGTAAATCTCACACCAAGTGAACACATCACCTTTATCCATAATGAGATCCCAAATGAAGATCACACACATAACTTGCCTCTTTACATCAAAGTATTTGTTACTTGAGGAAGATAAAGAGGGTGTTTGTGGACAATGGGTCTAGGGTTGAACATATGTACATTGAAGTTAATCAAACAATTGGGACGAATAGAAGCAGATCTAGAATCCCACATCATCACAATCACAACATATGACAATGCAGAGCGTGAATCGGTTCTTGCACCATAACATTGCCAATGGAAGTAGGACCTACTTGTCATAACACCAAGTTCCATGTCCTAGACTTGGATCTTCCATATAACATGCTTCTTGGCCATCCCATGGATTCATGCCATGTACCGTATACCATCAACCTTCCATCAATGCATTAAATTGAATCATGAGGGACACACCATCACCATTCAAGGAGATCCAAAACCCTTTTCTCACTACAAAGCTTTGAATAGATTTGCACGCAAGGGTGCTTATGAATGTCCCTCTATCGACATTGTTATACCTCTTCAATCTGAAGCTCTTGCCTCACGTGTGGATTCAAACACACTAAGCTCTTGTGATCAATAGTGATTCTACATCTGTTTCTCCCTTTGATTCATGGGAGATGAAGGTTCTTGAATACGGCTATGGAGAGTATGATATCAAAAAGCCCTCTTGGTTTCAAATCTATCCTTGTCACCCAAGACAAGAGGAAATCCCAATTTCGATACAAATGACCTAGAGATGAGTAAACCATTGGGAAGTTCCTACCTGGTGGCTTATTAGTAGAAGAAAAATTGTTGGACCCTCCCACAATTTGGGTCCCCGAAGGAACTATGCCTTCTTGCTACAAAACTCCAGAGTATGCCAAATCCAACATAATGATGTACTCCATGGGCTATAAAGGACACGAGTGTGGTAAAAATGAACATGGCATAAGAGAACCCATTCCCATTCCTCACTTCAAAACAGAAAGATATGGTATAAGTATTAGACCTTATGGATCCCATCCCACATCAATGATGCTACCTCCTCTGAACACGAGGATAGCTCTTCTTATTCAAATAGCGACATAAATTCATGTCATAGCCAATACGAGGATCTTTCCTCTATGAACCTATTCCTAGACACCGTTTTTTTTTACCATAACCCCATTAAACCCCAATTTGACCTTTTCTATCCTACTCTCGTTGATTGGGACCAACAACTTCACACGCCTATGGACCTCTTTGAAAATGATGAGGCAATTACAGAATTCATGGGTATTCGTGACAACATTCCTATCGGGGACCATAAAAAAGGCTTCTCCATTGACCTTGATACCTACACGTACTTCGGGGAGGAGGATGAGTTACGTGGTCAGCAAAATTTAAGAAAAAGGAGGTAAAAGTTCCTCCAAAATCCTCGGTAAAAACAAAATTTCAAGTCACACAGTGAAAACCTCTTTGAGGCATTGGCTGAAAAACAAATCAAAAATCTATGGACATAAAAAGTGACCACACCAAGGGTGAAAATCTCATATTTGGAGGAATATCTCAACCTCCCTCTTAATCCTACACACATGGAGGATACATCCAAGATGTTATTAGAAGAAACCATTGATGTCAACATTGGCATAGAAAAGCAACCTAAAATAGTTAAGTTGGGAGCTTCACTTTCAGAGCAAGAGCAAAAAACATTTGTAATGCTTCTTAGATAATTCTCAGACATGTTCACTTGGTCCTATATGGATATGCCACACTTGGGTCCATCTTTGGTAGTGCATAACCTTTTTGTGTATGCAGATGCAAAGCCATCAAACATAAGCTTAGAAAAATGCATCCACGGGTGGCCCTTCTAGTCAAAGAAGATCTTGAAAAATCTTGGCAACTAGATTTATCAGACCAATCAATTATTCAAATGGATATCCAATATAGTCTTAGTGTAGAAAAATCCCATAGGAATCAAAATTGTACCAACTTCAGACATTAATAAGGCATGTCCAAAAGATGACTTCCCTCTTCCCAACATCGACATGATTGTCGATTCAACCACTTGGCTATGAAATGTTATCTCTCATGGATGGATTTTATGGCTATAATCAGATTAAGATCATGGAGGAGGACCAACATAAGACTACCCTTCACAACCCCTTGGGGACTTTCTACTATCAGGTGATGCCCTTTGGCCTTAAAAACACCGGTGCAACATATCAACGAGAAATGACAATGATATTCCACGACATGCTCAATGACATCATGGAGGATTATGTTGACAATATCTTGGGTAAATAAAAGACAAGATAAGATCACCTTAAGGTCTTGAGACACATCTTTGAACATCTCAGAGAGTATAAAGTCAGGTTGAATATGAAGAAATGTGTCTTTGGGGTATTATCAGGTAAACTATTGGGTTTCATTATATCCAAAAGAGGGATTGAGGTTGATCATGCTAAGGTAACTATCAATTACTGAAATGCCTCCTCCCAAAAACCTCAATCAACTATGCAACTTATGAGGAAAAATCCAAGCCATCCGTCGATTTATATCACAACTTACGACGAATGCCATCCTTTCACTCATCTGCTAAAAAATATGTTGACTTCTTTTGGGGACCTGAACAATAGTAAGCCTTTTCCTTGCTCAAATAGTATTTGGCCAATCCTCCAATCCTCATGCCGCCAACCCTAGGTGAACCACTATTGTTATACATATCCATAACCCAATTTGTTATTGGTGCCTTGCTCACTCAATACGATCTTAGTCAAAAAGAGAAAGCGGTATATTATCTCAGTTGTACTCTGATCGCTTATGAGCTCAACTACCCTCAAATTGAAAAAGATTACTTGGTTGTCATCTTTACCTTTCAAAAGCTTCGCCATTACCTATTGAATAATAAAACCAAGCTTATATCTAAAGTTGACCCTCTAGAAATACATGTTGTCAAAGCCAACACTTACTGGTAGGATGGCTAATTAGATCATCCTACTCAACGAGTTTGATATTGAATATGTGCATCATAAGTCAATTAAAGGACAGTGTTTGCATTAACCAATTAGCTTAAGCACCTTTACCTGGAACAAAGCCAATGTGTTTGGATATGTCATATGCATCATTAATGTATATCAAGGAATCATCATGTGGCAAGTACACTTTGATGGATCATTCACTTTCCACGGTTCAAGAGCAGGAGTAGTGCTAGTCACTCCTTCCGGGACTTAATCCCTCGGATTTCCACCTATGTACAAACAACATAACAAAATATGAAGCACTCATCGTTGGGATGAAGTTAGCTATCAAATGGAACATCCACCAACTTAAGGTCATTGGAGACTCACAATTGATCATCAAATAGGTCAACAATGAATATAAAGTCAAGGATGAGAAGATCATCCCATATAAGAAGTTAGTAGAGACTCTCAAAGAGTATTTTTGTGTATCACTTTTGAGCAAATCCCAAGAACACAAAATCGGTCTGTAGATGTTATGGCTACGAGTGGGTTCCATACTACAGATTCCACCAAAAAATAATGACATGTCATTCTTTGTTGAAAACTTGCGACAACATGCATATGACATGTCGGAATCATACCTAGCTTGTGAAGTTGTTGGTTCTTTATCATTGTGGTATGATCATATCTTTAACTACCTCCAAGACAATATGTTTCCACCTAATATAACCCACTCTAAAAGAGGAACCTTATCCAAAAGATATCCCGATATACCCTCCTCAAGGCACCTTCTATCATCATGGCTATGACAAGAATCTGTTACATTGTTTAGATGTAGCGGAGTTCGTCCAAGTGATCAAGGAAGTACACTAAGGTGTTTGTGGAGCCCACACTAATAAAATGATATTGGCAAAGAAATTATTGAGAGTAGGCTCCTATTGGCCTACCATGGAAACCGATTGTTGCCAATATGTCAAGAAGCGTGCATTGTGTTAGAAATATAGGAACATTATTCATACGCTGAGATAGCCTTTGCAACTGATCACAACATCATGACCATTCTCTAAGTGGGGACTAGATCTCATAGGGAAGCTCACCCCTACCTCCTCAGATGGCCATACCCATATCATAACTACCACATAATACTTCACTAAATGGGTGGAAGTTGTTCCTCTCACGTATGTTACTGGGGCACAAATCTCAAAATTCATCATGAATCATCCCATTTGTCGTTATGACATCCCTTCGCCATTATAACTCGATGACAATTCCTTCAAGAAAAGACTATAAAATCTCTACACCAATGATTTCAAATATTCCTAAAGTGATTTACTCCCTATTACCCTTAAGGTAATGGAAAAATAGAGGCCTCTAATAAAACAAGGCCTTGGGAAAAAATTCCTCCCAAGGTCATTTGTGACCCATAACTTTTGAAATATAGGGAGTTAGGAGGACTTCTTTATATCACTGGAAAGGTGAAAAAAATTCCTATCTAATGGGAATGTTTTTAGAAGGTTTCGAGGGCATTAATTTTGAGAAAAAATATGTTAAATATATTAATCCTGTCAGAGGGTTAGAGAGTGAGAAATTTCCCTCTTAATCTTAATGATTATTCTAACCCCAAGTTTTGACCCTGAAAATTTAATAATTGTTGTAATGGGAAAACTATGAGCTAAGATTTTTTTATTTGGCCTCTAAACCTTACTTGTGGCAACTGTTGTTTTGTAACCTAGTAGAAGACACTTTTAAACAAAAAAAAATTATCCCATAATTTTTCTGACTAATTCTAGGTTGTTCTTGAGTCTCAAGTGGGTTGTTTTAGCGAAAGCGTTATAACCATACCCATATTATAACTGCCACATAATACTTCACTAAATGGGTGGAAGTTGTTCCTCTCACGTATGTTACTGGGGCACAAATCTCAAAATTCATCATGAATCATCTCATCTGTCATTATGACATCCCTTCTACCATTATAGTTGACAATGGTAAGTCCTTCAAGAACAAGACTATAAAATCTCTATGTCAATGCTTTCAAATATGCCTAAAGTGGTCTACTCCCTATTACCCTCAAGGTAATGGAAAAACAAAGGCCTCTAATAAAACCCTTGTTTGAATTATGGAAAATATGGTAAGTAAGATTAGTCGCAATTGGCATTTGTAGATCCATCCCGCCTCTCGGGCTTATAGAAATTCCATTCACACTCCTACTGGTGCAATACCTGTTCCTTAGTTTTTGGCACCGAGTCCATCATCCCACTAGAAATTGAGCTTCCCTCCTTGAGAATATCTCTCGAGACTATCTAGATAAATACGAAGACTACTTGCGTGGCTAGATTGGTAGAGCTTGAACTACTAGATGAAAGACACCTCTACGCACTCAATCACTTAAAAGTGTATTAGAATCAAGTGTCCTAGAGCTACAACAAATGGATTATACCTCATCAGTTTGAGGTAGGAGATTTGGTGTTGAAGGAAAACCAGTTCAACATTGTGAAAGAAAGAGAAAATAAGGGAAAGTTCAAACCTAATTGGTTAGGACCTTATGTGATAGTGGCAAAATATGGATCAGGAGCATACAAACTTGCCTATCCTAACGGAGATGAGTTGCGTGAACCTATGAACACCATACACCTCAAGTGGTTCTACGCTTAAACATGGCGTAAAAATTAAAAAAACTAAAAAAGTATTAAAAAATCAAAAAGAGAAAACAAGTCATCTAAGTGTGAAAACCACACAATTGTGGCACTTTGGATAGGTCCTTTGGTGAAAACCAATTTCCAGCGCCTTGGGAGGATTTTTTGTTCACAAGCATCACATATCTAGGGGGTACACTTGCTTTGTCTAGAGCTAGTTTTCACCTACATCTGAGATTCCTTTTGAGCCTGTCCTTTCGAATCCTTGATTTGGCTTATCCTCTTGTAAATTTTTGAAGAGACGCCTTTATACATTCCCATCTAACGTTGGGGGAATCTTCGTATCTTTGCTTTCCGATACATAAAGTGTGGTATTTTCCTTTGTACATTCCCATCTAACGCTGGGGCATCCATATTTCTCTATTTTCCTGTACATAACTTCGGAAAACTTTCAAAAATCACAAAAACATTCGAGATATGTTCAAAAATCACAAAAACATTCGATATGTTCAAAAATCACAAAACATTCAAATATGGTTAATAATCCCAAAACATTAGAAAACCATCTCATAGAAAATACAAAAACAATAGAACATTGTTTCCAAAAACTCCCAAAAATAACATAAAACATATCGAAAAATAGTCTCACAAAAACATAGTAGTGTTTTGTTTGCTTGTTTATTTGTTTGTTTCTTACTTTGCTTGCTTTTTGTTTGTACATTTTTGTATAACTTTACTTACTTGCTTGTACATTTTGTATAGTGTGTTGCTTAACATACTTCTTATGATTGATCTATTCTTTTCTTGATTAGATTCATTCTTGCTTGTTTATATTCGGTATGTTTTGCATTCTTGTTTATATTTGTACATAGTTGTGTTGTCAGGTTGTTTAGTGTGTAAATTTGGTAGATTTTTAACTTTTGCTTGTGTTTGTTTGTTACTTGTACATTATTTGTTATTACATCATCATCTATATGATCACATCTAATATCACATACATCATATATATCATCAATAACAACTAAGCTACATAATCATGAAAATAAATATCCAACATGTATGCTAAGCTATTATCATCCTACCATATCACCAATGGGGCAATAGGGATCGCCTCATGTCCCCCCTCCCTAATATCAAAATTAAAAACATGGAAAATCATAAGTATCTCATAAAAAACAATGTGATATCATCTAATGTTATCTCATAAATCAAACATGTGATACAATCATACATCATAATAAAGGTCCATCATCATATACATGTAAATATGTAAAAATATCAATGTCCATATACAATGTGTCTCTGTACATAATCACTAGATACAATGTATGCCATCATGGGCATGGATAAAAATGTGCCTTCATATCGAGGCATAAAAAAAAACAATACATATACATCATATAAAAATGTGCCTTCATATCGAGGCATACATCATCGATAAGGGAGTCATCCATGGCTCTTGTCTACCTTTGGAATACCCGACTCCACGGGTGGTGGTGCCTGCTATCTTGAGGGACCACCGTACCCGATTTCTCATATCGAGATGGTCTCTATGACCTATATCTAGATGTATTCTCTTCAAGCTAACTATAATAAGGAGCCCTCACGATCATCCATGATGGTTACATGATATAACATCCGGTAATAAGTGACCTCACTAGTGATCGAAGCACACTCAAAAACTAGATCTAGGACTCCTGTGACTACCCTTGCCTCTTGAAGTGCATCACACTCTGCTATGACACTACCTACCTTTGCTCGCATAGTGGTCCCTCTCTGTTTGTAGTTGATCCCTCTCGGTTGTCGGTTTTGTACCTACCGCATCAATCAACCGAGTCACCCGAACTCCAAATGATCTATTTAGGAGGCGATGGTACTTCGTAAGCCTCTCTCGGTCCACTAATTATTGGGCTATGTGGCGACGTCCCCATCCATCTCCACCTCCATCTCCTCCAACTCCTCCACCTCCACCTCCTCTATCCCACCCATCCCTAGGCGAGATTGTGTAATGGACTTGTTGCGTGAGGTTGTGACAAAGGTACATGTGGTATCGAATGTGTACCTACGACATCTATGCCGAAGGAGTAACATGTTATATTGGGCCTACAAGTCAACCTATTGAACTAGGATGCATTACAATGCGGTCATTAGACCCTATGCACCTGGCCTTGATCTTGCACGACCCTCACCTTATGCACCTTGCTATACTAAGCTGTTGAGCTCTAGCTCTACGAACTCTGCCCCTGTAACCCCTCGGCCAGTGCCACGACCCTGCATCAATAGTGGCCTACCGAATGGTCAACTTTCCTAGGAGCACGATGATGTACCATATGTGATAATCCATTGTCTCCCTTAGATATGTGATATGTCGTAAAGATACCCATGGTTGGGGCACCATCTACTCAAAACTATCTCTCTCGGCCCGATGTGGTCTAATGAGAGGGTCAATGTCAAATGTCTCCCTAAAGGGAAACCGTACCACATCTTGTCACTAGGGATACCATGCATGATCAAACTGTTGTTAGACGTAATCCACTCTGTACCACTCTATAATGTAATCTCAATTGCCAATAAAAAAATGCTCAATTATTGTTACACTCAACTCTGCATCATCATCAGGCCACTTATAGGCTCTATAAGGATGCCATGTAACCATGTCTGCAACTGCAAATCATCACAAACGCATCGAGTAATCTATATCTTTAATGCGACCCCGAATGTCATCACCAATCAATGCCCATCCTATCATTGAAGCCTCATCTAGAGCCCGAACTCTAAGAACTCCTGTAGGGCAACCAATAACAATATGGTCCCACACCCATATTTGAAGAAGGGTAGTTAGACCCACGGTCTTCTAACCATGGTAAGTAACAAGATGAAGATCCCAATATAATTGTGATAATAGACATACATTATCCCCAATGATATATCTCTCTCTCACGATCAATCCATGAATGACTAAAATTAGGCCCAATGGAAAAGAGGTACCCATCTTGTCAAGCAACAAAAATGTCATTGTGACAAGAGCCATCAAATATACAACTACACAAGATAGTCAAAGATCCTGAAAGTAACTATATAATTGAACTGTCATACCCTTTTGGGGTATTTCCCGGAGGCCAAACATCTCAACAAGACACTATGTAATGTGGGTGGCGTCCCCATCATACTCTATTAATTGGCCTCGGATCGAACTCTAAGTATTTTCCACACGTCCTCTAATGTGATAGTCATCTCACCGATAACGAAGTGAAATCACCGACTCTCGATGTGTCATCTCTCATTAAAGGCTACCGAAGGCTATGATCCAAAGTGATATGTGGCATCTGCATCACATAAGCAAGTCCAGATCACGTCTAGAGTCATCTCCAGTAGATCCTCTCGCGTTGCCTAAAGGTCTCTTGGAAAGAGCGCAACCTCGCATACCTCTCACGTGTCTCCAAGATGGGTAGGCCAATCTACAGGATCAAGAAAAACACTCATTGACAACATTTCTTCTAGACAAGTGATCTAATTTTATTCTATTCATCCCTACGTTCTTTTAAAACTTCTCCTAAATTCTTCTAAGGTTGCCTAAAACTACCTTTCTCACACCGGCGCTTGTTTTTAGCACTAGTGCACCCTCGACAGGCATGCATGCACTCTCCTTTCCGCACCCACACATATATTTTCACATATGCATGCCTCATTTAGCGCAGACACACCCGCGTTCATGCATGTGCCCTAGAGTCACATGTATGCATCCCTTTTCGCGCCCCATTTGGCACATGCATGTCTACATACTTTCCTAATTCTATCCTAGCACATATGCGCTCCCTAACACATGTGCGGCTCCTTCACACATGCACACCCCTGACAACACATGCGTGCCCCAAGGGCTGGACATATGTTGTTGCACCATTTTCTACCTAGCAATAAATGCAATAAATGAGCTCAAAGTGAAAAAATTTCACTTCACATACCCGAGGTTCATCGCTAGGGAGCCACACGTACTCTCAATACGATTTGCACGTCTCATCCAGACCTAAACTCAAGCCATCTCTCTCATACTTTAAAGCAAAATCAATCGACAAACTGATAGAATTTAGTATCCAATAACTCGCTTCGATGATTTACCCCCCATGGGTTGGAATATATAGGTTGTTTGACCCCCATGGTGATTTTCACTCGTCATGATGATCATGGGAGGTGTTGTGATTGCCGTGATCATTCCCCTTTCTTGACCACCCGTCGAAATGATTATTTTTATTAAATAATCATTTTTTGCATGTTTCCGCTACACTGGGGCATTTTTTGCTACCTAACACCCCTTTCTTCCCTTTGGGGCATATTTTTGCTTCTAGGTGATCTTCTATAGCATAATTCTTCTAAAAATCAATAATCCTAAAAATTTGTAAAAAATAAAAAATCATAAAAATGGTAAAATCATTTGAAAATCCAAAAATTATAAAAATATTTTTTTTTCAAAAAATTGGTAAATGACATGTACACAACTGAAATATGTGTCAAATGCATTGTACTCAAACATAAAAAAATTGTCCTACAAAACATATTTCTTTGAATCTCGCATGTTCTTATATGTGACTCACGAATCATTTGGATCAATCCTCCATTAACAAAAACTAGTTTATTTGTTATCCTATCTTCCTTGCATGAACACGCGTTGCTCAGGCGCTTCTGGAACGATTTCTTTTTCATCGGACTTCTACATCCTTCGCTTATTCACCTAGCATGTATCCTTTCTTGGGTGTCATTCTTAACCCTTGTCATTAATTCACACAGGTCAGAATTAAAGCTTGATAACAAAAACATTTATGCAATTGTCTTGAATGTTGTTTGTTTGAGTATGTGTGTTTGTACTTATTTCCCTATTAGGTTATCTTGTTTACTTTCTCGTATTACATTGCATTTTGTATGTTGCATTGAGTTAGTGCTTTGGCAATGAACAAATGTTTGTATTATGGATTTTCATGTCATTTTACACTTTTGTTGTATGTGTATATTTTAATAAGGACCGATGACGTAGATCACTTGCAATATGATGACATAAAGTTGTTTTCACAAAGAACTACATTCAAGTTATTTCCATCCCCTTCATCTTCATTTTTCTTCCATATCATTCTCTTTTATCAACATTATTCTTCCAACTCACTTGGGGCAATAGGGATCACCTTTTATCCCCCTCCCTCACCTTATTCTTTTATCCAATTCCTTCATATTTTTGATCGTCAATCGACCTCTTTCATCACCCCATCGACACTCGAGGGGGCATCCTTCACTCTACTATTTTTTCTTCTATCCCTTCAAAATTCACTTGTTTGTACTTGTCTACTATCTTTGAAGTGGCATTGCTTACACCACCCCAAAGAGGGGAAATGTAGACACCTAGAATTCAATCAAGCAATTTTAATACCTAAATTACACTAACTATCCTCTTTCCCATAAATTGATGACACTTCGTCAATGAACCACCATTGTCCCTCTATCATCGTTAATTAATTACATTTCGCTAATTAATTAGCCCTCTTATCATTCAGGATGTTGATTAACGACCTTTTGTTAATTAACGTTAAACTTCTACCAGGTTAATTAATTGATTAATTATTCTTAATTAATTACGCCCGCTAATCCAAATCAATAAATCATCATTTATTGAACCATTTCCTCTCTTAAAATCTCTCGAATCATACTAACTTTCTTCTAAAGCTTCTATAAACATACCCCCTTTCTATTAATTAATCACCGATTAATGAAACCCCTTTAACTCCCCGCAAAGTGCACACACTTTATTAAACATACATGGCCTTTGTATTTTCTCTCTCGGGGTTTATCCCACATTCATCAAATTGCTAGTCTTACATGGGCCCGACAAGCTATATAAAGAACCATCCTCCTTACCTTTCTTCTTACACCTCACTTGCCCTAGAGTAAACTATAGGCATTTTGATCTTGAACCATTCTCTATTGTAGGAAATATCTTCTCCATCTTGCATCCATTCTCTCAAATTGAAGAGCACGGAAGATCCAAAAATGGCCTTATAGCCATAGTTTGGTGAGATCTCATCTTTAAACATTGAGGAAACCACTCCATTTTGATTTGATATTGCTCACGCATTGAATAAGTTGTTTCTCATAAGCTCTTATATTGATGGTTCCATAGTAGGTTTGATATGTGCTTAGAAGCTACTAGGTGTTAGCTTTGTTTATTTGACATGCAAATTTCTATGTGAGCACAATGTTATGATGAATTTTCTTGGTGCAGAGTTCCTTGATCTGATGGATGATGTTGTAAGGTTGTGTTTGATATGTGTGAATCCTTTAGAGGCATTCCATATTTGGATGAAGTCCTTAGAGGTCTTGAAGTGCTCGGTGAAGGAGAAATTGCTTATTTTGAGCCTAGTTGGGCTTGCTAGTTGTCTTGGTGTATTTCCGACCTATATGGGTCCATGTTGATGATTCATGTGAGTATTTAGGTATATTTTTAAGGTTTTATGATTGACCCAAAATGGTCATGGCCGACCTTGTTATGTTTTTGAGTTGAGTCATGTATAAAAGCGCATGTATGGTTCATTTTTGAACTAGTGTTGTAAGAGGGAAAAAGTGCGAGCTAGGTGAGAGAGTGAAAGAGGTTTAAAGGCATCAACATAGATACAAGAGAGTGTGTAAATGTCTTAGGATTGTTGAAGAGATAGTGTGCAAAAGTAACTTGTCCAAATTAGTCTATGTTTGAGCAAGTTTGATTGAAGTAGTAAAAATGAATTTGAAGAGGGTTTTAAGCTTTATGAGCTAAATTTTGTGATCAATGTCGGTTGTGTAAGAAACATATTATCGGTGGTCTTAAATTCTCAAAAAATGTGTGATGAGTAATATTCATACAAGTCATTTGTTATGGGTAATATCAATAAGGGTTTCTAGGGGTTGGTGCTCCTTATGGGGTTAGTGCCTCATAAACAAATCTTGTGTGATGTGTCATATTCATACAAGTCTTTTGGTTTGAGTAATATAATCAAAAAATTCATTGAGTTTTCTTCCCCTAAAGGGTTTACCACTTATATATGGTGTCTTGTGTAATCTCTCTTATTCATATTCATGTTGATGGTGGCTTCTATTGATTAAGCTCAAGTTATTGCATGGTTGCATGCTAATGTTTAACATAAGCTTAAGCAATTGAAGGTAAATTTTTGAAAGACCGAATCACCCCCAAATTCCATTTTGTTTCCAAAGTATGGGATGTAACTTTTGGAAAAGAGGTCAATGAGCTCAGATTGCGGAGGGGAAATGAACGATGGTGAAAAAGCACACGCCATGATCCACAACAAAGTTTTTTTGATAATTTAACGCTTTTGACCGGAGCTTTGAACCGGGGTTAGGCCCCAACCTAACAAGAGAGAAGAAGAAGAGGAGGAGAGAAAACATTAGGAAGAAAGAAGGAAGAAGGAAGGAGAGAGGAAAAAAGGTGACTGCCCACACCACATACACGAACCAAAATCCCAAGCAACGCAAAATACCGAACCATCAGCCAGAGGGACACAACACCTCAACCAAAGCCTGTGCCAGCACGATGGTTGGCCTCCCTCAGAAGAAGGCGATACACGTCGCGCGCCCTATCCCTAAATTC
The DNA here is from genome assembly GCA_018340775.1 of Taxus wallichiana var. yunnanensis. Classification (NCBI taxonomy): domain Eukaryota; kingdom Viridiplantae; phylum Streptophyta; class Pinopsida; order Cupressales; family Taxaceae; genus Taxus; species Taxus wallichiana. The sequence goes on along the minus strand of CM031238.1, from coordinate 252,165,634 downwards.
ATTCCATTGATCAATTGCAAAGTTGACAGGGAAGCCAGCAACCTCAATGTCCACCGCAGGCAGGAGACGATGATTGAGCCGGCCCAACGTGAAGAGGTTGTCAACACTTTGTGTGTGGTGAAGAAGAGCTCTGTACTGTCCACATATCCACTGAATACCATGCCTAGTGCCAACTGCAAGCTCATCGACCTCTTCAATCCAAAGGAGAGGATCCGACAGGGAGAAGTCGGCTAATTCCTCCCCTAGTCCCACGTGATGAACGACACGAATAACAGAGTTACACAAGAACTCGACAACGATCAGATCCTCCTCCAAAAGCAAGTAGAAGGAGACGAAAGTAGCCGCTATGTCCGCATTGGAGCGCGCATGTCGAGACTGAAACCTGTAAGTATCGCCCAACACAGTTTCAATGGCCTCGGCTTCCTGTTCCGAGGAGAAATGAAAGATCTCCGAAAGGTGAGAGCGATCAATCGCCAAATTCATGGCGACGTCTGGCATAGAGCTTTGCAGAATAACAAATGGGAAGCCAAGAAATGCCATTGTGCGCTTTGATAGACAAACAACGAAAGAGCCAAAATAGGGAAACACAAAGCAAACAGAGGACCACATCCCCCATAAAAGGGGCGAAACACGCGCAAGAAGCCACATCAGACCTGAGAGCATTAGTTGTGCCGCTCACTTGAGATTATTCTTGGAAGACCTTGCGATGCATCAAGTTGTATCGAAAATGACACCTTTGTTGGCGAGGAGATCGATTGCGAAGTTTGCCAGTAGATCAACGACATAATTAGTTTCCCGGTAATTGTGCATGATTTTCCAAGTACCAATCTTACCCAGCCAAAAGAAAATATGTGGTATGAAAGAGTTGATTTTCCACGAGGGGGAAGATCCTCTAGATATGGTGTGGATAATTAATTGTGAGTCACCTTCAATAAAAAGTTGAGAGCAACCTAAAGAAACAACCATCTTCACCCCTTCTAAAAGCGCTTGGGCCTGCGTAACATTGCACGAACCATCCCGGAGGGGAAATGATCCAGCCTTAATAAGAGATCCTGAATCATCTCTAAGAATACATCCAACCCCTGATTTACCCGGATTTCCTCTAGAAGCACCATCGAAATTAAGTTTCCACATACCCTTCGGGGGTCTCCACCTGGCCCTTTTACACAATTAGTTTTTCAACTTTGTGAGAGACCTTTTTAATGATAGAACCCGGGCAAGGCAACTTGATGAGAGGCCAAGAATTAGAGATTTCAACATCTCTGGATGAGAAATTGGAGTTTGACAGACTATTGATACTAACTTTTTCTGATATGGCCACTTCCAACTTGTTGAGGAAAACATGCTGCTCGGCCTTTTGATCCGGAAGAGCCGAAGATTGCGCTCCCACCAAATATGCCAAAGGAGGAAGAATGGAGCAATGGACCAAATAGAACAAAAAGAGCTTTTGAAATTGAATTTCGGCCATGAGAGGAGGGTTTCGCTGATATTTTTGCATGGAACCCAAGCAAGATTTAATTTACAAAGCCAATCCCAACATCTGGAAGCAAAAGGACAGAAAAGAAAAAGGTGGTCCAGGTCTTCCTCATCAGCTCCACAAAGCACACACTTTGTGGGACCCTCATATCCCCAAGACCTTCTCCTCTCTTGTGTCAGAATTTTCTTTTTCAAACCACCACCCGAAGATGGCCACTTTGGGGGAAATACTATTGTGCCAACAACCAAAAGAACTAGGAAGGCCTGGCCGGACCAAGAGAAGAGAAGATCATAACCCGCTTTCATGGTGAAGGAACCCGTGTCATCCCCCAGCCATAGCAATTGGTCCTCGCTACCAAGGAAATGAGGATTTCTGACATGAATGGCTTCCTTATAAAGTGCAGATTCTTGAGCGGAGGGCACAAAATTGGAAAGATCTTTCCAATTCCAAGAAGGCGACCCGTTCTGATGTTGGTCTCCATAGGCAGCAACCAAAGAGCCCCATGAAATTTTGGTCTCGTTCATAACTCTGTTGAGTTCAGGCTTTAGATTAATAGGAGGTAACCCGTTCCAGCTGTCCTCCCAAAAGTTGGCACGCTGTCCATTATTGATTTTCCAAGAGACCAAGTCTGCGATCAGGGATCTAGAATTACAAAAAAGTTCCAAACATGTGAACCTTTGGGAAGCTCGGAACTTGAGAGCAAGAGCTCGGGATGACCACCCTCAAGATACTTATGAGAAAGAACTTGAAAGGCAAGCCTTTTAGCATCTGAAATAAAGTTCCATACAAGTTTAGCCCCGAGTGCTGAGTTCTGAATAGCAAGATCCATAATACCCAGTCCACCCAAACGTTTGGGCAACTTGACCGTGTCCCATTTAACCAAGTGGAATTTTCATTCTTCATTGTTCCCTTGCCATAAGAATGTTCTGACGATCTTCTCAATTTTGTGAAGCACTGTCTTGGGGATTTTCAGGACAGACAACATATATATAGGAATGGCTAGAAGAATAGAGTTTATCAACATGGCCCTCCTGCCAGGGATAGCCATTTACCTCTCCAAGAGAGCAATCTGGAGCAGAGAGAATTAGTGAGCCCATCCCATAACACAACTTTACCATGCCCAGAGAAAAGAGGTATGCCAAGATATTTGGATGGGAGGACACCCACGGTAAAGCCAAGAATAGCTTTGATCCTGCGCTGAATTCTGGGAGTAACATTAAAAAAGAAAATGACAGATTTGTGGAAGTTGATTACCTGTCCCGTCGCTAAAGAATAAGAATTCAGTAGAGAAGAGAAGCATCTTGCTTCAGGAATAGCGCTTGACCAAATAAGAATGTATCATCAGCGAATTTTTGGTGCGAGAGAGGCGGGAGATTTTGAAGTTACCATCCAATAAAGTAAATTTGATGCTCACCGAGATGCTTCATGACGAAAAATAAAGAGAAAAGAGGAAAGAGGGTCACCTTGTCTCAGTCCCCTGCTACTGTTGAAAAAACCTTTTGCGAACCATTGACCAAGACTGAGAAACGTGGTGAGGCAATGCAGTTAAAAATCCAGTTGCAGAAGTGCCAACTAAATCCCATAGCATGAAGTGACTTAATAAGGAATCTCCAGTTGATACGGTCATAGGCTTTACTAAAGTCCAGTTTCAACATCATGTCAGCTCTAGAGGAGTGAAGAGTATGAATCAATTCATGTGAGATAATGATCCCATCAGTAATAGACCTCCCAAGAATGAATCCACTTTGTTCATGTGCCACTAATTTAGAAAGTAGAGGGCTTATTCTTGTGGCAATGGCTTTTGAGATAATTTTGTAGGTAGTGTTACATAGAGAAATCGGTCAGAAATCATCTAAAGAATCTTGTCGGAGACTTTTTAGGAAACATGTAAATGAGAGTATGATTTAGTGCGCCCAAAAGCTTACCTGTATGCCGGGATTCTTCAACAACATGCCAGACTGTATCACTAATAACTTCCCAAAAGTCCTGAAAGAAGGAGGCGGGGAAGCCATCGGGACCAGGCGCTTTGTCCCTTTTCATTGAAAAAACTATTTTGTGGACTTCCTCCTTGGAAAAGGGGGCAAGAAGCTTTGTATTGTCATCGTCATCTACCAAAGAAGGAATCTGTTGAAAGAAGGGGAGTTGAGAGTCCAGGGGGGAGGCTGAATCACCATTCAACAACTTTTGGAAGAATCGACACCGACTCCGATTTGATTCTGCTTTGGGTGGACACCACAGAGTTATCTTCCAAATGAAGGGAAGAAATATAATTGAATTTCTTCTAGCTTTCACCGACGCGTGAAAGAACTTAGTATTTTTATCGCCATCAGCCAGCCAGACTTCCCTCGATTTTTGTCTCTAGTAAGTTTCCTCTTTTAGGAGGAGATCGCCAAGCTCCCTTAACAACAATTTTTCTTTAAGAAAGTCAGCCTGAAGCATCCCATGTGAGAAAATAGAGTCATTAAGAATACGAAGCTCTTTTTCCACTCTGATTTTCTCTTGAAAGATGTTTTTGAAACAGGAGGCATTCCAGGCTCTTAGATTGTCTTTCAACAATGAGAGTTTTTTGGAGAGAATATACATCCACGTCCCTTCGACCATGAAGGAATCCCACCAAGATTTAATTAGTGGTCTAAGAGAAGAATCCTGCAGACCACATATTTTCAAACTTGAAGGGTGATTGTCGAGGGGGAAGATCAAAGGAGATGATTAAAGAAATAGGAAAATGATCAGATCCAGAAAGTGGAAGAACAAAGCTTTTCAAGAGAATGTTGTGATGCAACCAATCTTCAAAGATCAGAAATCTATCAAGATGCACTACCATTGAACTGAACCCAAGCCTTGATTATTCCACGTAAACCAACCCGAGCATGGCTCCACGTCCACAAGATTGGTGGAAGACACAAAGGAAATGAAATCAGCTTGAGAACGAGGCTGCCATTGAATACCTCCCCGTTTATCATTATCAGATAGGGTTGCATTAAAATCACTGCAACAACGATCTTGGAGTTTGCAGCGAAGCCAGGGTTGGCAGAAGAAGTGTATTCCAAAGCATTCTTTTCTTTTGTAGAATAGAGGGACCATAAACATTACACAAGAAGAAGGACTCATCAGAATGTTTAATGCTAACCTTGCACCAAATGAAATTCAGGTCAACCAGGATAGGTTCGAGATTGCAACAACTGGATTTCCACAGAACACCCAAGCCACCCGAGGCGCCCAATGAGTTTGAGAAGCAACCTTCCCATCCTTTCCATTTTCGAAACCAACCATTCTTACAACCAACTAAGGACATCTTAGTTTCTTGAATCAAACACACATCAGCTAAAGAGTCAGTAACATAACATCTTAAAAGACGTTGTTTGTTAGGGGCATTCAAGCCCCTAACATTCCAGGAGAAGAGGATCATTTGATCTTCAGAGAGGACCCGCCTCTCTTACTTAAGGAAGGAAAAAAGGAGCATAGCTGAAGCTGCTTACCTGCAGACAATTTCTTTGAGGGAGATGTTGCTCTTGGAGGGACGACCTTGAGAGCCCTTCGGCCCAAGATCCAAGCCAAGAATCACCGGAGTAGTAAGAAGCGATTGCTTCTGCGGGTTATCCGTTGTCGCGTCCCCGAGGACATCATCCTGAGAACCACAATGATCACCATCAATAGAGAGGATTAATTCATCCTTCTCGTTCACCCATTTCTCCAAAGAGTCAGCATTCCCACCCAGGTGAGAGCAATGCCTTCATGAAATAAGGATAAAATCCTTGAAGAGTCCTTAACCACTGAGGCAGTTTCCTTAACAAGAGAGATGGTACTCGGGTCCAGGGCCAGGGAATCAAGCGCAGGAAGCGAGTCATTAATGTCCACTTTAGGAGGTGACTCATTTTCAGCATGAGGAGAAGCTGGATGAGAAGGAGCCTGGATAGGAAAAGTTTTCTTTCTCCACACCATTTGACTGTGAACCTAGGGCTTCTTACAAGATTTTTGAAAGTGGCCTAGTTTTTTGCAAATGAAATAGCTGTTGGAAACCCCTTCATACTCCACTTTCTGTTCCCATTTCCCGGAGGGGGAAGTGATGACTATGTGATCTTGCAGCTTTTTGTTAGGGTCAATGGAAATGTAAATCCTTGCGAAGGACGAAAGGGTGCCTTCCAGAGTGATAGAGTCTATGCGAACAACACGCCCAAGGCTGGAACAGATCTTGTGGAGAGTGGTTGCCGACCAAAACTCGCTAGGAAGTGAATAAAGCCTTACCCACACTTGGAAGCCTTCCATTTCCACTTTTGCTGGATCGAAATGTGCCGCCCACTTGCAAATATCTAAGCCTGAATCAAGAAAGTCTTTTCTCTCCATGGTGTCGTTCCTTTGAGTTGAGCTCAAATATTACAAGAAAGAAACCTCTTTCCAAAAAATGGATTATGAGGCCGCTACCCCACTGAACATCACACCAGTTTGAATGCCTTCCAAAGAGAGCCGACGACCAACAAAGTTTGCTATGATTGCTCTGCTTTCGAGAAGATTAAGTTGGGCAGTAGATCATCCGAATCTTCCAGGATACCGAGACGAAATCAACAAGGCCCAAGCAATGACTTGGTGACCGTTCTCACTTGTTTTCAATGAGTGCTCTGACCGGAGAGGAGCATCTGGGTCCCAGGCGTTTCTGTAATGCCTTCGACCAACCCTGGTCCGCGGGAGGCTCCAACTCAGCCTCACGGGGTGAGGCACCAAACAGACTGCAAAGGCTGATTTTTGAAAAAAATGACCGTTCTGGTCAGAAACACCCCCGATGCCCTTTGGCCATCATTTTTTTCAGCTCCTTTTCAATGCACAACAAAGTTAATAATGGACTCATTATGGGATTTCTAAATCATGTGGAGGTTAACTAGCATTTCTTTAGGTGTAATGTGGATAGAGAAATGAGATAAGAATGTGTCTACAAGTTGTGTGAATGTGTAAATGTTATGTTGTGGTATGCGAAATATCAGTCAAGTGTGTGACCAACGAGTGAAAGTTGGAAAATACTTAGGAGGAGAGTGTCATCATGGTTATTGAGGTGACACGTGTAGAGTAGGGGATTAAAATTATGTTGTGGGTTTTTTTGGTCATAAAATTTGTCAAACGTGGGAAGTTTGAAATGTGACGGATAGGGATGACATGGTACAGTGGGATGGATAGGCTCATTAAAAATCGATTGATAAGTCAATACATGTGGAAGTCCATCAAGTGTTGGTACTCGAGCTTAATAATGTGGTTGATAAGGTGTTAGTGTAGAAAATTAGGATGAGATTTAATATTAGAATGCATAAAAAGTGACATTCACACCTATGATTAAGACTTTGAAACATGAGCGAAAAGAGTCAACAAGATGGTATGACAAGAAAAATCGTAGGTCGATTGCGATTCTTTACTGCTCTGGGATAAATCTAGAATCGAACATAATGTAAAATGGATGAGTTGGAAGGTTACAAGTCAATCACGATTGAAATTGACTCTGGGAAGAATTTGGGATGTGAAAATCACACTACGATTATAGTTGCGATTGATAGTGGTAAAATCAAAACTTAGAATGGATAACATAAATAAAATATGGTAGTGTGAGAAGGGTTTATAAGAACATAAACAACCACAAATGTGACTTAGAAACAATGTTGTTTGTTCATCTCAAGGTGGAATGTGGGCTCAGTCGGTTTGGCTCCGTATAAAAGACTCTATCTCTAAATACCAAGGGTTACCTCAACAAGTGCGGTACACTAGAAAATTTCTATTTGTTGTATTTACTTTACCCCTTGATTAACCAAGTTGGATTTTACTCCACTCAATCAATCAAATTGGGGCCATCACTAAGGATAATCTTGGCGTTAATCCTAGTGAGTGTACTAGTCGGTATGTGTGATAAACATAATTAAATGTGAGTGAGTGAGGGTTAGTAAATGAGTGGTGAGGTGTCTTTTATCCCCATTTTTATGGGGTTTTATATTTTGTACTCTTTTCGATTTTTATGTTTTATGATGTTTTTGGTATTTTTGAATAAGATACCTTATGCGCAAGGCTTGTTTTCTAGTGTTCGAGTTATAGGTTGGGGGATAATGAGAATTGGAGGGTGGAGGCATAAATAAGAATGCAAGAGAATTGGAGGGATAAAGAGGAGTGAAGGAGGGATGATGAGGAATGGAGGGTTGAAGGAATGTTGGAGGTTGGAGGGATAAGGAGGATTGGAGGTTGGAGGGATAATGATGACTTGAGGATTGGTAGGATAAGGAGGAATAAAAGAATGGTGAGTGTAAGGATGATGTTAGAGGGACAATGATGAATGTAGGAGCTTTGGAGGAGAAATAATAATAAAGGAGAATTGGAGGGATAACGAGGATTATTAGGATATGTTGAAGGACAAGGAAGAATGGAATATCTTTGAAGGGATAAGGAGGATTAGAAAGACAAGGAGGAATAAAACAATGGTTAAGCTTTATAAAGAAGAGGTTAGGGGATAATGAGGAATGAAGGAGCTTTGGAGGGAGAATTAATAATAAAGGAGTATTGGAGGGATAAGAAGTATTGGAGGGATAAGGAGTATTTGTAGGATATGGAGGAACATTTAAGGGATAAAAAAGAATGGAATAACATTGAAGGGATAAGGAGGATTGAAAGGATAAGAAGGAATGAAGGAATGGTTGAGGTTTAAGATTGGAAGGATAAGGAAGAATGGAAGAATGGAGGAATGGTTGAGGTTTAAGATTGGAAGGATAAGGAAGAATGGAAGAACGGAGGAATGATTGAGGTTGAAGGTGAAGGGATAAGGTGAAATGGAGGAACATTTGAGGATAAAGAATAATGGAGGATCCTTAAAGAGATAAGGAGGAATGGAGAAAAGTTAGAGGGAATAGTGGGGAATGCAAGTAGAAAATGAAAATCAAGGAGCATTGGAGGTTGGAGGGATAAGAATGTTGGAGGTTGGGGATAAGGAGGATTAGAGGTTGGAGGAATAAGCAAGAATGGAAGAGATTTAGAAGGATAAGGAGGATTGGAGGTTTAAGGAATAAGAAGGAATGGAAAATCATTTGAAATATAAGGATGAGTGGAGGAGGTAAAAGGAGAAATGGAGGGTCAAAGGAACGTTGGAGGTTGAAGGGATAAGGAGAATTGGAGATTTTAAAGATAAGGAGGATTGGAAGTTCATTGAAGATAAAGATTATTGGAAGGATATAGATGAATAAGGATAGGATATAAATGAATAAGGAAGGTAAAAGGAGGAATGGAGGGCTAGAGGAATGTTGGAGGTTGAAGGGATAATAAAGATTGGATGTTTGAGATATAAGGAGGATTGGAAGAGTCTTGAGAAATAAGAAAATGGAGGTTGGAGGCATAAACAAGAATGGAAGAGTATTTAAAGGATAAAGGAAGACTTTGAAGGATATAGAGGGATAAGAAGGCTCGGATGAATATAAAGAGATAGAAGATAAAAGGGATGAATGGATGGTCAAAGTAATGTTGTAGGTATAAGGAGTATTGGAGGATTCTTGGAGACGAGGAGGAATAGAGGAATATGATCCTTGTAAAGCCACTCCCCACATCTAAACAAACCCACCAATATGGGATTGAAGTTTTTATGTGAATATAAGGACGTCTCATTCGTAAATTGAAGGAGTCTCCGAATTGAGAAGGTAAGACATCACGGATTAAAACAATTTTCGGTTTCCGAATCCCTTCTAACCCTTTTCAAAATTGTAAAATAGGGTATTCGTGGGAAAACAAGAACAAAAGAACCCCTGAAGAAGGTATCTGGGAGCCACTGATATGCAGAAATTATGTGGCTTATAAGGAGAATAACTGCTCTTTCACTGCGCCATGTAAGCACGTCTTCCTCCTCGTCTTCAACGCATTCCATTCTATTTCCTGAAATACTTTAATTACTTCTGCTCAATGGTGTGTATGCACAATGTCTCAATGCTGTGTATACACAATGTATATATGACGGGAACCCTGTTTCCAATAATCATTACACATTCACTCTTCTGGCGTTTGAGACATTTGATCGATCATCAAAATGTTTCTAAAAACAGATCACTATGATAAAAATATTGCCAAATGCGGACGCGCGAATATGGGGTTGAACGGTTTTTAGAACGGACTGTTTGTCAAAATGACCAAACCAGATACCCAATCACACATTAGACTATTACTGAAGGATCGGGTTTAATTCGGCACTTAATTAAGTGCAGTCTGTACTTGGGTTTGATATTTATTTTATTTTTAATTCTGCCCTTTGGGTATCACTAATGGCTTGGTGAGAACTCTATGTGAAAAAACAAGCTAGGTCTTTAATAAAATGCAAAGAAAAGAATTAGAAGCAGCTGCACCCTAAAGACAAATAATTCCAGAGAAACCTTTTGAGCTTGAATTATACCAGCTGAAAGTCAAAATAGAAGTTTAACTTAAATGTTTTTTTAAACTTGATTTTAACCTGGTGACATTTGGGACTCAAATGCTAACCCAACAACAGCCAGGCCACATGCCAATTTAGTGATTAAGGTTCTCTTTGTGGAAGCCCTCAAGGGCATATCTTTCCATGTACTTTATACATTTTTCAAATTTGGTACCCATGGGTTTGGACCTCATGACCAAGCTCCTGGGTAAACTGGACCTTGACGATCCACCTACTCCTGGGTTACAATCTACATACATGTGGAGTACAACAATTACCTTATTAAGATGTCAAGTTCAAAGCTTGGTCACAAGGTTAGTAATCCCAGTCAATTCATTTCACTGAGAGTAGTCCTGTCGATCAGTGACCTGTCTTCCTTCTGAGTGGAGGATAGCGTCAAGTCCTCATTCTGCCCTGTCAACATTATACATTGTCAGCTTGTGGAGATGCTTCCTATTCCTGAGCTCTATTCCTGTATTACCTCCTCAGTCTGCACCTTTTCTTAAAACTCCATGAAGATGTGATTGAAATTTATACCATCAAAGGATTCCATTACGAAAACAAATATTTCCATCCTATCCTAAATAGCCTCTCTGACTATCTTTGAGTTTCCTTCCACGCTTATTCTTGGATTCTCCTTTCTCGATCTCTAGTCAGATCTCTGTAGAGGGCTTCCATCTCAGCTCTCTTATTTGTTACTGTGTCTAAGTCACCCATTTAGGCATAAACAATTTCTCCTCAATCATTCCTACAGACACCCTGGCTTCCTCTCTTTCTAGATTGCCTGTAACAGCCCTATCAAAAGTTTAAAATTTAAATTGTTGCTGGTCAGGGGTTGTATACATGGTTTCTCCTTTGTTGCTTTCTTAACGTGCTGTCTGACTTGGCCTTGGCAGAGATTTTTTTGATCCTTATAAATTCTTCAAGGGAAAAGAGAGTTCTGTTCTATACTCTATCAGTGTTCTTGTTGTAGTCTTGAAAGGTCTTTCTGGTTCTTCTGAGCAAAATGGACAAGGGAACTAGAATGTGCCCAATACTCCATCTCCATTTGTCCTCTTCTTTTAGGGGACCTATATATGCATAGATATAGTGTTTTAGGGTTCCAAATATGGCTCTAGAGTGACCCAATAGACCATTTAGTTAATCACATAAGACACATTTATTGCTCTATTTTTCTTTGAGTGAGTAACAATAAATACAAGTCATTTCTTTGAGATTTATATTGTGTAATTGGATGTTGTTTTTGTTTATTTATGAAATTGTGATTAATCAGTTATAAAAATAATATTTATTTTTGATGTTTTCTTTATTTTCTGCTCTTGGGGCGGACCCCATGTCCAGTCCCTTGACATTGACTTCCCTTTCCTTCAAATTTGGGAGGTCGCTGTCATATGAGCAAGATATGTAGACTGAATGGGGGAGTGTAGATGTTTTTCAACTAATTGGCTTATAAACAGTAAAAATTTGGGGAAATTTCTAATAATGTTGAGAAATTAGAAGCAAATAACAAGTTTTTCCTGATCATTCCCCCGTCCCATGCTAACCATGTTCTTTTTGTGTGTAATTGGAGACTTGCAAGTTATTGAGCTACATTCCTAGTTTTTCATTTGCTCGGGGATTTGACCTGGTTTTTCTCAAGCGTGACTGATATGTGACTAATCACATTTTATTTGAGAACTCTACTTCTTTGGTCTCTCCAGCTGTCCGTGAAACTTGTCCCATCTTTACTTTCCCCCTCCCAGAAACTTGGTGGAACTTTACATAATGCATAGTATATGAGTCACACAACCCATAGGCCTGACTAGGGTTGCATTACATGCTATGATGCTACTATATAGCTATGTTTTCTATTTTTGTTTTCTAGTACACGAGAAGCAGTCCTTTATAACAATCCTGTCCAAGTCATACATATGTCAGGAAAAAGCATTTCACACTCATATTCTGTAGAGTTAGAAAGCACCGTAAGGGTAGCATGCCAGGTCAGAGTAGCCTTTTAGAGGATGATGCCAATCTCACAAATTCTTCTTTTAAGGATAAAGGAGAAAAAAAAGGTAACTACCATGTGAAGTTCATGATACAACCTAAACTGCCAGGATATGGGTATGGGTTCGGGTTCGGTGCGTTGAAACGGCAATTTTAAAAAACCCCGGAGTACGATACGCTGTGGGTACAATATATTTTAAAAATTAAAAATGTAAATATATATAATTGTTTTAAAAAAAAATGCATACTTATTAAAATTTAATACTCATAAAATCATATGGATTCATAATTGCATCATTCATGGAAAACAGATTTCAAATACTTTGTATTAATTCATGAAAGTTCAAAACATAATACATTCAACTTGCTTCACTTTATTTATTTTTTATTTTTCACTTTTTCACATAATACATTCAACAGATTTTTTATTTTTTTCACTTTAAAAAAGAAGCGTGTGGGTATGTACCCACAGGCCCTGGGTACGTCCCGGGACTGTACCAGGATTCATACCAGGTACAATCCGGACCTGGTACAGGCTGGTACAGGGCGTACCTGTGCAGTCTAGGATACAATTGTAATAACAGCTTGCTGTTGGCCCTTATGTAATTTTGAATTTTTTACTTTACCTTGCCCTATAATTTGTCCATTTCAAGTTGGTTGTATGCCTTGTAATCAAATCTTGTTAAATTTGCTCAATTAAAATTGCACGATAGTTCACAACTTAAAGTATAATTATAAGTTTTTCATATGGTTTGTTTTAAGAAACCAAAATTGAAAAAGGTTCATGCAATATTTCATTAGATGAGATTAGTAGTTGGCTCCAAAATGATATCTCAACCATTGGTGTAAAATGTTGACATGTCCTTATTTTGTTCCCTTGCCTGATTCGGCCTCTAAAATCAAACATGTTTGGAATTCAACTTCTGTGAGGCCCTAACACACACACGATAAGAGCATTCTTGTCAAAGAATAGTATCCACACTCTGTGTTGTTTTAATTTAGCTTTTACTTCATTCTTATCTTGTTAGCGCATTTTGATTTTATTTGCTTGGTAGATCATAGATAAAGGTTTCATAAAAGACTAATCTAAAATTATTTTGTTGCAGGCCTTGACTCAAGGAAAGGTCCTTAATATTAGGACCCGAGCACTTTCATCTGTCAGTGAAGGGGTATGTGTTTAAAGCTCAATAATAATGTTTTTAATTCAAGTCTCAGGTTTTATTACCTACCTATATTGACATATATGATTGATATTTCTATTTTGACTTCTAGAGGGTTCAACATACAACCTGTCTTGACATATAGCTACATTGTATTACTTTGAAATTTTGAATTTTCCTTCTGCATCATCAATCATATCCTTCATCTTGATTTTGTCTAGCCAGATGTGAGTGTTGATGAGAAAAGACACTTGTTCTTGTAGTTTTTCCAATGTCTTGCTTGAACCTTAGCATTGAAGATTGGTATCCCCCAACTGAAATCTTTAAGGGCAACAACGTAAAACTGGTTATAACTTGTAGAGTTAGCATATGTGTGTGCTAACTCAATATCTCAAAGATAGTGGGAGTGTTAACTATTGTCCTAGTATTGACGTATTGGAGGTAGAAACTCAAGTGGTATGATATATAGCTGACCAAACTTCTGATAGAGTTTGTTCTCCAGGCTCCAACAGACAAGTTCATGTGGTCTTTGTATCATTTTCTTCATCTAAGCTGGAGATGGCAATGGTCTGCATTTGACTCCATCCTTGGCCATTATAGCACTTGGTGTAAGAGCTAGTTATGCCTTGAAACCTTGCTAATGGTGTGGGCTTTTTCTTCCACTGCAGTGCAGTAATACCATTTATCATTCATTTGACTGACGCTCAACGAGAAGTTCAGACACAACTCTATCAAAGTATTGTGCATCATAATTATTAAAAATGTCTATAACCCTGCAGTAACGTCCCTTTCCTTTGCATACTTGATCGAATTGTTTCCATGGTTGTACCATTCAACTTGGTTTTAACAAATATAATTCAAGTCTTGTCACAACTCTTAATTGGCATTATATTATCATTAATATTATGCATGTTTTATTAATATTAATGAGAACATGACCTTTTAGTGCCGGTTATGCCATCAAACTGGGCACCTTCAGGAGGCTTGCCCGCTGTCACTCAATCAGAATAAACAGAAGAAGAACAAAGGGGTTTCTCTGCGGCCTAAAGGCTGGCAGCCATTTTTAGCGCCGGAAGTCAACAAATGCTCTCATCCCGAAAATTCAGAAAATATGAGTGTTGAGATTCCCCCTGCTGGCGGTGGTACCAAGTGGTCGCATGTTTCTGAGTCTTCTGGTTCTGACCCGAGTCAGGATAGCCCTCACATAGTCCCTCCGCTTGCATTGGCTCCCCCGCAGGCGCCGTGGACTGTTGTCATGAAATATAAGGAGAAGAAGGGGCGGTTTGATGCTCCTGTTTCTCAGGGGAGCTTTGGTTCTCCTGTTCCTTCTTTGGCGTTGGATGGCTTTGTTTTTAACAATTTGTGATGTTTTGTTGTTTTCCTAGGCATGGCCTAGTGTGCTTGTGGCTTTGGGGCGTGCTCTCATACCGCCCGCTTTTTTTGTTGAGAGAATCTTGTATCATGTTGCATTTAATATAATATAAGATCTTTTTCATAAAAAAAAATATTATGCATGTTTTCATATGTACTTATATTAGTCAAGTTTCTCATTAGGATACTCATCCATGTCCCATCAATATTATTGCTATCAATACTTCACCTCGGTTTCTCATGCTATGACACACGATAAGCGATATGTTTGTTGGTATGTCATTTCCATGTGTTCAAATATCATTGTAATAGACTTCTAAAGAACCATAAGAACTATTATTTTTAGTTTGAAGATACATGCCAACTACTATCTAACAATGATCACTTAAAGTTGTAGTCACGCAAACATTAAAGACGAACCATGCCTATGGACGGTTCCTTCTCCAGCTCGGGGAATCACAGGGGATGGTGATCCTTAACGGGATTGCACGCTTTCCGGATTCACGCTTCTTCACCTGCCGCCCCCATGGTGGTGGCACCAGCGTTGTAGATTATATCCTTGCCAACCCGGATGTCTCTCTTCTTTTCCGTTCCTTCTCCGTTTCCCCCATTCCCCTTGCCGACCACGCTGTCCTATCCTTCTGTCTCGACACCAACCCTCCTCCCACCACCACCCCTCCTCTTCGCTACCCCCTCGTACTTCCTTTCAGTTTGATAAGGGGAGCTACGACACTTTCTCAGCTCACATCCGTGACCTTCTCCCCTCTGAGAATCACTTCTCCAACCTTGTGAGTGTGGAAGCTAAGTACACCTGCCTATCCTCTGCTCTGTGGAAAGCTGCTCTACTATCCTTTCCCAGCTCCACCACTCATCCCTCAGCCTTTTGGACTCCAAAATCTTGTCCTATGAACCAATGGTATGATTTAGAGTGCAAATCCCTTCACCGTCACCTCCGTCATGCCTTTACCCATGCTCTTCCCTCCTTCCCCACTCTTAGGACTGCCTACCGGTGCCTCCTTCGCCGTAAGAAGCGATCCTTCATTTCCCACCGCAGGCATACCCTTTCTACCTCCCTCCGGTCTAATCCCCGGTCTTTCTGGCGTACTATCTTTCCCCACCACCCCCTCCTCCATGGTGATCGATCCTACCTCCATATTCTCCCACACCTCTACCCTTTATGATATCCCGGGGCAGCAGTCTATCCAGATTGGAAATCCTCCTCCTGGTAATCCTTTCACATACAGGAATATCAAAGAGGCAATCAGGTCCTTGAACAGTGGCAAGGCGGCTGACGAAGAGGGCTTCCAGGTTGAATTCTTCAAGCAGGGTTTTGAGGTAATTGGTGTTTATTTGATGATCTCTTCAACCAGGTGGTCCGCCGCGGTTTCCCACCTACTTGGTCTCATCATGTCATTCACCCGATCTACAAGGCGGGAACGCCTTCCGATCCGAATAACTACAGGACTATTATGGTGGGCCACTCTTTCTCCAAACTCTATGCCACGGTCCTCCACAGGTTGTTGTCTGATGATTTGGAGCAGAGACAACTCAGAGCTAGAGGTCAGGCTGGTTTTCGACCTGGGTATCACACTATTGACCACATCTTCACCCTTCGGGCTATTATTGAGGAGGCCCGCCACCGCTCTTCGAAGGTCTATTGTTGCTTTGTGGACTTTCGGAAAGCCTTTGACTCAGTACCTCGCATGGCTCTCTTCCAGAGGCTTAGGGACATCGGTATTTCTGAGATTCTTATTGTTGCCATCATGCGTCTCTATGAGTCTGTCCTTGGTCGCCTCCGTACTGCTCTCGGGATGTCGGACTTCATCAGGAGTACCATTGGGGTTAAACAGGGTTGCCCCCTGTCCCCTACTCTCTTCGGTATCTACATTGATGAATTAGAATCTTTTCTTCGGGATCATATTCAAGAAGGGGATGGGTGCCTTCTTCACCATGTTTTGATTTCTATTCTCCTGTTCGTTGATGATATTGTTTTACTTGCCTCTTCTCCTGAGGGGCTTCAGAGACAACTTGATGCACTTGCTCTATTTTGTGATCTTCGGCATTTGACGGTCAATCTTGGTAAGACCAAGGTCATGGTCTTCAATGGGTTGAAGACCTCTCACCTCCATTTCTTTTTCAGGGGGCAGGAG
This sequence comes from Taxus wallichiana var. yunnanensis, assembly GCA_018340775.1. NCBI lineage: Eukaryota > Viridiplantae > Streptophyta > Pinopsida > Cupressales > Taxaceae > Taxus > Taxus wallichiana. The sequence goes on along the minus strand of CM031238.1, from coordinate 252,149,083 downwards.
GTTGAAATCACCAACACATACTTATTTGGGTGTCCAGTTCTCGGGCCTAGATTTAGTATGAGGCATGCCCTTCAGCCGCGTGTGAACAAAGGTTATGGGTCTCTTGCCATTCTTGAGCGACAATGTTTCCGACACCACTTTCAAGACATTTCCTCTAAGATGTCTCTCATGGTCTCTCTCATCTAACCCACTGTTCTCTATGGGTCTGTTGTTTGGGGCCCTCCCTTTTAGCTACGGATTGGGTGTCAGTTGAGAGAGTGCAGACTCTCCCTCCTCCTTCGTTTCATCGGATCTGAAGCAAGACGAGTTCCTCGATTGATTATTTTAGTTGAATTCGGCGCCGAGACCTTTGCATGCGGAGACCGTTTTGACATTTTGGCCTTCATCCACCGCATCAAGAGGTTTGGGGATTTCTCCGATGAGCGGAATAGGTACCTGTATCTCGCTTATTGTTCCTCTATGAGTATTGCTCAGGATAGAGGACGTTGCTGGTTCTCCGATACTTCGGCTTTGTTGGGTTTTGTTGGTATTCAGATGGATCATCTTCCCCCTTTCATTATTCCCTGAATGCTCCCAGTCACCTTCTACCCACCAAGCAGGTGTTGAATAGGTCCATCAAAGAGGATATTTACAGGTGTTTTATTCAGACTACTTGGGTGAACCCCATGGCGGCTTGCATCCTAAGATGGCCTTTTATGCAGAGCATTTTCTTGAGATCAGCGACGGACTCATCATCCGCCCCAATACACCTTTCGCCATTGGATGCATGCCCTCCACATACCCCTGGGTCAGTTTCGGGTGGGCTCCCACAGATTGCGTTGTGAGACGGATCATCATATTGACCACGGTGACAGACTTTGCAAGCTCTGTAGCCTCCAAGAGGTTGAGACTGAGGACCATTTCATCTTCCGCTGCCCCATATACTATGAGATCAGGGGACGATTTCATTGCCTCTTCAGAGGGGTTCAGACCCTCCCGGTTTTCTTCAGATATATTGACCAGCGGTGCCTTGCCCTCTATATCCGTGAGTCTCTGGAGCTCCAGGACCAGATTCTTCACCCACCTCCGAGAGTCATTTCCATGAGACGGATTACATCTTTCTTTCCTGGTTCTACCCGCAGTGGGTGGTACCAAACGCAGCAGAGCCACTCTGATCCTATTACAGGGCATAGATCAGTTCGTTCTGGCTAGACCTTCACAGCTCCCCCAGTGGCCACCAGTCGGCTCGGTAGCGTACACGTCTCAGAGGGCAATCCAGATCTACTCGCCTCCCTGGCGGTCGTTCTAATCTTAGTTCTTTGCGGGGGAGGGGGCCCTCGCCCCCTCTTCGAGGAGTCATTCCATCAGTAGCTACTTCTTATCAGCTTTGAATGTTAGGAGGGATGGGACTACCATTTCTGAGTAGACAACTCCTTATCACCCCCTCCTTCATTCTCTTCTCCGCTTTCCTTCCCCCCTCTGTCTCATTATCCCCATCTGTGGGGGTTTTGTTTTCTTGGGGGTTTTTTCTTGTTCTTCTCTTATTCTCTCTTCTTGTTCTCGGGAACTCGTTTTGAGTCTTCCCCACTTGCACTTTGTATATTGTTTGGACTGCAGTCCCATTGACCTACTTCTGTGGTCATTCGTTGGACATTAATATATTTATCTTATCTTATCTTATCTTATACATACTCATGTGGCTGAAGAAATAATAAAAGTCTAATTAGGTTTTCTGACTTTGGAAGCCGAAATTGATGAAAGTAGTTAATCTAAAAAGCCCCTTAAGACATTTTTTCGACACAACTTTCAAGGTCGAGGGGGCATAGCCACATGCCTTTAGACTATCTTAGTCATTGCTCACATGCTAAATATCATATGTGCAAAAACTGTTTTTAGTATAACATAGGATATACTTGTTTATGTCATGTACTTGGCCCACTCAAAAGTTATTATGTTTTTGGTGCTTGAGCAAGAGAATAAATAAGGATTAGCATAAATGTATTTCCTCCGTGTTTGGATGAACGGATAAATTTCTAGTTTGTTTGTCAAGTTTTATTTCTTGTCGAATTCTATAGGCAATTGTCAAATATTTTTCAACCGACGTAATTTTTAGGATCCCTCCTACTTTTGTTTGGGGGCTGCTTCGGGAACTCTCTCATGCATTCTCCCTAGTTGTATTGTTGTCCATCACGAAGAATCTCTTTTGTATATGCTATGTTATATGAATAAATTTCCAAATGTTTATTCCAATTTTGGTGTATCTTGTATATTTATTTTTGGTTTGGTTGTGATTACTCTTTCACTACACTACATTTTTGGCATTTTTCCTAAAAAGAATTTGGATCATCAACATGCATCATCCTTGGCGACCAAGTTTGATAAGAAAGTTGGAGAGGATGGAACCTTGAGACTGATTTGAGAGTTTATGATGTGCAAAGAGTTTGAAACGCCATAGATAAACCAAGAAAGAGAAGCTTTGCTGCCAAAGGACTTAAAACTCGTCTATAACATTGCAGGGAGAGAGTACATTTAAGAAGCCCGAGAAACCTTGTTACCACAAACCAAGTCGAGGATCACTTCGGGTGGAATAAGCACATGGACCAATTGTTTGCCAACTTGCCCCAACTTTTGCCTTGTCATTACATGTGGATGCAAGACTTGTGCAATAAGTGAGAATGTGATTTGCTATGTGTGGTTATTTGACAGCAGTACCGAGATAAAATTTGTTAGGAGGAACAAGTGTGGTTGGAGGAAAGATGACTGGATGTACAAGACCACGACCAAGAATGTGAATGTAGTGACATAGGTTTATTACCAACAATACTAAACATTAGAGGAGGCAATGATTCCAAAGAGTGTTGTTAGTAAGATCTATACAACTAGCATAGCAAAGAGCCTAGATCAAGAGGCTACCCCTTCCATATCAAGAAAGTGTAGAGCCATTTGAATATAGGACATTTACAAAACTTGTTGAGAATCTTCTTGTATGTGTTGAGCCCCCTTTGGTGCGTGCAAGTGTTAAGCCTGTGTTGGTGGAGGGAAGTCCTCATTCAAGTGAAGCAAGATTTTTTTGACATGGAGAAGAATTTTATAGAGAAAATATTTTTAGATTAGAAGAGTTGCTAAGAGACAATTTTTCTCATCTTGACCCTTTTAAAGAGGGAAGTGGGGATGGTTAATAAATACGTCCAGAGGAATAGGTTGAAGCCGTAGAGGCCAAAGCTGCAATGATTCCTCACAATTATATTGCGTGCCTAGACACGTTCGACAGTGCTTCGAAGGAGACTTTGACACACGAACATGAATTAGATTTTGTCTACACATTCGAGAGTGCTTGGGAGGGGACTCTGAGACAAGTGCAAGAGACACTAATATATCAAACTAGTATGTTGGAGGCGAAGGAGCGTCGGAGACAAGCAAGGAAAGAGTACTTGAATCATTGACATAAAATTTTTGTGTAAGAGTGCACTGAGTGAAGAGAAGAAGGATAGTGACTCCATTTCACTCAAACAAGCAAAAACTGCCAAAATTTTTATGGAGAGGGTAAAAAGACGCTATTTGACATTGTAGAACCCATGAGACTATCATGACGCTCAATGGCTAGTTAGATGAAAATTTCTTGCTCTTTTTGTTTCTGAAAACCTTGAGAGGCATAACCATTGGTTGGTACATAGTACCCAAACAAAGCAACTAACTTAAACACTTGAGAGAGCATGAAGAAGGCATTCCATGCTATGTTTAATTTGTTACATGATAACAAGATAATGTTGCAGAGATATATAACACGAGGTGAGGAAAGAGTGAGTTGGTTAGGGGATACCACAAATGTCTCAAGGAGTGCTCAAAAAGTTAAGAGGAGCTAATGGAATGGTTGAAAAAATGTGCTTTAATGATGGACTCTCTCGAAGTTGAGGAGAAAGATGAATTTCTAATCACCAACGTCACATCCAAAAGCTTACATTTGGGCAATGAATGTTGAACTTAGAGAAAAGACAAGTGTTTGAAGTAGAGTGGCAGCAACTTGGACAAAAACAGAGAGATTAACAAGCCTCGGTAAGCACTTCGTAAAGACATGATGCAGATGTTATAAGAATTTAAAGAAGATTCAACAGACATAAAAGAGGTGTGGTGCTCTAAATATGGAGCGGAAGGGTACACAAGTGTCAATTGCCCCAAAAATGTCTTATGCGACATTTGCTAAATAGTGGGCCATATAGTCAAGGATTGCTTGTTTAACATGAAAAACAAAGATGCTCAAGTCTTATTGACTTAGGGTAAGAATACCAACCCGAAGTGAAAGGAGCCGCTGGTGGACCATATGAGAATCCAAGACAGGCAAATAAATTAGATGGGAAAACAATCATGGTGGCAGTCCTTGAATCCAATATGATATGAAATGTAGACCCGTTATATGTAGTTTTTGGATCAGATTAACAAAATAAACACTGAATTAATTAACTCCTACGAGACAATACAAATATATAAGTGAAGTTGCTCCTATTTCCAAGGAGAGAAAACTCCACAAATCTCTCAACATCTTACTTAGTCTTTTACATACGTATAACAACATTATTCGTTTTCCTAAATATCTGAGCTGTTATAATTCACTCACAATATTTGTTACACACATGTAACAAATATTTAACTAACCCTTTCAAATGAAGCACTAACAAATATCAATTTCCTAACATCCCCCCAGTGCGAACATGGTAGAAAAATGTTCGCACTTTCAACCGCAGTATGCTCGACTCTAGTGGCATGCCCGATTCTTATGGCTCAGGATCTTGAGCCAAAGAAAGAGACTTCTCCTCAACCTTCCATGGTTTTCCGCAAGTTTACCACAAACCTGGATATGAACAAGAACCCATCAACTGTTCACTCATGTGGTTTTCTGGATTACCACAAACCTTTTCAAGATCCATGATCTGCATTACTTTGTGCTTTCTGTTCTCCACTATGTTTTTCCATCAGGAGGTTACAAAAGGAAATGATGCTCACTCACATGAACAAGAATATACTTCTGTTTCAATCATACCACACATGAAAACTGAAAACTGAAACACACTGCAAAACAGGTATTCTGAACATATCGGCACAACACCGCAGAAAAACAAACTCTGAAAAACACATGCCACCAAATCTGCTATGTGGCCCCATCGTTGGTGACTGACGAGAGGACGCTGATTGTCCTCCATCCTCCTATGTCACTCTGCTTACTCCACAAATTGGACGTTGAAGCTCATAAGTTTCCACATTGTACTTAATTTTTTTCTTCCCCTGCAATGTGAAACACATTATTTTATAGGACGTCGAGTTACACCGAAAAAGCGTCCGTAAGGCATTTTTAAAAATTTTTTTCTGACTTTTGACGAATCACAAAATTAATACTTTTGACACTAAATGACATTTTAATGACCTTGACAACATACTTCATTTGGACTGACTACGATAAAGCAACATGACTAAAGACACCATCTTGATTCTTTGTAAGCACTAAATAACCTTTAAATTTTTTTTTTTTTTTATAACTAGACATAACATGACTTACAACCTTTAATTTAACAACTATATATAAAATCATAATTGAAATTTGACTTTCACAAACTCTAATAAAAAGCTAAATTTTTAAGACTAAAATGTTTCATTTAACAAACACAAGTCTGACACAACTAGACTATAAACAATTTAATACTCTAGCTATGATGTCAACCAAATATGGTATTTCATGATTTACAGACGTCAGACTTCCACAGAGTAAAGAATACACATGTGAAAACGACTATCAGACTGCAGAAATCTGACAGGAAAGTGCACGAGTGTGATGGCAGTGTCAAGGTTTGTAGGCAACACGAATATGGCTTTTGTCTACTGAGGCTAAATTGACCTGACATCAATTGACAGAATGCGGTTAGTGGAGCTGTCAAAGATGACAGATGTAAGCGCATGGATCTGCGTATAGGCACATGTGCAATGAATATTTCCCTCGCGGTGTTGCACACACAAACTTGTAGAATGATTCTGATCTGGGCTGCGACAATAGTGAATCAATGTGGAGGACAGCTCAAACGTCAGATATTTTGTTCTGTTTATGCTTGGAAGGCAGTATAGCTGCGCCTATCTCATTTGCTTCTCCCGATCAACAAATGTAGCCAGTTAAATGGAATACAAAGCGAGTTAAGGAATCAATGATCTGACAGGCAGATAATTGTAACATGGCATCTAATATATTTCTCCTGTCAACTGCTGCTTTGAACGCCGCCCCTAACAAATTCTAACTCAATCTGGGTCAAGGATCGATGCATCAGAGAGTCCTCATTAATAGTTGTTCACATAAAATTGTATAATCAAACTGCTCAAGGATTTGGCATTGATTTCTAGATCAAAACGCGACTATGCAGTCTGTCAAATGCACAACTATTACAATAAAACGTGAGGATCTTCTCTAGACTGTATATGCAGATTAAACAGGACACCAAATAGCTGAATCAACAATACATTGTTCCGAAAGAAATACTTATAACTGGACAGAATGACAACAGGATGCTCGATGGATCAGATCACTGATAACCATGAGCCTAATCTATACACCATAAGCTGACAATACTAAAAACATTGATATGCAAACGCTTCTAAAAATAATTCCTCATACACAGGGCACGACACTGTACAACTGGCCCTTGAATTTGATTAAGCTTCCATCTGAGAAACTTGCTCTGATACCAAATGTAGTTTTTGGATCAGATTAACAAAATAAACACTGAATTAATCAACTCATATGGGATAATACAAATATATAAGTGAAGTTGCTCCTATTTCCAAGGAGATCAAACTCCACAAATCTCTCAACATCTCACTTAGTCTTTTACATACTTATAACAACATTATTCGTTTTCTTAAATATATGAGCTGTTATAACTCACTCACAATATTTGTTACACACACTTAACAAATATTTAACTAACCCTTTCAAATGGAGCACTAACAAATATCAATTTCCTAACATTATAAAATGTAAGAAATGCAACATGTGAGGTCAATTTGCAAGAGATTGTGCAGTTAGTGGTGTAGACCAGGGAATGACAATGAAAAATATTACGCGAAGAAGCTGAGAGCGGATGTGAATATGGTTGGAGTTGAAGAAGCAACAACAATTGTGACCAAAGGACAAGCAGTGAAGAATCTATACCCTGACCTAATCATAGAGAAACAAAAATTTGTAGATGCTTGAGTAGAATTACAAAAGGCTATGGAAGAAGAGGGAAAGCTAGACAATCGATAATATCAAAGAGATATACAATGATGAACATGACTTCTTGTTGTTTGTTAGGCTTCGGTGCTGGTAAAAGTGACAAAACTTGTTCTAGAGCATCCCAAATTTTCAAGATGTCTTAAGCAAAACGACCATGCCGATGGAGAAGATCTTGATGGCTGACGAGCATGTGGTCAACTCCATGATTTGATGATTAGAAAAGGAGAAAAGATGCAACCATCTACTTTGAGATGTTGGGGAAGACCTTGATGAAGATGAACATTGACAAAGGTGGTTATTATTGGAGGTTCAAGTGTGATTGTTCTCTTGGAGGAGACTTGGTGATGGCTTGGTAGGCCCGCCTTGTGGCTTGCCGACAACCAACTTTGAAGGATTGAATTAGTACGAAATAGAAGCTTTGGGTGTTCGAGCTTCCCAAATGGTAATTATTGCCATGATTTTGTGTTCACCGCATAGAGCATAGATCACTCTACGGGACCCTTCTTGGTCGAGTCTAACTTAGGATAGGTAAAGACAACCACAATTGGAAGAGACTTGTAATGTCCCCTTTTTGGGACATTTCTAAACAGGTACTGAAGACCTTTAGTCCATTCTTTCCCCATGGACTAAAGGATAAATTTGGGGAAAATATTATAAAAGTGGTTTTCACCACTAATTTGTTAACCCCTTCTTTGAGCTCATTAAAAAGAATTAAATTTACCTTTTTGTGATTTTAATCATTAAGTTAAAAAAGGTGAATTAAATATTAAAAAAGGAGATATGTTCTACATGATGAAGACCCCCTTTTTAATGGTCACTTACCCTTAAAGTAAGTCGCCATTCTAAGGGAGCATTGGGCAAAGAAAGGGCCCATTTGGAGCGCCACTCTTGGAGGGAGGAATATAAAGTCACATCACCTCTTCCATTGTGGGGTATGCTGATTATGATTATTGTTATTTCTTCATGCTTGAAGAAAAGGGATGCATGCCCATTGATGTTCTACTAAAGGTGTTTTACAACACCACCTTGTTATTGGCAAATTGAAGACCCAAGCAAGTTGTTGAAGGATCCATTCATGCATGATTGCTGGTCTGTTTTTCTCTTGTGCCCTAACGACTTGATGTGAATGTGAAATCTGAATATTGTGCATTGATCTTATCCTTCTTTGGTGGCGAATTGCTTGGTGGTAATTTTGGTAATGCGTTTATGCCCTAGCGAGCTGGATCTCACTTGTCTTGGTATTGATTTGATGCTTTAATGATGTAGGAGCATAACTCCATTTTGTAAATATGGTTAGTAGTAAGGCAATTTTTGTTTAAAAATGTGTCAATAGGTCTAGCAAGACCTTGTGAGTCCTTTAAGTGTGCTAGTTTGTGCTTGGACTCTTCAAATTTTGAATCTTGTACTTTCCCCAAAAGAAAAATTCAAATTTGAGGACCATTTTTGGTTTGCTTAGGAGTTTAGAAGCATTTTAGAGGTCATTCATAGTGTGTCAAAGTTGTAATAGGAGGCTTAGGAGTCAAAACAAGTGTGTTAGGGGGTTAAGGTCTTGGAGACTAGTAAATCTCAACAATGCATACAAGTAGTCATGTGACCAAGAGGTATCTAATTGCTCCTATTCGAGTGAAACTAAATTGGAAGGCTATAAAGGACATCATGTAACTATTTTCCACATCATTCGAATGATCTAGGGTTTGAGAGAGCCGAGGCTCCGTGATTTGAAAGAAAATATAGTCTCGCAGACTATTGTACTATAATGAAATGTGTATAATATGGCTTGGAAAATGGTCTAATGCTAGATCTTAACTAATGTGGTGATTTGGATTGTTAGGAGATAGGTATTTTTAGCCTTTTATTGTACTCTTGCATGCAAGTATATGTTGATTCTATCATTGTGAGTTGCAGACATTTCTTAAGCAAACCGTGTCATTTCTTGAGCAAATCGTGTTTAACCATTGTTAGCAAAAGGCGGGGATAACGGTCGAGGAACGATTTGTGAAGAGATAGTGTGATCCATGGATGGTTCAAGACCATTTTAAACTCATATATGTAGTTTAAAGGCAATGCAAAGTGTTATTATTCTTTGTTTGATGGATTCTAGGATGTGCTCATTTTGTTGTTAAGGCAACTTCCTTGTCAAGTAAGGAGAGATGTTATTGGGTAGACTTGAACCAAGAAGATCTACAATGTTAGGAAGAGGTAACTAGTCTAACTCGAGACTTATTTTCCTTTAGAGCCATTGCATAAAAGGTATTTGGTGAATGTTAATAGTTCTCGCCTGCGTTTTACGAGCAATATTCTGGTGACAGTGTCTTGAGAAACAAAGGTTACAGTGAGGATTGAGGAGTGGTTCACAAGAAAATGAGCATCTTGATAGTTTACATAGGTGATTCCAATCCTTCGAAGCCTTCGGAGAGTTGGAGATGCCCGAATAACGAAGAAAGGTTCAAATTTGTTGTCTCGGGCCTACACAAAGAGAACAAACCCTCAAGCTATGGTTACGAAGTAGAAATTCCACTTATCTCGGGATAGAACCAACCAAATCCATCAAAATTTCGAAGAAATCATGGTGAAAGGGTCGTTTAACTATTGAAGAAAGAATTTGACAAAATCATTTATTCTACCCCGAGTTATTCATGACAGCTTTCTTAGTAAAAGAAATTGTGTAATGTCCCCTTTCCTATGCCAAAGGCCTAAGGGCCAATTCGAGTCCAAGCCTTGGTCATACCCAAGGGGCTATGGACGCTAGGAGCTATTGGGTATGAATATCTAGTCCATTTTGTTATAATTCTTTGTTGACATAAGCGTAAAGTGTTTTGGAGGGACTAGATATTATGTTTTGTCGTTAGGAAGGGGCCACATGACACTTAATGTTCTAATTTTGCATTGGGGGTCACTTTTGGACCATGGCGACTTAAAAAGGGAAAAGTAACTTAAGTTACTTTTATTTTATTGGTCCTTCCTAAGGAAAAATGCGACTTGGGCTTTTTGGGGCTCTTTTGCCTTGGGGAAAATTATATAAGGAGTGGGAGGAAAAAGGAAAGGTCATTCTTGCATACATAATTATTTTCCTTCATGTGCAACTGCTGCTTGCAAATTTACAGCTTGTGGAGTGAAATCCCACAGGGACCCTAGCTTCGGTGGTGAGAGATCCATCCCTAGCTAGCAGGGCATTCTTTGGTAGTGAGAGATTTACCCTAGCTTGTCATTTGGAGCTGTTTTCAGGGCTGTTTAACATAGATATTTTTAGAGGTTTTAGAGGAAGGGTTTTGAGAGTTTTGGAGACATTTTGTGGAGAAAATCAAAGGGTTGTCAGATCAGATTTACGGCAGCGATAAGAGCAGGGTTTGACATCATTTCTAGAGACTTTTCAAAGGGTTTTGATCACTTTCCAAAGGGGGCGACTTGTTTTGGAGATTGCAACCCTTATTTGGAGGGTTTTCGGGTTGCCATTTTTAGATCTGAAGGTTGGGGTTTCATTCTCCATATTAGTATATGTAATTTCCAGAATTTCATAATTTTATCTTGCTTATTGGAGAAGTTACAAATTTTTGAAGTTTTACCATTGTTTAGGGCTTTTTGTAATTTTCTGGCTGCATTATATTATTCCAAAAATTCCAAAAATAATTTTCTTATGTTCTTTATAATATTAGCAAGCTCTCCTAAAAATTTCAAGTGATTTGAGTGAGTATTTTGAGAGATATCAATTTTTTTCAGTTCGTTGCCCTAGCTGTTAAAAATCTACAAAAATCAGAATTTGTGTTTGCTACAATTTTATATTTTTGGTGCATTTTTAAGTGGTATCCCACAAGGGATATTTCAAATTGTTTTGTATAGTGGCAGTTAAAAGACCTATAGGGAAGGAAATCTTGATGAAAAGACATTGACATATCCTTGGAGAATGTGAAGGATATGAAAACCTTGAGGAAGGGAGCAATCAATCACTCATTGAGAAGCTCGGAGACAATACAGTAGGAGGAAAGGACAATCAAATTCGGGACTACCAAAAACATGCACGGTTTTAGAATGGTGGAAAGCATTGTCAAGGGGCATAACCTTGTTTACATGTCCGATGAAAGCCTAAGAGACTTGTGAGTAAGGCAGAAGAGGGTAGTTGAGGAGATTACGCCCCCACACAAGGAAACATAGTGTTTAAGGCACAATTCACTGAATCTCTAACTGTGACAGTCAAGTTTAAACGGCAAGGTTGAAGAACCAGTATCCCTAAAGAATAGTCTTAAACTATCCTTGTGGAAGTAGTGAAATGTGGAGAACCATCACAGAGCCCTATGACACAAGTTATTTGTAAACATTCTCAGCATAAGTAAAGAGTTAGATAAAGGCAGGTACAGTACAGTCTGAGGTAGTTATAGTCAATATGATAAGGCAGATGGGAAGAAATTGGAAAAGGCTTAGTGTCAAGAACCTATGGGAGAGATATGGAAACCTGAAAGTTGTGGAATCAGTTTAGTGAGGTCATCAAACAAGGGATTTATTGTTTGGGGAGCACAGTGAGCTCAAGCCCAAATTGGACTTGAGTTGAAGCACTATAACTTGGATGTAAGAAGTTAATAAAGTCAAATAGGGCATTTGAAGCTAGAACAGAGTTGTGAAGAATTAGTTGACTTGAGAGTAAGCATAGAGCAAATGAATATGGCATGAGAGAAAGAGTCTAAAGTAGGGTGATTGAATGGTATATACCAGTTTTGGCAAGAAAGGTCAAGAATCATAGGTTCTAATTAAGAATTGAGTCCTTATGGATGAAGGAGGCAATTTGAAGTTGTAATTAGTGAAAAGTTAATTGAAGTACTAAGTGTCGACATTATTTAAGTTGCTGTTGTATTTTCTGTGCCCTAGGCGACTGGGTAAGGGTGCATAAAAGATTCATATCTGATTCTATATATTTTTATGAGCTTGTGCACAAGGTTTGGTGATTAGTGGGGTGTTGTTGCATGCATAACCAACCCTAATTGTGTTGGGTGAAATAGTAGGAGGGCCATTTCTGCACTTTTGGTGAAAGTTGGGTTAATTCTGATTTTACATTCATAAACTTCATATTTTATAACCCCAATATCCAAAGTTTGAAGTATTTTGCATGGTTGGTTGAGCGGGAATTAATTTTAGAAGATTGCAGCAGTTCTGGGGTTTGATTATTTAATTACATTCAGCTGTGTATAATCAAATTGGTGCTAATTTAGTGCGCTCTAGCTATTTTCCGATTTATTCCACTTACCTCTGCTAGTTCTAACCCCACTCCGGGTTAGGAATAGTAGACATTGGAATACTTCAGGATAATTTGCATAAGGGTTTCATTGAATTTGGGTGAATATTGAATTGCCCTAATTTGGGGACATTACAAGACTTCTCAACACTTGAGAAAAAAGGCAAATATATGTCATTGATACAAGGAAAATGTAATCAATGAGGAGTTAGCCTTGTCATATTTCTTCGATTATGTTGAGAAGGAACTTGAATGAGGGATGGGGTTGTTGAACTCTAAGAGTGCTCTAAAGATGAATATGTTAGATATTAGTATTTTACACTAGTTGATGGAATATTGTGAGATCGTTTCACTAGATTTCCTACTTATAAATCTCAAATTTGATCTACCAAGAGATGCTTCGACGATGGAATCAAGCCTAGTTGTTACCACCTCTCGCACAATCTAATTTTCCTCCACAATTCGTAGAGTATTGGGTTGGTGATGCGAAGGTGAATGAGGAGCTTGCACATAAGTTTGCTAGTGCGAGTTCCAAAGATATCAAGTACTAATGATTTATGACCGCCAATTTGAAATTGGAGTGAAAAGGGAATCTACAATTAATCAATGTGTGTGATGATTGGGATGTAGTCTTGAAGGAAACAATTTTCAAAATATTTCTCAATTATAAAGACGTAAATGAATGGATCTATAGAGATTTGAAAGGGTTACTACGAGGCTTGTGTTCAAAAACAACTTTGATACGTGCGCACAACTTGTACGGAGGTCACAATGAATTTCAAACACACAGTAACTAGTGTAATCGAACCAAAAAAATGATTAAGTTGGTAACAATTTTCAAGGTTAGTTGTATGAATGGGTTTCACCCATTTTAATTGGCTTTCAAGGGTTGTATTAGATCCATATCTATGTTGACTTCAAAAGTTGAAATGTTGCTACTATAAGGATCTGTTTCCAATTCCTTTCACCGAGTCCATTTTGGAGGATGTGGCAAGACATGGGATCTATTCCTTGTTGATGTCTTTTCTAGTTGTAATCAGATTAGTTCTCTGGAGGAGGATAGATTGAAGATAACCAATGTGGTCTAGAATGGGAACTATTGTTACAATAGAATGCCACTCAAAAAGTGATCATCTTGCAAATCTTAAAGAAACCGTCTATGAGAAACTTTAAATTATTCCTCGATGACTGGCTCTTTTATGGTCCCACGAAATACACACGTGAAGGCTTTGGCCAAATATGTGGTTATATAGAGAGGCCAAGTTGGCTTGAACCCCAAAATGTGTTTGTTCATGGTTCCACATGGCAAATTGTTTGACTATTTGGTGTTTAGAGGCAGATCAAAAGTGGCTAGACATAGCTCCACGAAGTCTCAAAATGGGGGCGTGAGGACGGGGGATGACAGTGCAAATATATATATTACTTGAAAAATTAGTTATAAAAAATGTATAAGGAATAACAAATGAAACTTTGAAATACTAAACACATTGCATTGAACAATGAAAATGCCGAATATCAATATATTAATATTTATATTATAATTTATATTCAAAATGATGATTACATTCAAAATTCAAATACAATTGGCCAATGGCCCAATGCCTCTAAGCTTGAGGGCTTCGACTTGATGAATGTGTTGAAACTTGAATGGTTGATCAATGAAGACTTGGCACTTGCCCTTCCTCTTGTTGTTGCTCTCCCTCTTGCTAATGCTCTCAGCTTCTCACTTTTGCAGCCTACTTGCTCTCACTCCTGCACTTGCAGCCTTGCTTAGTGTTTTCAAGCTTTGATTGTGATTTGGAGTGAGGGTGTGAGGTTCATTTATATATTTTTCGAGTGCTTAAAGTGTGGGTGGGGCCCATAAACTATTAGGATTAGGGTTGGGGGCACAAACATCCAAAAAGATTGTTTTAAAATAAAAAAATACTTTTTGGTGTTTTTGGCACAAGGGATGACTGCATGTTTTTGGAACTGTTAAGGGACTTGGGCGAGTTTCTTCAAAGTTTCGGAGATGTCCCGAAGTCCCCCAAAGGTCCCCTCTTCGAGAAATGTCCCTCTTTAGTGAAACTCGGGGATACCCCCTGTCTTGAGATGGCGGTGGTGGTATGACGGGGACACTTACCGGGCATCCCCAGTCTTTTGGATGTTCCTGTCCCTAGAAATGTCAGATTTTAGGGGGACGCTTCCACATGGAACACTGGATTTAGATAAAATTTGAATAGTAGTGCAAATGGAGGCACTCATAGACATTGGTGCAATCAAGTCCTTCCTAGGCCATGAGGGGTACTATTGAAGGTGTTTAAAGAATTTTGCACAATTGTCACACCCTTTAGATGTGCTAATTAGGAAAGGAATGGTGTTCAAATGGGTGTAGAAATGATAAAAAGCTTTTGATGAATTGAAGGTGCGGTTAGTCAGTGCACCTATTCTAGCTTACTTGGACTAGAACAAAGAGTTCCATGCTGGAAATTTAAACACAGGTAAATATGGAGGAAACTAAATATTAATAATTCAAGAATCTTGCACAATTAAATATTTCTGTTAATTTGAAACATTGGGTTACATGTTTATATAACTTGACAATGTCAAGTTACAAGGCCTGTTGTTATACGGGATTTATCTATCCAAGCTCAACCACCTATTTTAATTTTTACTTAACCAATTAATGCTAGGCATTAATTACTATTGATAGTAATACAATGTAAAGCATGAAAGGTGTCTTGTAAACTGGCACATTGTACATCGTGGTACCGAGCAACCGATGTCACTTCAGACAAAAGCCTGCTACCCTACAAGTTGTGGCATGAATGATGAACATCCTATTGGCATGCTCATCCCCTCCCACCATTATATACCCGTATAGTAGTATAAGCACAATCAAGGTTTGCTTAACTACATCGATCCACATAAGGTTTCACACATAGGCCTGCCCAGTGACTATTCAATACTATGTATGGCATGTCTATCCTAATGCCCAATGACACTGACATCACTTTGCTCATTACCGGTGCTAGCAACTCCCCTGTCAACTCGTGCAATCATTGATGACTGATCAAAGGTTGATAAAATATCTTGCCCCATCAGGCGAGAGGTGAGAAGTCCTTGTAGCAAAAAAAAAAAAAAACCAAACAACTGGGCTTGCTCCTCATCAATGATTTCAAAGAACTTCAAAAACCAAAATATGACAAAAAACAACACATATACCATCTATCCAAAATTGCCACTACAACATAACCGATCATGGAGCTAATAGCTCTCTAAAGATGGGTGGGTCTTTGGTTTTGTTAGACTGTCAGATCCCTAGGGACCAAATAACCCCGATGTGCAACTCTATTGTCTCTGACAGCACAAGCAGCGGGAAACACTGTCACATTCATGGTTCCGTAAAAATAGCCCATTTTCAACCTTCTAGCAAAAGCATGGTGTCTGTTTCCACCGAAAATGCACCTGTTGTACATTGAAAACACCTTATTACTCCACGTTTTCTCAAAAACTCATAGGTTGAGATGCCAGATCAACAAATTGACCGCTTGGATGGTTTTAGAACTTTCCAAAACCTAGGGAATGAGTGGCTACATGATTATGGTTAGGCAAAAATCAACTAGACAAAATATCCAACAGAATTGGCTGAATGCACTAAAAATGATGAAAATACATAAAAGTCATTTTCGCACTTAGTGATATTGAAACTCTTGATCTCTAATCCTTTCAAATTTTTACAAAAACATTTAGTTACCAATTCCACTATGAAGCATTTTAGCATATGAAAAGGAAGGGCTAAATATTAAATTACTTGCATTTTAGATATTTACTTGCAAACAGAAAAGTCAACTGGCAAGAGTTGAATCTGTGACCTCTTGCTGTGAAATGCCTTGACTACAGCCCTCAAACCAACTTACCCATGCATGTGGTTGAACTTAAAACTTCAGAAGCTATTATTCAATCTCTTTTTGAATGTGAAAAACCCAAAAGAGAAAAAATGCAGCAATAATGAAATACTGAAATAATGACCCGGCAGTTAAAATATATGCAATTGTTTTAAAAAAACCTTTTACCTGGCAGTTAAAGAGAAGCGCCCAGCAATCATATGGATGGGACCCATGCCCCTTTTAAGCCATAAAAGACTAAAAATCAGATTTTTATCAATCCTGTTGATGCTCTTTTAACAATATTCCAATGCCATTTTTAACTTTCAACTCTGAGCAATGAAAATTCAGCAGCTATTCATGTTCCATCGCCAGCACAATGTGCCTCCTTACACACTCCAGACATGAAATTTCAAGCCTTTTACAGGTCTGACAGTGTTATGTCTCAGCACCAATCAATTCTACAACAACAATTTTCAACAAAACAAAACAAAACAAGAAAACAGCAGCCAGTACTCCAGAATGGAGCTTCCAACAGGCAGATGCCTCAGATAAGAAAATGGTTCTTCAAAATTTTTTTCCCAGCAAATTGAAAACAACACCCAAATGCTTAGGAATCATGCTTCAGGAAATCAATGATTTCGTGTATTTTCAATGCTTCAGTGATGGATGGCGCTCCAGGAAGACACCATACATCAGCAAATATTATTCCAAAATTCCAATGCCCTTCTCCTTCAGTCCGATTTAATTATTTTTCAACAACAAAGCTCCTGGCAAATGTAAACACTTCCTGGCATCTTCCAAACAAACATATTTCACAATAAAAACAAATTCACCAAAACTTGTTACAGCAAATTCTTGGGGATGGAAAAGCATTTTTCGGATTTTGGGTACGGTGCAGGGACAGCTGGGGATGACTACTAAAAACATCCAATTTATAATTCTTACAGTTACATCTGATCCAAATAATCAGTAACATCAAACTTTTCAACACCCCACCCTCAAACCACCATGTCCTAACTGTGTTTATTCCAATTTCCATGCATCTTCGTATATTTCTTTTCTGGTTTTTGCTATACTACAGTATGCACTCTATTGTATCTTGCAATATAAATGTCAAAGCACATAGTTTTGTAACTAGCACGTAACCAAATTCACAATACCCTAGATCTAGATACTATGTGCCATGGTTCAAGTTCCGTTTGTGTATATATGACATTTAAAGTTTTCAATTGCATTAATCAAAAGCTTATATTTGCGATTTGGCATTGCACTGTGCTTCTTGTCAATGCACTTCTATCTTACAAAAATATTTTGTAATTTTGTATAAATCAAGATGTTTTAAAAGAGAGTTTATAGTCAATGAATGTTCTAGTGTTCACTTAAGCACCTTTGTGGACCCTTAAGACCTTATTAGTGAGGTTTAACCAGTGTTATGCGGGGACAACTCCCCCATTCCCTAGCCGTCTTAGACATCCAAGCCGTCTTGGGGCTTGGGAACAGAGGCGAAATGACACCCACCCCGACCCCACCCGAAACACACCCTACAAGATGAAACCAATTGGAGACGTTCCCATAATTCTAAGGACATTTCAGGGCGTCCCTAAAACGTACTCCTTGTCGTGACATCCCCCAAAAAAACTTAATTTTGTTTTTTGATTTTTTTCAATTTTTAATTCTTTTTTGGACTATAAAGGTTTAAATAATAGTATAAATATCTTAAATACATCTATTTGAAAAACACCAATATGTATTAATCTCCAGTCGCTTATCTTGAATATGTCACGTAGTTTTGCCCATTGAAGTGTCCCACATTGATTAACAACTCCATTACCTTCTCCGCAAATTTCCCATTGTTTGGGTGATGGATAGCCTCAAGCGAAAATGTCCTTTTGGGCCAATGGGCTCCAAATTCTTCCATATCCCCAAGATATTGTGATTTTTGGATTACCTTCTTCAAGCAATAAGGTAAAGTTATAACTGCCCTACAAATGGACATCAAATTTAAGGTTGACCCTTGTTATTAACATTTCAGACTATTACACTTGCTCCTCCCACCCCCTTGGCTGCCATTGTAGGTTATGCCTATAGATGTAATTAATTTTATAATTTTTCAACTATTAATTTTTTTATTTTTTACATATTTGTAAATATTTTAATAGTCGTCCCTTGGCCATTTGCTCGCTGTCCCCAAAATTTGGGATTTTTTTGGTTGTCCTTGAAACCCTGTCCTTATGTCTCCACATCCCCCAATTCTAGGGTCTTAGGTAACTATAGGTTTCATTGAAATATGTTCCATCCAATTGGCTGGAACCATAAACACCATATTTGTTGCTCATTTATCATTAAATCCTGGGCTATAACATAGTGTCATGAAACACTATAGGTCAAAAAGTTGTCAGATATTGAATGCCTCAAACACACAAGTTTTTATGAAATGCCATGAATATTAAAGGTCTATCTGACATAATATAATACAGATTCTTGTATGCTTTTGTAATTGTAGCACACCGTGATGAAATACACGTGCTTATGGATTTAAAGTATTTCTTAAAGAATCTTTTGATCCCTATTTGATCACTCTTTCTTATAAGTTATGCATAACAAACAAACAACTTATAAATAAGATGGAAGCACTAACAAGGGTCAACAATGGGACAAGTGTTAAGGTATATGAAAACTAACTTGCATTGCCATTGTTGGGGATGCTTAAAACACTTCAAAGCCAAAGATTCATTTAGGTAGATGCCTCCAAAGACAATTTTTTTGTTTATGCTCTTTGTGGTTCTGGTAACAAACTGTTGCTCTGTGGCCATAGACCACAATCCTTAAGGATGTCCTCAAAAGGGGCATTTTCTTCGCAATCTTCTTTATCTGCTCTTGCTTCAAGTTCATCGCATGTTGTTCTAGCTTCTGTTACAGGCTTGCGTGACCTTCCTTTTCAAGATTCTAGGGTCTTTAATTTTGTTAGTGAAATAAGAAAATCCTATAAACTTCTTGATGTTTCATTCCATTTCCGTCAAAATCCTTTTCCATTCATGGAGTAGCTCTAATTGTCCTATTGGCTTCTTTGGATATATCAAAGCTAGGGAGCTTAAGTATTTTTCTTGTTTTAGTTTTTGTAAACTCAATAGGATTTGGCCTAATGAACGTGCCTCAAGAAAATGATGGGTTTGTGGCTCTTGGAAGGTATATTAAAATTTAGTTATATAATGTATCTTGTATCATGAGGGTATTTCATAATCGAGTTCAAACATAACGAAGACAAGTAGAGGCTCCTTAAAGGACCTTGGTTTTTGGGGATGGTTATGATTTTTGAAGAATTTTACATTTCAGTATGTGATTTCACCTGCACATGGGTATGGTTCATAGTTGCCAAGAGACGAGCATAGGTATGGGTAAATGGAGATAGGTGTAGGTACTGGTACACCATTTTGCATAAAAATAGGAGACCGGTATGGGGAGAGGACAAAATACACACACACATATATTATATGTATGAAAAAATAGAGAAATATGTAGTATGCTATATATAAAATGCATTAAAAATAATTTATTAAAATAAGAAAATTTGATGTCAACACAAGATGAGTAATTATATTGATATTTGATACAGGGAAGAGAACATTGTAACTTTGAAATGTTGACAAATAGGCGTGCAAAAACAAATATCACAAATGTGAACCTGAATCATATCTCATCTGATACAATAGTGTCAACTATTGCATCAACAATATCTTCTAGATTCTCCACCAGATGCTTTCTAGATACTAATCATTCTCAAGTTGTGGCTCCTCTGTAGGCAATACAACATGGAATAAATCATTGAGACTATTTGCCTCAAGCACATCATCCTCCATGTCTTATGTTCCATCAGGTGTAATTTGGTCCCAATTTGTTGAAGGGCCTTCCTTGTGCTATGAATGTAGACCAAGTTCTCTACCTTCTTTGACCCTAGTTGGTTCCTCTTCAATGAATGAATGAAATTGTAAGTACTCCAATTCCTCTCACAAGATGAACTAGCTACTTGTGAGAGTAATTGTATTGCAAATGATTGCAATTCAGGTGCTTCATTGCTATGGTTCCACCACCACTCTATTGGGCTCTTCTTTGCACATATATCATAGAGAGCCTCCATTGTAGAAAACTGACAACAGCCATGTGAAAATATATTCCATTGAGTTTTAATAGTAGAAGCCTTTTTTCCTCGACCATAAATCTTTTTGACCACAACCCAAAATTCTTTCACTACTTCTCTGTCCTCATATAAAGCCCTCTTATTGGTGACTTCTGTATCATACCATTTTGGGTTTAAAGCGTGAGCAACACAATGTAGAGGTGTGCTAAGCTTTTTCCATCTTCCATGTATCTTTTCCTTAATCAAAAGATATAGATAACGTTCCCTTAAGTCTGTGGTTTTTCTTATTCTTTTTCACATAGAATCAATTTCTTCATAAGCCTCCTTGAAACATGGCTTGTTTCAATCAGGAAAATGGATTACCTCAGATGGGCTGAATGAAAACAAAAAAATTCACATCAGCCCAAAAATATGTTCAAGGACCATCTTCCTCACCTCAACTGCAGTCTCTGATGTAGATTGTCTCCAAGTTGCCCATGCATCACTAACTACAGTGGAACATAAGCCCCTTTGACAACATAAAGACGGTCAAGAAGTATGAAGAAGAAAGAAACAAACTGTGTTTGCAGGTTTAAGAAGTTCCACCTTGGAAAAGCTTTGATAAATTGCTTGCATGGTGATTATTGCATACAAACATTTGTATTTTTCTTCCCTTTACAATAAATTAAGAAAACATGTCATTGTTTTTTAACACATTATTCAATGCAGACGCAAAACTCGGTGTCCAAAATACATGTTTTTTTTTGCACCAACAAGCCAAGTGCTTTACAAATTGGGGCAATGTCTGTAACAACTTGGACATCATGTGGTGCCCCCACCTCCTCGATTGCATCACAGCTGGTTTTGAAGGAGCTATGCATTTTTCTGTTGCTTCGAACAATTAATTTCCTTCAAAAATTAAGGAGGGTGTTTGGAGCAAGTAATCATAATGTTCATAAGTGGATGATTTCTAGTATTAGTCCAACCTTTGATCACAATGTTACATCCCTATGTGGATAACACTCTTTTGATTGGTGTGGTTTGTTTCTCTATCCTTGGTTTCTCTTTGCCAATAAGAGTTGTGCAAAGCTTTTCATATCCAGGTGGTTTATATCCCGCTGACCCATTATCGATCACACGAACCATCTCCTCATAATAAGGTTGCTCTGATAGGATGACTTTGCATCCGATCTATTGTTGAAGCATGAGAGCTTAAAGGAGTCACTTTGCCTTCAACTCTTTCTTGTTCCCTCATAGCTTCATAATGTTCTACCTCATTTAGACAAGGGTCAATCCTTTTTCTTGATGTTTGAAAAAATGGGCCTTTGCCCTTGTGTAAGTGCTTTGAAAGGACTTCGCACAAATTTTATATGTGATCTTCGTTGTTCCACCATTCCCTTTGTGAACGTGAGCACAATACTTCCAAAGAGGATGTACTCCTTCTTTCCTTCCTCTTGACATTCTCGATTTTTTTGAAAAAATAGTAAATTATAATTTAAAATTTATAAAAAACAAAATAAAATGACGTCAAAATTTAAGAAACTAAACTAAAACTAAATATTAATTATTAAATAAAATAAAACATCTTAAAATAAAAAATAGATAAAACTAAAATATCTTAAACTTCAAAACATCTTGAATAAAAGAAAAAGAAAAATAGAACTAAAATTAAAAATTAAATAAACTAAACTAAAACAAAATAAATTAGCTAAACTAAAAGTAAAAATCAATTAAACTAAAGAAAGATGTTAGGGTCTAGACCCTTACAACATTGGCATGCCATTTTTGTTGAAGGGTGATGGCACTTTGAATGACACTTTGTCGTGTCGTGGCACTTTGAATGGAAATAAATATTAATTATTAAATAAAATAAAAACACTTGAAAATAATAATTAAAAACCTAAAATTTGTTAAAATTTGAAACATCTTGAATTAAAAAATTAAAAATGTTAAAATTTAAAACATATTGAATAAAATAAAGAATAAAAATGAGACCTAAAAATAAAAATTAAATGAACTAAACTAAAATAAATTGAATTAACTAAACTAAAAACAAAATAAATTAACTAAACTAAAAGTAAAAATACTAAACCAAAAATAAGCTAAACTTAAATTAAATTAAATATTGAGAAAAAGAATTTTGTGTCTAGGCCCTTATGGCAATGGCATGCATGTGGCACTTAGAACAGCAATCACTACGTCATGGCACTTTGTACTACAACGATGATTGGTGTTTGAAGTGCCGCGACACTCCAATAACAATGGTATATGATTTCCATAAGGTCCTAACCCTAATTTCTAAATGTTAAAGGTTAAACTGAAACACAGACTCTAAACGGGCAGCAGCATATGCCATACCTTTTAGGATTTTTGCCAATGATTGCAACTACCGACAGCTATGGTTGATTTACCGCAAGTTTATGACTATTGCTATGAGTCTAGTGTATTTTCTCTCAAATTCGACAAATCACTGCTACAAATATGGCGTATTTCCTTCTCAAATGTGGAAATTGCTGCAATAATCTTCAAATGCATGGTAAACTGACTTGTTCACAACCATTTTTATAAAAAATTTCACGCGTTTAGGGTTTACCGTAAAATGCGATTAGATTTTTTTGAGGAGACTATTTTTCACTTGGAAATGCAATAGTGATGGTAAAGGTCCCCAAAAATGTCTCCATATATAGGAGACGTTTGTACCCATCTCTCGTATTGGAGATGTGTACAATACTTGAGACATGTCCCCGGTGGTTGGGGAAATGTCTCCCTATAACACCTATATGGGTCAAGTAATGGACCGTTTTTTCCCATTTTGGGTAGGAGAAGCTCGTTAGACTTAATGCCATTAGTTATTCCTTTAGTCAATTCGTCTATATCGGGAAAACATTTTGTTGTTGATCGAGTTGAATAAAAAACTGTAATGAAATAGTCTTTTTAGCACAATATTTGAGTGGCTACATGGCTACAACTATTGAATCATGTAATTTATGATGTTTCTTTATATGCATAGAACAAAAGTAAAAAAGAAAGAAATTGTAATAATGTCCGTTAATGACCAAAGTAGGTCAATGGGAATCTAAAGTACATTTGGCTACATTAAACAAAACAAGAGCGGGTAAACCTAAAGTGGTTAAACCTAGAACTAGAAGAAGTATGTACATGCACAAATAGCTCTTTGAGGGAAGGACCCTTTGACGAAGGATGGAGTTGAAGAAGAATAGAGCCATTGACCGTGACAGAAATCTACACTATCATGTGACTAGTGTACAACTTAGACTAGAAAAGCCAATGCCTTCATCATTTATCACTGGAAAAGGGCGAATGTTGCATTTGAGAATGGTGAAAAGGGGTGGATCTAGGCTCAAAGGCGGCTAAAAGATCCCCAAATGGATCTCTTTACGCTCCAATGAGTTTTAAATCAAACAGAACAGCAAATACAATTTTTTCGTATGTTATGGCACTTTCCCTAATGCAGATCTGAAAAAATGCGGCTAGTTTGGTATATAAAATTCCCACAACAGCAATCAAACCAAATAAAATCTGACCTGTGCGTATTGGCAGCGTAAAATACATATAAAATCTGACTTTTCTGAGTTGTCATTAATCTGAAATTTATATCAGAAATCTGCAGATCTAAAGAGGCTGAAACAGTAATATAAATCCATCCACAGTATTGAAAATACCTTCTCCTGAGTTGTAAAAATAAATACAGCAGATAGCAGCAAGGATCAGACCTTAGAATGACTTCAAAACATCACATAACAGTCACATGTGAGTCGCTCCATTAGAGAAAATCAGTACAGCACTGCTGCAACTCTGGTAATCAACTTTTTATTGCAAAAACTCCATAATTACCGCTGAAAAACACTGAAATTCTGTGTAAGCTCTATGGAAAATCCAGCGTAGAAATTCCTCCTAAACTCTAAGAGGGTTTTTGTCCTCTAGAGGCAATATACTAAGGGTTTTCGTCCTTAGAATATTTTTGGTGAAAGCTTTAGGCTTCAACACAATTCAGAATATATCAAATGAATATGGAATGCCTCTCAAGCAAGTCTACTTCTCCTTTTAAAGGAAGAAGAGACCCAAAACAACCTTCAAGACCACCAATCAGCTTGTATGATTCTTTCGATGCATTTTCCACCCTCCATTTCTCTTAGGGAGAATACAAAAGGTATTTAATAATTATTTTCTTCTCTCCCAAGGCTGGTCGCTTTTCCCTAGAGGGAATACACAATAGAAATGTTTTATCCTTTCTAAGTTCCCATTTTCCCCTTAAGGCAAGTCGCCATTTTCCCTAGAAAATACAAATTAAATAAGTGCTTTTCTTTTGATGTACTTTTCTAGGTTCTATTTTAATGTTAAGTTTATTAATTTATTATATGTGCTATTATATTGTAATTTTTTGCACAATATAATAAAATTAATAAAACTTAAGTCACCCTTATATTTTTCCTTTGGCCGTCGGGTTGACAAAATAGGCCAAAGGTCTTCGATTGGAAAAGGGGACATTACAACGGCCAGCTGGACAATCCTGGGAGGAAGCTATATAGTATGATAGTCCCCTTAGAAACTCTCGTAACATCCAAGGGCTGGTTATATAGTACAACATTCTCTCCGAAGAGGGATTTCATAGTTAAACAGGTGAAGTTCCTCCCCTAAAAAAAAAGATGACCAGGCAGTGGAACAAGTTCTCAGAAAGTTAAGTGCAAAAGAAGAGAAATTAATGTACATCCTTGGGCGAGGAATACCAATAATCTGATAAAAATATGTGGAGATTGTCTTGAAATAAGAAAAGGAAGACGAACATGAACCGAAGGAAAGCTCCTAGTCTACTTAGACTTTAGTGTTACAGCTATGGAATATTAACAAGAATTAGAATCAATTATGGTTGAGTCACTTAAGATGGATTACAAAATAAGAATTATCAAAATTTCTTTAGTCTACTATTCTTCTAAGAGTAACCTGCATGAATGTGATGATGATGTTCTCTAGGTTACTCTGCCCGTCCTCTGCAGACTGGTATTGTGGCTTCAAGACCCTTCTAAGAAGGCACTCCAAATTTACAAGCCTTCAATCCTAGTCTGAAAATAAAGGTGAAAATAAGTAAAAATCCTAGGTCGAGCATAAAATACAAATAACTCGTTATTTGCAATTTATCTTGGTTTTCTTTGTATGATTATTTAACATGCCTGGAATACAACCTTGCTTGGAGAGACTGAAGAATAAGTTATTTAATTGGCAGCACTAAGCATCATTTGGATACTGGTACATCACACATTAGAGCTAATAGATCAGTTAGGTGACGCTTCTCTTAGCGCATCACTACTACTCAGACTGCTCAAATCTCCAAGCCTGCTATCTCTTGGCATTGTGGCTCTGCTCTGCCCTGTCAGTGTGGCTCTACCCCTCTCTGGCAACATGGATCTACTACTTACCAGCTGCCCCCAGACCACAGGGGCAAATTGATATTACAAGCTTCTTTTCTACTACGGGAGTTACACCGGCCTTGGATGTTAGGAGAGATTCTAGAGGAAGTTTCTTGCTTCCTCCTAGGATCCCCCAACTTGGCTCCTCCAACCCTGTATACTCACCGGACAACATTATCAGATCTCTCACAGTGATCGATAATGGCTTAGATGATTCCTCCACTTTAGGCACAGACAGAGACATTCAATGAGATTTGCCTCCAGTCTTCATTGGCACTTGCTCTTGGGGCTTTTGTTCGCCCTCATTACTATTTGTAGTGGTTTCTTTGCCACTTGTGTTAGTGGCACACTGCTCTATTTTGTCTTTGTACTTTGCTTCGTCGGTTTGCCTCTAGGATTCTCTCTTCCTAGAACTTTCTATTGCTAATGGTTGTATCCTTCAGTCCCATTGACCTACTTTTGGTCATTTGTGGACATTAATATAATTTCTTTCTTTCTCGAGCTGTGTCTTGAAGGTCACGACAAATGGAGATTTCCAGGAGACACACCCTTTTGAAATGATGCGAGCAATGAAATAAAAGATTGATTAACTGGTACTTCAATCAAGAAGCCATGTTAAAAGGGGACATCTTGTTGCCCAAATTTGGTCCAAATTCTTTCTCCAGAATTGCATGTCAAGTTACCCAAAATGAAAAAATTGTGATCAAAAGAGAAAATTTTGGATTGAAGAATAATTCTTTGAAGTACAGAAAAAAGTGTTTGTTCTTGAGGAGAATTTGTGCTTGACATTGGGTAACAATATCTCCATTCTATATCTTTATGTGAAGTATTCTAACATTTATAGAGGTAGATATATTTTAACCAATTGGTCATGTCATAGTGCCACTAATGATTGGAAAATCTGCTTTGGGGTGAGTTGGCCTACTCTCCATAGCTGTGACTGGTAGCTCCATCCACAAGCTGGTTTCTACTCTTATATGTTGTGACTGGTATTCCTGGTCCAAGCCGGTCTGTTCTTTCCAGCAACGACTTCTCTGTTTCTAAGTCTTTACGTTGAGTTGTAGGCTTGTAGCAGCTATCCTTTGGCTTATATTATTTTTCCTCACTTCCTTAGTCATGGTGTATTGGATTTCCGCTTTTTAATGAGAAGGAAGGCAGTTTTTTATTTAGTTGATGCCACAGAACATTGAACAATGTTTAGTTTGGCTGTATTTAATGGTGCTCGTGACAACTCTGATGCTTGTTTCTGGTTTAGGTGATATTGAGGAAGATGTTGATAGAAAGGCGGCCTGGTTGCTGAAAGCATTTGTTGGTGCAACAGCAGTATATGTTGGGTGCCAATTTTTCCCATTAATGGGTATGCATCAGCATTTTCTTCAATTAATTGTGGGCGGACTTAATTTCTTGAGCTACTGCATTCAATTTACAAATAGTGTCATGGGAAATGGAAGGTCAGTGTCTCCTTTATAAATTTGACACTGCATTCGTTGAAAATGTTCATATGATACAACTGTTATATGTAATGAATCAGGGAGAGTATGATGCAGCAGTCAGTGGCACTTTTAAGAGTCAAGGATCCCTTGTTCAAGCGGATGGGGGCATCAAGGCTGTCTCGTATTGCTATTGATGGTATTCATCTCATAAATGGCAGCAATGTTTTTACCCTTTTTCCTAAATTCAATTTATTGCCTAATATTTTTCATGTTATAAATATAATACGAAAAAATTGAAAGTGCTTAAAAGTTGTAATATTGCTTGTATGTTTTACTAGTTATTTACAAGTCTGGATTTTATTATGTCTTCAAATTCTTCCTGTTATGCTAGTTCTTTCTTTTATGTGTTTTTGGGTGGTAAAGTATAACCAAATCAAATATTATGACTGTAATTTATACTTGATCTTGTGGATATCTCGCTTAACCTTCTGAATCTCTTTTTGTGTTTTCTCTGACATCCATATTCTCTTATTAGCAATGGGAATGATTATAAGGAAATTTAATAATCCTTTGGTGCTCTCTACTAGTATTCATCTATAAAAAGAAAAATCCAAGTCCTTGCTTGCTTGAAAACATAACTGTTCATGACTTCGCCATAGGGGTCCATTATTTCCATAAGAAAAAAATTAAATTTTGATGCAGAATGACCTATACTATCTTCGAAGACCGATGCCAATGAATGTAGCAATTGATGGATCTCTATAATGATCCATTATTGTAGTATGGGGGACTGTAAGTCCTTGTGACTTACATGAACAAGCAATAGTAGAAGGTAAAAGAAGCAGGCAATTTTTTTCCCATGTTGTTAGATGGTGTCCTAGGACCTATCAAGCATCCTTGCAACTTATCCAGGGTTTTATACATAGTGTCTGGCCAAATACTTTAGAACACTTTTGTTTGGCCGAGGCAGCATAAGGTAAGTTGTTGCTTCGATACCTTATGGCTTGAATTGTTAGGAGAAATGCTTTCTAAAAACATCCTGTGGCTTTCCTTTTAAGATTTCTTATGGTATGATTTCTTTGTTATTGTAGCTAGTGAACTGAGAAAAGTATCAATAACAATCTTCCTAGACTAATTTCTTCCAATTAGATTAAAACACTTCTCCCCAACATTAAAAAAGAAAGTTAGGCCCATCAATCGATTATAAATATTCTATTGGTGATGGGAAAAACAAGTTTTTAATTTTTGTTGTTATTGATAAGGATAAAATATTCGCAATAACAGCTATATAATGGAGAACCGGAAGCAACACAACCTTCTGAAAAAATCAGCCACCCCATGACTACAGTTAAGACTGATCAAGCATAACAGAGTAGTAACACAAAAGTTACTGAAACTGTCTCTGGGAGTGTGCAAAGAAAAACCCTAAACCTATTAGGCTATTATCCATCATAATACACCAGGTCTGATATATCTTCATGAAGTAAACTAAATAGATTAAAAAAATGATCAATTATACAACTCTTGGACATGTCAGTAATTTTTTGTTTATTTTGTTGCAATTCTCATAGCTTCCATCATGCTTGATGATTTCTATCTACAGCTGGGGGTCCATGAGGTACGTTGACACCTTCCCATATGTCACTAAGCAGCTTCAGTTTTGTTTCTCATTATTTTAATGATCCTGCCAGAGGGGGTCTTCCTTGATGTCTGGAGGAGGCCCAAAGCTGGGGATGGATGAGCCAGGTATGGAAAGAGTTACTATTTTTGCGCTTCCTTGTGGAAGCATTCAATATTGTTTACTTTTCCAGCAAAGTTTGTCAAGGAAGACATTTCCACAGAACGGCATTTCTCTATCTTTGACCCCCTCTACACTGTGATAGCGTTTGATCTCTTACGTTGTCGCTTTACTGCAACTAATCATGACATCTTTCCCTCAGAAGTGACCATTTTCTGTTACTATGTAGTGGTTTTCTAATCTGTTCCTAGTAATGGAATTCCCTGGGTCAGGAGGATTGGTTTATGTTTTATTAACCTTAAATGACATAGCCACAGTGGCACTAGTGCAAAGGTGGCAGTCGATCAGCCCATTCATTGAGGAGGGTCTTCACAGTTTCAGAAATGCAAGCCTGCTCGTTTTCATGCAGTGACTTTTCCATAACTCGAGCATTCACCCTTTTATCTCATATTCTACTTAAACTATCCTCTTTATTGCTTTCCCCTTCCATAGTGTCAGATGGTTAGCCATTCAAATGGGCCAAAGGAAGGAATTTCCTACAGGCAGGAGATGGATTGGAAGTTTCAGCGTAGGAGGATATAAATTTGCAGAGGTAGGAATGGTAAGCTAGCTCAAAGGAGATCATAACATAAAATTTGGTATTCTGAAGGCAGCAGGGCAACTGTAAGCCTGTTGCTGCCTTCATTTGACACTGTTGATCTCCCATGGATGCCATGTATGCTGAGTAAGAGTGGGTGGGTGAATATAAGAAAAAATCCCCAAATCCCTAAGGTGACCATACTAAATCGACAGCTTGGCTTATCTAGCTGCCCCTATCTGCCCACCACCATTAATAGGAATATCTCTATTGCCAATAGTTGAGCCCCATGGGAGGAATTCCTTCAATTGAATTTTCCTAGGGAGGTGAGAACCATGTTATCCAAAACTCCACTTACCTTACAGGTTTAAAAATTTAAAATTCAAAACACCCTAAGGAAATCCTGGGATATGAAGTCAATTCAATATTTTCTTAAAGAAGACAGATTTCCTCAGTTGATACATATAGAATGTGTTTGCATTTGATAATTTTATTAGTCCATCTTTGAATGCATGTGAAGGATGTATGGACAAATCTAGATGCACATGACTGAATACCCTCTGATTTCAATTGCTTGAATGATTCTTGTCATTGTTCACCTGCTTGGCCAATCCATCATCGATAATTCTTGAGTTTGATTCTACTATTAATCTTTTTACACATCATCCCTGCGGGATGTCTGCATACAACAACCAGCTACTCTGGGCCTCAATAGAACCCTACATAAACCGCCCTTGTCTGTAATCAAACCAGTAGTTCTGGGTTGGAGGAAGACCATCACCTTGAACCACATCTGAAAACAAGCATCCCTTGGCTTACATTATTGTGAAGCATCATAATTTGGGACTGTTGCCCAAACCTAAAAATATAATAATCTAATCTCAACTAAGTTCAATAATCATATTAATATCAACTTGATGGCTCACGAGCATCCTCAACTGAACCTAAACCATCGGACATGAACAACCTCAAACGAATGCCAACATCAAGCATCAGGAGGATAAGCACCCTGGAGTAAATCCTGTCAATCAACAAGTCATTATGGAGCATGAGAAATTTCGATTAAATCCTGTCAAGCAATCAACCGATGCAGTGAATATTTAACCTACTGCGGCCTACCGTCAAGTATTTGGAAGCATGAGCAACTACAAGTAAACCCTTTCGTTGTCACAGGGGATGTGGAGAACCTCAATGGAACCCTACATATTATAAATTTATGATCCAATATGTGACAGCATTTATAGCTAAACAAATCATTTAGGACAGTCCACTACATAATAAGCATTCAAGTACTACAGCTATTACTTGTCATCAAAAGAAATTAAGTACATAATTAAAATTTATCAGTCTCCATAACTTGTGTTGTTTCTTGGTCAACAGCAGGTTTGACTAGTCAACAATATGATTTGTGGTCAATGCAATAGGTATAGCATTCTAATTCCCTAGTTGGGATCTTACCACAAAAAAATGACAAAACACAGAAATTTGCAGCAAAATACTAAATCTGATTTTTGCAGATTTTATGCAGAAAAAGTACAGCTAGGGCAGCGAACAGAAAAATGTGAATAACTCTCAAAATACCCGTCCAAAATACTTGAAATTTTAACTGGAACAAGATAATAATATGAAGAACACAAGGGAAATATTTTTGGAATTTTTCAGTCAATATAACGCTGCCAGAAAATTACAGCGTGCCTAAAATAGCCGAAAAACTTCGAAAATTAATATCTTTCCGAATACAAATGCACTAATGATGAAACTTTGGAAATAATATATATAAAAATAGTAGATGACTTTCCAACCTTCAGATCTGAAAAAGGACTGCTGGAAACCCTAGAAATTAGGGCTGCAAATTCCCAAACAAGTCGCCCCCTTTGGAAAATAGCCAAAACCCTTGTGAAACCCTCTGTAGATGATGCCGAATCCTTCTTCTATGGCTGCCGTAGGTCTGATCCGAAAACCAGCTGAAAAATCTCCACCAAACTCTCAAAAATCCTCAAACCCTAATTCTGAAAATTCTGAAAATACCTCTGTAAAACCAGCCCTGAAATCTGCTCCAAATGACAAGCTAGGGTAGATCTTTCACTACCGAAGAATGCCCTGCTAGCTAGGGATGGATCTCTCACCACCGAAGCTAGGGTTCCCGTGGGATCTTACTCCACAAGCTAAAAGTTTGCAAACAGCAGTTGCACCATGAAAAGAAATATAAGTGTATGCATGAATGAATATCCTTTCACCCCTCTTCTCCTTTTATAACCTTTTCATGTCAAAGAAACCCTAAAACCCCCAAGGCGCACTTTCCCATGGAGAGGGCCCATTTAATAAATATTTTAAAGTTACTTTTTCCCCTAGGCGCCTTGGCCCAAAAAGGCGCCCCAACAAAGAAATATAACATTAAATGCAATACATATCCCTCAAGTCGCCAAAAAGGTACTTTAAGTGGCCCCAACGAAGAAACATAACATTAAATGCCATAAGTGTCCACTTAAGTGATCCCAACGACAAAATAGAATACAAAGGGCCCATTAGACCCTCCCAACGCCCAAAATATAACAAAACCCTAGTAGGAAACTGCATAACCATCCCCAATAACCTCCAAAGTCGTTAGTCCCTTGGGAATGACCAGGGCTAAGACCAAAATAGGGCCGTTAGGCCAACAATCGCTCGGAATTGGGGACATTACAATCCTCCCCTCCCGAAAATGCTTGACCCCAAGCATTATCCTCCCGTGTCAGTAAAACCGAATACCACAAAGTAAGTGCCTCCATCTCACCTGCGCAATAATCAAAGATCGGTGTGATCCTAAGTGACCAAAACACCACATATAGTCATCATGCTCTCCATGCAAGTGTGTAGACAACAATGCTGTCCTCAAGTAGAATATTGCCCACCTCGACTCTCTACCGGTACCCATACCAAACTATCAATCTATCCAATCCCCGCCACCGCAAAATCACATCATGTGGTCACCCACTCAGTATCTCCCCTGCCGACTCCGTCCTCAAGCTAACTAAGCACATGCTCGCCATCCTCATAAGCAAGAAACACATATAGGAGTGTTATCCCCTATCAACTCTAGAAATAAGGAACATGCATACTCGATTTGTCACCATGACAAACTACACATCCTCGCACAAAGTTGAGGATATCTTCCTCAACCCATGCCATCTAACCCTTTCCCATATGAAGTTGAAGGTCTCATCAAAGCTCAAGTGTCCAGACATGGAAGAATAATGCACATGTCGCAGTATCTCCATCCTCAACCATGAATCCTACACGAGGTACAATCTGTCCTGATAGAAGATCATCTCATCCTCCAATCTGTAGTTATCATCCTGTATGTGACCATCCAGAATCTCACAAGTGTGTCGGTTCTTGGAGTACTCAACAAGCAAATGAGATCTCCAATCTACCGAAACCTCAGACAACCAACATAATGATAAACTCGGATGATCTGAACCTGTAATCCCGATCTCTGCAACTGCCTTATGTGCAACACTACTGGTCACACCCATATCCATCATACTCCACATCGATCCGCAATGATAAAACCCCTCGTTATGCCGGAAAGTCCTCTCCATCCCCTCAGCTGCAACCACCCTAGGGGCTCCTATCGATAATCCCCTCAAAGTCACATTCCTGCCTTCGGACTTAAACTTCAGCTCCATCGTCTGGAAGTTAGTCCGAAACTCACCAAGAGAGTGAAGCCACTGCACTCCCAACACTACGTGGGTCACTCCCATACCAACAATGTGGAAATCATCAGTAACTGTGTAGTTACCCATGGTGATGCTCAATTGTGGAACTTTCCGTGTGCATCTCATATACTCCCCATCACTACAACAATGTCAAGCCCTCAAAGTCCTTCGTCTCAGTAAACCATGTCTCTCCACCAATGATGCATCAATAAAGTCAGGTAGCCCCACTATCAATGAGTACCATAACTCGCCGACCCCGCATAACTCCCCTAATCCTGAATGCCTTGTACATCGGAGTACTAGACAATGTGGCTATAATCTCCCGAGGGAAAGTCTCCTCCTCCTGCTCCGCATCAGCACTATCCATCGCAACTCCATCCCCATCATCCATCTCGTGAGTCTCCAACTCCTCACCTCTGTCATCCTCACTCTCCTCGAAGACTTCGATGAAGTGGGCCTTCCCTCTACCTCTGCAATCATGTCCTGGAACCCAAGGTGTGCGGCAATCGAAACATAGTTTCTTTCGCCTCAACTCATCTCTGTCTTCTCGGGAAATGAATGGCTTCTTAGCCACCTCCTGCCTCGGTGGAGGCTCCCTCTGCTGAAGTTCGTCTGATCCAGATGGAGGTTCTCTTTGCTGAACGCGAGGTGGAACCCTCGACTTTGGAGTGGATAACTCCAAGTCTCGAGATCTCCTAATAGCCTCATGCAAAGAAGAAGGCTCAAATGCCTTCACAAACCCTGCTAAGGCGTCAGTCAACCCTGCCATGAAGAGTGAAGTCAACCTCATCTCTGAAACATCAGATACCATAACTGATAACCTCTAAAAATCTGCAATGTACTGATCTAGAGAACCAGTCTGCCTCAAGTGAGTCAACTCCTGAAGTGCCTATCTGGGTCCCTCCCTGCCGAACTCCGCTCATCAACCTCTGTAAAATCTGCATAGGTAGTGTGATATGCATGTGCCCCTGTGTGATCAATCCACGATGCCACCAAATATGAGCATCTCCCTCGAGGTGTAGGATAGCAAACTTAATTGCATCCTCTTCACGCATGGGATTCAAGTCGAAGTAAGTCTTCAACTTCTGAATCCAAGATTGGGCAGTACACTTCTTAGAGCCATCGAAGTGTGGAATAGAGATTTGTCCCAATCTCCTCTGAAACTCAGGTACTTGTGGTTGGTAATCTCTCCTGGGCCTGCTACCAATCTTCATTTTGCAATACTCCTGAAATGGCATGTTGTCCCGGAAACCCTCACTCAATGTCCTAGTACTTCTCCCAACAAGATTCCTCATCCACAATGTCTGTGGGCTGTCGTGTTTGCGAAACTTCCGGATCCTTCAAGAAGGAAGGCTCGTGGAGTCCCAAGGGCCTGGTAGATGCATGAGGGGACCCTTGTCCCGAATGTCGACTCTCACTTCTATTACCATGTTGACCCATATTGCTGGCCTCTCCTTTCTCCGCATGAGTCTCAATTCTTCCCCAAGTGCTAACCTCTCGCAGTCGGCTCAAATAGAGGTTGGTAGTCTCCTCGCCGCTTCACCATGTTGGTGAACAACAGCTTGTCTCATCGATCTACTCCCATCTCTTCACCGTCTCCTCTCTCTCTCCCCATCCCTTAACCCTAACAGGCTGGAGGAACAACCGCTCTGATACCACTGAAATATCCCTAGTTGGGATCTTACCACAAAAATGACAAAACACAGAAATTTGCAGCAAAATACTAAATCTGATTTTTGCAGATTTTATGCAGAAAAAGTACAGCTAGGGCAGCGAACAGAAAAATGTGAATAACTCTCAAAATACCCGTCCAAAATACTTGAAATTTTAACTGGAACAAGATAATAATATGAAGAACACAAGGGAAATATTTTTGGAATTTTTCAGTCAATATAACGCTGCCAGAAAATTACAGCGTGCCTAAAATAGCCGGAAAACTTCGAAAATTAATATCTTTCCGAATACAAATGCACTAATGATGAAACTTTGGAAATAATATATATAAAAATAGTAGATGACTTTCCAACCTTCAGATCTGAAAAAGGACTGCTGGAAACCCTAGAAATTAGGGCTGCAAATTCCCAAACAAGTCGCCCCTTTGGAAAATAGCCAAAACCCTTGTGAAACCCTCTGTAGATGATGCCGAATCCTTCTTCTATGGCTGCCGTAGGTCTGATCCGAAAACCAGCTGAAAAATCTCCACCAAACTCTCAAAAATCCTCAAACCCTAATTCTGAAAATTCTGAAAATACCTCTGTAAAACCAGCCCTGAAATCTGCTCCAAATGACAAGCTAGGGTAGATCTTTCACTACCGAAGAATGCCCTGCTAGCTAGGGATGGATCTCTCACCACCGGCTAGGGTTCCGTGGGATCTTACTCCACAAGCTAAAAGTTTGCAAACAACAATTGCACCATGAAAAGAAATATAAGTGTATGCATGAATGACTATCCTTTCACCCCTCTTCTCCTTTTATAACCTTTTCATGTCAAAGAAACCCTAAAACCCCCAAGGCGCACTTTCCCATGGAGAGGCCCATTTAATAAATATTTTAAAGTTACTTTTTCCCCTAGCGCCTTGGCCCAAAAAGGCGCCCAACAAAGAAATATAACATTAAATGCAATACATATCCCTCAAGTCGCCAAAAAGGTACTTTAAGTGGCCCCAACGAAGAAACATAACATTAAATGCCGAAGTGTCCACTTAAGTGATCCCAACGACAAAATAGAATACAAAGGGCCCATTAGACCCTCCCAACGCCCAAAATATAACAAAACCCTAGTAGGAAACTGACAAACCATCCCCAATAACCTCCAAAGTCATTAGTCCCTTGGGAATGACCAGGCTAAGACCAAAATAGGGCAGTCAGCCCTATCGGCGGGGTGATCAATAAGATATAGAAAAATGTCATTTTTGATGGTACCGATTGAATAAAGTTGTGTTATATATATCATTTAGAGGTAACAATGCACATATTCACATGGAATAGGTTCAGTTTTGAATTTTGAATGTTTTTAATCATAACCTTACAAAACTTTTAATGGGATAGGGTATAGCCTTATCTATGTTGTTGAAGTGGTGTATGGGTATTTAAAATACCGGAAGATTTCATTGACTTGAGCATTCCTCATAATATTGCTTGAGAAACTTTTCCTAGGATTTCTCTTGGAAGCATTGTTAGAGATGAATTTAAATTGAGAAGATAATACAGGCGGCCAGGCAGGCTTGGGATTATTATTGTTCCTAACACGGCTTACACCATAATTAGGTAAACAAAGATTTTCAGTCACCATTTCCCAATAATGGTTTTCTAATTGGAAATCCTATCCTTAAATGCACCTTTGAATCTAGATTTGATAGTCTTAAAATTGCTTTGAATTCTAAATCAAAAGAGGAGGAATGCTTTTATCGTTGAATATATATCTTTTGATTTTAAACTAAAGATTCAGTATATTGAATTTATATCTGTTTATTTTAACCCAAAGATTCAATATATTGAATATGGGAACATTTCTGCAATTCATTTATAATGCCAATCAGAAGGGAGATGATGACTATTTTTCTCAAGTACTTCAAATATCCTCCCCAAAGGTGTGCTACCACTAGTTACAAGTTGAGATTGACTGCCATATTTCACAGGGCGACATGATTTATTGACTCATTTTACCTTCAAGAAGTGGAGATTGAGGACCATTTTATTTTCAGCTGTCCTAGCTATTACTAAACCCTGGGGAGATACAATTGTTTCTAGAGGGACTCAGGTGGTTCTTCGCCCTCTTTATTCTGGTATTCTCATAAGAGGCTCTTGGCCATTTTTCCTTGAGAGCTTTTCAGTTTCAGAAATAGATCCATACAGGAGACCCCTAGTACTGTTAGAGGCTGATCACTTCCTTCTTTCAGCTCACTACAGCCATTGGAGGTGTTAAGCACATGTTGGATACAATCAATTTACACAATTGGGGATATATCAATGAGATGATGTCCTCTTTGTGAAGTACTATTGGGAAGTCCCAACCCCTCAATTTCATTCTAGGCAGAGGGCATCTGATTTGTTTAAATGTCAAGGGCCTTCGCCTTGGCCACAACCCGAGCCGTAGAGGCAAGCACACATTAGTAATTTTTCCTCTGCTACCAAAGGATTTCCGATCTTGGATGTTAGGAGAGCTTCTAGGGGCAGTACCTGGATGTATTTAAGAATTGTCTAACATGTGGTCCCCTTTGCCTTGGGACATTTCCCTACAAGCATTTTCAACTCCTACGTTGGGTCTTTTGTCACGAGAATACAATGTTGTTGGCTCGCCTACCCAAACCCTTTCTCAAGACATGTGACAATGTTGGTCACCTGTCATGGGCTCCCACTTTGTTATTCTTCAGCTACATGCTTTATTGAGGGGTTTCCTCACATATCTATTTGTACTTGTACTTGGTTCTTATCTTTTTTTAAGTATTTGAAATATTCCATGGTCCATCATTTTTGAATATTATTGTTTTGGGTCTACCGAACCTAGTTGATTTGTATCTTTTTGTGCTTCTAGCATGTAGCTTGTAGTGTTTTATTCCTTCTAGGGTTTGAGCTTTTTTGGCTCCCACATGCTACTTTTATTTTCTGTACTTTCGAGTCTCCTTGTCTTCCTTTGGTCATTTGTGGAGATTACTTTTTTTTTTTCTTTTTCTTTCTTTCATCTCTCATGAGTAGACATTCTTTCCATGGCTCATCTCTCACGAGCTTGAATGGTCCCTATGACACACATTGCATCATGTGATGCTCAAGTGGGTGAAGAGGCGACAATCAAAACTAGCAAAATGAATCATGACATATCATCAATCATCACTGCTAGGAATTGAACCCAACGACTCTGACTTTATGGGCGGTTATTCATCCTAGTACTATGCTGACTGGTTCTTATGGTTTGGGGTTTAACCACTTTAGGTTTACCCTCTCTTTTGTTTGCATTTATCCAGTGCGCAGTGTCTAGTTACTTTTTAATACCAAATATCATTTTTAGCCTTGTACCTTTATAATGTAACTGTATGTTCCTTCTGAGTCACATTGATAGGCTTTCGTCATTTGTGGTCTTTAATATATTTCTTTTTTTTTTATACAACTTGGGTTTCATTTAATTTTTCTCCACTATTCATATCAAATGTTAGTCTTGGATTTCCAACATCCAGATTTTTCAAATATTTGTACTTACCAATCAAATATTTGGCCAATCTAGGTCAACTGTTATTCACATTTTCTTTTCATGCAATGATAGATTGCTACAAGTTTATATACAAAATGCAATCAACTCTGCAACTTCACTTTTGAACTGAAAGCACTAATACCGCCTTGTAATGACTCACCTTGCTAGAAATGTGAAGGACGCTGTTCATAAGTATGCAACTACACAATTTTAATGCTTTGATACAACGATAAATGTTTCATTTTCTAACTTGCAAATTATTTTCCAGCCAAATTACAACTATGCACATGCAACAATATATCGCCATTAAAATGCACGAGCCCAGAATGAAATCCATACGTTTACTAACAAATTCCATAAAGCACATCTTCAGAAAGAAATCCCAGCAGTAATAAGAAAAAGGATATAAATCTCAAAATAAGATACACAACAAAATATTGGTGTTCATACATCTGTTGTTTGGCACATAGGAAGCCTAATATAAAACAAGCAGTCAGACATGTAACAGGATTGAACTATGTTCGAGTTGATAATGTTAGTGGTTGAAGTAGTTGTAACCGCTAGAACCATTTATCTCCACTATAAATTCAAATTATGGAGAGTTTGTTTTGCATATACTGTAAAGACCACATCATATCACTTTAATAAAAGAGATGCTACATTCTATTTTTCACTGTGTGAAGTGTTTTCCACATTTGAATGATTTTTGTGATTGTTTGTGTGATAGAGTGATTTGAGGGTTGCCTTGGCTTTAGACCAGTTACAACTACAGCATAGAGCCATGGTAACCCAGCACTTGTAGGTGCTGGTTTGGTGGACCACTCATAAGAAATTTTTGGATTGCTTACACTTCAAGATAGATCTTTCCTACTTGAACATCTCTGGGTGAATGCCTATAAATGAGATTGCATAGCATGCTCATTTCCAACATGGGAGACATTAGCTATTTAGATAACTTCACGGAGTTGAGAATCATTGATATTTATACCTTTCAAGCTACTTTATGGTTAGGAACCATTCCCTAGTAATTTACTGCATTTTTAGTTAAATTTTATGTTTACACTTTTAATCCTCGAGGCTATCAGAATTCACCTTTGATGTCTTCTAGTTTCTATTTTATAGGAAAAACCATTTCAGCTCTTTATTTGATTTTTAAGATCATGTGATTGGGCTCAAATTGGTTTAGAACATGACGTTAGTAATTGTATGTCAATGAATTGATAGCTGAATTGTTTTACTGCGATATGCAAACCAATTTATGGCTTTTGTAGATGAAAGGCGAAGTAAAATTGTGGAGATGGGTGGCATCAGTCAACTTATCAACATGTTGGAGACTGCTCCAGATGATTGCACGCTCGGGAAGCTATGAAAGCCCTTGCCGCCCTTTCACAAAGTGGTATGCATCATTGTGATTAATTATTAGTTCATTTTGTTTTCTTTGTACACGTGGAATATTTAAATGTTTCTACAGGTCAAAAATCTACAGATTATTAATTTTTTTGTCTTGTTTTACCTAAACATTATAGCTGTAATATGCTACTGTTAGCAATATATACTATGATCATTTTTTCCGAGTGTAAAAATAAAGTGATCTAAGTGTCAAGATTTTACCTTAATATAGCGAAATTTATGTTTTATCACTATTTGGGGTTTCTTTCTTATTATTATTTTGATAAATTTACGTAACTCATTAAAATAAAGGCAACAGTGCTTCAGCTGTAGAAAAGCATCACAATTATTCACTCATGGCACTTGAGTCAAACCACAGTAATAGTTCCAAATTAAACAAGGTGCTTACAAAAACCAACACCTTTCATTGGCACCAATGCCTAAAGATCCTTCATTGGGAGAGCAGCCCATCCTATCATATGGGTGCATACAGGCGCTCCCCGTCTCCCTCCTTCATCGCTAAAGATCTCCCTCCATTGGGAGAGGGCCGCATCCAGAGCAGGAATGCAAAACAAATAATCAACATCACATTCTATTAATACCATGTCTGTCATTTCATAGTATATGAGTTTCAGAAGGGAAAGAAGCAGGAGAGTGGAGGTGATGGGAATACATTCTTGGCACTGTTTTCCAGTCCCTATTAGTCCAGCCAAACCATTTATGACATTGCAGTAGTCTTCTCTACTGCCTTGTTAGGGCTGCAGATCCATCCTCGAAGCTTATGCTCCGTCCCTTGCTTCAGTCACAGAATATCATCAGGGGTTATGATACTGGTGCTTGTAGTTTCCTGTGTATTGACATTTATCATATATGTATACATCACATATGCTCATCTTTGAAAGGGGCAGCATGGAATTATAAATTTGCAGAGGATATCAAAATTGTTCTACTAAGGCACATTATAATATCTTGCAAGTTCTTTATCAATAAGTGTGTTAAGGATAGGGTCTTCATATGATGAAGTCACGTGGAAGACATTTTCCCCCTCATACCTTAACTATCAACACTTTTGTTGGCTAAGTAATCTGCGACCAAGTAGCCTCTCTTTTAATGTGACAGATCTTTCCCAAACTCATATGTCTTATTTCCTGCTTAATTGCTTGTATGATGCGATTTTTTTCCACTGGATCACAGTTTGCTTGATAAGTAATAATGATAGTCTGTGACTGAAGCAAGGACAGAGCATAAGCTTCTGTCGCAGAATATCAGATAAGGACATGGTAACTATCCTATTAGCCATGATTCATATTCAATGTCCGGCTTTGTCTACCCATATCTATTTTCAAGTCGAATACCTCTGAGTAGAGCTTTTACTTCCACACCATTATTTTATTCAGAACTAAGATCTTCATAGAATATGAGTCTTGCCATCTCATTTCATCTCTTATTACACCAAGAGGCGTTCCTACAATGGCATGGTTCACCTTTATTCTCGACATTAAATTCGACATCCATTTGACCATCACAAGGCAATTTATGCTTAAATTTGACGTCTGTGTGATCGTCATTTAAAAGTTTTTTCTTTTTGCTTGGGGAAGTCAATAAAAAATAGTAATATCTAGACTGTATGGCAGAGTTTGGAGCCCCATTTTTCCAGATAGATTATTTCAAGACTGACACAATTGTGTAGCTAGATTGATGCCATTTGTCACCACTCAATGGGAAATTGGCAGACAATGTAA
Organism: Taxus wallichiana var. yunnanensis; assembly: GCA_018340775.1. NCBI lineage: Eukaryota > Viridiplantae > Streptophyta > Pinopsida > Cupressales > Taxaceae > Taxus > Taxus wallichiana. The sequence goes on along the minus strand of CM031238.1, from coordinate 252,107,463 downwards.
TGTAGTTATTAGTCAATGTGGTATGTGGAAAGTACAACATAAGATTCTTCAAATTGATATCTCTCGGTGTATTTCAGATAGATGTATTTAAGATATCTGTACTAGTTATTTGTCCTCCATCAGCTGGGACAGGGTTACCCTTTGCCGCTGCATCAAAGTTCAACTTCATATAACCTTTTTCGGCAGCTCCCAAAGTGGCACTTTTTGGTAGCTATCCTACAACCCCGCTTATTAGGGATACCTTTCAATAGATGTGCCCATTGTTGTCCTATAGTTGCTTCACTTGGATAGATGGATCCAAGCTTTAAAATGCAGTATATCTGTAGTTCATGCACACTAGCTTTTACGGTCTACCTTCTGTAGCACCCACTCCTCTGTCCCGGTTTCCTCTTGAAAAATCCTTCTGTTTCTTGCTAGCCATTTGTTCCAACTGGTTAATGCCACTGTCAGATCCCATAAGCTTTGAAGTGGGTGTGATTTTAAATTTAACGACCATGAATCATCAGCATTCTACCCTTCAGAGTTGCCCACCGATAAGTGAACCTTTTTAGCCTCTTTTTCCAAAGCTCAGCTGTAAATTTACAGTATACCAGTAGTTGATCTTTTTCTTGTAAACATAGTACACATCTTGATTTATTCCATGTCCTGCTAACCATAGGAAGGCATTAGCCTTTGGAAGCCCCTTCCCAAATTCAACAGTCTGGTTTATCTACTAGGATTTGTCTTGCAATATTCTCCTGCAGTTCAGAAGCTTTTTCTCGTTAACACTTTTGAAACCATTTCGTGTAGATCTCTCCGTCATCTTGTATTGTAATCCACAACATATTTGCCTAACTAGTCTACTAATAAATGCAGCAGAGGATGAAAATACACGGGGTTCTTGTTGGATCCTACTGTCCTTACAAAATTTCACTTGCTTTCATTCTCCAATATTCCATCCAAGTAATCTTTTGAGAACACCAAGATATGATATGATGAAATTCCATACTGACGATCCTTTTATATGATTTGAGATTGAGAATAGTCTAGTTGGGCACATACTATCCAAGAATTAAGCGTTAAAATTCTACTCCGAAGGGCATCAGCATTCCAGTAATACCGCCACCCATCTTCGCTCCTAATGCAATGTTCATTCCTTTTAATTTTCTGATACCTCTTCCTCCCCATCTTTTGGCAATGCAGTGGCATCCTATTTCAGTTTAGGGAGTTTTTCGGCACTCTCTACACCATTTCACAGAAAATTTATCTGAATTTTCTCTACTGTTTTAGCTATGGAGACAGGCATTTTCAAAACTGACATCCTATAGATAGGGGCAGCATGTATGGTTGTTTGGATAAGTTGGATTCTTCTTGAAAAGGTTACAAGCTTCCTTTCCATCCTGCCAACTTTCATTGCAATCTGTCTATCATTGTTTCCCACAAATCCTTTCCCCGCTTCCATGAAACAATAGAATCCCTAAATATTTGCGAGGCAAATCCCCTCTTGGAAAAAAATATGACATCCTCAACCATATCATCAGTGTTAAGGAAAACAATCTCCCCTTAAATATCTTCTGTCCAGATCCTTTCTCATACAGTTGCAGCATCTCCTTAAACCTAAATCACCACATTTGAATTCGTGTTCGAATTCGTGGAGTATAAAATTCGTTGCTAAAAAAATAGAGATAAAATTTGTGATTAAATTCGAGTAAGAGAAATTATGATAAAATAAAATTATAAAAATAAATATTTATGTTTATCGTGATATAATACATTTAAAACTAAACTAAATTAATATTTTTTTTAAACTATACATTTAAGTTTATTTTTGTGATTAAATTGAGTAAGAGAAATTATGATAAAATAAAATACATTTAAAATAAATTATGATATAATACATTTAAAACTAAACTAAATTAATATATTTTTAAACTATACATTTAAGTTTTATTTAACTTAAAACTTGAAGTATATATTTTATGATTTATAAATGAATATTTTTTTAAAAAGTGAAAATTGAAGTTTTATGAAACCTAAAACTTAAACTAGATATATATATTTTTAAACCACAGATTGAGAGTCGAGAGTGGAGAGTCGGAGACTAGCGGCAGCAGTTGATGCTGGGAATTGGGGTAGTTGGGGCTCGGGCGTTCAACATGGCCTTTACAACAGTCGTGAAACCCTTGGACGAATGTGAAACAAATATAAATGAATTTTTCAATGCCATTTGCCCTTGGGATTTTGTTTTCTGTGCACGAATAAATTCACGATTTAGGGCGAATTTGATAACTATTATACAGATTCGCGAATTTTGAATTTCCTAGTTGAAAATTTGAAATGCGCCGAATGCGGTGACTAAGCTTTGAACTACTTCACTTGTTTACTCTTTACTTCTTCCCACAATATTGTATCTTCCACAAACTGCTGATGGGTAACTGATCCAACTCCACTACATGGAGCAATTTCCAGCATCCTCTCTTTCTTCTTTGTATCAAATTTCTACGTAATGCCTCTTCCACTATAACGAAGAAGCGTGTGAAAATCTGGTTCTTTCATAGTGAATGCATTTAGACTTCATAATATTTAGCAGGCATATATTATGTTATTATTCCTGGACTGACACTTGAAATGCTAGCTACATTGTTCCATTGAAGACAAATTTCTGCTTAGGCATTCTTTATCGTGGCGTAATTTTTAGTTTTGTAACTAAAACCCCAACTTAGTTATCTTGCTTTTAGCAATTACATCCAATCTTAGAAGGTTCACTATTCATCTTTATTGTTTTAATTTATGATTTAGAAATTTTGTATGCAACTTTTTCATCTTGTTCATGAACACTTTTTAAAATCTATGTAGGGTTTCCACCTGATTTGTACTTTTGAAGGCCTTGTAATTAAAGTTTAGGATACATTTTCTAAAATTTTAAACCATATCACTACAAAATAATTTTGATAGGATTCTAGTTGTAGTTACCAGGTCCGGGCAATGTTCTGTCTAGCCTGAACTTTGTGGATTGAGTGAACTTGTATGGTTCAGTTCGGACCTATTTTATCAACTTTTAAATAAATTAAATGCAAAGTCGAATGAGTAACATAAAAACAAAAATTGCAAAAACCCAAACTCAGTTTGCTGTGGAAGCTGCGAAGAATCCTTGTCAAACCTGTCAAAGCCATTTTTCAGTAGCAATTTATCTTCATCCTCTGTCACATGCATTGTTCTGTGATGGTTTTATGTGAATTCAAGGACATTTTTGTTTGTTATGTGAAAGTTTATGGGAGACAAATTCAACTTTGGATTTGAGACATATTTTGTGTCTTGTTTATGGATTGCTTGTGCCATGTGGTCACTCATTGCCATGTGGCTCTAGTGTCAGATTTACACGATCTACTGCCTGCCCCTCTTGCTGATGTGTTTTCCTGGCTCGCCTAGAAAGAAATAAATCTTAGAAATGCCATTCGATGCCTAGGTCAAGCCTTGAATATAAATTTTAGTTTATATAAATTTATAATGCTAGTTCAAACACTTTAAAAAAACAAATGTTTAGTCTAAATGTAAATAGATATAGGCTAAAAAATATAATGTTAAATTTATTAACTTATAACTCGGTTTAAACTTATTCTAAGTTGACTTATAAATATACAGAGAAAAATAAAAGAACCAAACTTAAGTCTTTTATTTTATGTTTATTTTTATAATTTTAGTTAGTCGATTTTTTAGATAGGTGAATCAGGGGTTGAAAATGGATCCACCACCCCTAAAACACTATGTAGCCAGGAAACGCCTAAGGGGCCCATGTTTCTGCCTGGAAACGCTTCGAAACGCAAACGGCAGTGCGAACGTTTCCCAAAAAAAAGAATTTTTTTTTTTTTAATTTTTAATTTTTTTAAAACGTCTAACTTATCTAGATTATTATCATGTATATGTGAATCATTGAAATTGTAAGTATGTTGAATGATGAGTTATGACTCTTTAGAAGTTCAAATTTCAATGAATACAAAATATTTTGAGTGCTTTATCAATTATCTCTTATGGTCTACAAATTTACAATTATAAAATGAGTATTATGCATATATATATATATTTTTTATTTTTAATAATATATTGTACGGACGTTTCCATCGACGTTTCGTATCCAAGGTTTTTTGAAAATTGCCGTTTCCGCGTTTCATACCCGTTTCCGTTTCCTGGCAACATAGCTAAAACATGAAACCTCATCGAATAGAAAACCAGAGATTCAAAAGAGCTGAAACATTATTTTATCCATAGTTCCCAACTTGATTACAGAACAACCCTAACATCCACTCAGCATAGATAAAATGTGGTAAAGGGACTATGCAAGACATGGTGTACCGACACAAAGATAAAACACCGCAAATTGAAATTACTAGGAAATCTGACCACTTTAGACCTTATTGCACCAATAGATGACACCCCTTCACAAAGGCATATGAACCAATTAGACAATAGGCCCATTTCCTATAGCCAGGCCATTCTCCTTGCTTCAATTCTCTTAAACTGCAGACGATCCAACATCAACACTTCATCTAGCTCTCCCACCTTGCTACCTGGCATCCACCTTTGAACCTTGCTATGACCTATTGTTTGGCCTCCTTTGCAACCACCTCCCGAATTCTAAACACAACCAATTTTTTTGCCACCTTCACATTGGAGAGAAGATAAACATACCTAAATTCTTATGTTCCAAGGTGAGTTCCATTACTTCAATTAGGGCCTTAGCTTCAGTCTCATTAATTTTATTGATGGGCATGATCACTTCTTTGACTCCTTTGAAGATCCAATTGCTATCTCTTGGCAGGCACTGTGCTCCAGCCACCCATGGGTTGCTCTTCGCAACCCTATCAAAGTTTAGTTTGTACCATTCCTAGGGTGGAGATGAACATTTTACCTCTCTTTCTTCTCAACTCTTTCCTCATGCCCTGATCTCTACTTGGAGTTAATTTAATTGTACACCAGATTTGCACTCTTTTTCTCCCAACTATGTAAAGCTTCATGTTTGACTTTTAGGTGGATAGAGGCAAGTCAAGACAACGCTCCTTCAATTTTGCTCCGATGTCTTTCCGACGGCCTGCTTTGTTTTCAAATATTCTTTGGGGTCTTTCTAACCAAATGCCCCATACAACAATGAAGGATGTGGCCTTCCTTAGGGGTTTCAAGTTCCTACTGGAATCAATCATGATTGAATTGAAATCAAATGATTTTAATTACGTCCACGATACCTTATGGTCTATGGGACCACAGATTGCACCAGCTGTCTTGATTGTTCAGAGATTTGTGGGACAGGATGTATCTTTAAGACAGTTGCTCCTCTTACTGATTTGTCTTAACAACTATCCCACCTCTGTTATTCTATCCTCTTAAAATAGCTTCACTATGGAACCTTCTCACTATATTTTTTTATATTTGAGTTGAATACTCGTGTACTTTAGGCATTCAAGAACACAAACTCTCTCCTCTCACTCTTCCTTAGGTGTTGTCCATCTGTCTGCCCTTCATCTAATCTTGCGTTAGGTGGTCCTTAATTGAGCTATGAGAATCTTTTCTCTCCATTTGATTTCAGCCCTTATATATGCCTTTTCGGAATGCTCATAAGCCGGGCTGAACTATGTAATATAATGCTGCCATTTCCTGCTTGTTTTCTTCCACCATGATTGTTCTAAACCTTTAATTCATAGTTCTTATTTTCTTTGTTAAGGATTTTAGGCTGACATCCGATCTACTCATCCATTTGTAGTTCTGTTTCATTCATGTGTTCTTCCTACTTTGCAGCTCTTCTTCTATTACAGCCCTGTCATCTGCCTACTTTCATGCTTTCAGTTTTTTTCAAGTAATATAGTAGCTTGGTCATTGTGGTTGTCTCTGAAACGAAAACGTTTGTTGTTGCAAGGATTGTTTTGTAGGGAATTGAAGCCTTAATTCTGAAGTCATTTGTGATTAAACGCTTTTAAATCCTCTCTATTTATCTCCATTTCAAACTTGATATTGGTTCAAAATCGAACTTGGTATGGTCCATTGAAAGCACAACTTTTGCAAGAGTTAACTCCAATTTTTTATTGAATAAATTCAATGTGTAATGCTAATATTAGGTTTTATTCTAATTAAAGTATTAAACAATTGTGTAAAGATGAAATAGGACCAAATTATAGTAAATTACAACAAACTTACGAATCCTAAATCATGTCTAGATAATAATGGCAAATTGCAATAGCATAGATAAGCTAAGGAAAATGCAAGTTAGGGATAGAGAGGATTGCGCCAATTTTAAACTGAGACTGAGTGATAATGATATGAGAATGTGCAGGAAGGGTGCGCAGGCTGCCCTCAAGCTGTCTTGAAAAATTTAGAATTGTGATTTTGAGTGTAGGATGATGTCGTCGTCTCAACCAAAGTCATTTGGGCGACTTTGCCCTTCGTGGCTCGATATAGATCTTGATTCTGGCATTGTGTTCCTTTGTGTTTGTAGCATTTCCTTGTATGGTTGAAATGTTGGGATATTTGTTGTGTAGCTGATTAGGGCTTATTCTTCGCTTTGCTTGAGGACTTAAAAGGGGTTAGTCCAATGTGGGTTAAGTGCCCCTGCCACTCTTACATAACAATACTTTGAGGAGGCATCAAACCCTCATAGTTCCCCACCCAATGTATGTGTGCAAGATGTATATCACAACATGTTTGGCAATGAAGACCCTAATAGGACCTTTGACACTTGACAATGATCTTTGGTGTGTGAGATCTAGCTTTGCAAGTTGGCCCCGGGGTAGCCGTGTGTGATGTATTTAGACTTAGTGCTGGCTGACATATTTGAGAGACTGATATAACAATTGGGTGCTTTGTTGTGATCTCCTAGGTAGCCCAAAGATGTGAGAGGTGAGGCCCTTCAAATGGGTTATGTGAGTGTGCTTTATAGGTGACTACTGCAACAAGATTTCTGCTCAAATGACTCTAGATCAACTTGGGTAACTTGTGAAATTGAAAATATGATTATTAGAGCTTTGGAAGACAAAGTTGTCTCGCTCATGAAAATTCACTTGATCAACTTTGTCATGCCATGTGGCCAACTTCGTTTGGGTGCGATTGCATAATGCAAACTGCCAGCTGGAGATGGTAGATAGATGTCGAGGATGTGTTCTATATTATGAGAATGAACTTCGATTGTTCAATGATGGATAGCAAGTGTGACCTAGTGGCTGATATTGTTAATTGAGCAAGGCGAGTGCAAGAATTAGTCAATCTAGTGCATGATGAGTTATGTTCCAAGATGAATGTGAGGGATTAAGTGCCAAATCCTGTAGGTCCATATTTAGGTATCTACATTTACCCCCATTTTAATCTAATAATTGAAAATTTCTTGATTAAAATAAAATGATGTGAAACACAAACCTCCCATAAGGACAAGGCATGCATGAGACTAGAATTTGTGTTCCCTTCTCCTTTGTGTGTATAGTCGTACATGTGAACATGTTTGCCACATGAAAAATGTGTATTAAAGTCCAATCAAGATGTTAATACAAAATCAATAAATAACATAAACCAAAAAAGTAAAAGCACTGATTTTGTACACTTGATTGTCCCTAGTGTTGTATGTGAGGGAAGAAGTAAACTGAATAAGTGAAAAACCATGAAACATGTATACTTGTTTTCCCCTATGTTGTATGCGAGGAACAAGTAAATTGAATAAGTGAAAAACCATGAAACATGTACACTTGTTTGCCACCCAAAGGTGCCGTATGCGAGGGAAGAGTAAATCGAACATAAATAGAACAATTTCAGTTGAGTTTGCTATGTGAAGCCATGTAAACCATCCGAAGCCATGTGTAATACCATCCAGATCAATTGAGCTTGTTGAGTGAAGTTGTGTGTAAAAGCATCCTTAACAATTTGGGTCTGCTGAGTGAAGCCATGTGTAAAAGCATTTGCAACAATTGGGCTTGTTGAGTGAAGCCATGTAAATGTCATGAATAGATGCCTAAATTTCATGATGTAATAATTGTGTGTATATCATCATATAGTGTCATCTGAAGCATTGTATTTGATATCTGCATGAATGTGTTAGAAAACCCCATAATATGCCCCCTTTTGAGATAAGGGATGCTACAAAAGATAACTTAGCTCAAAAGAGAAAATGTTAGTCGTGTAAAACCAGAGAAGCAACATGATCAATGATATAAACCAAAATTAGTGTATCAACTAACATGGTATAATGTGTATAAGTCGTAAGATAAAAGCATTTGTTAGCACAAGTATTTTGTAGCATTTGTAAGATAAAGTTGTGTAATATCCAACAATGTGTATAGTTATAAGATTAAACATGTCATGATATTTTCCGTGTTAGATTTAGCAATCAAGCACAAAGAATGTGTAGAAGTTGTAAGATCAAAGCAATGCAAGCTCAATAATGTCTATGTATCATCAAAAGAATGAAACATGTCATGAAAATGTTCTAGGAATATTCGGTGAGATATAGCACAACATTGATAGGTTGAGTAGCATGATAACAACACATGACTCAACGCTTAATAGATCCATAGTGACCTAAGACATGACATGATAGATTCATCATGAAACATTACTTGACAAGACGTGATAAATTTGACCAATGTTAGTTGTTAGTTCATGTGTGCAAGAACAAGCATGCAACTGCAATATCCCTTATAGGATATCACTTTAAAATATGCAAAATACAGACAAATTGCAGCCAAACAGAAATATGATTTTTGCAGAAAATTAAATCTAGGGCAGCGAACAGAAAATAATGGATAACTCCGAAAATACTTGCTCAAATCTCTTGAAATTTTAAATGGAGCTTGCTAATACAATAACAAATATTATAGAACTGTTTTTGGAATTTTTTGAATAACAGAATGCTGCCAGAAAATTACAGCGTGCCCTAAACAGCTGAAAACTTCTAAAATTAATATCTTCCGGAATATAGATGCAAAAATTATGAAACTTTGGAAATATTATCTATAAATATAGGAGATGATATCCCAACCTTCAAATCAGAATTTGAGGAAGTGGAAACCCTCCAAAACAGGTCTGCAATCTCCAAAACAAGTCGCCCCACCTAGGAGATGGCTGGAAACCCTTGCAAATGCCTTCAAACTGATGCTAGACCTTGCCAAAGAGGTTGCCGTAGATCTACCCTGAAAAACCCTGAAATCTCTCCTCCAAAATACCCAAAATCCTCCAAAACCCTTCACTGAAACCCTCTGGAAATATCTCTAAAGAACAACCCTGATTTCAGCTCCAAAAATGACAAACTAGGGTGGATCTCTCACCACCGAAGAGTGCCCTACTAGCTAGGAGTGGATCTCTCACCACCGAAGCTAGGGTTCCCGTGGGATCTTACTCCACAAGCTGGATATTTGCAAACAACAGTTGCACATGAAAGGAAATATAAGTGTATGCATGAATGACCATCTTTTCACCCCTCCACTCCTTATATAACTTTTCCCATGCCAAGGAACCCTAAAAAGCCCAAGTCGCATTTTCCCCTAGGGAAGACCAAATTAATAAAGTAACTTAAAGTTACTTTTTCCTTTTCAAGTCGCCATGGTCCAAAAGGTGACCCCCAACGCAAAATTAGAACACTAGGAGTTAAGTGGCCCCTTCCAACGATAAAACATAACATCTAGTCCCTTCGAAAGCACTTTATATTCCTGTCAACGGAAAATTATAACAACTGGACTAGATATTCATACCCAATAGCTCATAGCGTCCGTAACCCCTTGGGCATGACTAGGGTTAGGACCCGTACTGGCCCTCAGGCCTGTGGCGAGGGAAAGGGGACATTACAACAAGAAGCAATGATATAAAGCGTGTAAGAAGCGGGAATAAACATTGTGTAGTCAACATTGAAAGAAGCAACTAGTGTGCACATAGTAGTGTGTAACAAGCAATATCGTAATCGTGAAGTATAGTAATAAATGTGCACGAAGCAATGTGTAATAAGCACATTATAATTGTGTAATATAGCTAACAATGTGCATGGAGCAATGTGTAATAAAAATGCCATACTTGTGTAATATAGCAATCACCGTGTGCAAAGAAAAAATGTGTAATAAGAGATGTCATATTCGTAATGTGTAACCATCCAAAGTGCCATGAGCAATGTGTAATAACCAATGATCTATCAATCAAGATGCTAAAAACCAATGTGTAAGAAGTGATGTCAACAAGCAAAAATTGTAGTGTAAATCAATTGTAGGGCCTAGAGCTAGAAATGCAATCAAGTAATGACAAGTGTGTGTCCATAATCCATGTATGTCAATCAATGCGTATGATGCGCAATGTATTCAAAAGCAATGTATGTGGCAACAATGTGTATCTAACGACAATAACTCAAGTAAGCAATATATCATATGATGTTTGATCCCATCAAAGATGTAGCAAGTAACGTGTTGTGGGATATTGTTTCATTGTAAAGGATATAACAAGTGTGTATCATAGGAAGTAGGAGGGATAGTATGCTCTCAATGTGAATGAGCATAAAGCAAACAAACAATGAAAATCACACATAAATAGCTCTAGTATATGAGCAAACAAAACATACAAGTGTATAGAGAAAACACAACATCAAGCACACAATCGTACTAAGAAAACACGATATATAGCATACAAGCATAGAGCAATCCAAGTAGATAACATACATTGCACGAAGTAGTTAGAGCAAATAGTATCACAACTCAAGTGTCTAAAACAAGCAAGGTAGACAATATCATATAGTAACCACACAAATGCATAGAGCGGCCAATGTCAATCAATGTCATACAACAATAAAAGAGTACAATACACAAATTCACAGAGCGGTTAAATCAACCAATTGTCATACTTGTAAGGAATACAACACGTAAGTACATGGAACAATCAAGTGAATCAATGTCACGAAGCAATCAATGGTGAAAGCAAGCACTTTGTAGTGTAAGCAATCAATTGTGCAAGAAAGTTGTGTAGTGTGAGAAATCAATCGCGTAAGCAAACAGCAACATAGTGAAAACAAGAGCCCATGGCCAATAGTAGTGAAACAATAAGAGTAATAAAGTAAGCATGGGTCATAGTTGAGTTGGTGTTTAGAAAGCGAGCGATGTGATCGTCGGATAAAAATATGGTATAACACGTGTCATAAGTAATGAAGTAGCGTAGTGCACACAATGGACTAGGGTAGAGAGATGTGATTGTGATAAACTTAGATGTATAGATGCCCTTGGTGTAGGTATGCCCCCAATGTGGTAGGCATTCCTAGGATAAAAGGCTATAAGAAGCCATGAAGCTGCGAAAGATGTAATTGAATTAAGCTAAGTATGTAAGATGCCCCACGATGCGGATATGCCTTTGAGGTGGTAATGTGTGTACAATGTCAATGGGTTTTAACCACGCGGTGTGTTTAATGAAGCATGAGTGCTAAGGTAGTGTAAAATTCGAAGGCTCAAAGCTAGGTCACATGTAGGTCTTGATTTTGTATTTTCGTAATGTTGTATTGTTTTACGTTTTTGGAATAAGATGCATGAAATGTAAATGTGATACTAGTGGCCCGTGGGGCAATGGCAAGATAATGAAAAAGGCGAGGTGGGGTCCTAGGTAAGTATGTTCGCTCAACAATTGCATCGGACCCATGAGAATGTGCTGCATTGTCGGGTAATGCCCGAGTTAAGAATTAGGGCAGGTATCAAATACTCAATATAAGTGCTATAAATGTGTGTGTGAAGTGATATACACAAGTGTTGTTCGAGTTATAGGGTAATGCGGTTGAGTGGATGGTCTTGTGAAGGACTTGTATTAGGTGTAGGTGGCTCGTCATCCATTAAATCAAGAAGTTCGAATCACGGTCAAGGTTAGGGATTGTCAATGTTCGTTTGTTGTAAATTTATTAATATGGCCATTAGCAATACATCATATATGTAATGTGTTGTGCGACATAATCAATTGTACATGCTAACCGTGTTAACCATTGCTATGCTTTAGAACAATTGGATGTTTTAAAGGAGTGGACATGATTGCTATAAGCGCTCGAGGGTCCAACTACCAAAGCAAAGTTTGGCCTTCATGTAACCACCTGAACCATCAAGTTGTTAGTGATGTAGACCATAAATATAAAGGGTGATGTAGTTTGCAATACATGTCAATAGTGCATTTGTTATAGTATGTATTGTTGTGTACGAGAAAATTCTCGTCACATGTGCCAATTGAGACGATGAAGAACATGTGATCCTTAGGTATGATGGGAATTGGAGGTGTAATGGGTGTGGTTTCAATATCATTAAGAAGATTTGCACTTTTGAGCCTATTGATGTCTTCTTGCAATGTTTTGTAAGAATCGGTGTGATAACCTATAATATGATGATAGTGACAAAAGGGTTTAAACTTTACCATCAAATTATGTTAACCAAGTTTTTGAGTGATGTCGTATTGATGGGTATGCAATTCTCTTTTTCTCAAGCAATCTTTGTAGTGATTCTTGTGATTGTTTTGTAACTTTGGGATGCGTTGCCGATCATTGAGGATGGGTTATGGTAGTTGGTGCCTTAGGTGTATGGAATTTGATAGGTTGCTCGATGCTGTCAGCAATCTCTCCGAGCATTGGTGTGACACATGTTTTTCCCTATTTTAGTATAACATCCTTAAGAACCATTGACATGTCATAAGGAGGTCAAGAAGCCTCTAAGTTGGATCCACTCAACAGAGGCACTTGTGTTGTTTCAAGAGGAGTATGTTTTCACTCCTCTTGAAACAACACAAGTGCATCTAGTCTCTAGTCTCTAAGTTGGATACTACCATGACTGAAGAGATAATGTTTGTAAGGATCAATTGGTTGGAATAGGAGTGTAGATGCGGTAGTATTGAATCGTTCAATGCAATTAAAGACACTTTCGTTTGGTGAAAGTCAAAAATCAGCGTGAAGTAATGGTTATAGGTGTCATGTGTGTGAAAATGAATAAAGAAAGCTTGCTTTAGTTGCTTGTATGAGGTAATAGATGCCAGTGGTAATGTTAAGAACCATTTACTAGTTTATGAATCATTAAAGATGTTTAATCTCTTTAATAAGATTGCATCATTGTCAACATATCGTTTTGAATCCTCCTAAAACCTTTAGAGCCAATAAGTATAGTCGACACCTATTGTGAATAGGATAACTATGGTCAACACCTATTGTGAATAGGCATAATGAGATGCGTCTATAACCCTTGGGATAAGGTTTATAATATATGCTAGGATGAGTGATGAATTGTTAATTCCATTGATTTATGATTGTTTGCCATGGGGTCATCGGGAGGTCTAAATAGGTGTTTATCAACCGAGAGTTTTTCTTGACCGAGTGCAACTTGTGCTACAATATCATCCATGACTCCCATCATTTGATATGAGTTAAAAACCGAAGGCAATCGTTTATTTTTCTGTATAGCTTGCTGGAAATGATTCACAAATTCGACCATGAGAGGATTGACATAATGATCATAGTTGTCATTAATATTCGGTTCTAAATCAAGGTTTTTCATTAAAAAGGCTCTAAATATCCCTATATAGGCTGTTAGAAAATGTGCACAAAGAAGGAATGAAGAGAAACTAGAATGCACTCATTGTTCATTGTGTGTTTGTCATTTTATTATGTGAGAGATGGATACAAAATGGTGGAAGTGGTTACTGACCGTTTATTATTATATGAGAGATGGTTATAAAATGGTTGAATTGGTTACAATTGTTTATTAGTTAATACTTAACTAATATTAACTTAATACTAAATTATAAGCCTTATATTTTAATACCCCCTTTTAAGGCTTACACCACTGAAAAGAAGATAGAATTACAATCTTTAGAATCTTTTGTTTTGAACAACAATTCTTGGACCAGGTAGAACTCCATCAATTTGCTTCCTAACCCTCGTAAAGGTGTAGTTCTCGAGCTGAATTCTTGAGTTCCCGGATTCCACCTCCCGAACTCCCAAATTACAAAATCTCCCGAATTGTTGGACAACCTTCCATGTTGAGCTACTTCCACAATGCTCCATCAGGTTGTCTTGTGACCCTTGTAAGGGTAAATTTCTAAGATCCATAGACTCTTGAACTATTTGGGCAACCATCCATGCCGAGTTTTAGCTACACTAGATTCCTTCCTGTCATCAAAACATTGACTTCTTAGAGTACGTATAAATCTTCTTCTTTATCAATAAAATCTTCAATAAATTCAACATCGGTGGATTGTCAACAAAGGTCACATTTACTTCTTTCAGTTATCTTTGAGTTTGCCTTTGAGAACATCATTAGCTCGAATGCAACAATTTCAGGCTGTATGACCTCTTTTCTTACAATAATAACACTTAACTTACCTAGTGTCTTTATCAGTTTTACGGTGATTATTTATCGTGCAAGAGTATAGTGCATTTTCATGTGAAGAATTACCTTGTGTATCGTCTGCATTTGTTCTTTTCTATAGCTAGAAGAGTTAAAATCATGCGAAGGCATCTGATTGAGAGTAAAAATGACATTGTCATACGAAGAAGGCAAATTGTTTGACGGATTGGCTTTAGAATCTTCCTCATCTACTAGAGCTTTAACCTCTCCTAACTGTCTAAGAAGAGATCTCAGATTATTTATACGACTGGACATAATATCAAACATCTTGAATTGAAAGAGTTTAAGTTTTAAAGAAAATTTAGCGTTCATTACTTTTGCCCCAAATAACCTATTCATCTACTAGAGCTTTAACCTCTCCTAACTGTTTAAGAAGAGATCTCAGATTGTTTATACGACTGGACATAATAACATCAACCATCTTGAATCGAAAGAGTTGAAGTTTTAAAGAAAATTTAGCGTTCATTACTTTTGCCCCAAACAACCTATTCAAGATTATTTATATGACTGGACATAATAACATCAAACATCTTGAATTGAAAGAGTTTAAGTTTTAAAGAAAATTTAGCGTTCATTACTTTTGCCCCAACTCGGATATCTTCGGATAATTTCCTAAATCTATATGATGGAGTTCAGAATCAGAAAGAGCAAGCCTGATTATAGCTTTAACTTTATCATTGTGGCTTTCCCACTCTAACAATTTGGCAGCATCAATGGGTTGTGTTTCTTTTCCATTAACAATACCCCACAATTTTTTGTTCATTAATTGCATTTGTATTTTAACTTTCCAAGTGTGAAAGTTAAAGCCAAAATATTTTTCTACTAGGATTTCCATTCTGAAATATTTATTTAGACAAAAATTAAAAAAAAAAGTGAATATAGATAAGTATGAATACACAGAAAACGTCCTTTAATCTGATTGGTGTGAAGTATTAAAATGTTTGAGACAATCTAAAACCCTTGTGCGACTGTTAACTCTATGAAACGATATGAAATTCGTATGTGGATTCCTTCCATGTGCCCCAATAGAGATTTGAGTTTGGAATATTAATGGCAGATGGTGGATGGCGGAAATGGAGTGTATTTTGCGATTGAATTTGCTGGCTTCTGCGATCTCATTTATGAGCTTTCCAACCCTTGCGACCACTTTGTAGGCCCTCATGAATGGTTCTAGCCCTCACGACTTCGTTTTGGGCCCTTATATGTTTGTGTTTATTTACAAACAAGTATATGCCCTTTTGTGGATGACTGACAAACTGTGCCCTTCGAAACTCACTTCTGAAATTCGTGATTTTCTTCAATCCTCTAAACTTACAATTTTCTTCACAATCTTCTCCTTGACATCTTGGGCCCCTTCGAGTATGAATCACACAACTCCTCGACTAGTCATGTTTGAAGTTATAGCCCTAATCTGCGATTTCAATGGCCTTTAAAACTCCTGTGCTTATCCTTGCTCGAACTGGATATCCTTCAAATTCTTTTTCCTCATTTTGCAGATCCCTTTGAGCACCAAGGGCTCTGATACCAATGTTAGAAAATGTGCACAAAGAAGGAATGAAGAGAAACCGGAATGCACACATTGTTCATTGTGTGTCCGTCATTTTATCATGTGAGAGATGGTTACAAAATGGTTGAAGTGGTTACAACTGTTTATTAGTTAATACATAACTAATATTAACTTAATACTAAATTATAAGCCTTATATTTTAATATAGGCCAAGGTAGTAAGAAGTATCCTAAAGAGGACTGATGATAATATGCACTCAGATTTAGAAATTTGAAATCCTAGAGATAAGGCACAAAGCCCTATGATTGCGTGTAATTAAAATAAGTGGGTTCACCAAAATGTAATGCAAATATTCGTGTTTTATTCTAATTAAAGCATTAAACAATTGTGTAAAGATGAAATAGGATTAGATTACAATAAATTACAACTTACATATTCTAAATCTTGTCTAAATAACGACGACAAATTGCAATAGCATAGATGAGCTAACCAAGGACAGTACAAGTTATTGTTAGACAAGATTGCACCAATTTCGGACTGAGACGAAGTGATAGTGATCTGAGAATGTGTAGGAAGGGTGTGTAGGTTGTTGTCAAGTTGTCTTGAAAATCTTGAAGTGTGGTTTTGAGTGCAGAATGAAGTTGCTTGTCTCTGACCATATCACCTGGGTGAATTTGTTCTGTATGGACAGCTTTGCCCTTTGTGTCTCTAAACTGGATTTTGCTTATGGCATTGTGTTCCTTTGTGTTCGTAGCTTCGCCTTCTTTGGTTGAAATTTTGCAATCGCAGTTGTGTAGCTGATTATGGCTTCTTCTTCTTTGCTTGGGAACGTAAAAGGGGTTAGTTCGATTTGGGTTGAGTGGCCTGTGCCATGCCTATGTAGCAATACTCCAAAGAGGCATCAAACCGTCATAGTTCGCCGCCCGATGTATGTGTGAAAGATGTATATCACAATGTGTTTGGCAATGAAAAGCCTAATAGGACCTTCGACACTCAGAAATGATCTTTGGTATATGAGATGTAGCTTTGCAAGTTGGCCTAGGGCAGCCATGTATGATGTATGCAGACTTAGCGTTTATTGAAATACTTGAGGGACCGGTGTCACATTTGGGTGCTTTGTTGTGATCTTCTAGGTAGCCCAAGATATGAGAGGCGAGGCCCTTCAAATGAGTTATGTGAATGTGCTTTTATAGGGGACTATTGTGACAAGATTTCCTGCCCAAATGGCACTAAACTGACTTGGGTAACTTGTGAAATTGAAAATATGACTGTTAGAGTTTTGGAGGACGAAGTTGTTGGCTTAAGAGGAAGCCACCTGAGCAACTTTGTTCGGGTGTAGTGCACAATGCAAACTGTCAGTTGGAGATGGTGGTCAGATGTTCGAGGATGTGTTCTGTGTTCTGAGAATGAGTTTTTGACTGACAACGATGGAAATCAAGTGTGACCCAGTGGCCAATAGTGCTAATTGAGATAGGCGAGTGTAGAAATTAATCAATTTAGTGCACAATGATTTATGGGTTTTAGATGAATGCCAAGGATTTATTTCCAAATGCTGTAGGTCGAGATCTAGGTATCTACACAATTTAAAAAGATGCGGTCCACATTTTTTTCTTGTAGGCACAAACAACACATTGATGGCCTTGTAGGCCAATTTTATTCGGTCTGTCCTAAGTCAAATTCTTTTTGCACAGCACATTTCTCAATGCCTGTTTACCTTGCCAAGAATCACCCTAGAAATCTGCTTTTTGCCCATTTCTTATTTCCCATATTGTTCTTTACTTAAAAATGTTTCTGGACTCTGTGATGAAGTTCCCAATATGGAACCCAAACGGGACAAGTCTTTGGGGAAGATACATTTACCTATTGTAGCAGGGGAACCTTTTTATCTTTAGATCTACCTTGTCACAAAAAGTTATACAAAATTCTGTACATCTTCTTTAGAACACCTTTTGGGGCTTTTAAAACTGAAAACCTGTAAATAGGGAGGGTTTGGAGAACATTTTTAATAAGACTCGGCCATTTCCCTCTCATGGTGTCCGTTTGGCCTCAAAGTTGCCTATAAGTTCCTCCCATATTTTATTTCTTCTAGAACCTACAAATATAGGAAACCAGGTAATTCTCAGAAGGCTGCCAGTTTCAAAGCACAGTAACTCTGCAATCCTTTGCCGGGTTCTTACATTGACATTGATGAAAAAGATTTCAACTTCTCTGTATTGAATTTTAATCATTAGACCATAAGCTCTGGCATAAAGGTCCTAGGTTGCCTTGAAAGCTTCTGCTTTCCTCATTCTTCCCCAATAAGATAGTATCATCCACTAATTGTAGATTAGATTGAGGGAGTGATGAAGGGGAGACCTGTATTCCTTTTAATTTGTTTCTTCGAATTTCGATGAAATAGCATTTCCAAGAGCTTCCAATAATATCACAGGGCTAAGGGGAGATTGGGTCTCATTGTGTTAAGGCATTTAAACTTCCAAAGAGTCCAGCTAGGCTCCCAGTGACTAGGAATGAAAAATTTGGACCCAAATTGCAGCTCATCAACCATTCACATCGAAATGTCTTAAAACCAAATTTATGTAACACCCCTTTAAGGAAAGCCCAATCAACTCAATTGTATGCTTTGCTGATATCAAATTTTAGAATCATCCCTTTGTCTTCATTCATTCACAAGGAATGCATGACCTTGTGAGTGATGATGATCCCATCGAAAATCTGCTTCCCTTGAATGAATCCACCTTCCTCTTGAAAGGTAATGAGAGGAAGACGAGTTTGAAATCTTTCTGCCATGACCTTTGTGCCGAACTTACATATTGTGTTGCACAAAGAGATTGCTTTAAATCAGAAAAGGTTCAGTTAAATCTGCGAGCATTCTCCTTGGTTTTTTTGATTCATTTACTGCCTTTGTTGCATCCTTTCTAACAATACCCCAAATTGATTGGAAAAAGGAAGCCAGGAACCCATCCAGCCCAGTTGCTTTATCTTTCATCATAATGGAGACAAATGCCCAGATGACTTCGTCCTTTGAAAATAGCTTTATTAATTGCTGGTTCAAAGATCCACCCAGCATTGGAGATGTTGGCCAGAATTGCTGCCTATTCATCTCATTGATCAATGGGCCTTATTCAAAGGAGGTTTTGGAAGTATTCAACCGCTTCCATTCTCACATCTTATAGGAGCTGGGCAAGGGTGCCAGCTCTCTTGATTACAAATTTTATCCTATTACTATGTCTTCCTACCATAGTTGTCTAATAATTTTTTTTTGCGTTTATATCCCCCTCTTTAAATGAAATCTCTCTCAATTTTTAGCTCCAAAACATCTTTTCCTTAGGATAAAGATCTTCAAGCTTTGCCAATAACGTCTCCTCCACTTTTTTGATCCGGAATTTCACCATTTAAGATTTCTTATACTCTTTCAATCCTTTCCTTTTTGTGGAATGTGTTATGCAACTGATTTCTATTCCAATCCTTCAGGCAGCTCTTTACATGGTTGATGTTTTGGGTGAGGAGGAAGAAAATCCTACATCCTTCCATAGTTGGGCATTCCTGCTACCAATCCTTTATTTGTTAGGTAGAAATTAATATTTTAGCCTTGAGCTCAAATTTGAAAGGACACTTCTCAGGTGGCTTGTCAATCCCTACTGAAAGTCAGATTGGTGCATGATCATAGCCAGAACATTCAGAATGGAATATTCCGAGACCTATATTTGTTTTAGTTATTTTGGGGAAACTATGAACCTGTTCAGTATTTCAGCTACATTGCAAAAGCTCATTCTTTTGTTGTCCCAAGTGAAATTCCCTTCCATAGGTTGTAAGCCCACCCAGCAGGCTGTTATGTTCCACAAATTTTTTGAAGTTTGTCTGAGATTGTGCGATTCCTCCCATGCTACCCCTCTTTTCATTCATACCAAGAATGTCATTGGAGTCTCTGTCTGGGTTTACTCGTCTTATCGCTTAGTTGAGACAAAAGGTTTGATAATTCTTCCCAGGTATCAACTTTCCTTATTTGGCTATTTGGCATCACCTCTGAAATATTTTCTTTGTGCGAAATGGATTTGTAGGGAATCCTATTTGGGGTGCTTGCAAGATGATCGCACACTACTGTTGCTGAGTTCCATAGAATGATCAGGCTCACCTGAAGCCTAATTCCAACAGCTTTCCAAGTTTTCCGTGACTGCTCCAATCATTCTTTCACCTCTTCTTCTTGTAGTTTTGATTATTTGATAACAATACCCGGTCTCCTTTATTATAGTTGGTACTTTACGGACCTTTTTTTTTTTTTTTGGTCATGGGCATTCTAGCCCCTAATATTCTAGGATTTGCATTTCATTGCCCCTATGGAGGGTTCTTCCCCGCTGCTGTGAGAACATTTCTGCCACAGTTTTTTAATTTCTGGTGCCAATTGCTTCCTGTGCCTCCTCAAGCAATGGTTCCAACTCTGTTTTTATTCTTCTTTATTTGTATTTGGTTTCTGATTTTGGGTTGGTGTTTGGGAGATTTGGCACGATTCTTCATCAATAAAAAGTTGTCATTTGAGTTTTCTTGGCTGTGACTTCCTTTGGCTTTGGAGCAATACATATTTTGGCAGACGACATCTAAATTTTTCTCCTTATTACTTTCACTATTTTTGGATTCCCTTTCTTTCTCATCTAGAGTTGTTTCTTGGACCAAAATCTCACTTTAGCCTTCAATATTAGGTGGAATAGCTACCTTCCTAAAATCCACAATGTCGGTTATTTCAGCTTTCGATACAATTTTTTTTTTGTTTTTCTGCTGAGATTTTTTTCTTCCTTCACATGGCTCTTTCACCGTTTCAAGCCTCCAATTTTCTGTGCTTATAGTCATGTTTTGTTCTTTGTTGCTTCACAGAATTTAGTAATGTGCCCAACTCTGGCAGCTATAACCAGTGTTAGGTGAGGGTGCACCCTACATCCTGGTGCCAACCTGGACATCCATGACATTTTGAGGACGGAGGGATGATAGGGAAACATCTCCGTCATGTCTCAGAAACACAAAAAGGGGGACATCTGCTAAGTTTGGGGGACATTTTTGGGATGTCTCTTGAATTTGGGGGACGTTTTAGGGACATCCCACCTTTGTTGCAGGCATCAGGGACGTTGTTATGTCATTGGGATGCCCAAAGGTCCTTGACGCCTGTATACTCAAAAACAAATGCTGATTGAAACACATTATTGATACCATTTCAGAGTACTCGCCCATTTAGATTTATTCTAAGTCACTGATGCATTTTGGTATGGATATGATAAATTGTTTTTGGCCCCGCATAGAGCTTTAAATTCGACTCTACAAAAACTATAAACTCCACCCAATAAATAGGAATTAACCCCATATTATGCATATGAAAAACAAAATAAGCTAAATAACCACAAAAACTACTCATAATTTGTTGAAGGCTTAAATTAAAGCCAACCAAATGCCAAAACTACAAGTCATAATGCCATGATATATTAAATTTAATTATTACATCAATGATCAAACTAGTATTCAATATTCATCATATGCATCATATTGCTATACATTGAGAGCATCAACATCAACATCAACATTATGATGTGGTTCATTAGAACCACATGGACTCGAAACACCCCCACTATTACCAGCACCCCATTGTGCATGTAGGTCTTGCAATGCCAAAGAAGTCTCCATGTCATGTAATGACAGGTGGGAAACGGAAGCATCCAAGTCAACACTCTCTAAGTCAACATCCCAATGCTTTGTTGGCCCTTCTTTGTACTCCGATTGCTTGTGTGATAGTAGACACATGTTGGAATGTATATACACCAACTCTTGAGCTTTTTGCCCTCAACTTCTTGCGCTTACGGAGTGGATGAAGCTATATGTATTCAAGTTGTGCTAAGAGGAAGATGAACTTGCAACCTATTGAGGCAAATTTAATGCAAAATGAAAATTAAAAATATACTCTCAAATTTAAAAAAGTTAAAATAAAAAGAAATGAGAACCAAAAAAATAAAGATCTTACTTATGATAAGACCTTGATCACACGAGGCTACAGGTATATAGATGATTGACCATGGAGATGTCACCACATATGAGGATCCTTCTTGTATTTGTCCTGAAGAGCGCGAAGGTTATGACATGTGTGGAGATTATGAAATTTCCAAACTTGGGCATAACCATGTCCTTGACCCAAGGATCAAGGAAGAGCCTAGAGAACGCCAACATATACCCCTCACTGGCTTCAACATCCCTATATAGTGCCACCATCAATGGCAAATAAAAGATATCTGCGCCGTAAAATCTAGGAGATCAATGCAAAGGTAAGGAGATTTAGTGGGGTGGTCATTTTGTTGTGTCACTCAATGAGGTGTGATTTTACTTCTTTGAAAAATATTTCCTTGGGATTTTTCTTTTTGCATTTATGATTATCTTCATCTTCTCAATCATTAAGTCAATACCATCATATATCTCTCCTAGAAATGGGTAATCCACATCAAGAAAGTGGATCATACTCATAATGGGCTTGATAAAACTCAACAAGTATTCTACACTATCCCACTAGTTGTCATCGATATCAACACCGTCACTTTTTGGGCTCATTTAGTGTTTGATTGCCTCCATATAGCCCATAGGTTGGAAGTGACCATCCTGCTAAGTGTCTCTCGCACCTTCACAAGTTGTCTCAAGACGACCGTTTGTGATGCGAATCGAGTTTCAACAACCTAGTTTGAAATGAAAAATAAGAATTAAGAAACTTTTGAAAACTTTTGAGTACTATGTTTTATAAAAACTTACATCATAAATAAAAGAAAGGTAACTTACCTCACCTTAAGCAACTCTAAATGCGAGTAGGATTTGAAGATGCCTTGCGATTGGTGATGGTTAGTCACAAACATCTAGATCTCTTCACCCTCGACATACACTTGCTTAATCCACTCAATTTTACCAGCCAACTTTTTCAATATTAAGTTGAGTGAATGGACAACACAAGGTGTCCAAAAAATGTGCCCATACCTTGCCTCCACTAACATCCCAACGGCTTTGCAATTCTTAGCGTTGTCCATTATGAATTGGACAACATTTTGAGTCCCACCACCTCAATGGCTTTGATGAGGATGTTGGCAATGAATTGGGCATCCTTCACATGCCCCTTGCAATCAGTGCTTTAAAAATCGTTGCCTTTAGGGCATATTGCAACCACACCGAACAAAGGCCGGTTTCTTGCATCTTTCCATTCATTAGAGATGTTGGACACTTCCATTATGACCCATGGATTTCTAATTGGCTACGATGAGGTTTCCACATGTTTTTTTTTCTTTGCCACAAGGTGGTGTGGAGCTTCTCATAACTTGACCCTTTGTACCCTTTTGGGGCCTTGTTGATCGCTTTCACCATATGTTGCCAATATTGTGATCTGACAACATTGAATGACGAATAATATGCATACACATATCATGTGATGTGTGTATTCATGATATCCTTTCATTTTGAAAGGAAATGTCCTTTGTCCTCTATCGTGAGAGATGCGGATTCTCAACTTGCATGGAGGGTGTTGTCACAAATGGATGTATCGGGGTCACAATTGGGGAACCAATATGAGATGGGGCAATTGGTGGCCTCATCAATTGAGATGGAGTTTCTTTTTTAAACAACGAATGACTAGCTTTCATAGCATAAGTTGCTTCCGCATCTTCTTGTTCCTTGATGTACTCTAATTTGTTTTTTTGGCACCCCTACATTGTTCCTCCCCTTGCAAGTTCTAATGCCATGACCTAGTATTGCACACAAGTGGGATTTCACCCAACTATATGAGCCTTTGAGTTCACCATCACAATCATGACATTGCCAAAGAAAACACCCACCACTGGAAGTTGCTCTAGCATTGTGACATGCCTCCATAATGGTGAATTCATATCAAATTTGAACCGGGATTGGCCAGAGGAGGTGGAACTTGTTGCCATTGTAGTAGTATTCTCTTTAGTTGCGCCTACAAGTTTAAAAACCAACACCATAAGGGAAGAAAACAATGGTTAAACCCTAGGCCCTAAGGCATAACATGTATGTATTGTTAAATAATTTAATAAATGAAAAAACAATTTAAAATTTTAAAATGAAAACAATAAACATCAAAACAAGCATGAATTGTGTGCAAATTGAAGATAAAATTTAAACTAAAAAAATAAATAAAACTTGAAATTAAAACCTTACCTTCACCGATTAGCCAAGGATCCTCCTCTTTTCAAGCTCCTCAATCACTTTGGCCGTGATTTGGCACTCGTACTAGTTTAAGAAAATGATAGCAAACTTCTTGAGGAAGTATCAAACCTAAAGAAGCAAAATGAGAGCTTGGAGAGGTAAGTATACAATGAGGGAACAAGAGGTAAGTTATTTTGCTTTTGTTTTAAGTTTTCTTTTTGACTTGTTAGGGTTTGTATTGTGTTTTTTTGTTTGCACTCTATGGTGATAATGTTGATTTTTTTGCCCTGAAATGTGCCAGATAGGGCCAGGGTATGGCTGGAGCAGTCTGAGTATACCCAGGTAATGTATGCACTGCAGACATAACCAGGCTGCTCCGGATGGACCCTAGTCATATCCGGGGCATATCCATATTGGGTATGTTTTGTACCCATACCAAGCCCCCTACGACACGCGCACGGTATCCAATATTTTTTCTGATATAAATTGCTCTGTAAAAGCAGTTTCGACATCCAATTCCAATCTTCAAATACTTATTTTAATGCAGTTTCCTAATGCTAGGTTGAAGCTTTTAAAACGTTATTATAATTTATGGACGATGTGTTCATGGATAAATTAGATATGCTATGGAAATGAAGTTAAAACCTATAACCTCAAAGCATGAAGCTAATCTACACTAAACCATCATGATAAGAGATAAACAAGACTAACATCTATCATTGTATGAACTAGATTAAATCTAAACTAACATGATAAAGCTACTCTCTACTCTTTAGATCACTTAATTAAACATTGAACCTAAGAAGATCAACTTAGCAATCAAAGGTGTGATTAGTTGTTTTATGGTTCTCAAGCTTTCAAGAATGGAGTCTCACCATTAATGGCTTCAAGGCCAATGGTTCTCTCTATTTACTCAAAACTTGGATTATGGATGCAAATGGAGGTTATTAGCTCAAGATCAATGAAGGGAGTAAGTTTAAGATCAAATGTCTTATAGCTTAAAGCTAATACAAATGGAATCCCAAAACTAGGTGTTCTTAGTGTTAATAAGATATCCTAGGTGTGAAGGTGTAAGTTGAATGGGTAGGCTTAGCCTTGTATTTATAGTTTTCCACTTGGGAGAGTTTGGAATTTTGGGTGCATGTGGGACTAAAACTTTTAGATTAGATTAGGATAAACATGCTTTAGGCTTAGTTAAGCTTGGTTTAGGCTAGTTAACTAGGGTTTCACCATTAGAGACTCATTGAGAGTTGGGAGGGGTCCGGATAACCAATTGCGACTGATAGATAGCCTACGAAGCCAATAGAAGTGGTCTAGAGAGAACTAGGGAGGTTCTGAATGGTCGAAAGGAGGAATGTTTAGCTAATAAAAGAGATATTGGCCAAATTAGATGATTATAGGAGGAATATGACCGAGAAGGTGTCGTGAATGGACATTCGAGAATGGAGCGAAGAAAGGGAATTAACGAAGTGTCGTTAATCGATTGAATTGGAGGAAATGCTAAGTGTAAGCATATTTTAGGTATCTACAGACGGATTCTTATATGTGATGGCACATGTAGCCTTTTTCAATAGTGGTTGTGGACCAAAGGCTCGAAATGTACTTGTCTTGCCAAAACATAGAGATTACATTACATGGTTTACATTTTAACACAGATCTACCTTGGGAGTGCACTTCAATCATGCCCTTGGTCCATTCCCAAAATCACAATCAATTCATAAAGCCTTTTTCTCCATGGATGCCATTTTTGTCATTCATTTTTTCATTTGTAATATAATAAAACTTATGCCACATAAAAATGGCTTCATAACTTTGAATGGATCAAAATTTTGAGCTTAAAAAAATTGAATAAAATGCTCCAAACATAACTGCAAAATCACAGTTCCTAGGCATATGTCAAGATTATTGGTTGCCATCAGGTGCAGGCCCTGCTCTTGGAATTTTAATGAGTAATCAAAACAGTAAAGGAGCCACAACAAGGACAACCCATAGTAGTAAGGTGTTATACCAACTGCACTTTTCAAAAAAATTATTCAAAAAGTCACTATATGTTGAGTTGTCTTTTCTTTATGGTTGAAAAATAATACGTAATTTTGATTAATTCGTGATTTTGGATCATGATATCAATATGTATCACTTATAAGATGGATTATTGGATTAATGGTTTTATTTAGTAATTCTTTTTTGAAATGTTAGTTTCTTTTAGTGTGTTTAAGTTATTTTCAGTTTATTTGTATATTTTTAATATTTTTATATTATTTTAATAGCCGTCCCCCAAATCTGGGACTTTCTTTTGCTGTCACAGAAGCCCTGATTGCCCATTCCCCTGTTTGAAGTCACACGGTACATCGAATTTCAATCAAAAAATTTGAAATTTGGCCATTTCAAAGAAAACGAAAAAATTCATTAAAATTCAGCCTAAAATTCATAGTCAATTTTTTTTTTTGAATTTAATAGAAACCCTACGAAAAATGGTGAAGTTTGGAAAATAAAATCTCGGCTAGGGTTAAGGATTTTATCTGTTACATGAAGGGGCTTGATCTCTACTATTCTTTACAATTGTGAAGTGCAAACCATCATTTGGAAACCCTTTTTCGGCTAGTGTTTGCGAACAATGTTTGAAGATTGGAGCATGTTTGAAAGTGAAGAATCTTAAGATTGGAGCCCTGTTTGAAAGTGCAATGTTGCTTGCTTGCCCTGTTTGAAAGTGCAGTGTTGCTTGCCTCTCCTCAATGTTGTTGGCCTCTCGTTCCCTGTCGAGTGTGGATCTTCATTGCAGCTTGCAGCAGTGTAAGCATTTAAAAATTAGCCCTCCTGTTAGGAATGATTACAACACAGTAACTGTAAGTGAGTAAAAATAAACTCACATTAGTTCAGTTATAATATTGTTAGGTTGTTAATTACATAATCTCAATTTTGTAACTTGGCTGGGATTGCTAATCCCGTAGCTTGTTATTTAGATAGTTGTTGGTTGGTTGGTTAACAACCGTAGCCTATTTTGTAGGTGTTGGGCTGACTGTACAATACCTCTGAGTATTGTAGTCTCTTCTTGCAGATGTAATGATCAGATTTATGTCAATAAAATTGTTGTTGAGATTATTTTTCAGCCTATTTTGCTGATCAACATTTGCTGTCAGAGCAGAACTCTGAACCTAGGGAGATTTAGGGAGAGCATGAAATGTTTGGGAGCAAACTTGAAGAGGAGCCCTGAAGCACTCTCTCCCCCTGTACCCTACTTTTTCTACCCTGTTTACACTCTAAAAAAAGATTCCTGCAATAAGGAGTTGCAAGTTCAGTAAAATTTTACAGATTTGTTTCAAAAAAATTGAGAGCTCCTGTAGAGCTCCCCAAACTGAGCTCCTAGATGAGCTGTTTTCTCTACTTGACGAGCTACCTGACTCGTTCATTGCATTGCATTAAGGAGCTAGGCGAGTTGCATTAGGTTTGAATGGGATAATATTGATCTAGGCCAATCAACAAGCTACCCACAAATTTTGAAGAGATCGATTTTAGAATCAAACCGAACTTGGTCCCTACTCGATCTCCATTAGCTGGTATCAAGATCTCTACCATTGCTGTCTCCCCACTCGGCAGCATCAACAAGACTGATTCATACACAACAAGCTCCCCTATGGTGGCGTCCACCACTTATCTTTTAGAAGCGGAATAGCTCCTTGTAGACCCGACCGATATAATAGGCTTTAAGCTCTACGGAAATAGCAAAGCATGGAGTAACCATAACCTGAAATTATCCTCTAGTTGGGCCTCTACAACATAGATCTCCAAGCTCATTTCACGTATGGTGGTAGCAAATCTTTGGCCTTGTATATCTAACAAAAAGATGGCGGCTTGTTTTCGTTAAACCATTACATTGGGCATTGCTAAACCCTAACCGCACGGTGGTGTCACAAGCGACCCCAAACCCTAAACAACCTCCCAAAGCACTTCATTGTTCGTCACACGGTAGACCCCACTAAAGCAAAATGTCTACCCTCGATGGTTCAAGTCGGGAATTTTCATTTTTAACAGTCTTAGAAATTTTCTTGTTTAAATACATTATAGTTTATCCAAATCTTTGAAGCGCTTTATAGGGGAGCTGGTAGGCTACTTTTGTGAAGCCCTTAATGTGGGAAGGAGATCTATTATTCCACCCGCTCCCACTCTACTAAACTATACATTTTTACTCAAAAACTTTTTGAGTATTATTATTAAAAAACACATTTTTTTTTCTCGGGGCATTGCTGCACACCCCCGAGGTCTTTTTCCAAACAAACAAAGGTGTTTTTTTTTAAAAATAGGAAAATTATCAAATAGTGGAGTGTGATTATACAAAAATCAAATTTTTCAGTTAAGGGGGGGCATTTTTCTGCCCCGAGTGTTTTTTTTTTGTAAATTGCAAATCTGCTCAAATTGTTCCAGAAAATTGCAAACTTGGCAACAAATTAAGATCAATGATCCCACAAAACGTAGTGTTCGGTGATAAATGGTGCCTTTGGTTCACGCTGACAGGTCATGCCATTGCACCTGAA
Source organism: Taxus wallichiana var. yunnanensis (assembly GCA_018340775.1). Lineage (NCBI taxonomy): Eukaryota > Viridiplantae > Streptophyta > Pinopsida > Cupressales > Taxaceae > Taxus > Taxus wallichiana. The sequence continues at coordinate 252,078,916 of CM031238.1, read as the reverse complement.
CTACTGCATCTAACGCCTGATATAACTACAACAACGACGCCTGTGGCATCCCTGTAAATAATTGGGGAGTGATAATGTCAAAATTTTCACTGAACCATCCCTCTGGTACCCATTCACCATGATCATTCGACGTAAATTTTGATGTGTGATTTCGGCCGCTAAGCAGGTGTCATTGATCAGACAGATCCCTTTCACGTGTTGTCTTGGTACCACGTACTACTTGCTCTCATGTGTGTTAACATTTCTGTCACGTACCACTGAGTATATAGGCATGATGAGCTTCATCCACATACCAACTAGTATATCTGAAAGGCGTGCATATCGAGAGTTGTGATTTATTAGACTGACATTATATAGAAAGGGCGACCTGTTTGGAGTGATAAGAAACCAATCCATTTCCCACAGTTTGCCCAAATGGCCAAACATGGTCCAAATTTCTTGTTGCCTGATTCACAGCTCCTTAGAAGAGACAACTGTGCTGCATGGAAAACAAAAGTGAAAACACATGGAATTTGAGGATACTTGGTCAATTGTTGAAGGCACCTTCACCTAGCATGCAAATGATGTTGATCAGTAGTGCAAGTTTGACAAAGCCAATCAGAAGGCTAAGTTGATAATCAGGTTCGAGGTATCGAGGAGGTGCAGTCCCATAGCCGTGATGCTACAACAAGAAAGGAAGCTCGAGATAAGCTCAAAACAATATATGAGGCCAAAAATCTGAACATAGTCCACTTCCAAAGTCAACTACACTATCTCAAATTGAAGGCAGGTGAAAAAGTTGAAGCCTTTCTAAGGTGTGTTGCAACTAGGGTTTGCTCCAAGCATTGGGAGAGCAAATAATAGATGCCTCTCTCGTACCAATCATCTTGCGAGCACTACCACCCTCTTACAATTTTTTTTGATCACATTGAATGTCACTAAGCAAAAATAGACCTTTGAAGAGTTGGTTAACAAGTTGCAACAGGAAGAACCCATGCACTAAGCAAAAGAGGTAGATGAACATGCTTTTGCTTCGCAACAAAAAGAGAAAAGGACCATGAAATAATCCCAAAAGTAAGGCCATCAACAAAATCAATAGGGGAACAAACAATGTAAGCAATGTCTCGTTTGTGGTTAAAAGGGACATGATTTGAAAGAATGTTGATACAATGCGTTCCAACATGTCTCTTCTAGCAAGAAAAAGCCCAATAATCAATAATCATCGCATGGACAACACAATAAGTCACAAGGATAGAAAAAGGAAACTAGAAAAAGAAGCTGCAACAAGGCAACATTGTCGAACAGAAGAAAACCCATCCGATGAGGACTTCTTGTATTTTGCACAATCTCGAAGCCATCCGGTTTACAAAGTTCTATCTCGTATTTTCATTAAGGTAAAACTCAACACACTACCGAAAAACAAGATTGGCTCTACAAATTTGAGAGATACACCAACCATAAATAATGTCTCTTTGGGTGATGATGCACCATATTGTACTCAAGGCACCGACGACATTTTGTTACCACTTGCGCACATGACTGCGCAAAATCACTTTAAGTCTTGTATGTCCCATGACTCACAAAGAAGGTACTCTCACGGTCATTTATTGGAGCACGACACGAGGGGTGAATTTAATTTTTATGCTATAAAAAGATGTGCCTTATCAATGATAAGTTGTAAAGCTCGAAGATAGTTACACGAACTTCTAACATTGGAAAGATGTTCCAACTTGATTTTGTTCAAGAAAACAATCAGATACTTGTTGCACGAGATTCAAACTTGACAAATTTGTGGCAAGTAGATAAAGGCATGTGAGTTTTAGATACTTGGCTTCACTAAGTCATCTTAATATGGTGAGAAGACTTCTTCCACTAAAGAAAATACGAGATATTTTCCCTAGTTGTCTAGCAGGAATACAACGTCGAGCACCATTTGCGGAAATACCTTCAAAGCCTTTGATAAATTATATCCGTGCTTACCAATTTTCGCGGACCCATGAGACCTAATCATATTGGGTTTCAATACTATATGCTCTTCATTGATAACTACTCACACAATGTGGGTATACTGCGTCTGACGAAGCCTTCCAAACATTTAGATAGTTCAAAACATTTGTGGAAATTGGAATTGGTTATAAAATTAAAAAAATTCGCTCAGTTGAGGGGGAATACATCGATAATGAATTCTTGGCATATTTGAATGAGCATGGAATTCGTTGTTAGTGACTCTTCCTCATACACCGTAACAAAATGGTGTTACAAAAAACAACATAACCGCACTATCATGGAAATGGTGCATTGTACAATTCAAGAATTAGGTTTGGAATTAACATACTAGGCAAAAGTAGTAAAAATAAGAGTTTACTTGTTGAAGAGGGTTCCCACTTCACCTCTTGATGGAGTAACTCCACAAGAATTCGTCGGGGCACATGCACCATTAGACCGAAACTAACAACATGACTCAAGAAGAGGTCAATTTAGCCTTGATGGGTACAATGGTTGAATTTGTTGAGCCCACTACAATTGAATTTGTTGAGCTCATACTGCTTCAAGATTCCCTAGAGTCAAAACTTTGGAAAAATGCGATGAATGCGAATATTAGTTTGAAATGAAAAATAACACTTGGTAGCTTGTAGATCTTCCACCGGGAAGAAACCTATTGGTTGCGAGATGGGTTTTCAAGACAAAATACGAAGCGGATGGCAAGATTGATAAGCACAAGACAAGGCTTGTTACAAAAGGGTATGCTTAGAAAGAAGGCATTTGCTCTCATAACCCGATTAAGATGATTAGAATGATATTTGCTTTGGTTGCACAGGTTTGGTTGGAAAGTCCACCAAATGGATGTAAAAAGTGCCTTTCTTAATGAAAATGTACAAGAAGTCTACATGACTCAACTAGAAGGTTTTGTCACACATGGGAAAGAAGGTGTGTTGGCTCATAAAATCATTATACGATCTCAAACAAGCTCTTTGAGCTTGGTATCCAAAGATTGATGATCATCTCAATCAACATGGATTCTAGAGGAGTCCTTATGATCGAAATCTCTACCTCGGATAATAAGGGGGTAGATTGCAATTGTGGTTGTCTATGTCGATGATCTAGTCATCAATGGCAAGATCAGTTGAAGATGATCGCTGCAACAGAAAAAGATCTTAAACAATCATTTGACATGAAAGATCTTGGGCTGCTGCACTACTTTCTTAGATTGGAAGTATGGAAAAAGGAACACCACATCTTCGTGTCCCAAATGAAATATTCCAAGACAATGCTTGAGGATTTTGAATGATGGATAGTAAACCATTTGCCACACTCATAGAGGCAAAGCTTTAGTTGTCTCACGATGATCCATCATCACAAGTAAATGCCATTCTTTATCGACAGTTGATTAAGAGTCTCATTTACTTGACATATACCAGCCGGGCATCAACTATGTCACTACCTCTCACGGTTCATGCAAGACCCGAAAATCTATCATTGGAAAGCGATAAAGTGGATATTGAGATACATATGAGGAACCATGAATTTTGGCCTAGAATACAAGGAGACCAATAAGTTCTTAATAGGATATTTGGACTTAGATCATGTAGGTAATATTGATGACATGTTATTCACTTTTGGATGTGTTCTCTTTGGGATTTGGTCCAATATCATGGGGGAGCAAGAAACAAAACTTTGTTTCTCGATCTTCCACTGAAGCAAAATATCACGTTGTAGGAGGAGTGTGCGAAGCGATATGACTATGTTGCGTGCTTGAAGGACAAGGAGTACCATAGAAGGAACCATCTTGTATGTCGACGTGCGTGAAGGACAAGGAGTACCATAGAAGGAACCATCTTGTATGTTGACAATGAAGGTGTTATCAAGCTTGTTCGCAATCTAGTGTTTCATAAACATATAAAGCACATTGAGGTATATGTTCATTTCATACGCAAACATGTTCTACAACACAACATCCAACTCTAGTTTTGTCCGATAGAAGAAGAACGTGTAGATGTCTTCACGAAGTCACTTGCACGGGGCAAGTTTGAGGAAATGAAAGAATCTCTCTTGTTCGCTTGAGACCACGACTAATTAAGGGGGAATGTTATGAATAATTACATCATAGTAATTGTCGATTGTGTAAAAATAAGCTCACATTAGTTCAGTTATAATATTGTTAGGTTGTTAATTTCTTAATCTCAATTTTGTAATTTGATAGAGATTGTTAATCCCGTAGCTTGTTATTTAGATGGTTGTCAGTTGGTTAACAACCACAATCTATTTTGTATGTGTCCATTTGATCTGCAATACCTATAGGAGTTGTAGTCTTTTCTTGTAAATGTAATGATCATATTTATGTTACTGAAATTGTTGCTGAGATTATTATTCGATCTATTTCGCTGTTCAACACTTCTGCCTTAGGCAACAAACTTACATTTAGTATTATAGATTGAATGTTTTTGTGTTTATTTATTTATAGTTATAAACTTATATTTATTACTAACCATAACTATATTAATAGTTAGACTTTAGTTATAGTTTATAACTTAGTCATTACCATAGTTCCCGGAGTCTCGAAAAGAGGGCATGGGTCTTGGGGATGGGGGACCAAGGGCCTAGGTTTGGGGACGACGGTGCAAATATATATGGTACTTGAAAAATTAGTTATAAAAAAATGTATAAGGAATAACAAATGAAACTTTATCATAATTATATTCAAAATGATGATTACATTCAAAATTCAAATACAATGGCCCAATGCCTCTAAGCTTGAGGGCTTCTAGCTTGATGAATGTGTTGAAACTTGAATGGTTGATCAATGAAGACTTGGCACTTGCTCTTCCTCTTGTTGTTGCTCTCCCTCTTGCTAATGCTCTCAACCTCTCACTCTTGCAGCCTTGCTTGCTCTCACTCTTGCACTTGTAGCCTTGCTCAATGTTTTCAAGTTTTGATAGTGATTTGGAGTGAGGGTGTGAGGTTCATTTATAGTTTTTTTGAGTGTTTAAAGTGTGGGTGGGGCCCCACAAACTATTAGGGTTAGTGTTGGGGGCACAAATATTAAAAAATTGCTTTGAATTTTTAAAAAACACCCTTTTGGTGTTTTTGGAACAAGGGATGGCTGCAAGTCTTCGTGACAGTTGATGGATTTGGGCAATTTTCCCTAAAATCTTGGGGACGTCCCGATTTCTCTCAATGTCCTCTATGAGAAGGAAACATTCCCACTTTAGGGGGACTTCACTAGTCTCCTAGTGGTAGTGGTGGGAGAATGGGGGCACATTTCCCGAGATGTCCCCAAGTCACCGGAACATCCCTATCCCCAGAAACATCAAAATTTGGGAGGGGGTTGGCACGTCCCACCCTAGTGGAACAATGGTTGATATAAATACTATTTATTGTTTATTATTTAACTTTAGGTTTTTTAAATATAATTTGAAGTTAAAATACAATTTATCGGAACATATTTTGTTCATATGAATACTTTTAAGCTTTTTAAATTAAAGTAAAAAATTTGAACTTGTTGAAGTTTATGCTAAGTTGAAACCTTACAAATAATTTAATTAGATTATTTTTTAGGATATTTAATTTGTATTAGAGTTCAATATGTTTTTAAGTTTTATCTGAATTCATTAGTGTTTATTCGATTTTAAAATTTCATTTTATTAGGCTTTTTTATTTTTGTTTATTTTTTAATTAGTTTTAATTATTTATTTTGAAAAAAATAATAAAAATGCACATTTATATAATTCGAATCTGATTTGTTTTCCTGAATTTGATCAGCCCATGAACTTGTTATGAATTTTATCCTTGCCAAACACAAACACGAACACGAACCTGGTGACTTAGCCCCGTCCACCCATCCCCATGGGTTGACAAATGAGGCGGAGTTTGGATGTGATACTTGCAGCTTCTGGCAGCGGTTTCTTGAAATTGATCCTCACTTTCAACCTTCGTAGAAAAATTTCTCTGCAAAGTTATCTGGTCTATCTTCACCAAATCACCCACTGTTTCTCCTATGCTCTTTAAAATCATTGGATTCCAATACTCTGTCGCTCTTTAAAATCATTGGATTCCAATACTCTGTCGCACGGTTATGTAGGCAGATCTATACTGCTGTGCCTACCACAGATTCAACTAACATTAAAACTAGGGTACTGTTTTCCCATATTCAAAGTAGCTCTTTTCAGACTCCAAGGCCCATTGGTTTTAATCTCATTTAGACACTTCTCATTCTGACAAATGATTATGCAAAATCCTTTAGGCAGAAACTGAATTTCTACTGGCCCATTATCTTTCCGTTTCTCTTTTGCCAAATTCTCCAAGTTTTCTGTATCCAGCCAGTCTTATCAATTTTGTCAATCAAGCTCTTCTTGATAGACCTTCCATCTTTTCGTTGATTTTGTTGGCAGCCTCAACCTCTACGTTTTGCTCTACCTTATTCAGGTGTCTATTTTTCTGGCTTCCTAGTTATCTTAGGTCTGTCTCTACGCTGAGTGTCCATCACACCCTTCTCAAAATCTTCTGTCCTCTCTGCTACTCTGGAATCACAACCACACATTATTATCACTCTCCTCTGATTCTTCATTCAATGCTCATCTCCCTTCTGATCCCAAAACTCTTCCTCACATCTTCAATGAGTCTAGATGGAGCTGGGTGGTAACCAATTCCCCAATCAATCACAAACTTCTCTATCACTTTCATCAGAACCTGCACGTTTATATTCTTTTTCTCCATTTCTCTCGACTTTTGATCCCTTTGCTCTACCTTATCCAGGTTTCATTTTTGCTGGCTTCCTAACTATCCTAGCCCTGTATCTAAGCTGATTGTCCATCACATCCTTATCAAAATCTTCTTTGCCCTCTCTGCTTCTCTCGAATCCCAAGAACACATTATTATCGCTTTCCTCTTTCATTCAATGCTCATCTCCTTTCTGATCCCAAAATCTTCCTCACATCTTCATTGAGTCTAGATGGGGCTGGGTGGGAATCAATTCCCAGATTAATCACAAAGCCCTCAATCTCTTTCACCAGAACCTGCATGTTGATATTCTTTTCCGCTCTCGACTTTTCATCCATTCCGAATGCATCTACTCCTGATCTGAGTAGTCCTATTAGATGGATTTTATAAGGAAACTGTGTGCCTCTTCGATTTATAAGGGCGAGTGGTCCTATTAGTTGCCCTTATAAATCGAAGAGCCACACAATTTCCTTATAAAATCCATCTAATTATTTTATATAAAAAAATAACTAAAAAGTCGTATCTTGATTCTTTTTAGCTTCATTCTTATTTAAGTTTTTTTAAAGAACCCAATTTAGCACTATTTTATTCTTATTTAAATTTTTTTTTGAACCAAACTAAATCTTTTCCAAAGTTCTGAACATATTTTACTTTCCAAACGAAACATTTTTTTCAAAACAGTAACTATGATTCTCAAGTGTCTTGCAATCTAGAGGAAAATTTTGTGTAATCCAAAAATGCATTAAAACATAAAAATGACAATCAATTGTTGCAACTTGCAAGTGTAAAATATTTATTATAAAATGGTATCTTCTTTGGTTGGCATTAAAATGTTTTCAAGGTAGTAATGGATATTGAAGCAATATTTCATTTTATTTTAAGAAAACTAGTCTTGCATTTTTAATGTCATGCTGAAAAGTAAAGTTTTCATTATGTTTGAATCTGATTTCATTTAAATCTTCATGCTTATCTTGCTCAACTAAGACATTTTTTTAATAAATAAAATTTGGATCAATAAAATTTCGCTGTCCTATACATATGTTAAAATTACCACATGGTTAAAATGTTAACACATGTATACATATGTTCTGGGGTTTTCAAAAAAGGACTTGAGAGTTGGGTATATATAATGTATTTTCACTTCTATGTATTCAGATGTAGCAATTAAAGCGTTGCATCAAGCTGGGGCTCACTCTGTAATCAACTCCATTACAGATTCTGCTACAGACAAGGACATATTAAAATACAAATCAAGTGTGTTGACTCGATTACAAAAGAGAGATGTAGACAAAGTAGCACAAATATGAACAAATAAATTAACTCTGCGTTACAGGATCACAACTAAATGTGTCTTGGTTTGTTGGACTTGATTCTATTTTTCAAGGCTTCCTAAATGGTAATTGATCGTGAGGCTATTTTTGTCTTTGCAGACTGATGAGCACTATAATTCCACTATGTTTTATTTTAAAAATTGCTAGGAAATTATTTGCTGTGATCCAGAAGCAATGAATAATCAATCACATGGCTTAGCTTTCAAGGAGTTACAATTTTTGGGATGTTTTTTAAATATATTTTCTGATGTGATTGTAGCTGTTGATGGAAGAATGTAAACCATTTTGATTCATCCACCCTCAACAAAGATTGGTAATACAGGTTGAAACTTACAAGTTTGTCATGAAAATGACCGCGTAAACTGCCTTGACAATTTGTTTGACTACATGGAAAGGAGCACAAGTTATGTTTCAACTTTCTAAATATAGTTCTAGTGAATTTGAGCGTTGTAAAAACGATTGAATTGATGGGAATTGTTTGTTTCTTATCATGTCAAGTGGGTACGTGGCTTTTCTAGATATTAATCTTTTTGTAAAATTTAATGCTTGATATCCACAACTATAATATGAAACCAAGACTGTTTCGGTATGGGTTTGGTACGCTGAAACGGCAATTTTTAAAAACCTCGGGTATGGTACGCTTTTGGGTATGTTATATATATATATATATATATATATAAAGAAAAATTTGCATACTTATTGAAATTTAATACTCATACATTGCATACTTATTGAAATTTAATACTTATACAACTCAAAATCATTCATAGAACATGAAAACAAATTTAATACTTTGAGAATTGACACTTGGGTTTGTATTGATTCATAATGTTCAAAACATAATAGTTAATAACATAGACTGCGTTATAGATTTGATAATTCATTCTTAATGCCTTAAGCTTGAGTTAGACGTCTCATTGGACATTAAAAAACATTTAAAGTCATGAAATATTTTAATTCCTTTCTCAAACCAAAGGAGGGCAGAACAACCTCTTGTCAAGGCAAGGATCTTGTCATTATATTTCGGATTCGATTTAAATTGATTTGTAGGCTTGGCACCTAATGTCAAATGAAGAGAAGATAGGCTGCCCAACCACCAAGTGCTTCACTTGTTCCCATGCCTTCCAAATTGATCAAGAATAAAGGACCCATGAGGAGCACCAAGAAAGTCCCCAAATAGTAAGTCAACCAAATGAAGTCCTTTTCATCTCTCTCCACCCTTCAGAGCCCATTGGCAATATTGAATCTCACACGAACTTTCCAAATTCCCTCATGTTTTATTTATTATTTTGCACTTAAAAAAGAAAAAAGCTGTGGGTACTACGTGGGTATGTACCCACAGGGGTTGAGTACTTCTCGGGTACAGATTTTCGCACTGCCGAGACGTACTCCAAGGCTTGTGGGTATGTACCCATAGCGTACTCCAAGACGTGTACTTGTACCCATACCCGGTACAAACCCAACTTGGTACGAGAGGGTCTAGGGTGTTTCCGTTCACTAGTATGAAACACCAAGAAAAAATTGAAAGAAAAAGACGAGGAGAAACCCAGCCAAAAAAAAGTCTAAAAACTACAAGAAAGAAAAACCAAATACAAATATACCAAGGCCGGAGGGCCATTAAAAAGACAAGAAGCAACTTCAGCAGGGAGCAATCTTCTACCATTGCAGGAGAGGTGGTCCTCCAAGCTCCGCTAGGAACCCTCATCAAGTGAAAAATATAGCTTCCAAACAAAGACGCTCTGCTTTAGACTTCCTCCCACGACATTTGAGACATAATTTGCTTTTGTCACGGTGGGAAGCCGAGAGAAATTTCATGAGAAGTTGACAGGGTCAACTTTTCAACTTAAGCCACACCTATTAAAGTTATTAAGTCATTGTGTAAACATTAACTAATATGTAATCAGTTAATGCGCTTTAGTTATACAACATATAACTACCTTGCTCGATGTTAATATATGACATGCACACACAAGATGAAAGTGTGTTGTGCAATATAACTTACATTTCTCTTCGTTCTCTCTCATCATTTTCTAACATTGGTATCAAAGCCATTGTTCAAGGAAGCTTTAGGAGAAGGGTATGAACAAAAAGCTTGGAATTTGGGGAAGTATTTGAAGAGGGTACAAACTGCAGAAAAAGAAGATTAAAGAGGTCGAAGTTGCAAAAGCAAGAGGTCGTAGATCATAATAATCATTACTAGGGTACGGGAGATTAAACAACGTTGCTATAAAGAACAACTGCAGGCGAAATTGAGGATGTTGTATGTGAAGGCTTTTTTTTTTAAGGATTTCATGTGTGAAGACTCAAAATACCATCAGTGAAGTCAAATAGGCAAATCGTGAATAGGTGTCGAGACCAAATGCCCAGAGGAAAGAGTTTATAATATACCTAAAACCCACTAGAAATGAGTTGTAGACTGCAAGAATGGTGTGTTTTGAAGACCAAAGAAGGAAAGATGTGTGCAATCAACAAACTAGGACACGTGATTTGAAAATGCAAACAACACTTATAGTCGTGATTTTCATCATTTTTGTAGTTTCTCCGGTACGTGTTTGTTGTACAATTGCTACTACAGACGTTGAGGACAAGAGAGAAGATTTTCCAGAACTATGTAATATCACTTATAATTTCTAGGTGATTTCTATTTTGTGTGGACATTAGTATTTTTCGTAAGTTGTTTTTGGACTTGTACAATTGTGTTGTGATATGCTTCATACTTTTTGCATTAATGTTCGCATTGATTTGCGGGTCACAAGATCAAAGTAATGGCCAATATTCAAAATCTGGTTCTATCAAAAGCACAAAATTTAATTGATTATAATTGCAATGTCTGGAATCATAAAATTTTAACAGTTGTAGGGTACCGTGATTGTGATAAAATCATTCTAGGAATTGAAGGAAGGCCTATTGCAAAGTTTGTGCATTCTAACAAGCATCATAAGGAGGCCTTGTTGTTGTTGACGTTGTCCATGTTAGAGGATTTGATATTTGAGATCCAAAATGCCACTAAGGCAAGCATGCTTTGGACCATTATGATGAACAACTATCAAACTTCGGAGAAAAGTTGGGTATTGTACTTGAAGAATTTTATGCTTGATTGTGCTCACACACTGTCTTTGCTTGATAGGTGTTGTCTGATATGTTTGATCTTTCTTCCCACATCAAAAAGGTGAGAGGTCGATAAATGTGGTAGCATTTGAAGAAAAGAGATATTGAGGAAGAGTATGCTCTCATGGTATCATGCGAAAATGACATCGCTACTAGTTGGTTCATTGAATCCAAAGACATCCAAACATTTTGTGCTGAAAAATTGATATGTAACATTTACTACAAATACAAATTGTTCTAATTCAATTGTATTAGTTGACGGTGAGTCACTTGCAATAAAATGGAGGGATATTTGTGTCGTGATAAATAATGCAAAATCCATTAGAAGGAGTGTTAGTATGTTGCTAACATGTTTATAAATCTCTTGTTCGTTCGTTAGTTAACAAAAACTCTCAATATTGCTATAAATTTCTTTGCGTAGAAGTGCATTGTCCGATGTGACACATGATAAGGTAGTTGCCCAAGGCATTGGGCAAGGTGGCTAGTATATGCTTATTGACTCTACTACAATCAACTTAAACAACACGTGTGGAAGGAGACTCCACCATACAATATGTGCTAGAGGATGAAATTCCTATTAGGCTTGTTGACTCTGCTCCGATCAACTTGTATAAAATAGTTGTGGAGGGAATATCCACTATAAGGAATGTGTGTGAGGCTGAAATACTTAATGTGTGAGTGGATCGCATGGTGAGCTAGTAGGAAAAGCCACGTAAAGAGTTGTGGAGGTCGACTTCACTATCCATGATGTGTAGGAGGTACGTGGTGAAATGGTAGGAGAAGACACTCATGATGAGATGGCAAGACAGGGAACAAAGTAGTTATTTCAACAGAGCATGGTCATTTTGCTCTTGCTTTTGACCTTTTATGGTTACCCAAATCGCCAATTATACAACGTATTGGATGCAAAAGGATAGAAAAAATCATAAGCAAAGCTAATATTACTATAGATTGTTGGAAACTTGGACATTGAGAGGGGGTGAATCAATGTCTTATCAAATTTACTTTATCAAATTAGCTATGATTAACACATAAAACCACACACAAGCAATTAACAAGGAAGTACACACAAAGACACCAATTTTAATGTGGGAAACCCAAACTGGGAAAAAATCCACTGAAACTAAGAACTAGGCTTAGGACCAAATTGCCCTATATCAGTTACATTGATTTCATGGTTGAGCTTCTACTCAACTAACAATCGACATTTAGTGAGCTTCAACTCACAAGGAGGCTTCAACCTCCTGCAGCTTTAACCAATGACAATTGATATTCGATAAGCTACTACTTACAAGGAGGTTGCTACCCCCTATAAGCTAAGTTGCAACTTAGACTTGTTATGTGTTTTGGTCACACTTTGTTTATTGTCTTACATAGCTGATAATGACCTCTAGATTAACACACTTTGCTTCTTCTTATCTGCTTCACAATTCCGCTCCTCGATTCACTTTCTTCGATCATCTAACTTCATCCACTCTCATCATACAAGGCTGCTTTTACTCACAAATTCTTGTCATACCACAAACCTTCAACCTATTGCATACACCTTGATTGTGACTCTAAATTTGCAAGCCAACTTGTTACACCTGTAATTTTATCAAAGATTCAAATCTCTATTCACCCTTCACCCGAACTCGGTTTTCTCGGAATCCTCACTTCTTCTTCTTGACTTACCAACTCAATGCTCTAATTATTCTTTACAATTCAATACTTAAACAATCATCTATATTTCACAAACTATAGATCCAAATTTCAAAGCCTTCAAGATTTGTCTCACTACAAGGGTTGCATATATTTCATTGTTTTAGCTTGTACTATCTACCATTCACTCATCACTACCTTTCACATATATGTTTTCACTTCATATGCTATTGCTACTACGCATATCATCTTGGATTTCATTGTATGTTCTATGTATTCTTTCACTACAATATATCACTTTGCCCATTCCATCACCTTGTTTTATTCACATGTATTCAAACTTCTATCTCACTCTCCAAGCCTACTTCACACTTCATCAACACTCTATATCTCTCCTTTCTCACATACGACACATGTCATCTGCACCATAGCTCGCAACCTCTCGCACTACACTTTCAAGGACAAATACTTACTTTATTTTCTATGATTTTTGAGATCAATTTCCTCTTATATGCATCTAGTCTTTTCCCCCTTCTTGTGCATCCCATTACACCCTATCTATACCTTCGAATGACCCTTTGCACAAAAATACCAACTCTTCAAATTCAAGTCATTGTTTTCATATGCCTTTTGACTTCACACATCCCATTTGTAACTCGATAGCTTTTATTGATATGTGAATAGACTTCTTATCACGAAATGAGAAAAGATAAATCTTTTTTGTAATCACATACAACTATTTTTCTTTCATTTTCAACACACCTCAACACTTAACTTATTACTTACACCACTTAATATTTATGCCTTAGACAATTTTTCACTATTTGAACCATATATGACTCTTCATATTCAAATTCTTAGCATCTATAGTTCGAGCTAGGTCCCTTGATCTTCTCCTAGAATTCATTCAAGTATGTAACTGATAGAAGAAACCTTTGAGCTTCTCCTAGACTTTGTTCAACTCAAGCTAGATAGGTTCATAGATCTCCATTTCAAAAGGAAACAAGATACTCGAGGCTTAGACCATCTAATGGAAGTTCAAATATTTTTGTTGTAGATTGAGCCAAGATACCACTAGATACATGCTTGAGCATGTGGTTACATTTCAAAACTCTCTAGATCCCATAAGAACTTGTTCCCCTGCTAACAAGCCTTGGAGAAGAACACTTTGCACCTTGACAATTGACTGATATCAAGGAGGCATATACACTGTGAACCCTTCAAACCTTCAAGGTAAAACAAACTCTTTTTGACACTTCCTGATACATTTCTTAGCTATTAAGACTTTGTAAGAGGTTTTAGTCACACATCACCATGAATTTTGCATTAGAGCAATTTGCACAAACTGCATAGTGCTTGTAGATTGATTCACAAGATCCATGTCATGAAGTATTTGCCTTTTCAAGCCAAAACAAGACCATACTTATGTTGGCAAAGTTCTTCCAAGTCATTTCGAATTGTTGCATGAGAAGATAGACCATTTAGAGTGAAGAATTTTCATCAAAAACTCGAATTTTGCCTCTGCACAGATGAAGAACGACTGTAGGTGAATATTGTCATAAAAAACTTCCTTATTTCGAAATGGTACTGCCTGAAACTTATTGCAACACCTTCGTGCTCCTAAAACCAAGCTATACACAAAATTTTATGATTTTTCAATGGATGGTTTTCGAGTTCCAAAGATTTCAATTCCACAAACCCTAGTTTTAGGGTTTTGTGCACAATATATACCCAATACTAATAAAAAAGAGATTTCTTGCTCAATTCTTGATAAAAATTGAAAATTCCAATTCTATGAGGCCTATGCAATGATCCTCCAATTCTCCTAAACCTTATTACAACTTACGTGACATTCACAATTTTACTCACCACCTCGATTTACCGGTGCACAAAGTATTGAAACATATGATAATGTTTTATATGTAAAGAAACAACCTAACCTTTGTGCCTAAAAAGACATTTTAAAGAATGAAGAGAAGAGATTCATTATTCAACCTTCTTTCAGTGCACATAGCATGTCAACATTCCAAGTTGACACATTCTCAGTCCAAGACAACCTTGCAAGATAACCTACAACCCATACTCAGTCCACCAATGAGCTTTGCCAATACCAAATGTAGCACTGTGCCATATTCACACTAGCTTGGAAACATGATAAAGAGCATGAGATCCATCAACTTATCCACAAATTCTCTGAGGCTAGGCAGAAAGGATGTCACAGACCTTGAAATTAGTTTGGACAGATCAAACTTCAACCATGGAGGATACTCCTAGAAGGAAGAGGTTAAGACAAGATGAAAGAAACTCCACTTTACCATATGAGAAACATTGAGACACTTTACATGTTCTTGAGGAGGAACACAAGATCAACAAAATCTTCAAAAGTTTGCGAAAGACTCTTCTTGTGACTAAACTCTCTCATTGTCTCTAGAGAGTACAACATGTGCCATGAAAGAGCTTGAGGGAGAGTATCATTCTTAAAGAACCTTGAGTGTATTATAAACATGATATCACCATTGACTTACCATGAAACATGTTAAAAAATGCTCAAACACAAGATTTAGGCACAACATAACACTTTTACCTCCATTGATTCAGAGATGGCTTTGGAAGAGAAAAGAACAAGGCTAGAAAAGTGCTCATAACTTCTTTGAAACTTTCCCAAATTAACTCAAACTTTTTGCAATATTTCAGGCTTGGAATCCTCTCCAAAAAATTATTCTATGATTTATCTGAAGGAGTCTTCATATTTTTGCTTAGGTGTTAAGAAGACAAATAACTCATTTTGCATTTCTTAATTAACTAGTTTTGGAAAAGCTAGCATAGCTTTCACATACTTCTTCAAAACTTGATGAAAATTGGCATGAAGCACTATAAGACACCTTTCTACACTTTCCATAGGTTGGTTAGCCATAGTTTTACCTGTACCTTTCAAATCCTATCTCATTTGCATTAACCTACACTACTAGTCCTCAAGACTAACTTTGGTGAACTTTTGAAATTTGCCACTAGGAGCTAAAATACACCTTGTTGTTGCTCATATGGTCCCTAGACAACATTCCTAGTCTCCTCCCATGCTAACACGATTTTGTCATGATCTCGTGAAAGCACCCTAAACTTTACAAAGAAAATTGCATGACTAAACAAGGAAAACTAACACCATTTCCACCTATCTAGCCAAGGTTCTTAGTCTAGACTGTAACATTAAGATAGAAGCTAAAACGAATGCTTAACTACTATGAAAACAATGCAAAATCTAATTAACCATGCCTACTAATATGTTTGAATCACCTAACATGGGCCTAAATAGACCTAAGAGGGCAATCAAATGGTTATGGTTGCTACTCCAAACAATTGTGAAATGACCTCTCCAAATGACTTGTTAAGTCACTTTAGATTATTCATCTACTAACCTTGTTGAAGGCTTCGAGCAAGGGTTTGAACTTGACTATGAATTATATTTATTATATGAGATGCAAATCAAAACATGGTGTAAAGTATAAATGAATGAGGTGCACTTTTTTTTTATAGTTTTTCTTTTGGGAGAAACTTGTATTTTGGTGTATGTGGGACTAAAAACTTCAAATTAGATTAGAATTGCTAAACATGATTAGGCCTTGCTAATCGAATCAATGAATTACCAAGTGATTAAGAGGTATGAAGCCTTAATCGACCGCTTAGGGTCAATTAGGAGGCTAAGATAAGCTTTTGAAGCTTGCTAAGACGTTGTGGAGGTGAATGGGGTTTGAATCAATATTAGGGCATATTGACCAAATCAAGAGCAAAATAGGCTTAATTAGCCTATAATTGCTAATTATGTCCTGCTTTGAAGAGGCTTTTGGCTTACGATTCGTCGTAAAGTAGCTTCCTGAATGTGAAGGGGGTTATACAATCAACATCATGGTGTTAATTGGCTAATTTGGTAAGGAACATTAGTTAATTAGCGAAAACCACTAATTATAACGGATTAGGCAAGAATGAGAGTGATTTGTGTGCGTTTTGGCAATAAGATTGCAAAAGTGGAATTTAGGTGTCTACATTTGTCCCTGTTTGAGGTGAAGTTAGTGACTTCACTTCAAATATAGTAAACAAACATAAACAGGTAAATTTTTGAAGAAAAATAGTGGAATGAAATATGCCCCCTCGAGTGTCGAGTGAGTAATAGAAGAAGTCAATCGACGATCGAAAATATGGTTGAAATAGTTAGAAGAAAATAGGTTAGAACTTATGTGAAATCCTTTGGTATTGAGAAGGAATAACGATAGGGATAAACGTGGTAGTTTATGTTAGGTTGTGGACCTGTTTTCATGTGTGAAAGTGTGAAGACTCGTACACTAAGAGTATTGTACACTTTCCATGTTGTCTTGTTGGGGTTCGGGGGCGCAACCCCCGAGAAATTTTTTTTTGGCCTTAAAACGTGCCTCGATATACCGAGAAACATGTTTTTCTCATATGGGCGGGATTTTGACCCATAGGTTTATGGGACAGTTTTGCCCCATGGTTTTGATACCCACGATTTTGTAAAACTGGCTTGCAGATGTGTTTTGAATTTGGGTGTGAATTCTATAGAGTTTTTTGAGCATAGCTCCAAACAGATCTGGGTATTGTATTGAGAGAGCGGTGGCTTGTAATAAAATCTAAGCAAGTGATTCTTGGTGGACATAGCCCAAATTGGGTGAACCATGTTAAATATTGTCTCTTTGTGTTGTGTTATTTTATTCTGCACTTTTATTTGTGATTTGTAATATTTTCTGCATATTAGTTTCTCTTTCATTGCGATTCTGTGAGGGATTATTCCGCATATTTTATCCCTTATTTCCTAACAGCTTATTGCCCAGGTGAGTTTTTAGAAGAAAAATTAGTAATGGTAATACATGATAATGGAGAAGAAATGATTAATGGAGAAATATAGGACAAACCCAATCTTTGCATCCAACTTTTCAATAAGCAACCTGTTTATATAATTTTGCCCCTAGGTCTACATCATCAACCTTTATTAAAACTAAACAAAATTATAATATAACATGAAAAACTACATTACTAACATTTGTTTACTGTTAAAAATGCATAACTCCATGCAATGTAATACAAGAAAGTAAAATGACGCTTAAATCCATGCAACATACAAAATGCAATGCAATACGAGAAAGTAAAATGGCGCTTAACTCCATGCAACATACAAAATGCAATGCGACAAGAAAACAAATCAGCTAACCTAACATAGAAAGAAGCACAATCTCATATACTCAAACAAACAACGTTCAAGACAGTTATACCAATGTTTTTGTTATCAAGTCATAGCGATTCTGAATGTTCGTGTTGTAACGACAAGGGTTAAAAATGATGCCCCAAACAATAACACATGTGAGGGAAAATGGAGGACACAAGTAGTCCCATGGAAAACATTCGTGCATTATGACACAATACTTGACAACTCACTGTTGCACGGAGTACCGACATAATAAGCAGACCCAACTTTGTTAATGGAGGTAGATCACGATGATCCACATGTCGTTTGAGACAAGAACAAACAAGAACGTCAGAAATATGGTTTTGTAGGACCAATTTTGATGTTGAGGATAATGCAGGTGATACATGCTTCAACTGTATGCAAGCCATTTAAAAAATGAAAAACCATAAATTTTTGGTAAATCTAAAGCCAAAATTAATGTTACCATTGTGTAGCTTGCTTCAATACCTTTCCAACACAAAAATGAAAGTCGTTTCGAGGTCGGGAGCAAAAGTTATGGCCTACACAATGTTGGGTGTGCCTATGCACTCGAGAAGCGCCTATGTTGGGCAAAGATGGGTGCCTAAGCGCGTCAGGTCGTGGCTTTGGCCTAGCTTTTTTATTTTTTGAGTTTTGTGAGGCAACATGGGCGTTTGGGCGCTTGTGCTGGCCTCATTTTTTATTTTTTTGAATTTTGTGAGGCAACATGAGCACTCAAGCGCTTGTGCTGGCCTCTTTTTGATTTTTTAAATTTTGTGAGGTAGCATGGGTGCTCGAGCGCCTGTGCTGGCCTCCTTTTTGATTTTTTTGAGTTTTGTGAGGCAACATGGGCACTCGAGCGTCGGTGCTAGCCTCTTGTGTGACAATATCATAGAAATATGGCCATGAAAATGCTTGTAAATCAACTAACTACCATCAAACTTTGTAAAAAACAAAGTTTATTCCCAATTAATCAAAGTGCTTCTTATTGAAATATTAAAATTGCTTTTGATTCCTAAGATCACACTAGGTGCAAGGGAAGAGCATACACAAATTTTAGCCTTGGTTCTTTATCAAATGAAAAAGCTCTTAAACTAAAAGATCAAACATATGTCAAAACATGAAAGTTTGTTCCCTTAAGCAAAAATGAAGGATGATTGTTCCTACTTACTCCCAAGAAGCAAAAAGTGGTTTAGGGGTGTTTTTGATTCTCAAAATCACACTAGGTGCAAGAGAATAACATACACAACCCTATTCCAAACTCAAAACAAAGCATGCAAACATATCATTTATCAAACCCTAAGCCAATTTTGTTAGGAATATTGTTCTAAAATCAATAAATTGACAAAAACAACATCTAAAAACCCTTAAAAACTGACAGGAATCATAAAATTGAAATTTTGGAATTTGATTTTTTTACCTTGATGCATAGGCGCCCCTCTTAGTGCACATGCACTCACAGTCATGCAAAGGCACTCATAGTCATGCACAAGCACTCACAGTCATGCACATGTGCCCCTTTGTCATTTTTCACACAATCAATGATGCATGGACGCCTTCAGTGAGGCACATGCGCTCTCAGTCATGCACAAGGACTTTTTTCACTCATAACCAAAAATTCAGTGTATGCAAGGGTGCTCACAATCATGCACATGCGCTCACAATCATGCACATGCGCTCCTCTTTCCTGTAGGTGCTCAAACTATCTTCCGAAGGCCATAACGTTTGCTCCCGACCTCGAAATGACTCCATTTTTTTGCGTTGGAAAGGTATTGAAGTGAACTACGCAATGCCAACATAAACTTGGAGCAAAAAGTTACCAAGAATTTAGGGTATTCATTTTTAGAAAACTAGTCTAACATATCTAAATGCTTTAATGAATGTTGTTTTGAGAAGATTTCTTGAAAAAGTTCAATCTTTGGTATTTTGAGGGAATTTTGACAGGGCTTCGCCTCCTTATATCCTACAAAGAACATGAAAACACAACTTCTACCACTAATCTAGTTGAAACAACTATCAAAAATGGAAATTGATCTATAAAACTTTGAAAATTACTCTAAAACTTTGAAATTAATCTAAAAAGCTTGAAAAACTTAATCTAAAAAGCTTGAAAGTACTCTAGAAGACTTGAAAGTAAACTAGAAAACTTGAAATTAATTTAGAAACTTGAAATAAAAACTTCAAACTAAGTTAAAAAGTTTTAAAAATTGAATGCAACGGGTATGGTCCCACCGAGCTTGCCGATGAAAGCACCCTAAACTTTACAAAGCAAATTGCATGACTAAACAAGGAAAACTAACACCATTTCCATCTATCTAGCCAAGGTTCTAAGTCTAGGAATGTAACATTAAGATAGAAGCTAAAATGAATGCTTAACTAGTATGAAAACAATGTAAAATCTAATTAAACATGCCTACTAATATGTTTGAATTACCTAACATGGGCCTAAATAGACCTAAGAGGGCAATCAAATGGTTATGGTTGCTACTCCAAACAATGGTGAAATGACCTCTCCAAATGACTTGTTAAGTCACTTTAGATTATTCATCTACTAACCTTGTTGAAGGCTTTAGGCAAGGGTTTGAACTTGACTATGAATCATATGTATTATATGAGATGCAAATCAAAGCATGGTGTAAAGTATAAAGGAATGAGGTGCACCCTTTTTATAGTTTTCCTTTTGGGAGAAACTTGTATTTTGGTGCATATGGGACTAAAGGCCTCAAATTAGATTAGAATTGCTAAACATGATTAGGCCTTGCTAATCACAATCAGTGAATTACCGAGTGATTAATAGGTATGGAGCGTTAATCGACCGCTCAGATCAACTAAGAGGCTAAGATAAACTTTTGAAGCTTACGAGACGTTGTGGAGGTGAATGAGATGATTTTGAGTGGTTGGATACTCAATGATTTTATGACAACAAGAAATATATTTATACAAACAATTGATCATATTTTTTAGGACTCCTCACTCACTATTCACTTTTCTCAACCTTTATAATACCTACGTGGTTTGCTATAACCACTTAACAAACTTAACAAGTATATTTTTAATATATAATATGTCAAACTATATAATATATGTAATAACTACCCTAGTTTCCCTAACATTCCCCCTCCCCCGAGAACTCCTCTCCTTCCCCATCCTACCCAACCTCTTTTTCCTTAATACATAAATTTCAAACCATAGGGAGAGAATCAAACCCATATATGAAGATGAACATATCACAATTCATCATACTTACAAACATACTCATAGTGGAAATAACGTCACTACATCTAGGGAAACAACTTCAATAATCAACAAAGGTTTGATCTTGGAAAAATACATTGTTCAACAAGAAACACCGACAAGTAATGGAATGAGACACACATTCAAACCCATACTCTCAAACACGTGTGAACATAGACAGACCTTGCTATCCACATCGTCATCTGTAGTGTGACAAGTTAGATCACATCCTCAGGTGGGATTGACTGCATTTGGACCACTGCTCCTCTAGTTGGATTAGGCCTCACCGAGCATTTAAAAACTAAAATTAATGGGACTAGGTCCTCACTACACTTTCTCAATGGGCGCTAATGATTTCATTGATAGTCGTATATGCAAACACTACAACTGATCATTGCCATTGATCACTAACAGAAGTATGGTTAAGTTGATCAACATCCTTGGCTTTACTCATTTTGGCACTGGATTGCCACTAAAATATTAACCAATCTTGGAGTTAGCGGCTCAATCATCTTCCTCCATTCTTATGTCATCCTCTAGCCTCCTCTCACCTCGACTCCCTTAGCCAAATTGAATCTGATGGTTTTGTGGACCACAAAATGCTCCATTTTGTGCAACGATGGTTTTGGCACTAGTTGTTTCTTCTAAATTCTTTACCCCACAAGCTAAAACACTTGTATGGGTGTCAAGTTCAGTCGACATTGCACCCATGTACAAATAAGCCTTTTGGTTTAGTTTTTATAAAAAATAATTGTCTCTTACTGTAAGGAATTAAGAGACCCTTTTATCAGTATAGATAATTTACAATTTCACATCAGGTGGATTTTTTTGCTTTAAACTGACTCCCGGTTAAGCAAACTTCTAAACTCCTGGGAAAATTTAAAGCTTAAATCTTCTAAATGGACACTAAAACAATAAAATATAAAAATAATGAACTCTGGAATGAAATTCCTTTCAGGGTGCTTTACAACATTAAAAGACACTATCTCAATTTTTTTAATGAGCTAAATCATCACAGATCAAAAGCTATCATATTAGTTTGGTTTCCTATGCTTGCTTAGGAAGTATTTTTGTTTTTCTAATGTATAAACTATATAATTTTTTTAATTCAAGTTTTAAACTAAACTATAAAATATAAACTAATGTGATGGTTGCTGCAAGTGATGGTTGTTTCTTCTCCTTAATATATATATTTTTGAAAATTTATTTGCTTCAAGATTGCAACTGGCAGCAATGTATACCTTGTATACCTCCACACTAAGCTCCTCTTCCACTCCATTTGATGTTATTGAGCCTGTCACAGCTGCAAACACTACACACATGTTTTTACAAGTTTGGGCTTCTTTACTAGACAACTTCTAATTATGCTAATGTCCTTAAAAACAATGCTTCAGCTATGGATAGCATTTTTGATGGGCTATGGCAATGTACACTCTTTAGGCTCTGCTTTAGACATTCATATTTCACTTCCACTCTCCTCATGTACTCCCAACAATCTCTTACAACTGCACAAAACACAAACCCTTTAGAATCACACGCTTATGATATATGGTCACTCCACATTCGTTTAATATTTCTACAAAAATAAAGTCAAGTATGGTGCCTTTTGATTTGCAACCCTCTTTTGATATAATGGCTTCAACCATCAAACAACTATGCCTCCTTGGCCAACAAACAAATAATTAATTAAGCTCATGTGACACTCAAAATAGAGAAAGCAATAAAATATTCATATAGGTCTTTTTATCCATTTATTTGAGCAACTCAATGATAATGGAGTTTCCTTTGACTCTCACAAATCCATTATGCATGGGAAATAATAGCACTGTGATGCCAAACTGATTTTTGTCACGAATTAAGACTGTCAAATATTCAACTTTTGCACACAATGCTCAATTTTATTAATGCATGAGATTAATTATACAAACAATTGATCCTATTTATTTAGGATTCCATCTCAATCTCTATCCATGTATCTATCAACTTTTATAACCCTCCATGGTTTGCTATAACAAATCAATAGACTCAATAACTTGCACCTTCTTTATATAGTATATATAACTACATAATATATGGAATAATCAACCTATATTCCCAACAAGAAGCCACAACAACTTGTTCAACTTGAGAATAAGAACCCGCAACAACCCGCTCAACTTGAGAAGCCAAAGGAACCGAAAGAATATCCCCATCCGTAGTTACTAGGAAACTCTAGTATACGGATGAGGATTGTGTCCCTATCCTTATACCCACATTTTTTGGTGACTACATTTATATACAATAAATCTGCACCCTTACTCACATACCTTGATTTGAATGATGTCCCCATCCCTATCCCCTGTCCTTGTCCCCGTCTCTATCCCCATATTGGTACCCATACTCCATGTATTTTGGTAACCATGTCTTCATCGGTATTCTTTGAAAGCAAAATTTGCAAAGCTATAGAAGTTTGAAACACTCACCGCTTTAAAGGGATAAAAAAATGCCGAAAGGTCCTCTATTTGGAAATCATCGATTCACTAAGAATAAGGAAGGAGAGGGACGAACAAAGGACAGAGAATTCCATCCATCCCCAATAGAAATTGGCTTGCCTTTATTCAATGCCCCATGCTACGAAAATAAAGAGTGAGAGATGAAAGAATTTTTGGTATGGCCTTATGGAGTCTTGTTCGCAAAGAATATTGTAAGGAAAACAAAGAGAAATTATGCCTTTAAATTTTATTTATTGGGGCTAGACACCAAGAGATTTTTTTAAAGGATCGAGTGACATGCTTAGATGAATCCACCATCAAACAAGACCTGATGCAATGGACCATCTCACTTTCATCTAATCATCAAAACAAAATCAAAAGTCTATCACTTCATTCATTAACTATCATAATTGTAGTAGCTTGTCTAATTGTCATTTTGACTCTAGTAAGCAACTTTGGCTCCTTCACGCACTCTCTATGCTTTAATTCATACATATACCATGTTCTCTCATCCCATTTAAGCCCTCACAATCATCATTATCTTTGAAATCAAGAAACTTGGTTAAACCTCTTCTTTGCCTTGTGCTCACCTCTTATACTCAAAAGGTCTTAGTCAAATCTAGGCCAAATTAGGCTTCATCTAAACTTGGTCCGGTTCCACACTATACTCATGGTCTTCACCCTACTGCAATACTATCTCCCTCATCCAAATGCATGCACAAAGGTTCAAAACCTTACTTTTCCTTCTCTGCCTTCAAACTACCCCTATAAGCTCTCTCAAGATAAGATCTTGCAACACCTATACTTATGAGGTTAAAAGGTTAGCCAAAATGTTTTTTTTAATTATTATTAAATGCTTTTGATTGGAGCTATGAACCGGAGGGTTGGTGGGGCCCCACCCTACAACAACGTCCTGAGACAAGATATTACAATTTAAACCAACATAAACCGTGACCACTGAGCCCGCACCGACGATGCAATTTTTTTGCCACCACCGTTTTTAGAGCCATCAGCCAACACCAACACCAAATGCCAATGATGCAAATACCGCCATTGTTGAGAACCTCCAACCGAAGCCATGAGCCGCTTCCATCGATGATGCAACACCTGTCACCGTTGATAATCGCCGCAACCTACTGGTGATGCAACACTTGTCACCACCAATAAACCACCTCGAGGGGGATCATGCCTAACAGGATTTGAACTTGGGTGGATCTGTACAACCGTGCACGTCATAACCGATCCGCCCAAACCCCATTGCACTACCCAAAATTTTCTTAATGCTTCCTTCGTTTACCCTTACCAAATCCTTGCGTGCATGCTTGCAAATTTTCCGGGTCTAACTCTTAGTATATTTCCTTACACTTCACTTGTTGTAAATTGCCTCTAAACCCTCAATTAGGTTTTCCTTAAACTACTATTAGGAATATCTTAGTTTTTGGGAGGTTTCTTTGCATAATGAGGATCTTTTTGGGCACCCATTATCACATATATCATTTCCCTAAAGTTTCCGTACACAACTCTAAGGATTTCTCCTACTTGTTTTACAAACTTACCCTACCAACAAGTCTTTTGGTTGTGTTTTCTTCTTCCTTCCAACATTGTCAAGAGTTTCTCAAATTTTCACCAACCAAATTTCAAATTTCTTGCTAAATATTCTTCATAGGTTTGTCAAGAATATTCCACAAAGTTTCAACTCAAGATTTGAAGTTTAGAGGGCTTAAATCACGTTTTCTCCAAAACCGTAGCTGGGCATTACTAGTAAGCCCAAGAAGATAGTAAAGCTTATAAAAAGAGAAGTAATTTGTTTCAAAACCTAATTTTTGGCATGAATGACTATTTTGACCTATTTTAGAGATCCGAGCATTTAATGAAACTCCAAGGTTCGTAAAAACTCCAAGACAACATGTGATTGGTGATCACGGTTTGAAGAAACTAGGGTTTCATACGCTTTTATACCAAGAAACACAATCTAAAGTAAAGGTTTTTCATTCACCTTATTCACAGAGTTCAAAATTCTTGAGAAGGGTCTCCATGCATTCCTTGCACCTATCTCAATAATCATCAACACAAGATTTAATCATCCTAATAGACAACTGTCACAGCTTTCAACTCCTTCAAGTCACTCATTCCTACATCATGAAAGGATTATAGGAACCTTTCCTACAAACTCATACATTAATCAAATCACGAGATATGATTCTCCACTTGATGGGTTAAATGAATAGACTCAAAAGAAATTGTACAATCAAGCAATCATAGTCGGGCTTCTTCTTATCATTCAACTCAAGGAAAAACGGAGTATCAACTTAGGGATTGAATAAACTTACTAAAGCTCTTCTCACCACAATATCACTAATGTGATCCCTACCATTCATTAACAAATCCAAAGTAGGTAACAAGAATTCAACTCATAAACAAACACAATCATATTTATTGCTAACATAAATCATGGGATTCAAGCCTCGCATGGCTAAGTTACACTTGTATCCATTTTCTTGATTTTTCTCCTTTCCCGATTCCTTTCTTTGAGGATAATGACAAACTCACCCCCATTTCATCATCTATTCAAATCTCTTCATACAAGTAACTCCTTTTCTTGGAGTGTAACTACCTTTTTCACAGTTATGATGACTCATTAAGTACATTTTGGCATTTTACATTGTTTTGACACATTTCTTGACTCACCCCTATTTTAGAACTCTTTTACAAACCTTATGACTCACCTAGACAACTACAACCTCTAAGCAATCCCTAAAACACTTTACATGCTCATATAATTTCAAATTCCTTTTTGGAGGGAAAAGCACAAAATGAAGACAATTCAATTTTTAACTCTTTTCACTCTCTTGAAATGACCTATTTGGACTTCATATGGACTTGAAACATCCAAAAACCTCAAAAATCATGGCTACAGGAGAATTAGCAATATGATGCTACTCTAACCATGACGCTTCGCATCAAGACCTCACAAAATTCTCTTGAAACCCATAGGGGCTTCTTCTAACTTGAAGAAAACACAAACCTTATTGACCACGTGGTGAATTAGGGTTGAGTTCCCCACCACCATGTTGGGTTTGTAATATTGAGTGGGAAATTGACTTAATAGAAACTCGTCAAAGACTAACGCTCATGGCATATAACTTATGTTTAAAACATAAGCATGACGAAGTCCACATATTACGTCGAAAGTGTTTAAATTTAAATATAAGAGTGACCCAAACAAGACACTCATCTTGATAAAATCGAGGTGATATCATTAGAGATCGGTTATAGTGAATAACAAGCAAGTAACAAACTTATGCGAGCAGATTGATGATACATGATGTGAATGGTGTGAAGATTCATCTCTACACATGAGCGAATGTATATGACAATTTATAATTCCCCTTGAAGGTGTAACTATTGTGGATTCAAGGAAATAGTGGGAGTGTTGGGTGAAATACATATTCTCAATAAAGATAAGTGATTTTTCAATGGATTTTTTACCAAAAGGTTTTCATACTTAAATATTGGCGTCTTGTGTTAATTTATTTTCATGTTTATGTATGCAATCTAATATCTAATTCATTTTGTGATATAATTTATTATAACTTGTTTAATCATAAACTATAATCCTTGGCTTGTTTATTTTGGTGGATATATAAATATATGTTATTATTTATCCCCACATTTCCTGACATGGTATCAGAGCAAGATGTTTGTGGTTGTGCAAGATAAATTTGTTTTGTAGGTGCAAGATCATTTGTAGATCAGTTTGAAGAAGATAGCTTGAGGTTTTAAAACCCGCAAAACTCTAATTCTGAGCATTCACGCTTTTTCAAAGACTACAGTGCAAAACTCCAATTCCCTGTCAATTTAATTGAAGTTGGAAGTTTTGAAAGTTCAAATTAAGTGTGGAAGATCAAAATCAAGTGTGTACTTGTGTTCCTTTCTCCCGCAACCTTTTGAGTGATTGAAATTGTGTTTTTGGTCATCCACGACCTTCCTTAGTGTTTTCCAAATTTTCATGGTTTTCTGCTTTGTGTTTCACGATTTTCTATTGTGTCGCATTTGTTGTGTGTTACGCGGACTTTTCTTTGCTCCATGACATTCTCGCCTCGTTACGTGGAATTTTCTTTGCTCTGCAACATTTTTATTTATTGTGCGGAACCTTATTTGTTGTGTGGCCTTTTTTTGCTTATTGTGCGAAACTCTTTTGTTTCATCGTTTCTTGCAAAATCCTTTGTTCGTAGATTCTCTTTGTTTCACGGAATTTCTTTTGTTTTTCTATTTTTCCGCGATCCTTTGTTCTGTTGCTTTTTTCCATGGAGCACTAAAATCCTTAAAACCCCGCAAAACACCGTTTCTTTGTTCCAACTTCGAAGTTGGATATAGCTTCTTGTGTTGCCTGGGTAAATTTTAGTGGCGAATCTTTGATAATTCACAAATATTTACATTTTTGAAATTTGCATTTGGTAATTTTGAGGAGTCGTACAGAGCAACATTTCGCCTAAAATTTCAATATGCAAGTTGCTTTTGTGGGTGGGCTCACCTAGTGTTAAAATAAATGTCATACTTATGCATGTTTATTGTCGTTGCCTTAAGACACCGATCGGGTACATTCGTCAATTTATACTAATAAAAAGTCTAAGCATTTGCCAAATTCAAATGTCACCAAGATCTTGCATAAAAGACACTGACGGCCGACCAAGTAGTCTATACACATGACTACATAGTCCAGACGCCCGACTACACCGCACAAACGCCCAATAACATACTTCGACGTCCTCCAAAAATGTTCGAAGCCCGACCACATATTCTAGACGTTTGATTGCAAAGTTTAGACTCTAGACGATGGGCCACATAATTCGTGACACATGATCGCATATTCTAAATGCTTGGCCATATAATCCAAACGCCCAACCATATAATCCAGATGCACAACCGCATATTCCAGACGCCTAACCGCCTATTCCACATGCTCGCCTGCATAATGCGATATGTCCTGCTGATAAACTAGACGACCATCAACACCTCGCCCATGTTTGACTGATAATCGAAATGTGGTGGCCCCAACGCCAATCTTCAAAAAAGGGAATCTTTTATCTTATTTTAGCCATCCACAAAAGGGTCATGCAGATGCAACCAACATCCACACCAAATACATGTATAATTAAGCATTCTTATTTATTTTCAAATTACAAATTGCAATAATATACTTAATAATAAAAATTTTAAAACCCCTTTTTATGTAGAACCCACTTGATAGTGATATTCCACATGAAATAATTAATCACAATAACTTGTCACCACCTCAAAATATTATTGATGATGACATGCCTCCACTTGAGGACAATCCTTATTTAGGGTAAATATTAGTGGCGAATATCCGTTAATTCACGAATATTCCAGTTTTTAAAATTTGTATTTAGCAAATTTTTAGGGTAGGAATTAGGATCAGGTCACCTAAATTTTCTAGGTACAAGTTAATTTTAGGGGTTGATTCGCCCAACGTTTACACCAATAGCTGACTTTTTAAATTCAAATCGCCATTAGCGCGAAATTGAAATTTGTAAAATTCGCCTTCATATATATAGTGATTACAAATTTACAATTTCATATATCAAGTACACATCAATTTTCTTCGCAATTCCTTTACATGTGCTTGGCATTGACGATCGAGATCGACTACATATCACAACCCTCCAACATTAAAGGTATTTTAACAGTTAATATGTTATTCTATTGAAGTTGTATATAATGTAAAATGTCATAAATGGTTGGCGGTACTAACATAAATATATGCTTCGACCGATAGCATACATTGTGCTACTGCAGTTAAGAGCATAAATCTATGCATGCTACTAGTTGATAGCATTTAGTATGCTACCAACCGGTAACATGAAAAATGCTATTGACAGAGCATGAAAAAACGCTACCGCCGATAGCCTTTTTCAAAGTGATGTTGGGAAAAAAGAAAAAAATAACATGAGATTTTTTTGCTTGTACCATATTTGGTGTAGACAAATTTCTCAATGAGAGGATAATTTTTTTGAATTTTTTTGTTTCCGCCATATTTTACAAGGACAAATTTCTCCGTTGACATAGTCATTTTAATCGATATTGTCAAAAATGATTTTTGAAAAATTACATATGTTTTTGGCCAACAACATATACTATCACCAAAAATTGCTACCAACCGACACCATTATCAAATGATTCGCCAAACCATTCGAAACCCGTTTTGTTCGATTCGTCATCATTTTGAAAGTCATTTTCACAGATTCGCCTAGTAATATTTACAAGTTTTTCTAGGGGGTCTTATAATTTACCCTATCATTATTATTTGTCTACATTGGACGACATTCATGATTATGATATGCAACAAGAAAAAGACATGCCTCCACTTAAGGACAATCCTTATTATGTGCCTACATTGGATGACAATCACATTCATGATTACGATATGTAACAAGTAGAAGACATTTCCTAGTCATCAAACACCAACTTTAGCTAGAAATTCTAACACAATTCTTTGAAAAGAGAATAGATGACATTCCCAATGATGAGATCCACCAAACAAAAGATATTTCTACACATAGTGATCAAACACCTATTTCAGGTGATAATACAACACAAAAAAATTTGTGAAGAAAGAGAAGTAGATGGACTATTGGAAGGTCTTTTAAGTTCGATCTGGGTAGCTAAGTATCCATTCATTGAACCAATAGAGCCGAAAAAGGTAATGATACTCAAAGTAATGTAAATGTACAATTTGTAGCTGAAACTTGGAAAGGAACACAAAATGCAACTCAAGTTGGACACAATTGAGAAACATTGTGGTAAAATATATGTATCGGTTAAGCAAAAAGATGGTCAAATAAAACGAACACAAAAATGGAAAATGCAAAATAATGCATACATGTAAGATATGCAACAAAGTATGAAAATGAACAAAAACATCTACAAAATCTTGTTGAGAAAGGAGGAACAATTACAACTCAGAAAATTTGTTCAGTCTAATCTATGTGCCAAAAATATACAATTCTCAACTATTTACCACATTCTAAAAAAGGGTAGACCTATTTATGATTTTTTGGATTATAAAATTTTATTTCAACATAATGGATTCCCTAATATTCCACAATCACATTGGTTAGACAATAGTGCTTGGGAAATGGAAAAATGTCTAGCGATGATTGAGGAGGATTTGAAAGAAAAAGTAAAAAATGCACAGTTTATCTCACTGTCTATTGATGAGGTCACAACAGTTGACAACACATCATGGGTTTGCATTCATGTTTATACTTTTGAGAACCATTTAAGGCAACCTCATTTATTAACAATCCATAAAATGATAGAAAATTGCAATGTTGAGAACCTTTACAAGTTGGTTATTTCAAGTTTGAGGGATATAGTGGGATGGATGATTATACTATCACTACTAAGTTGGTGTGTGTTGGTACAAATGGTGCATCAGTAATGCAGGGGCACATAAATGGTCTTTGCATTTGACTACAAACCACTATTGCCCCATATATGATTCCAATCCATTACATGGCTCATAGAATGAATCTTGCATACAAAATAGTTAGCACATTTGAGAGTGTTGCGAAAGTCGAAGAGCTTATCCACAACTTGCATGCATATATGTCCAACAATCCGAAAAGATTTCTAGAGTTCCAAAAATTTACAATTGGAGTGACTGATGGTAAAAATCTTCTAAAATATGTTGATACAAGGTGGATTTCCATGTATGAACTTGCATGCAAAGTTTTTGAAGAATATCCATCATTGATAGGTTTTATGTATAAATATCATAGAGAAGTTGACAAGGCAAAAAAAATTATACAGTTTAACAAATTTGATGGGAGTAGAAATTGAATAAGTTCCTATAACACGTGTTTTATTTGATACTATTATTTATGATACACAGATGAAATTGAGAAAGATTTCACAAAGCTTATCAGTAGAAAATCAAGATCGTTTTAAAAGGGATGACCTGCTTGAGGCCATGGGAGTAGTGAATCCCATATTTTGGAACATTGTTGATGGTCATAGTGAAGAATTAGTAAGTAATTTATTTCTCAAATATATGAGTGTTTTGATTAAGCATTTCAACAAGTCTATATAGATAAATGGAGTTGAAATTAAAGGCATTTTGCAAAAATATTACTTGACATCTCAATCAACACATTTTGGACTTACAATGATTGATCAATATCGAGTATCTAAATGAACCAACGGAAAATGGAGCTATCACAAGGCTATGGAAAAAAATTGTATCCCAATAACGTCTTGCAGAAAATATTAGTGAATATTTTTGATTATATGAACTTTTCCAAATGATGATTTTGGGATCAATGGAAGATGAATGGGTCTTTAGTGCATTATCTTTTGTTAAATCAAAATTTGAAATAGATTGGATAAAAATATGGAGACATGTTTGAGATTGTATGTTTCACATTATCCCATGGATGCATTTCCTTATGAAAGGGCACTTGCCATTTGGAATTCACTTATTGAAAGAAGAGGAGTCACTAATATAATGAGCAACAAAGATGATCTTAATACTTGACCCAAGAAGTGGATGCTCTGCTTTGACACAATAGATACAAATGTCTCTAAAGAAAAAGGGCTTGCTCAAGGATTGTTTCAGCTGCCCGAGTTTTAGGCTTTTAGCTTGGTAAGAGGCAAGAGGTATGTATTATAAATATTTATTCCTATCTAAAATTCATATGAAATTGTTACAATTATGTATGTATGTTTTTGGATAAACAATTTTAGTATCCTTATTTCATATAATTTTTATGCAATACAAGATATGAAAACAATAATTATGAATAGAACTTTGATATTATACTTTACATTATTATGAAAAACAAAACACCATAGATGTTATGAAAATAATATATATTAATAAAGTGTTGATTGTTTCAAAACAATTTACAAAAGTGCAAAATATCTCAATTAAAATTTGAGATTTACATTTCAATTCTTCTCAATATTACAATTATACAATATAAGGAATCACAATCAACTCTCATTCTAAGATGTTCCCTCTGGTCTTGTATCTTTTGTCACTAGTGCTCCTAATTTAATTAGATCGTCTGTTGTGGCATTGATACTAGCAAGATTTTCCCTATCTTGATTGGTCACATCACATTGAAAGAAAACTAGGATCCACATCTGATTTCTGCTTGAACAATATCTTTGGATCCATGTCATGCTCCTTAATTATTTTCTTTAATGTGTTGTTCTGTTTATTTAGGAGCACAAGTTTTCCTTCAGTGAAATAACAACATTTAAACTTTTATGTGCATTCTTGAGATGAAGATCCAAGACCAATACTTCATTCTTCAATTTTTCATATTTTGACTACATTTGAACAAAGAAATATTATTAGTTAAAAGTTAAAATATGTAAAACTAAAATTTAAATGCAAAGAAAGAGTTAAACTTACAAAAACTTTATCTTTTCATTATTTGCAATGACAACAAGGTTTTTGTCTCTAGCCCATTTGTTATAGTAAGCTTGGGCTTCACCATTTAAATTTTCCAACATGTTTAACATGACATCCAAAACATTATCATTGTAGTCATTGCTTATTGTAATGGCACCTGAGAGAGCTTGATTCAATAATACATCTATCTTTGCTAGCTCATTTTGAACTAAAGCAAATAAACGATTTCTTTGGGAATGGTTGTGAAAACGAGCATTTATTTCCTTCATCAAAGCTTTGGCCTAGAATTCCCATGTTTTCAAAGTCTCTATATCCTCATAACAACATCATTAATATTAGCATAACATCTCTCTGCTTTGACAAATTATGCAACAAAAAAGTAGTTAATTGATCATCGATGGTGGTACTGGTATCTGTGTTGGAGAGGGTGTGTCATATGGCGAATCGGTGTTTGTGCTTGTAAAATAAGATCTATTTGGGGAACTTGTGAGCCCTGAATCATATCATGTGGATTAAAAGTAGTTAGATCACTAGTACCACTCTTGATACCCAATAAATCATCATCAAGATCAATTTGTTGTAAAATGGTGGTGCTCATTGCACTAGGGAGACCACCAAAAGAGAAATTCAAAACCTAGTTACTTGTTAAATGAACTATGCCACCACTTTGAGTTGGAAAAGATATTTGTTTCCCCCTTGTTTGCACTTGTTTAGGCGGCAATGACGGTGGCATCGTTTTCTTTTTGGAAGAGGGAAGTGGAACTACAAAAATAAAATGTGAACAAAACACAAAAATAAGAATTCAATGTTTAGTAAATTTAGCATAAAAGTTAAACTTTGAAGTGATACTAATAATGTATTGTAGACACAAATATTGCACATTAGACAATATTTAGCCCGACCTTATACTACTATTTAGAAGGTTCTCAAGTGTACAAAGTACTAATTAATCCCACCTTTTGGCCACCTTTTTCTTATCTTTTATTTCATCTTTCCCGCATATTTCTCGATACCTATTAGCCCATTTCATGACCTTTCGACATTCTAGCCTGAAATTAGGGCACCCTAGCCTATACTAGGGCGCCTCGAGGCGCCTTGGTCCCATTCTGGTGCCCCGGTCTATGCACAACCTCTTCCACTTATTTTTGGGTCACTTATAGTTGTTGGTCATCCTTATCTTCTTCTCATTTGGCTTTGTTGGGATTAATTACGAAATTAAGATTGAGATCCCTATAAATATAAAGTTATAAGACCATAATGAGGGTCATAGGTCATTGTATCTTATCACTACTATCACTCCATCTAGAGTTACATCCATTGCATCACTTGCATCCACATAGTGCCATGCATTCAAGCTAGGAGATCTACATCACACACACTTCATAGGGGAGGGATTCCATTTTATTCCATGCACACATGTTACTTACATTTCTATAGCTACTATTATTGGTTGCACTTCACAAAGTGTGACTGACACGAGAGCACCTAGGGCACGACACACACGCACACACACACCATAACTACATTTGGGTCTGAAATGTAGTGTAATGCTCAATGATAAGACCACTAGTTTGGTGGTTGAGGTCAATCTAACCCATTCATATGCATATTTCATTTTTCTAGGGTTTGATACTTCTTCTTGCATTACGGGTCATTCTCTAGTTTATCCGACAAGTCTAGTGCGACAAACGGAAGCACTCAAAGATACTTAATGACAATACCAGATTCAAATTTTGAGGATTTGCAGTTGTTCTCGAGTGCCTGATTACGTATCTAGGGCACCCCGGGCACCCTAGTACACTCCCATACGCTTATGTCATCTCAAATAGTCCATATATGCCCTTCGCAGGTCTCGAGGGTTCATCTACACTCCCATATTTTATTTCCGATCCGTGACACTTTGCGACAATCTTCTCGTAATCAATCGAGTCTTTTGCTTACTCTTCTCTTGCACATTAGGGATTCATTTCATCTAGAGTAGTTTATTTACATTTTTCAAACTGCTTGAGTTCATTTACAACGTTTTAGTCCTCCTAACTATATTAACATTAATACCCTAGATACCCCTTTAGGCCATCTAGGTAAATATCATTATTTTTGTTAATCATTTTGGTGAACCCGACGTTTCTTTATCACACCTTCTGAGGTGTAGTTTCCCCTTTTCCCATGGCTCAAACTCATGAGGACTTTACTAAATCTCACCTTAAAGCCATCAATGATCACCTTGTTGAACGCCCACATGATTTAGATTTACTTCTACATGTGGCTCGTGAAGAGGCCACTAACTTGGCTGAGCTCAACCCTTATGTAGCTTTTCCCATCCAATCACCCGCCTCTATGCTTCCACCCATTTCCACTATTCCAGTTTCGATTTCCACTCCAACTAATCACTTCATCCCTCCTTTGGTCTCACATCAACGACAAACATCCTCTCGTTGGTAATCAAGATTTAACCTCCTTATATCACGATCTCCAGGCTCAAATTCACAAGTTGCAACATGCCACCACATCTCCCTCTTTAGATTCTACCTTGTTGTTGCATACCCCATTTTCACCTCTTATTTCTACTTACCCTCTTCCTCCTAACTTTGTCACCCCTAAATTGCCCATTTTTAATGGACATGGTGACCCACAGAGCATCTCCGTGCATTTCATGTTGCTTGTCTTGATTTTGTTGACGATCACCTCCTTTTAGCCAAACATTTTCCTCGTAGTCTCCATGACTATGCCATGTGTTGGTTCTACAATTTACCTATTCATTCCATCACCTCCTTTACCTATCTCATCGACTTTTCTCACACATTTCTCCATCAACATCGGTTCTAAGATGACCTACGCCCAATTAGCGTAACTTAAATAGGGACCAAATGAGAACTTCGCTAATTATGTTTTGCGCTACAAAAATAATCTTGCTAAAATGACTAATGTCCTTGCTGATTCTGAGTTGCAAGATTTATTTATACAAAGCCTTTTACCACCTCTCTACGAAAGTGTTCTTATGTTCAATGAAAGGTTTTACAAGAGCTATTGAAATGGGGTAAGAAACACTCAAGAACTCCAAAGCTTTGTGTAAAATCCCCTCAATGGACCATATGATAAGAAATGAGCAAGGAATCCTATTTTCATGCATTAACTTGAAGTAAACAAGCAACTTAAAGAAATGAATTTAACCTCTATTCTTTAAAGCTTAAAGTAAATGAACCTAAAAGGATCTAAGCAATCGGTTTATGCTTCAAGAGAATGAGATCTTACCATTAATGGCTTCAAGGCCAATGGTTCTTCCCATTTACTCCATGTTATGTGATAGAAATGAAAAGCAAAGCAAATAGCTCAATAAAAGGTCCTAATCCGAGTAATAATACTATAGTTTAGGTTAGAGGGAATAAGTGTTCTTAGAAATGAGAGCGGGTAGTAGGCTATTTATAGTTTTCTATTTAGGAAATGAGAGTATTTTTGGTGCATGTGGGACTAAAAGGGAGTCAACAAGTTAATTAGCTAGTCAAAGTAAGATTTGACTAGTTTTAGAGAGAGGTTGATCATGTTTAAGACTAGCTAACCATGTTTAGAGGGTGATTAATCCTATTTAGAGAGAAATTAGGTTTCGGGAGATTTCTGAAGGCCTAATCAATCCAATGAAGTGGATTGATATTCCGTGAGCTAATAGAAGTGGTAAATAAGAGAGTATTAGCCAAGAAGAGTTTATTAGAACCTATTTAATTAGTGTACTAGAGGAAATACGACCAAAAGAGTGTCGTAAGAGGGGAGTTAGATAGGTCTAACTGACGAGGTGTTGCCAACTTGTAGGAAGAGGACTAGCTAGGAAATATTAGGGATAATAGTGCTTTGATCAAACTACAAGTGTCTACATTTTCCCCTCTTTGGGGTGACGTAAGCTACGTCATTTCAAAGAAAGTAGACAAATATAAATGAGTAGAAAATTTTGAAGGGGTAGAAGAAAAATTAATAGGATGAAGGATGAAGGATGCCCCCTCGAGTGTCGATGGGGTGACGGAGAAACTCGATCAATGATCGAAAAATAAAGTAGGAGAGAAAGTGAGAAGAAAGGAGATGAGAAAGTAAAAAGGATATTGAGCTATCCACAAACCAATGCTTTATAGAAACAATACATAATCATCATTTTGCTTAGAATCCTCATCATCGGTCCTTATTAAAATGTAAGCATACGATGGAGGCGTAAAATGACATGAAAATCCAAAATACAAACAACCGTCCCTTGTGAAAAAAATGGCCAACTCGATGCAACATACATGAATGTAATGCAATATGAGAAATAAACAATCTCACTTAACAGGGAAATAAATACAATTATACACACTTAAACCAACAATGTTCAAGATAGTTGCACAAATACTTTGTTATCGAGATGTAGTCCCAAATGTTCTGATAAACGACAAGGGTGAAGGATGATGCCCCAAGCAATGTGTATATGCAAGGGAAAAGATGGAGGACACTTGGGTTCAAGAAAAAGCAATGTGCACGATTTAAAATAGTACTAGGCAAATCGAGAGTGCCTTAAAGTACAGCATTTAAGTAAGCAACGTAGCTTTTGCAGATGTGTTTAAAGATTTTAGATGCTCCGCAAGTCGTTGCTTCAAACTATTTGAAAACGTCAACAAGATATAAGATGAGTGCCATGCGAGAGACATAGATTTCAGTTGTAAATGAGCGTTTTACCAATTTTTAGTCCATTTTTGAAGTATTTCAATGTTTTTGGTTTTTTAATGGTTTTTACAATTTTTAATTTTTTTGATTGGTCGGCAGAATTTGTATAAGAGATCAAAGATCTCCTAAAAATATGTGCAACTGCCTAAAGGCAAAGGAAAAGGCATTAGTCAACACATAAAATGCCCTAGTGAGAAGAATTACAAGCCAAAAATAATTATTTAATAAAAATAATCATCACGACAGGTGAAAAATAGATCAAAATAGAGAAAGAAAGAAAAAGATAAGAATTGATGCCTAGAATATGTGTGGATCATTCCAAAGTGTAATGAAGAAATGACAAAGAAGGCGACAATAAGTGCCTTGATGTGCGAAAATGAGTAAAAATAATTATTTTAATAGAAAAATAATCATCTTGGTGGATAGAAGAAGGGCTAGAATGATCATGGCGGAGAAAACATGCCCTGGGGCATCGCGGAAGCCTAATATACCCACCCAGGGGGGTAAATCAATCACGATCAGTTCATTTCTACCAAAGTTCTTGCGAATTTTTACCGCGAGTGAGAGTGACAACCCGGAATGAGATGACGAGACTACCGAGCAGGAGGAGATGAGCAGATCGCATCCAAGAGTTCATACGAGACCCAACAGATGGACCCTACGTGAGTGGCCTATCCCTCCTTGTAAATTACACATTTAATGCACTTTTTAGGGATTTTTAGGCTAGGGTAGAAGAATTTTGACATATGCACGTATGCGCATGTGTCGATGACGTATACGTATATGCACATGTGTCAAAACCAATGGGTATGCGTACTCGTATTCATCAAAAAATGGATATGCGCACACATATCCATTGGAGGGAAACTAACAAGGGCGTGCACACGCCTCCATAGAAAGGGCCGCGTATGCGTCTTTGGGTGGGAGTAATGGGGATGCGCACGCATGCATGCACAGAGACATGTGTGTCAATGTCATCTTTGGGTGCATAGGCATTAGGATGGACGAGAAAAAAATAGAGGGGCACGTACGCATAGAGATATACGTGTATGTGTCGGGATGGGTGTGTAGGCGTCGGAGAAGGCACACACGTGTCGAAGAAGGAGCAGAACATCCTTCCAAAAAAATGGCCAAGGAGAAAAGAAGAAAAACTAGAAGAAAGTGCAATTTTTAGGAAATAAGATGGAAGAACGGTGATTTACCAACAATTTTTAGATAGAAGTAGATAGAAATGTTAACTAATACATGTGTGTTTTCTTTTTTATAGCGTATACTACCCATCCCGAGCACTCCATGAGCAATACTACGATAGATGCCCAATTCGACGATGATGATAGAGCGACATTGGACAACCTTCTATATGTTACGAGATTGGTTCATGTGGCTAATATTCCCCAGATCACATTAGATCATGGCCTTTTGACAAGTATAGCAGAGCGATGGCACAACGAGAGTCAGTGCTTTTGGCTCTCGTGGGGAGATCACGATTACCCTTGAGGATGTCTGGCATATTATGCGGGTCTCGATGCAGGGTCAGCTTATCCAATCTACGAGCCATTAGACTGATATTCAACGATATATTGTAGAGTTGTTTGGTGTCCCAACGATACCATGATGTGGGATGACCATTAGGCTATCACGGTGTATTGAGGACTTAGAGCTAGACCGAGTAGTGGTTTATATGATGGCCTTCGTCAGTGGAGTCTTACTCCCTGACAAGACCGGTGCTTCATTTCCGCTCGGCCTCCTTAGAGTGATACATAGTTTGGTAGAGGGAGAGACCTACTATTGGGGTCAGTGCATTCTAGCACATCTATACTGGGACCTTCATTTGATTACCTACTACCGTCAAAAGATGGTAGGACCAGCCCGCTTGCTTTAGATTTGGGCATGGGACCATATTGCCATTGGTCGCCCCTTAGGTGTTTTGAGAGTTCGGGCTCCCGAGGAGCCTTCTACGATGGGTTAGGTCTCGACAGGGGATGATGTGCGACCATATATGGGGGATGCATATCACTATCGCTGCGAGCTTGATGAGTTACATCAGGCTTCCATGGTTTGGAGGCCTTACAGACATTTCTAGTGGCCCGAGGACGGTTTAGAGCTCAATACTGCCACAGTGGAGCACTTTATATTAGGCAGCCGCAACTATATGCGGGAGTTGTACAGGGTGGATCGGTGCAGAGGTAGTTTGGCATTACCCATGATGTTCCTGGGCCAGATAGGTGGTACACTCGCAGGGCCCAAGAGTACATTGATATGGGTCCACAGATCGGCAAGATAGAGCATTGGCCAATTTCCTACAGTGGTACCTGCTATGTGGGTGCCACTGAGACATATTAGAGATCCGGGTACTACACCTAAGTATGCACCATGGTGTGCTTTGCCATTTGATTTAAGCTTTTCTGGGCGGTGTATAACACCGATGTGAGAGCTCCTCCAGTGGGGCCTCCTAGTGGTGGTGAGGGTGGAGCCATTGGTGGTGATGACAATGATGATGACGATGATGATGGTGGTCATGACTCACACCAGTATGTTAGGGGCAGGGGACAGGGTCCAACATTACAACAACCACAGAGATAGGGCCCCAAGCTTAGGCCGAGACATGTTTTCAGGGCAGATGACATAGAGTTTCCCCTAGTAGGCATTCCAATAGGGATATACACCCCTCTTCAGTAGGTATTTCTAGAGCAAGGCCCGCCACCTCATGCTTTAGGGGTGGTGGTGATGGTGGATAATTGGCTGCCCCGCAACAACAAAGGTGACAGTGGCGATGCCATTCAATTACAGTGGTTGTAGAGAGAGATATAACTAGGGCATGGTACATGCCCTTACAAAGCAGAGCGAGACCGGCACATGCTCAGGTACAAATTTTGACATTGGAGAGAGATCAAGCTAGAGCATAGGCCACTCAGGCGTTGATATTACCCTATGGCAGAGTCAGATTAGTGAGATGGCTGCACACAGGGACTCGAGATCATCGAGCCTTTTAATCGATCTCGAACTAGCCGCAGATGGTTGTTGCTCGAGGGACCGTGCCTGAGCAAGGTCACAAGGCTATATTATGCGGAGAGATCGACACGATCCTAGGTGCATACTATCACCGTAGATAGAGATTGAGAGGCATTGCTTCTGACATGCTTAGGCGATGATAGTGGCAGATTGATAGGTGAGCGAGATGCCGCCCTATAGGCAGCTATTGCTTCGGGATATGCTAATTTGATACATGATGCCATGAGATCCGGAGATTAGGCTCTATACTATAGATCACGTATTTCAGGGCCGTCCCTGAGAGCGCCGAGTGGTACCTTTTGAGCAGTCAGGTGTGAGCACAACGGCTCCAGTCACGACGATCGTGTCATTGCATTAGATCAGTTCAACAACATATCATGCAGAGCATCCAATCGACAACAACAAACCGCATAATAGGGTGATACCCCGGTCTTTGGTCCATCACAACCACCACTCTTCCGACCTCCAGGTCATGGTCCCGAGAGCCCCGACAAGGGTCAGAGTTGTGGTTGAGCTCTTTGCTTTTCCTTTTGTACATGATGTATTGTATATATGCCTCTTATGAAGGCTGATTTTGATGTATAGTTTTATGTACCATTTTTTTGATGACGCCTCTTGATGAAGGCTCGATTCTTTTGATGCATGCCCTTTTTAGATGGCATATTGTATCGATGATGTACATTTGAGTATTGACATGGACAATTATACATGTATTATATGGACATTTGATGATGATTTTGTCATGTTATACTGTGATTATGCTTTGTATGACTATTGATTATTGTTTTGTAATCATTGCATCATGATGTATGATTTCCCTTTCCTCTATGTATGTGACATACCTTAGATTTAGAGATGTGTATGTTTCATGCTTTCATATTGATGATATATCCATAGAGAGTATCACATGTTTTAGATTGTATGAGGTATTTCTGAGTTCTTATTCTAGCACTTGGGATGATACTAGATGATATTGGTGTGGGGGGGATAGCTTTGTGATTATGCTCAACCCCTCTTGCCCCCATTGATGATACAATATGTGATGATTAGCGTAACATACATGCATGATGTTATACTTAGCATTTTTGTATATGATGTAGTAGATGATGCTTTATATGTGATGAATGATAGATGATAGATGTGATAACAAACGAGCGAGGAGACAAATACACAAGCAAAAGTTAACAAAGCAAAACAATTGTACCTATACAACACAACACAACTTATGATGCAAACACACGAATTGATAAAACATACTAAAAAGATCAAATTGACATTTTAATCTAAGTAAGTAAAATGAACCCTAATAAATACATACAAGCCACAAATGAATCAAATGCCATATATAATTATTTCAAACAAGATCCAACCCATGCTAAGCAAATAAGTCACAACATCACACGAAAAGGTATTCACAATCAAAACTATACAAACCAACAACTAAAAGCAATTAAATCATTACCTTGTTTTTGCGGGACAACATTGACATATTTTCTAATGTTTTTGGGTTTATCTAAAAGATAAGTTTTCAAGGCTATTGTTCACATTGTTTTCTAAGACAACGTTGTGCGGTTGTCGTAGCTTCATCCTTAAAAGGGGATATTTTCTAAATTTTTAGTTTTTTTGTGTATCCTTTTCTGAGTGTTTTTGCGTTTTCTAAGGTCATGTTCTGAAAGTAATGTACAAGAACAAAGAAGCGTGGATGCCCCTAGCGTGATGTGGGAATATACAAAAGGCAGAATGCCACGCACGTATGTACGAGAAGGTGAAAATGTGAAGGTGCCCTCAGCGTTAGATGGGAGTATGCAAAGGCAATGTCCTTTATGCAGATATAAGAGAAAATAAGCCAGATCACGGTTCGACAAAGGTGGCTTTAGTAGGGTTCCTAGACGTAGCAAAGGAAGTCATATCTAGAAAGTGGCGACGATTACTCGTTCTGCTATAAGAGTGACTTGTGCCCTGTGAATCTTCCTTGAGTGTCGAAACCGCCACCCAAAGACTCCCCACTGCGCCACAATTGTGTGGTTTTCACATGTGACGACACCGCTTTTTTAACTATTTTCTCAATTTTCCCTTTGTTGCTTGTTTTTCTATTTTTAGTTCTTATATGATATTCTCGTCATGCTTAAGCGTAGAACCACTTGAGGTGCATGGCGTTCATAGGTTTTGGAAGCTCTTCACCATCCGAGTATGCAAGTTTATAGGCTCCTGATCCATACTTTGCAACTACTACATAAGGACCTAGCCAGTTAGCCTCAAACTTACCTTTCTTTTCTCTATCTTTGATGTGTTCTTCTGATTTTATTTTAGAACTAAATCTCCTACACCAAATTCCCAATGAATGATGCATTTGTTATATCCCCTGGATACTCTATTCTGATAGACCTTTAGGTGATTGAGTGCTCTAATACGCTTTTCATCTAACAGTTCCAACTCGCGCGAGCAAATCAGTAGTCCTCGCTTTTATCAAGATAGTCTCCGAGAGATATTCTTAGGGAAGGAAGCTCTACCTCCGGGGTATGATGTCTTCAAAGCCATAGTATTTGAGTGAATATGGGGTTGCACTAGTAGGAGTGTGGATGGAAGTTTGATAGGCCCAGAGGGCGGGATGTATCTGTAAGTGCCAATTACGACCGGTTTTACTGACCATTTTCTCCATAATCCGTACAAGGGTTTTATTAGTAGCTTCTGCTTGTCCATTACCTTGGGGGTAATAGGGGTAGACCACTTGAGTTGGATATGGAAACGTTGACATAAGGTTTTAACTGTTTTGTTCTTGAAGGATTTACCATTATCAGTGACAATGGCTGAAGGGATACCGTAACGATAGATGAGATGGTTCATGATGAATTTTGAAATTTGCACATCGGTGACATA
This sequence comes from Taxus wallichiana var. yunnanensis, assembly GCA_018340775.1. NCBI lineage: Eukaryota > Viridiplantae > Streptophyta > Pinopsida > Cupressales > Taxaceae > Taxus > Taxus wallichiana. The sequence goes on along the minus strand of CM031238.1, from coordinate 252,035,209 downwards.
AGTAAGAGGGACAACCTCTACCCATTTGGTAAAATATTTGGTGGCAGTGATGATGTGAGTATGACCATCTGAAGAAGAAGGATGGAGCTTCCTATAAGATCCATGCCCCGTTTAGAGAATGGCCAAGGCGTTGTAATAGGATGCAAGGCATGTCTTTGGCGCGCATGTATTAAGTTTCCATATTTCTGGCATAGTTCACACTTCTTTACAAAGTTGCAGCAATCTGATTCCATGGTAGGCCAATAATAGCCTACTCTTAATAGCTTCTTAGCTAAGACCATGTTGCTGGTGTGCGCTCCACAAATACCACCATGTACTTCCTTAATGTCGTGGATAGAGTCAGTAACATCCAAACAACGAAGTAGATTCTTGTCATAGCCACGACGATAAAGGGTGCCTCCTAGGAGGGTATAACGGCTATGTGGCGGATAAGGGATTTCTTTTCAGAATGAGTAATGTCTGGTGGAAAAGTGCCATCTTGTAGGTATCGAAAGATAGGATCATACCAGGGGATAAGGGACCAACAAATTCACATGCCAAACATGACTCTGGCATATCATATGTGGGCACTTGTAAATGATCTACAAAGAAAGGCATCTTAATTTCCTGAGGGGGAATGCATAACAGAGACCCAATAGTAGCCATAACATCCGCAGATCTATTGTGCGACCTTGGTTTTTTCTCAAATATGATATGTGTAAAGTACTCCTTCAAGGTTTCGACCATCTTTTTATATGGAATGAGCTTCTCATCTTTAACCTTGTACTCATCATTAACTTGTTTGATGATAAATTGAGAGTCTCCAACGACTCGTAGTTTTCTGATGGTCTAAATAATAGCTAGCTTGAGGCCAACAATGAGTGCCTCGTACTCTGCAATGTTATTAGTGCACGGAAATCCCAACCGAATGCTCTTGGTATGACATCACCTGTGGGAGTGATGAGCACCACTCCTGCTCCAGATCCGTGGAAGGTGAAAGATCCATCAAAATGGACTTGCCATTCTACAGACTCTTCAATATACATCATAGATGCATCTGGCAGATCTAGGCACAAAGGTTCCATTCTTGGGAGAGGATCTTCTGCTAATTGACCAACCACTACCTATCCTTTTAAGGACTTCTGATTCACGAACTCAATATCAAATTCACTCAGGATAATGATCCAATTAGCCATTCGGCTTGTGAGGGCAGGTTTGGATAAAAGGTATTTGAGAGGGTCAACTTTGGATATGAGTTTGGTTTCATTGTTTAGCGAGATAATGGCGAAAATTTTGGAAGGTGAAGACAACTACCAAGCATGCCTTTTGAATTTGGGGGTAATTCAACTCGTACGCAATCAAGGCAAAATGAGGTAGTAAATTGCTCTCTCTTTATGGTCTAAGTCATATTGGGCAAGCAGTGCACCAATAGAAAACTGGGTAGTGGAAATGTACAAGAGGAGAGGTTTGCTTGGGGTAGGTAGTGTGAGCATGTAGGTGGGGTGACCAAGTACTATTTTAGTAGTGCGAAGGCCTTCGATAGTCAGGTCCCCAATTGAATGCAACATCTTTCTTTAGTAAATGGGTAAAGGGGTGGCACTTATCCACAAGTGAAGTTGTGAAATGAAGCGATGGATTGCTTGAATCTTTCCTTGTAAACTCCTCAGTTGCTTGAGAGTTGTAGGTGAAGGCATTTCTGTAATAGTTGTGACCTTAACAGGGTCCACTTCTATCCCTCTTTGTGAAACAATGAACCCTAGGAGCTTCCATGATAAAACACCAAAGACACACTTCTTAGGGTTCAAACAAACCTTATAGTCTCTGAGGTGTTGAAAAATATGCCTAAGCATCTCCGGTGCTCTTCTCTGCTCTTGGATTTGGCTAAAATGTCATCAACATAATCTTCCATGATGTCATTCATCATGTCATGGAAGATGACAGTCATTGCTCGTTGATAAGTGGCCCCAACATTCTTAAGTCCGAAAGGCATGAATTTATAGCAAAATGTCCCCCAAGGGGTGATGAAGGCTGTTTTATGCTGATCTTCTTCTATAATCCGTATCTGGTTATAACCCAAAAATCCATCCATTAAGGACAACATTTCATAACCAGCAGTGGAATCAACTATCATGTCAATGTTAGGTAGGGGAAATTCATCCTTAGGACATGCCTTATTAATGTCATGGAAATTAGTGCAGATTCTTATGTCGAAAGGCTTCTTTTGTACAGGGACTATGTTAGAGATCCACTTTGAATAGTCGATAGGTTTAATAAAGTCAGTAGCTAGTAGTTTTTCCAATTCTTCTTTGATAAGGAGTGCCACCTTAGGATGCATCTTTCTCAACTTTTGTTTGATGGGTTTGGCATCCGAGTGCACGACAAGGTTGTGCACCACTAATTTTGGGTCTAGCCTAGACATATTTATGTATGAACCTAAAAGGATCTAAGCACCATATCGAGCATGCCAAATGTGTTCAATGAAAGGTTTTGCAAAAGATATTGAAATGGGGTAAGAAACACTCAAGAACCCCAAAGCTTTGTGCAAAAGCCCCTCAATGGACCATATGATAAGAAATGAGCAAGGAATCCTATTTGTATGCATTAACTTGAAGTAAACAAGTAACTTAAACAAATGAATTTAACCTCTATTCTTGAAATCTTAAAGTAAATGAACCTAAAAGGATCTAAGCAATCAGTTTATGCTTCAAGAGAATGGGATCTTACCATTAATGCCTTCAAGGCCAATGGTTCTTCCCATTTACTCCATGTTATGTGATAGAAATACAAAAGCAAAGAAAATAGCTCAATAAAAGCTCCTAATCCTAGTAATAATACTATAGTTTAGGTTAGAGGAAGAAGCGTGTTGGTGCTCAAAATTGTCTCGCCCCATTTGTGCCTATGAAAACTTATTGATTTACGGCCTTTGTCATTTTCTCCTTCCCCATTTTGAGCTTGGTCAGTTTTTGTTGCAATTTTTAGTCAACTCCTGGGTCATAAATCACTTATGGGTCCATGGTTTGATCCTTGTTTCTTTGTTCCTCTGGAAAGGGTCTATATTTTGGGTCCCTCGTTCTCTATTCATCAAAAACTTGGGTTCCCCATGTTTTCTGTTCTCCATGGTCAGGATTTGTCTCCCTTATCATTTCTACCCTAAGTACTTAAAGAAAATGAATGGATGTATCCTTAAAGAATGTATTTGAGCCCTATAACATTTCTAAACTTTCTGTCCTTGAAGAAAATTTCATTCCCAGGCTCAAAAGGTCGTTTTTCTGTATTTTACGGTTTGACGGGTGTTTTTCTCGGTCAAATTTACATCCTTGCATCTACAAGGGACGTGGCACCTTTTGGTTGGGCGGCGGTCAGCTGGGTACTTAGAAAAATTCATGGAAAGCCTTAACTCAAAATGTGTCCACGTGGAGGCGCGACACTCATTTGAATATCTACTTTTGGGTTTTGCCTTGGAGTAGCGGCGGGAGGACACATGGAGGCCTGCTGCTTGGCACAGACTGAAATTTTTTTATGTAGTTGGAGCAGTTTGATGGAACAGGGACACGTGGCGAGCTCGCATTCATTCAGGGTCTCCACTTTGGGCACCATCTTGAAGTTACACCATGGAGACACATGGAGGAACCACGCATGTTCGGGGACCGGCCCTTGAGTTTCATTTTGAAGAAGTGTCAGGATGACACATGGAGGCCTCCGCTCACTTTGCATTTTGCTTAGAATTTTAAATGACAAAAGGAGACTGTCTCGGGGCATGACACGTGGCGCCTTCCGAGCTTCAAGCATTGAGGCAGGACTTTTAGGAGCATGCCATGTGGTGAGCTGCACTCGTTCAAGGTATCAAATTTTTGAGACCACTTCAAGGTGTGCCATGGTGACATGTGGCAGTTTGAAAATTCAAAGAGGTGGGGAGGCAGACCATCGAGGCAACTTGGATTTTTTTCCTCCTTAAGGATTAAAATCTCAAAATGGCCCGCAAGCCCAATGAAGGAAATAGTCAATGTTTTGCCTTGGTCAACGATGGAGGTGCGGGCTCTTAGGGAAATTTGGAAAAATTTCCTTTTGGGAAAAAGAGTTCAAAAGTAAAAAGGAAGCGTGGTTCCACCCCAATCACATTTGGACATGTGTCAGGTTTATTTCCCGAGGGCGGAGCTGCGGGGAAAATTTGGAAAATTTTCCCTTTTTCAAAAGAGAGTAAAATGGCAGAATTTGGCCGGGTTCCGCTCCAATCACATTTGGACACGTGTCAGGCTCATTTCCGAGGGTAGAGGTGCGGAGCAAAATGGATTTTTTTTCCATTTTTCCAAAAAGTGTAAAAAGTCAAAGGAATCCCTGGGTCTGTTTTCTAAAGTTTGAATCTGCCATGTGGATGACCCAAATTCAAAGTAAAGATCAATGGAAGATGTGAGTCTAAATATGATTTTCCCCCATTTGTCTAAAACACGTATGGAAGTGTGAGTTTCCATTATTTCTTGGTCTTTCCTACACGTCAAGAAAAGAAGGAAGTTAATGTTGATATCTGAAGTTTGGTGGGAAGATCTGGAAGGTGTCTTTCGCCATTAAAATGGTCTGACTTTCGTGCCTAATCAGATTTTCCATTTTTCTTCTCTCAAGCACGCAAGGGCCATATTTGACATATTAGGGGTGGAAGTGGTTGGCAAATTGAAGGAAAAGTGATCTACCAGAGTAAGGAGTTGAATGCGGGAGACATTCGATGAAATTTTCCCCCTCGAGCACCTGGAGACTTCTTACAGATCTGATTCTGAGAATCATGAAAGAATCATGGCGAACACTAGTGCATTAAAATTTTTGTCTTTTAGGAGGAAGAGGCTCTGTTGTAAATGCTATAAATGGCACAAATTTTCATGCAAATTGTTGGAAGTTGGAGGTCAGAGTGCTAGAGGTCGAAGAAAATTCCCAAGAGGAAAATTTGAATAAGCTTGTATTTTGAGAATCCATCTGAGAAACTCGGTTATCTCTTTTTGTATTAAGCTTTATTGCGTCAAGGTGGTTGCAATTTTATAGCCATTGACAAGCTCTGAGACTGTTCTAGAAACTTTCCCTGCTAATAGACTTAATCAAATTCAAGTTTTTCTGTGTTGTCTTGAGCAAAATGTGTTGGTTTTATTTCGAATGTATGCAAGCAATTTTTCTTGTTTCTGTTGCAATCTTGTATCAAATTTGGTTCAATCAGACATGCCTCAATCCTTGTGACAATTTAGTGGCATCTGCAATTTCATTTCTCAGGAGAGCTTTCATCTAGGAGTGAAATAAACGATTTAAAATCACTTTTCTCTCATTTGTTGACAGAGATTGTCTGTAAACCTTTGGGTGTACTTTAGGTGTGATTTGGGTTAGATCTTGATGCTTTGTTGGTTCGACTCGAGCCTTCATGATAGAATCTTAGAGATCATGTGAAAGAGTGCTAATCTAGGCATCCATTGGAGCACATATTCTAGTTGAAGAAACATTTTAGTTGTTCTGTGGCATTCTGTTGGTATGACTTTCCATTTTGTAAGGTTCCTCAAGGATCTGGTCAATCTAGTTTCACCTGCCCCACCTCCCACCAAAAATTCATTTAACAACAATCAATCCTACATGTACTACCCCGCTTCTCATGTGTGTACACAAATGCATAATCTCTGTAATCAAAACATGCAGAAACAAGTAGGGTCTCAAATGTCTTTAGTAACCTTTGTCTTGTTGTGAAAGTATCTCCATGATCTGGAAGTGACAACTCGTGAGAGTCAGATCTGGTGTGTTGATCATATTTTCCCCAAGGTCTTCTCTATAAAATTTATGCAAAAGAAAGGTACTCAGTATCTCCTTTCATATAACAGAGGTTACAAAATAGGTTCTCTTACCTTGGTTGAAAGGCACAACCTAAAATAGTTAGGATCAGATCACATCCTTTTAATGTGCTACTCGCTCCCTTCAAAGCCCGAGTTCCAAATAGATAGATTGCTTCTCGGCTAAAAATGACATACATGATTGTCTATCTACCTCTGAGCGTCTTGTCTAATCCATGATGCTGCTTGGTGTTTGAAGGAGGTTAAATTTGCGTACCAACATAAATGGCGCCGTTATTGCGGGAATGTTTTGAATTCCTGGAAATAATTTGCATTGCTGAGATTGATTTGTTGATTCACTGCCAGTCCATATCTATTTAGTCCGTCAACAATACCAACATAAATGGAACTGTTGCCGGGACTAGTGGATCTCGGTTCAAAATCAAGAACTCGTTGGTCCAAAAATCATCGGCAGGCGGATCTATGGATAAACGAGCCAACAGTGTGCAGGGCATAGCCCCTCTTTGAGTCAGCAAAGGGAAACTGGTTTATTGCTATTCTACCAGCAGGAATCTGTGCAAATCTCACAATATTCTGCCTTCGGGGTTTGGGATCTCATCCCAGTAGGGTGTTTCCAACTGTGAAAAGAAAGGAATGAAAGAGAGGATGAAGGAAGAGCAGGTCCGAAGGGAGAAAAGAAATGAATTCCAAAGCAGAAAGGTCAGAGGGTTTATGTTTTGGGATTGGTAAAAGAGCCAAACCTACTTACATAAACGAGCAAAGCAATACCGATGAATAAATGACAATAAAACATATAAATTCAATAGAACAAACACAGATCTAATGTAAGAAAGATCCAATGCAAATAACACATGTATTCAAAGACAAAGTCTAAATATTGTATTAATAATTCTTTACATTAAAAAAGCTCAAAGTCTTTTCTCCTTACTTCTATTTTTTCATCCGAAAGATATTCACTCATGCACACCACAACAAGTATTGGGGTATTTATAGAAGAAGGAGAGAAAAGAAGGCAAAAGGGAGCCAACCACCTATTTACAAAGATATTTACAAAATATCTACAAGGATATACAAAATATCTCAAAGTCATGTTGACTTTTGACAACTTGATGGATGACATCATCTCATGGTGCAACATGGATGATGTCATCATTTGTGCCAACATACTCCAGATATTTACAAAAAGAAAGACGAAGAAGAGAGAGAAGAAGAAGAAAGAGAAGCTATTCATCGTCGTCATCCTGCGTAGAAAGGGGGTAGCTTTTTTCTTCTTTGCTGCTTCAGTGACGAGATGTGAAATTGAGCGCGTATTCCATGAACTTGCCGATCATGGGCCCTAGTTGATCTGGGAAGGATCTTTATGTCCGCCACTCGAGATAGCGTCACAAGTCTCCCGCTTGTCTATGAGCTTCTCTGGGAGTTTGGAATATTCTTTCTCTCGCTTCTATGAGGAACCCGATAAAATCCCGACAGGCCAGCAGGTTATTAATGGACTCTGCGTCAAAAGTGACCTCTGGCCCAAGCCCTCGTGACACGATCTCCTTGAAGATCTGAATGGTTTCATCAATTTTCCTTAAGGCGAAGGAAGGAGTAAGCAACCCTGGAGACATGTTGAGAATGATTTGTTCCATTTGGTGCATCGCGTCCAGGGCTTCTTCCTTTACCTTATCGATCTTTTCAAGGACAAACTCCAGTTGATCCATCCGGTAGTCCAGGTGGAAATGACTTTGTTGAGGGCTCTGGGATGACCGAAGACGCCGAACTTGACCAGATCTTCGACTGAACAGTCGAACATTTGTTGAAAGGTCTCATGCTGCAGCCTAGCATGGTCCAGCTCTTCTGATATGGGTCCTGCTAGTGCTTGGAGCTCTTTATTCGCCTTGTTGATGTTCAAATACAAACCAGAGAACTCGGCGATCACTTTTTCACTGTCTTTGAGGATCTGGCTCCTCCAAGCGGAAACTGCCATGCCCTGCTCGCCGATCTTTGCATATTCATTAATTTTATCCTGGCTCAGAGGCTCAGGAGTCTCGGCGGCAGTTGTGGGAGGTGCACTGCCCATCTTCTGTAAGGCTTGGAGCAGATGTTTGTTTTGCTCTTTCAATAGCCTTTTCTCTTCTTTAGCTTCTTGAAGCTTCTTGCAGAGGGCGTCGACTGCAGATAGGGCCTCTCCTGAAGGCTTTCAGAAGACGTACCCATTGTGACTTGAGTCACTGTATAATCTGTAGGAGACAGATCCTTTTTATCCTTGAGGGGATTGGGGTATGCGATCTCCATCACCCTTTCTCCCGAAGCACTCTGAGAGAAGCGTGTGACAGGCTTCTGTTTCTTTGCCCCTTTGGACGGGATTACGGAAAAGTCCATCGGAGCGATGGGAACTTTCCTTTTCTGCTGACTTAAGTGCTGGGAGATCCAGGCTGGACTTATGGGAGAAGGGCCAGAAACAGAGAAGGGGACAGCTGCAGTAGTAGAAGGGAAAAAAGTGGAGACACTTGGAGGCGGCATCGAGAGGGAGGCCGAAGAAGTGCTCACGGGAGGAAGAGATACTGCAGGAGAGGAAGACATAGGAAGGGAAGGGAGCTCAGAGATGAGGGAAGAAATGGAGGGGGACAGATCCGCAAGAGAAGAGAAGATGGACGAAGAAGCGGGAGGAACAGGTAGAAGAAGGGGGAGAGGACACGACCAAAGGAATGGTCACTTGAGTCACTTGAGGAGGGAAGGAGGAGAAGAAGAAGGGACGAGAAGGGACCTTGGTTGTTGTACAAGGTTTACATCCTGAGTGGATGGGCCTATTGGAACATCCTCTTATGCTTCTTTCTCTGGAGAAGCCAGAGTTACAACTTGTTCTGGTGCAGCGGAAGGAGGACTTTCAGGAGCTTCCTCTTGAGTGGTGCTGGATTCACCCTCTTTGCCTTTTCCTTTGCCTTTAGGCTGCTGTTTTGATCTAGGAGGTGCGTTACCCAATGGAGAGGTTGTGAAATTGACTCCGAGGTAGATGAGTCCGTTCATTCGGCACCAATGCTCTGTTCTGCGCAGAGTTTCCTTGACCCTTTCCTCAATTGTCTGAGGAGCTTTGGTTCTATCAATTGCCGCAAAAGGCCAATCGTCCCCACCTGTGTTAAGATATACTTGATCCACTTCCTCCTCGGTAGTTTGGTAGCCTTTGGGGACGATGGCTACCCCAGTATTGGATGATTTCTGCCAAGGCCAACCGAGAATGGTCCTTCCTCCTAAGCTCCACCTCATGATATAGGTCAATGTAAATATCCTCGATCTGAGGGATGTGGATTGGATCGAGCTTGGCCCTAGGAAGACAATTTCTTGGGTCGAAGGTAGGCCTTACTAGGAAGTCATGTTTCAGATTGAGCAGCTCCAGCTCTGCGAACATGTCTTTTGCCTTGTGGTGAGTTAGACATGTATATCTACCCACTGTGAGGGGGAAAGGAGTTCCACCCTTCTTTCTTTTTTGGCACTTTTCATGATAAGTGACTAGCTGTCTTGACAGCTCCAGCAGAATCAACTTTGGTCCAACATACGTTGGCAATCTAGTTGGCTCTCCCAAGAAGTTAGCCACCCTAAGATAAGTGAACGTGGGGAATTGGGTGAACAGGGCCCCCATTTCGGTGGTACATCACGATGCTTATTGGTCGTGCAGGCCAAGTAAGTCGATTTGGCCTCAATAGGTAGATGATGAAGTAGAAAAATGCATCGTTGATCTTTGTAAATTGAGGGATGCTATTTTCCAGCCTCAATTCTGGATAGTATTCATATATTTTGACCTGGGGCCAAACCCCATTCCACATCAGAGCTGGATAGTCCCTTTCAGAAGCTACAGCATAAACAACATAGGAATTCATGTAGAATCTTCCCGTTGTGGGGAATTGTTGCAGTTGTTCTGATATCGTGCTGCTTATAATTTCTGCCCATTCGAAGCGTTGATCAGGCACATTTTTGTTCATCGTTTCAAGGTACCGCAACATCCATTTGTGGAAATAGTGGGTGTCAGGAAGCCCAAAGACCCTGCTCAGGAACGTGATGGTGTCACTGAGCTCCTCTGAAAAATCACTGCGGTGAATGATTTGTGGCCAACGGGTCACTACCTTTTTATTCTTCAGATAGACTTCGTTCATCAGCTGCATGCACTGATCTTCATTGTCATCCCATGCCTTGATGCAATCTCCTTGGCTGACGGCCACAAAGTGCCGGTGATGAGGAATGCTGAGTATTATCTCAAAGTGGCGGGCGGTGAGGTTGATTACGACCTCGCCCTTCTCATTTACGACACACCTTGTGTCTTTGTTATAGCACACGGCAACCACCATCATGAATTCATTATTAACGGCGTTGGTGAATCCCCAAAGTGCGTGCGGTGGCACCTTTGCTATTAGCTTGTCCATCCACAGACTTCTTGTGACCTTCTGAGTCCTGACCCAGAATTCCTCCAAATCAATATGACCCAACTCTGAGTCTCTGATGTCCAGGTCACACTCAGCCTGGGAGTCGGGCATTCTGACCCTCTGATATTTATACTTCATTTCTTCCTCTGTGAGCTTGGCCTTGCCTTTGGATTTGGTAGGCCTCTTGCTTGATGTTGACATATGTTCTTCTGAGTTTAATTGCTGATCTGCAAGAATAAGACGTGAAACCCAATTGAAGAAAGCCGTGTCAGCTATTTGATTTTCCATTGAAATGCTTGACAGAAGAAAGAGTTAGCAATTTTGAGGCCTCGGGGTGCATGGCGCACAGATATTGCAGATTGCAGAGCTAAATAGGTAAGGCGCACAGGAAAAGGGTGTTGCATGGAATTTCGGTGTGCCAAAGGCGCATATATGGTTTGTGTAACATGTGCTTTTGGCGCGCTTAAGGGAACTTGGCGCGGCGCATGGAGGGTCTGCACAACATGATGTTGCTGCGATGAGGAACGCGCCTGCGTCTTTATAGCTTAACACTTGGCGCATATGAAAGAGTTGTTACATGGGCGCAGGGTGCGCCAAAGGGCGCAGGAATTCTTTATGTTGCATACAAGTTTGATGCGCCAAGGGGCGCATGGGAAGCATTTGCAGCATGCGAGGGAAGTGCGCCATGAGGGCACATCTTTTATGATGTAGCAGGGGGAAAGCGCGCCATTGGCGTGTATCTTTCATGTTGCAGGGGCGACAGATGCGCCGAGGGCGCAACTGTTTTTAATGTTGCATGGCGAGCTCATGCGCCAAAGGAGAAAACAATTTTCTTTTTAGTTTTGATCTCTCTCTCAGAGGTGTTTCCACATATGGCTTAGCTTTTATAACAAGGTTCATTGTAGGATATGAAGAGGTGCTATACCAAAAGGGTTTTCAAGCTATCATTTTTTAGGACAGAGCTTCCTCTTCCAGCAGATCTGGAAAGAGGAGGAAATGTGGAAAGGCAGCAAGGGGGAGCAAACTCATAATCTATTCTTTTCAATCCATACTGAACCAACCTAGCAGCCAAAAACTACAAAAACAAAACGCATGAAAGACAGAAGGCCACTTACCCGGATATAAACGATGAAAAAGCGTGAGAACGGGTCCACAAATCAATTCGAAAGTGACGGGGCTGGTGCGCTGACAAGCTCAGAGAAAAATCACGTGTTTTGCATTGGTGACAATGACAGCGCAGACGTGCCTATTTATAGGCGAGGCAGCAATAAATGTGCCACCAACTTTTTAAAGGGCGCACCAAATGAGCTGTCGACATGAGAAAACATGCGCCCTTTGGCACACCGAAAGACTTGTCAACATGAAGATATGTGCGCCTATGGCGCACCAAAAAGAGGCGCAACAAATGATATGTCGACAGGAAGGCGCATGTGCCTCGGCGCACGCAGGGAAGCCTTAATAGGCAGAGGCGCACCAAAACGCCTGTTGACACAAGAAGACATGTGCCAAAGGCTTTAAAGGGGCGCATCAAAAGTTGATGTTACATAGTCATTCTATGCGCCCGGCCAAAAAGACCAAAAAACGACTAAGTTCGAAAACCAGATTTCCCGGGAAGGGATTTTGCAATGTTCCGAACGCAAGGAGTCCCTAACGAGGGATCGGAACAAAATTTCGGTATGGTTATCTATAAAATTTCCCTTGCCAATTTTACGGGATAACAGAACCTGGTGAAACACTTCTTGTATGCTCCAAGTGATGTGTGTAATTCTTTCAGTGTTCACACCTAGTGCATTAGCTTTCATTTGATAAATATGGGTAAAGAAAGGTCAGAATCTTTCCATTTCCAGTTTCTTGCATTGACAGATCATATTTAGTGCATTTACACAACTAAGGTGGAAATCCTTAGTAGCTACTCCCGGTTGATTTGATTCTTAACATGTACCAATGTCTTAAAACTCTGTCAAAGTCAGATTTGTTACTAATATTTGCAAAGCTGGAAGGAAGAAGGTATTTCTTTGCTAGGGTCCTTTTAGGACATTGTTTCGAGCTAGGAAAGAAAAATCAGAAGGAAGAAAATCCTGGAGAGTTGTTAGAGGTCAACAGACAAGAAGAGGGATCTCCATTGATGAAAGTGAACTACCTATCATTGAAAACTGCCATTCAAGTGAATCTGAATCAAGTAGCCTCTTTGTGGAATTGAACTCTCCAGCTGGAGAGGGGCCTTCATTTGATTTTGAAAGGTTTTCTTCACACTCTGCTCTTGTCTTTTCTGAGGTTGATAGAGATTTCCAAGAAACAAGGCCTTTGGGGGTATCCATTTTGAAAATTATACTCCTGTGTTCCAAGAACCCTCTGCCCCCCATCAATTTGTCACCCCTCCAGGATCACCTCCTCGAATCAATATGGCTCAACCTAAGCCTCCATTTGTTGTAAACACCTTTGGACCTATAAATTTTATGGGAATGGCTGGTTACCCAAATGCAGTGCCTCAAGATGTAAGAAACAAAATGCCAAAGTTCCAGGGAAATAATGCTATTACTGGAGATCAACATCTAAAGCTTTTTATCAATATGATGGAATATTTTTAGATTGAACATGAAGATGTATATATCAAGCTATTTATCCATACCTTGGAAGAGGATGCTAAGGACTGGTATAAAGCATTGCCAGATAACTCTATTGATTCTTGGACTGAGATGAGCAATGCATTCAGATTGCAGTATGGTGATAGAACTGACCCTAGGTTTCTTTTGACAGAATTTGAAAACATCAAGAAGAACCCTAATGAGTCAGTACATGATTTCAACACAAGGTTTAATAAGACCTTGAGAAGATTTCCTATTAGAATAAGGCCTTGTGATGAGTCATGTTTGATCAAATATACTGATGCATTTGATAAAAAGATGCATATTATTTAAGAGACAAAACCCCACAAATTTGAGGCAGACCTTCACCATGGCTTTGCAAATAGAGAACAATATCAAGGCAATTGGAAAGCCTCCAAAGAGGGAAGGTGTAAAGTCTGGTTAACCCAGAAAAACCCCAAACAAGCAAGGTTTGATTTGGAAGAAGTTGTGAAGACTTTGGCAGGGGCTGTCAAGAGATCTCCTACAAGCTAGCCGGGCTGAGAAGGGAATGGGAAGAGCTCACAAGGTCAACACAAGTAAGAATGCCAAGACAGTTCATAAATCACCAAAGATCTGATGACAGAGGCAAGGGACCTATTGGATTTGGAAATAGACAACCCCAAGGCGGAGAAAACGAGAATGGTGCCTCGATCCTTTGGTTCTAGAGTTACTTATTGTGGAGGAGATAGATGTCATTGATTAGTGTGACAAATGTTTCATGCCTCATGCTCTTTATGAAGAACATCAACAAGAAGAAGAGGAAGCTGATGATGACAATGATGATGATGCTTGCATGATGGAAATACCTACAAGTTCACCAAGGAAACAACCTCTCTTGAGGTGATAAGTGCTAGAACTGCTGCCAATTTTTGGGACTGCATCCATGGGTACCTCTTCTTCCTCCCTCTCATACTTTAGAAGTAGACATTGTACAAGATTTTTAATTTCCCACTAATGATTTTGAATACTTGAGGGCATTAATGATTGAAAATTATGATGGAGGAGTTCCTTCAAAAGAAGATAGGAAGCTATTAATGAATGTTGTAGTTGCCCAAGAAAAGGAGCACAATACCAAAAGTAAAGCTGCCAAGGGGCCACAAGCTAAGTTCAAATTTCCATTGCTTGCTAAAGAAACCTCAAAGAAAAATGCATCTGGCAGAGAACTTGTTTCCCCAAGAAAACTTGTGTCCCTCCCCATGCCCAAACTGAAAAGAATCCCATTCCATCTGATGACTCTACCAATCTTTCTCCTAGTGTTGCTTTACCCAAATCTATTCCATATGACATTGCCTAAGTTTTGAGTCAAATCAAAATTCCTATCCCAATTGTTGAGTTGCTTAGGATCCTTGAGCACAAGAAGAGGGCTTTTGAATATTTAGGATTCAAAGGGGAAGAGATCATGCAAGGCAGAGATGTGAACAAGGTTGAGACTCCCCTTACTTTGTTGTAGAGTTGGAAAAGCCACAAGTATTGGAAGAGCTGGGGGAACCACCAAAGGTTTATTTAGGAACTTCTTTTGTTAAATCCCAGTTGAATGTGGATCCATTCTTCACTACCCTGGTTATCAAAGACAGGTTGTTACATAACTGTATGTTTGATTCTGGAGCTTCATGTAATGTCATGCCTCTTTAGGTCATGATTGAATTAGGAATCAAAGTGACAACAACATATGGGAAGTGCACTTCCATGGACTCTAGAGAGGTGCCAGTGGTGGGATGTGTCAAAGATCTAGTTGTGCAACTTGCATCTTATCCTGGAAGGAACTTAAAGCTTGATGTGGTGATTGTTGACTTCCCTGCCAAGTGGGGGATGTTGTTGTCAAGAAAGTGGGCAACAAGTGTTGGTGGTAGTGTGCAAATGGACATGTCTTATGCCACTATCCCCATTGAAGGAAACTTGGTGAAATTATATGGAGAGAAGAAGATGTTGTACTGATTGAAGACCCAAGCAATGCATCTTATGAGGTTTTGCAAGTAGATGTTGATCTTAACAACTTTGTGAGTTTTGTGGATTTCAGGGAGTATGAAAATGTTGAAAGCAGAGCTCCTAAGTATACTATTTTTTCTGGGAACTTAGTCTATGATTCAACCTTGAGAAATATTATAGAATTTGACTTAAACACAATGGAGGAGCTTCAGAGGAAATGGATGGTTTACAAACTAAATAGAGAAGAAAAAGAGATATATTTCCAGTTGATGAAAGCATATCAAAACCTCTTGGCATGGTCATACCTAGGATGGCAGGCACTTGAAGATTTTCCTTGATTGTTTTCTTTGAATCAGGGTAACATCTTTTGTACAGTGTATAGTTTGTTGTTTGTTTCTGCCTTTTGTGTTTTTGCTTGTTTTGGTCCTTGGTGACCTATTTTTGCTTTGGTTTTTCTATTTCTTTTTGAAGATGGCTATGTTCCTCTGCTATGCAAGATGACTCTGTGGCCCAATGGATATTTTTGCACTTGGTCTACTTTTGTTCTTGTGGCACTCGCAGGGAGTGCCCATCCTCGAGTCGAGCCTATGTTGGTGCTCAAAATTGTCTCGCCCCATTTGTGCCTATGAAAACTTATTGATTTACGACCTCTGTCATTTTCTCCTTCCCCGTGTTGAGCTTGGTCAGTCTTTGTTACAATTTTTAGTCAGCACATGGGTTGTAAATCACTTAGGGTTCCATGGTTTGATCCTTGTTTCTTTGTTCCTCTGGAAAGGTCGATATTTTGGGTCCCCCTCTTCTCTGTTCATCAAAAACTCGGGTTACCCCATGTTTTTTGTTCTCCACGGTTAGAATTTGTCTCCCTTATTGTTTTTGCCCTAAGTACTTGAATAAAATGAATGGATGTATCCCTGAAGAATGTATTTGAGCCTTGTAACATTTCTAAACTTTTTGTCCTTGAAGAAAATTTCATTCCCAGGCTCAAAAGGTCATTTTTCTATATTTTACGGTTTGACGGGCGTTTCTCCCAGTCAAATTTGTATCCTTGCATCTACAGGGGGACATGGCACCTTTTGGTTAGACGTGGCTTAGCTGGGTACTTAGAAAAATTCATGGAAAGCCTTAACTCAAAATGTGTCCACGTGGAGGCACGATGCTCATTTGAAGATCTGATTTTGGGTTTTCCTTGGAGTAGCGGTGGGAGGACTCGTGGAGGCTTCCGCTGCTTGGCCCATACTTAGACAAATTTTTATGTAGTTGGAGCAGTTTGTGAAACAAGACACATGGCGAGCTCACGCTCATTCAGGGTCTCCGCTTTGGGCACCATCTTGAAGTTGCACCATGAAGACACGTGGAGGAACCGCACATGTTCGGGGACCGACCCTTGAGTTCCATTTTAAAGAAGCGCCAGTGACACGTGGAGGCCTCCGCTCACTTTGCATTTTGCTTAGACTTTTCAACGACCAAAAGGAGACTACCTCGGAGCATGACACATGACACCTTCCACTAAGCTTCAAGCATTTATACGGACTTTGTCGGAGCATGACACGTGGTGAGCCGCTCTGTTCAAGATATAAAATTTTTGGGACCGCCTCAAGGTGCACCATGGTGACACATGGCATTTTGAAAAGTCAAAGAGGTGGGGAGGTGGACCATCGGAGGAAACTTGGATTTTTTTCCTCCTTAAGGATTAAAATCTCAAAATGGCCCACAAGCCCGATGAGGGAAATAGTCAATATTTTTCCCAGGTCAACGGCGGAGTGCGGGGCCTTGGGTGAAATTTGGAAAATTTTCCTTTTGGAAAAAAAGGGGTCAAAAGTAAAAAGGAAGCGCGGTTCGACTCAATCACATTTGGACACGTGTCGAGATTATTTCACGAGGGCGAGCTATGGTGAAAATTTGGAAAATTTTCCCTTTTCTAAAAGAGAGTAAAGCGGCAGAATTTGGTCACGGTTCGCTCCAATCACATGTGGACACGTGTCGGGCTCATTTCCGAGGCGGAGGTGCGAAGTAAAATGGATTTTTTTCTATTTTTCCAAAAAGTGTAAAAAGTCAAAGGAAGCCCCTGGGTCTGTTATAAAGTTTGAATCTACTAAGTGGACGACCCAAATTCAAAGTAAAGATCACCACAACCGTGAGTCTAAATCGCTTTTCCTCCCATTTCTCTGAAACACATATGGAAGTGCAAGTTTCCATGATTTCTTGGTCTTTTCTACATGCCAAGCAGAGAAGGAAGTTAATGTTGATATCTGAAGTTTGGTGGGAAGATCTAGAAGGTGTCTTTTGCCATTAAAATGGTATGACTTTCGTGCCCATCATATTTTCCGTTTTTCTTCTCCCGAGCACACAAGGGGCCGGAGTTTGATAGATTAGGGGTGGAAGTGGTTGGAAAATTGAAGGAAAAGTGATCTACCAGAGCAAGGAGTTGAATGCGGGAGACATTCGATGAAATATACCCCCTCAAGCACCTGGAGACTTCTTGCAGATTTGATTATGAGAATCACGAAAGAATCATGGCGAACACTGGTGCATTAAACATTTTTGTCTTTTAGGAGGAAGAGGCTCTATTGTAAATGCTATAAATGGCACAAATTTTTCGTGCAAATGGTTGGAAGTTGGAGGTCAGAGTGCTAGAGGTCGAAGAAAATTCCCAAGAGGAAAATTTGACTAATCCTGTCTTTTGATAATCCATCTAAGAAACTAGGTTATCTCTTTTTGTATCGGGCTTTATTATGTCAAGGTGGTTGCAAGTGTATAGCCATTGACAAGCTCTGAGACTATTCTAGAAACTTTCCCCTACTAATAGACTTAATCAAATTTGAGTTTTTCTGTGTTGTCTTGAGCAAAATGTGTTGGTTTTATTTCTGAATGTATGCAAGCAGTTTTTCTTGTTTCTGTTGCAATCTTGTATCAAATTTGGTTCAATCACACAAGCCTCAATCCTTGTGACAATTTAGTGGCATCTACAATTTCATTTCTCGGAGAGCTTTCATCTAGGAGTGAAATAAACGATTTAAAATCACTTTTCTCTCATCTGTTGACAGAGATTGTCTGTAAGCCTTTGGGTGTACCTTAGGTGTGATTTGGGTTAGATCTTGATGCTTTGTTGGGTTCTGACTCAAGCCTTCGTGATAGAATCTTAGAGATCATGTGAAAGAGTGCTAATCTAGGAATCCATTGGAGCACATATTCTAGTTGAAGAAACATTTTAGTTGTTCTGTGGCATTCTGTTGGTATGACTTTCCATTTTGTAAGGTTCCTCAAGGATCTAGTGAATCTAGTTTCACCCTGCCCCACCTCCCACCAAAAATTCATTTAACAACAACCAATCCTACCTATACTACCCTTGTTTGTCATGTGTGTACACAAATGCATAATCTCTGTTACCAAAACATGCAAAAGCAATCAGGGTCTCAAATGTCTTTAGTAACCTTTTCCTTGTTGTGAAAGTATCTCCATGATCTGGAAGTGAAACCTCATGAGAGTCAGATCTAGTGTGTTGATCATATTTTCCCCAAGGTCTTCTCTATAAAATTTATGCAAAAGAAAGGTACTTGTATCTCCTTTCATATAACAGAGGTTACAAAATAGGTTCTCTTACCTTGGTTGAAAGGCACAACCTAAAATAGTTAGGATTAGATCACATCCTTTTAATGTGCTACCCACTCCCTTCAAAGCCTAAGTGCCAACAAGTCAAATAGATTGCTTCCCCATTTCTACAAAAATGACATACATGATTGTCTATCTGCCTCTGAGTGTCCTGTCTAATCCATGATGTTGCTCAGTCTTTGAAGGAGGTTAAATTTGGGTACCAACAAAGTGTTCTTAGAAATGAGAGGGGGTAGTAGGCTATTTATAGTTTTCCATTTAGGAAATGGGAGGCTTTTGGTGCATGTGGGACTAAAAGGAGTCAACAAGTTAATTAACAAGTCAAAGTAAGATTTGACAAATTTTAGAGAGAGGTTGATCATGTTTAAGACTAGCTAACCATGTTTAGAGGGTAATTAATCCTATTTAGAGAGAGATTAGGTTTTAGGGAGATTTCTGAAAGGCCTAATTAATCCAATGAAGTGGATTGATATTCCATGGAGCTAATAGAAGTTGTAAAGAGAATGTTAGCCAAGAAGAGGTTATTATAACCTATTTAATTAGTTTACTACGGGAAATACGACCAAAAGAGTGTCATAAGAGGGGAGTTAGATAGGTCTAACGACGAGGTGTTGCCAACTAATTTTGGGTCCAGCCCAGGCATATCTACGTATGTCCATGTAAATATATCCGCATACTCCCTTAAGAGCTCTACAAAGATCTTTTGTTCCTGAGATGAGAGTGAAGCCCCCAACTTTATCATTCTAGGCTGCTCTTCTAAGCCAATGTTGACACTGATTGTTTCCTCAACAAGCATTTTAGAAGCATCTTCCATCCGTGTAGGATCAGGGGGAAGAGTAAGATCGACCTCCTGTGCGGTAGCTCATTATCATCTTTAAATGGATAAACTACTTCATCCACAGACTCTTTGTTTTGTTTATCTATGAGTGTTTCAAAAAGTTTGTCACTGTGAGATTTCCGTCTATCCTTTTTTCCAGGTTTCTTAGAAGTGGTTGTACTCTTACTTACCATCTTCTTATTTAAACGTCCACACATCTCTGCTTCTTCCCCAAAGTATGCACATGTGTATAGTTGAATTGCAAATCCTTTCTTGTTGTCCCCAACTGGAATAGAATCCCCGAGTCCCATGAACTCTGCTAATGCCTCATCATTTTCAAAGAAGTGTAACGACACGTGAAGTTGTTGATCCCAATCTATAAGTTCAGGATATACAAGGGCTACTTGATAATTGTTTAAGGGGATGGATTCGGATAAGGTAAGGATTGTTGAATCTGGGAATATGTTAGTGGAAGAAAGATCCTCATAGAGGCTACATTGGGAATCTACATCGCTATCAGAATGAGATGAAACGTCCTCACGTTTAGAAGAGGTGGCGTCATTCTCAGAGGGTAGAGCGTTATGAGGCCTTATCCCCAGGCCATGCTTATCTGACTTAAAACGAGGGATGAGAATAGGCTCTAGCCGGCCTTGTGCATTAATGCCACATCCAAACCCATTATAGCCCATGACAAACATCATGTGGTGACCTTTGATGTATTGGGGTGCTTGATGGCATGAAGCCATGGTACCTTCTAGCACTCTGTTGGTAGGATCTTCTAACATTTTCTCCTCATATAGGAGACCGCTATGGAAATTTTTTTCCAATGGTTTAGGACACTTCTCCCGAGTGCTCTTGAACTGAAAATAAGGCTTACCCCTTGTTCGAGAGATACTTGATAAATCTAATATTAACAAATCTTGTTCAAGAGTGAATGGCTCACCTGGGCCATATTTTGCCGATGTTGCCTCCCATGAAGAGAACGAGGTTGACTAACGAAGGAAAGTCTTGATTATAAGGCATGAGGGACTCTAAATCTATCTGTTTCTTAATAGCTTCGTTTGTAGGGGGACAACAACATCCATCGAAGGACACTCATAAGCCACACAAGAAAAATTGTGTAATGCCCTACAATGTGTGAATGGTTCCTAAACGTCCAGAATGGTAACCACTTGACCTTCATGACATAACTTGATGCACTGATGAAAATTTGATGGAATAGCTTGCATGGCATGGATCCATGGGTGCCCCAGGAGCATGTTGTATGGAAGGTCCAAGTCAAGGACATGGAACATCGTGTCATGACAAGTTGGGCCTACTTCCATGGGAACTACTATAGTACCATTGATTCTTGTTCTTCATTGTCATATGTTGTGATTGTAATAGTCTTGGCCCCTAGATCCATTTCTGAATGGCCTAGCTGCTTGACCAACTTCAAAGTGCACATGTTTAGACTAGATCCACCATCTAATAGTACCCTCTTGATTTTGCGACGGGTAACCACCACTTCGAGATATAAGGGTAAGTTATGTTCAGGTTGTTACACGGGATTGCAGTGCGATCAAAAGTAATATGATCATTGGAGTCTAGGCACGTAATCATGGCTTGGAGGTTTGTGGGATCTACATTTTTCAAACCCCTAAATTTTGTAATGTTTTATATAGTATGTTCTTGTGGGAATTAGAGATTTTGAGGAGATCAAGAATAGATATCCTAGCAGGTGTTTTCTCTAACTGATCTATTAAATTATATTGACCTTCCTGAGGGATAGGCATGGGATCTG
Organism: Taxus wallichiana var. yunnanensis; assembly: GCA_018340775.1. Lineage (NCBI taxonomy): Eukaryota > Viridiplantae > Streptophyta > Pinopsida > Cupressales > Taxaceae > Taxus > Taxus wallichiana. Next base: position 252,014,258 of record CM031238.1, on the reverse strand, counting down.
GTATGATTAAACAAGCATGTCTCGTCCCTACTATGCAACTATTTTCTAAGATCCGGATAGTGTTGATCTATTCATTAGATGAGCTAATACATCCTATGAGAGAATCAAAAGGACTATCATTAGTAGGGTAAACATAAACGCAGTAGTTCTATAGTCGTTGGAGGTTTTCCCATGATCTGGCTTCCTTTTCTTTTTATCTTCATGATTGGGAAAAGGCTCTTTGTAAATACCCATTTTCTCGTTTGGAACTTTTTTTGGATTCGGGGAGAATCTAAAAATATCTTACCCTCCTCAATGAGGTCTTGTATGTAATGATGCGGTCTCAAAACCTATCTGTTTTGTGTCCTTTAATTCGGTGGAAGTCGCAATATTCATGGTCTTTAAACCAACCAGGTTTTGGAGCATCCTTTGGGTATGATACCATCATAGTTGGATATTCCACCATTTTTGCATCATCTAATTGTCTTAGTATGGTAGACAAGGACTCCATTAAGGATGAAAACATACGTTTAGTAGGTTCTTTGGGACGAGGTCCTTGTGAAAGCTTTAAAAGTGGGCTTGTCTATACAGCAACTTGGACTCTTTTGGACTCTGTAATGCCATCACCAACAACATGCTTGTTCTTATTAAAGAAATTTGGTTTGTCTACGGATTTGGATTCATGTTTATCTTTAATAAATGGTTTAAGCGTACCCTTTGTAATGAGGGCCTTCTCGATTTGACCACCTTTCTCTATGACTTCTTCAAGTTAGAGCCACAGTGCATTTGTAAATGGAAGGCTATTTCTGAGTTTAAGTTAGGAACAAAGATGCTCACTAGTTTTTTTCCTGGAACGCACAAGGGAAATGGCTTGCCAACCCACGCCATCATTGCAAGAAACTTGCAAAGGTCTCATGGGGCTTTTGTTTGGCATTACAGAGGTCATTCATTGTGATGTCATTTTCCATGTTGAATGAATAATGCCAAACAAATTTCTCTGCTAGCGTGGGCCACGTTGTAATAGATCCTTTAGGTATGCTAAAGAACCATTCTAATGCCAATGCCCCTAGACTGCGAGGAAAGAGTTGTATCAAGAAATTATCGCTATATGCGACCTCTTGGAAAGCCATATAAAATTCTTTGATGTGATCCCAAGGATCACCCTTGCTTTTATATTTGTCAAATTTTGGAACGGTGAAGTGCTTTGGGAAGGGTTGTCATAGCATGTCCTTGTCAAATGGGTAAGGGCACAACTCCTCATACAAGTATTTCCTGTTATGGCCCATGTTTCCCTCTTGTAGGGTAGTAAGCATGTCTTTCATTGATTGTAACTCGTTTTGAATGAGTTGTTCTTTAGTAGGTGACATTGGTTGTTGTACTTGAGTCACCTTAAAGGTATGGTCAGTGTATGGATCAAAGTGAAACCCGCTAGGTTTAGTTTTGTCTTTTTCTTTGTACGTGTTTCTTCTTGAAGAGCCTAGGTTTGCTAATTTATGGCTCAATTTCAAGATCTATTTTTGAAGGATCTTCTCTTCAACCAAAGGGTCCTCTTCTTCATCAAATTTGGGAGGAGGGGAAGCTTTATGCTAAGTTTTCACTTTACGTGAAGCTTTGTAGTGCGGTATTCGTGATGGGTCCCCTTCAATAGTGGCATGATGTTACCCGAAGTGGGCGTATCCCACATCAAAAGGGTTATCGATGTCTAAGAGGAATCTTCGTTCTCCCGGTTCGAGTTGATGAACTTAGTTTCGCTTGCGCTCATGTGGAAGTTTTGCTCCTAATTCTAGGACTCTTGCGAGTACCTATCTTTGTTATAATATAACAGTTCATCAAATCTACCTAGGTCTAATTTTTGTTGCTCTCCAGAAGAGTCTGACTCTTCTCCATTGTGGTCAATTAATGTCTCTGCGTACTTGACTTGAGAAAAGAGAGGCGCTAAATTATTTCCACTAAATGGGAAGGTTTCAAAAGGGTTTTCTCCTAAGTCATGCTCGTTTTATTTGGTTTCCATCTTTGCAATTTTAGGCATTATTAGCCGATGTTTGTATGAAGCTAGTGTGACCCCTAAGTGTATGGTTTTTTGCAATCCGTTCAAGTTGATGTTTGAACTATACCACAGTGTATCCTAGATGCAGTGTTATGCAGTCGTTTTTTATCAAGGAACACTCATATGCACACCTAAATGTAATGATCACTCAATTTTGTTGTGACCAAGCCTATGCCCTAAAACAGATAGTGACAATATCGTATCAATATGTAGGTCAAGTTAGAATTCTAACAAGGCCTAAGTATCGACGCGGTATATTGACGCAATCCTTTGATGAGGTATACTAAAACTAGTTTGAATGCCAATGAAAGCTAAACCTTCCGAAAAATGAAATTGCGACTAGATATAGCGTAATAATGTCATTGTGATACATTAACCGAAAGAAACAAGGTGTTAGTGTCATGACAACTTTATTACGATATATATAAGGCGTTATCGACACTTTTCAAAAGACTCAGATGACGTCAAAACTGAAACCAAGTGATAAGTATAACAAGGAGTTTTTAATTGTGTGAGCAGCGTAACCACGCAATAAAGGGACTTATACCATGTTTTCACAAAAATGAGAATACGGCGTAAGTACTAAGGTTGTGCGACTAGAATGCGAACAAAAATATCAACTCAAGAAGAGACGAATGATGAATCAAACTCATAACGGTGAAGATGATATTGAAATCAAGATTGTAGGAATTTTTATCAAAGATATGAAAAAATGTACCTGTGCACTTTATATGTTTAACAACCCAGCCACAAACATGGATGGGCGTAAACATACAAAAAGGTGGTGAGCACTATCTCTGATAAAAACACAAGGTATGCACCTTTCTCACCCTGAAAAATGGGTGGTGAGAATGCAAGGGTATAGATCAAAAGATGAAAACAAACTAAGCGCCACTTGGGCGAGTTTCGCCTAGTCCGAAAATGAGATTAAACTGAGCTAAAGTGGGACATAGTTTAATTTTGTGATGAAACTACACTTAGATTAAACTTACATGGATTCTTTGCTTTGTTCGAAAAACAACGTTTAGATTCCAAATGAGTTGTCACTTCGTGATGGCTTGATGTAATAATGGACTAACAAAGTGGGCTCCAAGATAGAATGGCCTCCTTAATAAGCTCTCTCACCTAGGTTTTACAAAGCTGTCTTAAGCGAGCACGATTTACCCAAAAAGTCACAATGACTAATTTGAGAGTATCTCAGCTTTACTTTACTCCCTTTAAGCATAGTGGGCAATAAATGAGTCCATGTGTACTCTCACTGGGTTCATCATATGAACAACTGATAACGCTAACTCATGAGGAAAACTAGTCAAGTGGGTAAGCAGAGCACTTCTTGTTTCATCCACGAGGTTACACAAATGTGAATTACTTTAGGGTTCCTAGAACCACCCACATTGTTGTAGCTTAAGGTGTTATGCCAAAGGGGTTATGTTCTAGTTAAGTGGATAGGACGTACCCTTTTTGAAACCTGCAATATAGTGTGATGAAAGTGGTGTGCTTTTTATCTTTTTTTTTTAAATTTAAATGTAGTTTCAAGTAGCACACCATTTAGAAACCAACGTAAAACACGTGTATTATAAGTTTTGTGTCTTTTTTTAATGCCTTTCTTCTACAAGCATTGGGTCATGTAGGCAAACAAGTTTTAGTAATTTTTCGCTTCACATATTGATGTCAAGAAAGAGAACTTTACACCTTGCTTTTGATTCATAAGATCGCCAAAAGGTGTGAATGAAGAGCATACACAATGTGAAAATCCTACTAAATCACATGAAAGTTTACTTTATCTTTTATATAACAAGTGTTTTGAACATTCGATATAAGTTTGTACAAGTGTATCTCGATCTCCAAGACGCTTTTGAAGGCGTGAGGAGCGAGCATACACACTTTTGCAAACCTAGTTTAAGCTAAGAACTCGAAAAACACTTAACTATGCAAATTTAAATACCAAAGAAAAATATGTATTTAATTTGTTAGCTCTAAAGCTGCAAAAAGATAAGAAAAAACATGTGTAGAAATTTTTCCAATTTTAACATAGACGCTCGCGCACCCAAACCAACACCCGGTGTGACTCGGCCGACAGTACATGCCTAACTCAACGGATATGCCTATAATTTTTTTAGTAAAATCCATTGTGTATCAAAAACACATACGCATCCAAAGAGATAGATATGCTTGCAACTCGACGTGGACGCTTAGGGTTCAACGAAGACGCATCCAAGCATAAAAAAGTTTCAATTTGTTACACAATGGGGTTATTTACATAGACGCGTCCAGAGAGACGGAGACACTGACGGAGATGCATGAGAATTCATGCAAAGAGAATACTTGTCAGTGATAGGGTGCAACATAACAAGCGCACGTCTATTCTGATGAGGACGCCGGGGTTTCGAAGGAGATGCGTCCCTTTATAACACTTGCACGACCACAGTGAAAAACCTCAGTAAAACTCACGAATCAAAATGTTTTAGAGCGCATGGTTAGTTGTTAGTCAAAGCATCCTATTTCTAGTTCAAACCCACAAAACATATGCAAATAAGCATGATTTAGCTAGTGTTAGAAATAGAAATGAGCAAATAACAAGTTGTTTTAACTAAAAAAACTTGCAAATGAACTTTGAAGAATTCAAAAGACCTCCATTAATGGAGGATGGACATAAGTGTCCCACCGGGCGTGCCAAATGTGTTCAATGAAAGGTTTTGCAAGAGCTATTGAAATGGGGTAAGAAACACTCAAGAACCCCAAAGCTTTGTGCAAAATCCCCTCAATGGACCATATGATAAGAAATGAGAAAGGAATCATATTTGCATGCATTAACTTGAAGTAAACAAGCAACTTAAACAAATGAAGTTAACCTCTATTCTTGAAAGCTTAATGTAAATGAACCTAAAATGATCTAAGCAATCAATTTATGCTTCAAGAGAATGAGATCTTACCATTAATGGCTTCAAGGCCAATGGTTCTTCCTATTTACTCCATGTTATGTGATATAAATGCAAAAGCAAAGCAAATAGATGATTAAAAGGTCCTAATCCTATTACTAATACTATAGTTTAGGTTAGAGGGAAGAAGTGTTCCTAGAAATGAGAGGGGGTAGTAGGCTTATTTATAGTTTTCCATTTAGGAAATGGCAAGGCTTTTTGGTGCATGTGGGACTAAAACGAGTCAACAAGTTAATTAACGAGTCAAAGTAAGATTTGACTAGTTTTATAAAGAGGTTGATCATGTTTAAGACTAGCTAACCGTGTTTAGAGGGTAATTAATCCTATTTAGAGAGAAATTAGGTTTCGAGAGGTTTCGAAAGGCCTAATCAATCCAATGAAGTAGATTGATATTCCAGGAGCTAATAAAGTGGTAAAGAAGAGAATATTAGCCAAGAAGAGGTTATTATAACCTATTTAATTAGTTTACTAGAGGAAATACGACCAAAAGAGTGTCGTAAGAGGGAGTTAGATAGGTCTAATCGATGAGGTGTTGCTAACTTGCGGAAGAGGACTAGCTGCACGACAATATTAGGGATAATAGTGCTTTGATCAAACTACAGTGTCTACGCCTTTGAAACCTTTTCTTCTTTTGACCAACTGTGTCATACTCTTAAGCTTTGTAAATCTAAGATTCTCTCTATTTAGAAACTAAAGTATCGGAATAACCTTCATCCTCCTCTTGTTTTCCAAACAAGACACCATTTAAACCCTCTACATCTAATCCTATCGACACTAAACTCACAGTCAACATTGTTACACCTTCTAAGGAGACATCGTCCTAACCACCTTGGCGTATATTTACCAACCTCCCTATGGCACCACATCTTATATTAAAACAACTCCTCGACAACAACCTCATTACCCTTCCTCCCCCACTCGAATTAGACCCATCCCAACCCAAAGGACGCAACTATAATGAAAATTTCATTGCGATTATCATCGTTGTGTGGGACACTCTACTAATCGATGTCTCAAACTCCGCACCATTATACAAGATCTCATCGACAATGATCAACTCAAATTTCCCGAACCTACTAGCCCTGCTCCCTCCCAAGATAAGGGTAAAATCAAATTTTTAATAATGATTCCCATCAACGTGACAAAAGCCCGCAGATTCTTCCGCTAATCACACTTACCATGCTGCACCCCCTTCGACCGTGGGTGTGCTTGATTTCTTAGTTATTAGCACTGATACGGCCTTACCCATCATCTCTTTTTCTAATGCCGATTATCATACTTCATTCACCTCTGACCATTTGCATATACAAGCAACTATTGGTTCAAACTCTATTAACAACACTAAGATTGATCCCTCTTCCCCTATTAGTGCATGTTCATTTCCCTTTTTACGGTCTATTGGTTACCCTCCATCAAACATCGATTATCCATTCAACAAACCTTTTGGTGTTGTTAAGTTGCGTATCATTGTTGGCCCTCTTACTCTTCTCATCCCTTCCTTGTTAGTCCAATAGTCAACGAATGTGACCTACTTCTGGGCCTCAATTGGATTCGTAAATCCCAAGCTATTATCTCCATGACCCACTTGCATCTCAAATTTATTTACAAAAATCAAGTTATCACCATTAACGGAGTCCTTCCTAGCCCTCCACTCTCATCACCTTCTCATTCCACTACCTCGTGCCTCTCCCCCTCCTACTTACACAATTCCTCTTCCATTACCAACACCACATCCTATTCCTCTTTCATCACCACGGTTGACTCCCACACCGTCACATCGCTCCATTAGTCCCACACACTAACATCCGCCTATTCCTAAACCTATCACCACCTCTCATCATAAATCACCACCATGTTTTATCCCACGTCGAACGTCCTTCCCTTTATGCATGCCATTTCCTCGATCTCCCTTGCTTACGCAGTTTACTATGCCACAAAATTCATCTTATATCCACCCCTCGTATACATATCGGCTTCGTTCCCTCACACAATGCTTATCTCCTATACCACCATTATTAGACAATCCTTCTACGCTTTCCTTCTCTCGTATGGGTTGATGGACATCTGTCCCTCGACCTTATTGAATGATTCCTCTTGCCTCAACAGTTGAGGGGGCATAGCCATTAGACACTCCCACCCCCTCCTGCACTCTTGCATCACTACCTCTCGCATTCATACATTTTCATTTCTTCACATATCGTATTCTCATCATATATTATCACACCCTCGTTACCCGATGACAAACCCTAGTGCTTCAGTTCACACTGGACTGTTGAGGGATTACCATTACACTGAACCCCACACACTGCACTACAAGACCTATACATTTACATTCCATCATCCTACATTATATATCCATAACATACACTACACTAGTCATCATTGTATATGAGCCTAGTTTTGCATTCCATCCTCTCATTCTACATTTACACTAGGTCATGTTGTATATGAGTCTAGCTTTATCTTTTACCATCACTACATATTATACCTACACCTATTATCGTATCTTCCACACTACATATACATACTACACACCCACATTGCATTCATACACCTTACCTATCCTACACACTACACTAGATTACATTACACATGGGTCTAGTTCCACCTATCATCCTTCCATCCGCCATTTTTATACATTACTATCATTTGCATTCATACATCTTACCTATTCTACATCCTACACTAGATCTCCTTATACTTGGGTCTAGTTTTACCTATCATCATTACACATTCTATTTCTACCTACCCACATATTCCATTACATTGCCTACACTACATGTTCACATATCTTGGTCATTTATAATATGTTGTTTTCTACGTGCTACACTCACCACCCTATGACGCACTTTAGTTCCTCGGTCCATACTTGATTGCGAGGGTTTACCAATCAAATGGACCTTACCTACATGCGACATATCATCATACCACATTCCTTGGACTAGTGACCAATACTCTAGGCTATATCGTCACCCACACACACCATCACATACTATAGTGGTATACACCTTAGGTTAAATCACCACTCTTTTCATCACTTCCTATTACATTATATCATCTGTTATTCTCTCCTCCTCTTACATTTTCTCAATTCCAAATTATTCCATTACATTATCACACCTTCCATCATCCTGTAGTGGTATACACCTTAGGTTAAATCACCACTCCCTTCATCCATTCTACATTATCCTCTTACATCTAATCATCACCTATTCTATTATCTTATTCTACGTCATTCTATTACCTCATCATTTATCCTACTCATCACTTAGTGGTATACGCCTTAGGCTAAATCATCACCCTCGCCTTATTCATCACATAGTGGTCCACGCTTAGTGCTACACCACCACCTTTTATTCTCCACCATATACTCATTTACGCTCCATCCGACTTCATCACCCATCTCGTAGTGACATATGTTATAGGCTAAATCGTCACCTTCTTCTTCCATCAGGTAGTGATATATGCTTAGGGCTAAATCATCACTCTTCTATTCAAACAAGTTGTGGTATATGCTTAGGCTATAGGGTCCACGCACATATTTCCATATGTCTCATTCACATCCACTCATCCCATAGTGATATACACTTAGGGATAAATCATCACTCGTCTATTCAACCAAGTCGTGGTATACGCTTAGGCTATAGGGTCCACACACATCTTTCCATATGTTGCATTCCCATCCATTCATCTTATAGTGATATACGCTTAGGGCTAAATCATCACTCCATTCAACAAGTCATGGTATACGCTTCGGCTATAGGGTCCACACACACTCTCTACATGTCGCATTTCATCACCATTCCATACACATACTCATCACAATGCACTAGATACAACCAACACTACTTGACCATTTCCCGATGATGCACTCTTGTTTATGGTTCATTCTTGATTACTGAGGGGAAAAACAAAATGAACCTCATTGCATACACTTCCATTCACTCAGGGGGCACATTGCTCCTATCATTCCATCTTGCATTCCATTCCATCTATCCACAACATACTACATTGTCTTGGTAGCATTTACTCTTGCTTACTAGTGTTTTGCATGCTCATTCTACTACACATGTTAGGTTGTTTTCTTATATGTCATTATCATACACACATGCACGTTCACACCTTTCTCTAGTGTGATTGCAGATACATGACTCTACACGCGGCATGGATGCTCGCCTTCTACCCTTCATATATTAGTTGTTGGGGGCATCCACATTCATCCTATCCAGTGCTATTGTTTCATTTTGTACTTAACATCTTTTACTACTTGCTTCTACATGCTTTGACATATTGGTTATCACTCTAACATGCTAACGGTGTTCTATGTGCAACACTTGTTTTGCAGACTACATGTTTCCATGACTACATGTTTCTTTTTACTTGTTCGTGTTATTTTTCATTGTATGTGGGATTTTACCTTTGTTTATGTGCACACTTGATTGTTGTTTGTGGCCACGATCGCCTTGCGTGTCTTGCAACATCATCATAAGTGATGTCCCATGTTTGAACCCACTTTGTGCTATTTGTTCTCTTACATGTTTATAGTACTTTTCATGGTAGTTTTTACATTGTCTGTGTATTTTAAACTTGTCTTATTTTACATGCATGTGTTTGGACTAACACTTGTATTAGCTAGCCATCTCATTTTGTGTGCACCTTGGTATCTACCAAGTGTTTCCATTTCCCCCTGCAAGGAAGAGTTCTATAGGTCATAAGTGCGGTTGGTCCTCTTTTGGGGCCACATTATCCTTTCAGGGTCATTGCATGCGCCCCCAAATAGGGGGCATCATTGAGGGTTTCTACTAACACATCGTATCTACACTGGTTCACACACAACGAGTGAGTTTAGACCAATATACGAACTCCATACACAATGGCCTCAATAGGACATGGTGTCCTTCGACAATTCTACAGAGTGGTTATAGGCTTAGGGGTTACAGTGGGTGTGCCTCTCTACACTTCTTTGTCTAGTGGCGCGGATCGCCCAAAACCAGTAATAGTACAAAGATCTCTTCCAACATTTTACGTGGTATGGTTAAAGGTTGGAGGATACAACATGGTTCCTCCCTATACTTCTTCAACCAGGGTGGTGTGAGATCACCCAAAAAAATCGCGACACTATAGGATATCCTTCTACACCTTTTTCTCGACATGGATCAAGTGCACATGTTCCATTTTTATATTTACACTTTCTATTCTAGCGTATTTTACACAACATTTTTACATACATACATATTAGATTACTCGATTGTTTTCTCCTTGCAGGGTTCTTCGTATGAGAAACAAATAGTCCAATTAGGGGCAACAACTACAACAACGACAACAACAACACACCACTACAATCATTTGCCTTTACTAACCATGCAAGTACACTACACACAACAACAACTACACGCATGTTCTACCATAGGTTCACTCTCATCACTTTTTATGCACATTTTTCACTTTTAGAATCCATGCCCCTCAACAATTTTCCTTTTTTCATTTCACGTTTGATTCTAGTCCATCGACACATCTTCTTCTACACTCTACATGGTTATCAGGTACGCATCTCTATCTACTTTATGTTACCAAGTTTTTGCTCACCAACATAAAGTGGGGGAAATGTAGACACAAATATTACACATTAGACAATATTTATCTCGATCTTATACTACTATTTAGAAGGTTTTCAAGTGTACAAAGTACTAATTAATCCCACCTTTTGGCCACCTTTTTCTTATCTTTTATTTCATATTTCCCGTGTATTTCCCGATACCTATCACCCCATCTCACGACCTTTTCAACATTCTAGCCTAAAATCGGGCACCCCAACTGTCTTGGGGTGCCTGTCCCATTTCGGGCACCCCGATCTATGCATAACCTCTTTCACTTCTTTTTGGGTCACTTCTAGCTATTGGCCATCCTTATCTTCTTCTCAGTCCTCCTTTTCGGGATTAATTATGAAATTAAGCTTGAGATCACTATACATACAAAGTTATAAAACCATAATGAGGGTCCTAGGTCATTGCATCTTATCACTACTATCACTCCATCTAGGGTTGCATCCATTGCATCACTTACATCCACATAGTGCCATGCATTCAAGTTAGGATATCTGCATCACACACACTTCATAGGGGAGGGATTCCATTCTATTCCATGCAGACATGCTACTTACATTTCTATAGCTAATATTTCCCGCTACGTCACAAAGTGCGACTGACATGAGAGCACCTAGGGCACGACATACACACACACACACACACACACACACACTAGAACTACATTCGGGTCCGAAATGTAGTGTAACGCTCAAGGATAAGACCACTATTTTGGTGGATGAGGTCAGTCGAACCCATTCATATGCATCTTTCATTTTCCTAGGGTTTGATACTTCTCCTTGCATTACGGGCCATTCTCCGCTTCATCTAACGAATCTAGCGCGATAGACGGAAGCACTCAAAATACTTAAGAACCATACCAAATTCATATTTTGAGGATTTGCAGTGTTCTAACACCTAGATTGCAGACCAATGCGCCTTAAGGCACCCTAAGTACACTCCCATACGCTTATGTCATCTTAGACAGGTCTAGATATGCCCTTCGCAGGTCTCCGAGGGTTCGTATGCACTCCCGCATTTTATTTCCGATCCGCAACACTATGCTGACTTCTTATTATCACCGATTCTTTTCCTTACTCTTCTCTTACACATTAATACCCTAGATACCCCTTAGGCCATCTAGGTAAATATCATTATTTTTGTTAATCATGTACCTTTCGTGTGTGTATAGGCATAGTTTCATCCTTGTGGATGTCATTGGTTCATGTTGTTTTGGGAAATTTGATGAAAAATACCCGAGGAATATGTAAATATGCAGAATGATTAAAAACAAGTATAGTTCTATTAATAAAAAATTTAAAACAATGCATGTTCCATCTTTTCAAAGTCTCTATATCCTATATAGCAAAGAAAATTATTGATCTTACTTTTCTTGAGCAATTTGTAGAGATAATTGCATTATTAGGAACTTCATCTTTATTTCTCATTCCTTTAAAAATAAAAATAAAAGAAATAAATCTATTTGTAATCAAAGCTATTAGCTTTGCTCTAATAAGATCTGAAATTCGATGCCTTCATTTCTTTCTTGGTAGACTATCCCCCAGTTTTTACTCTTCATCTTGAGTTAGCCTCAACCCTAAAACCTAACTTTTGGCAAAAGTTTGATTCTTCCTCAACATTGAAAGTTGATGTTAGTAAGATAAATCAACTCGGATCCTCAAAACCAAAATTTAATAAACTTTGGATGAAAGCTCATTGCCAAAGTATTAAACAATGGACCAAATCCGATTTGCCTTGGCTAGTGTCTTTTTCTCTCATAAAAGTCTTACACACTACTCTTCTCCGGAAATTTGTTTGCACTAAGGCCCCAAAACCACGGTAATATAGGTGTTGTCGGATTCACTCTCTCAGAATGGCCTCACTCTATTTTGGCTCTTCTTGATCCATCATTTATGCACCTTAATACAAGTGTTTTTGTTGATTCGTTTCCTCATATGGTCAAGTATGAGTTTATTCCTCCTTCTCAATGCATTAACTGTTTTCCTGACCAATTCTTTAACCAAGCGGATAGCTCTACACTTAGCTTATCCTCTATGCATATTCAACACATGGGAGGTCTCTTGGCACTTTCCAGGGCTCATGTTGGCAATTCTTTGGTGGACTTTCCTCTCATTAGTTATTCTCACGTTGTGCCTTCTTCTTCATCTTTAATTATTCCCATACATAGGCCCTCCTCCCATACCATTGATGTTCATTGCCCCTCTTCGTGTGAAGTTTTTTCCTCCCTTACCAATAATAGAAAATGCAATAACCTTGGGAACATTATTAATTTATCTAGCTTTACCCTTGACGCCCGTCTATCAAATTGTTAAATAGGGGTCTTGGTTTTTCCATTTCCCCTAAATTCATCCCCACTAAGGATATTATTGTTAGCATTGAGAAAGCCTTATATGGTTTACTCCGAATTAGTGGTCGAAGAAGTTCAACAAGATTACATGGTCCTTCTTAGGAGAGCAAAGCCACCGAAAAGTAATATAACTAAAGTTGAATTAATTGCATTAAATAATCTTAAAAATAATAAAAACCTAGCTATTGTTAAAGTTGATAAAGGATATTGTTTGGTATTCCTTGATCATGGGGATTACATGTCTAAAATGATTGATCATCTTAACTGTGGTAGCTATAGGAAATTAAGTAAAAATCCTATTAATAAAATTTTAAAAATTGTTTCCAATGCAATTAAAAATTCCTCTCTGGATGCCAATACTAAGAAAAGTCTTATTCCCTCAAAATAAATCACCCGAGAATTTATGGCCAACCTAAAATTCATAAGCAAGGTGCTCCTATCTATCCCATTGTCAATACCATTCACTCTCCCACTTACCAACTCGCCTTTTTCTTTTCAAAAACTTAAACCTTTAGTGAGTGGCTCCTCATCATACATTAAGGACTCTTTTGCCTTTGTGGAATTTATTAAAGGTTAGAAGGTCAAAAAGGAGGGCTCTATCATCAACTTTGATGTTGTCTCACTCTTTACTAAAATCCCCATTGATGAAGCCATTCTTATTATTAAGGATATCACTGATTCTAAAACTGCCAATCTTGTCGAAGTTTGTTTAAGGTCTACCTTCTTTAGCTTTAACGGTGAAATTTATGAATAGACTGATGGTATCGCAATGGGATCCCCTCTCTCATATTATTGCTAAGTTGTTCATGGAAAACTTTGAGAAGAAAGCTATTGAGTCTTCCCATTTGAAACCAGAATGGTGGAAAAGGTTTGTGGATGATACCAATGTTTATTGGGTTCATGGCATAGATAAACTCTAAGATTTTATTTCTCACCTTAATATCATTTCTACACATGAAATTCACTATGGAGACCGAGATCAATGATTCTATCCATTTCCTTGATATGTTGCTTAAAAGAAAAGAAAACGGAACTCTAGTCCATAGTGTATTATGAAAGAAAACACACACAGATTGTTACCTTAGGGTTGAATCACACCATTACCCATCACAAAGATATGGCATGCTAAAAACATTGGCCTCCGTGGTTTTGTGGATTTCGATAAGCGAGCACCTTAATCATGAATTTTCCCACCTTTATAATGTTTTTAAAAATAATGGTTATAATGATTATGTGATTGTTAATACATTTAAGAACGTATGTAACCCTCCTCATCCTAATATTAATTTCCTAATTCTAATAATAGAAAAGTCTTCCTGCCCTTTATTAAGAACACCACTGATAAAATTGCTAAAATTCTGAACAAAAAAGGCATTATAACGTCATTCCTTCCTATCAACACCCTAAAAATGAACCTTAATTCTTTAAAAGATAAAATTGATAACAACCTCAATAGTGGTGTTTATATGATTAAATGTTCATGTGGAAAACCTTACATTGGTGAAACGGGCGATCGATTAAAATTCGTATCAATGAACATAATAAAGACATTAAATATGACCGTATTGAGCATTCTTCTCGCTTTAGCTTTAGCAGAGCATTCTCTCAATACTAAGCACACCATAGTATGGATTTGGTTAGTGTTATCGTTGTGGAAGCAAATTTTGTAAAAAGACATCTTTGCGAAGCCATTGAAATCATGCACCATGATAATAACATTAACATGGATAAAGGTTGGTTTTTAAGCAATACTTGGAAACCGGTAGTTGCGAGGCCTCCCTAAATAACTAATTTTTCTTTTTAATTTAGTGTGTAAAATAATTTTTATTTTATTTTTAAATTAATGTGTAAAAATAAAAAGTTGAGCTTTTGGTTTCTTTTTTATCTCCTTGCTTTGGTTTATCTCTCTTTACTTCATAAGGTTTCCTTGTGTTTTCTCGCTTCTCTTATATCTTTAATTTTTGCTTCTTCAATGTCCTTTTTAAAAAATTAAGTAAAATAAATTTTCTTTGTCCTCAATTTTTAGATTTATCAAAGTTTGTTAATTGCCTTTGCTTAGCTGACTAAATTTATTTGCCCTTCTTATTGTTATTTATTAGGAAAAATATCTTCGATAATCTTAACATATTATTTTATTTTGTTTGTCCCGATGATGGGTCCAAATTGGTAACTCAAAACGTTGGACTTCAATAAATTCTCACACAATTCTCCAAATAAAATCAACACTATGTCACACTGTGGAAATCTTAGAAAACCAAATGTATGTTCCATTATTCATAGCTTGACAAACTGATAGTAGTAATACATGGAATAATTGATGAAGTTGCAAGTTGCGCTTGCACCGAGGGGTGTAATAGATTTCGTCATGTGTTTTTGTCTTTGAACTGTAATAGGAGTCGAAGATGATCGTACATCCATGTATGAATCTACAGAATCCTCAGGAGGTTGATGACCTCTAACTGCAGCTTGTCTTTTTGCATGCGATAAAATTGCTCTCTTCTGAAAGAAAATAGAAAATTAGTCTTATTTTTAAAATAAATACATGAAGCTATTTTGCAATAATTCAAACTTTAAATTTGCCTCTTGCTCATCATTTGTGATCATTTGAAAGACAATTTACTCTGATTTTTTCATCAAGTGCAAACGTAATATCAGTATTTTGTGAGTACAACTCATGACATGCTTGATGATATAATGCAATTATATAATTACAACATGACAATGTTGGAGTGTCATTACAAATAGTATATGAAAAATTATTTTGTATCCTATTGGATATAATTTTACCCCAAAATTGTACCCTCATCCGATTGGTTGGAGTTTCATAAGCAAAAACAAAGAGAAAAGTAAAAAGTGCAAGTGGAAGCTTGATGTGACATGATGGCGGGACCTACCTTTCCCTCCAAGCACACTTTTGAACCCTATTTGCACCAAATCAAACTTTTGCGGTGCAATTACACCCCAAAATTCTGCCCTCTTCCTATTGGCGGATTTTTTTGCACAGTGGAACCCAAGCTAACGTGGAAACATAAAAATACAAGCATGGGTGTATGTGCATGTGAAATCCCCACTCTCACATCCACCATACCGATTAGGGGATCATTTCTGAAAGTTCCCTAAACATCTCTAAATGGTGTCGGTCAGAAGATCATCTCGAGAGCTTTCCAACGACTCGTGAGAACGCAACAAACGGACATCGGGAGCTCTATATATGTTCGGTCAAAGTTCATCAACAAGAAAGTCAACTCGTCAATCGTCAATATTGGACCGAATCGCACCGTGACACGTGGCTTGCCAACACTCGCCGAATTCGCTTTCGATTTGCCTATCGGAGACGACAAGTGGACTACATGATTATTTCTATTCCACATTATATGGGTCGAAATAATATTATTTTGTTAAAGGTCACTTTTCAAACGCCACATGTATATATTAATGTGTATACATTAGTATTAAAACATGCATATGTTTTGAGTTGTTTGGGAGGCATTAAGCCTTGCCACGTGGAAGAAGGAAATTGGAGCGGTGGTAAGGGGGCCCATGCGTGGACTGTCCCACGTGAAGGATGGAGTAGGTAAGATAAACCTTACCCAAATAATAAAGGCGGTCAAATGTGGGTTGAATACCCACTTTAGCATATAAAACCGCCCTCTTCTCCACATGGCCGCTCCACATGGGATTTTTATCCCTTAACACATGCAGCCACGCCAAACTTGGGTTCTAACCCATTAAAATATTCAAATGCGGCTAAATTGGGTATTAATCCCATTTTATATGCAAACCGCCCAAGTGGGAAATATTTTATCCCAATTTATATGTACGGGCTAGGCTAATATTAGCCTAAGGATTATATGGAGTGCATTATTTTTGGGCCCTAATTTTGTATAAATAGGGAACCCATTCTATCAAACACAACACGAGCTTATTATTTGTTAAGCTTGTTGTGGACACACTGGTGACACAACACGAGCTTATTATTTGTGAAGCTTGTTGTGGACACACCGCAGTGACACATTACACATTACACACCGAAGCCACGGAGAAGCTCATTGCTAGAGCACGGAACAGTGGACACCGGTGCAACGGAGACACCGATCCCGAGCTTATTATTTGTTAAGCTTATTTGTGGGATGTGTCAACAGTATTTGTCTATTGGCCTATTATTTTAGGCAATATTAGATGGAATATTTGTGATTGGGAGTGAAATGTAAACTACCCAATAGGCCCATAGCGCCACACCAAGTACTTGCGCAAATCCTCGGATTGTCGACCGGAGTGCTAGCTTCGCATTGTTTGCGTCGGGAAGGCCGATCACAAACAAGGAGATTGTGCATCAAGAAGGTGGAAGTCGGGTGCTATTTTTCACCCTTGTCGTCCGAAGGTTTGGTGTGTACTTGGTAGGCAAGTAAAATTCCATTAGGTTTTCTTGTGAAAGTACTATCAGAACTTACAAGTTTTGACTAGTGGAACGGTTCGATCACGAACCCGAGACGTAGGCAATTCTTGAACTCCATAATCAATTTGTGTGCAATTGTCATTTTTGTCTTGCATTATTTTAAAATTGGTTACTTAAAAGGAGTAAATTATCGGAAAATAATTAAAGCCTATAAGGGTTCGAGATCAGGTCGTAATAATCTGATTATTTTCGGATCATGTTTGGTATCAGAGCTGGTTTAGCTCCATAGTTGTTTTTCAGTAAATCTGATTAACAAAGTGATTGCTTCAAGATTGGTGCAGTTGGTTCATTTTGTGTGAACAGGGTACAAGTGCACTATGGGCAAGATGTCTAAACAGGCGAAGCTCGATGAAATTGAAGCTTATAATCACCAGATCCAGGAAGAGAATTCTCTCTTGCGATCCATGTATTCCTCCCTGGAAGAGGAGAATGCTCGTTTGAAATTGGAACTGCAAACCAAGGATGAGCTCTTGGCAAGGTTGCAATGTGGTGATCAGAGGAAGGAAATACCTTCAACTTCAAATGCAGAGGCCACGGCAGATGATTACACTGTAAGTTGTTCACCACGGAATCTTCTTCTTCCTCCCATTCGGTTTCGGATTCAGGTAATAAAGTCTTTGGTTTGTTTGAAAAGCATACTAGAGGCATTGGATCCAAGTTACTAGATAAAATGGGATTTGATGGAAGAGGCCTTGGTAAAAATGGCCAAGGTATTGCTAACCCAATATAGGTCGAGGATCGTCCTCGTTTTGCAGGTTTGGGTTATCCTAGTGTGGGAATGGAAATTGGAGAATGCTCCAAGAACGCTGACGGGAGACAAGCTTCCGAAAGCAAAGTGATTACCCCACTAGTCCTGCAAGAAGATTCTGAGCAGGAAAGTTGTGCTTCATCGTCACAGGCAAGATGTGGTAAGAGAAATCAGCGAAGAGGTAATGAGATTCCACCTCCAGTTTCTTACCATAATCATAAGCACAATAAAACTTCTGATCCACTTTTTCAGCTTAAGAAGTATGGTTATGATTTTCAGAAGATGTGGAATTCCTTTCCATGTACTTTTTGTGGATTGCATAATCATTCAGTGGCTAGATGCTGGAAGAGAAGGAAACTGATGAAGAAGTTGGTTTCGTTAAATCAGAACACGGAAAATCGAGGAAAGACCAATCTCGTCACGCAGAGTCGAGAAATGGCGTAAAATAGTTCCTCATCCCAGAAGAAGGAGATTAAGAGGAATTTTTGTGCTCATTTCCAGAGGAATGGGCATCGGGTGGAAAATTGCTGGAAACGCATCCATCTCACCATCAAAGTAATGGCAAGCCAAAGATGGAATGGAGGCCTATTGCAAAGGCAGAGGAAGTTTCTACTCCACCACTAGTTGACAAGTCAACCCAGGACCAGGTAATACCTGAAAGTGAAAGTCCTTTAAAATGGGTAAGTCAACAATTTTTCAATTATATATTGCATAATTCAGATTGAGGAATCATATGCAGTATTAAGTTTGGAGATCAGATATTGTGAGGAAATGCTGAGAGAAAGGTTTACAATACTCAGTGGATTTTCTTACTTAGAAAATTTGATTAATGCTCCAAACATATCTCCTAATCAGCGTGTGAGTACAAGCTATGACTGATACAGATTTGACTCATATAAAGCTCGGAGATTGATCTGCCATTTGTGCGGAGCATATAGAGTTCACAGAGATCAGCTCGGAACTTCATTCTGTGTAGAGGCATTGTGACCATGCGCAGCGGAATGGTAGCTTTGAATCACCATTGGCATTGACGCATCAGTCGTAACTCATTCTGCAATGTAGAGGCATTGCGACCAGTGCAGCAGAGAATGGTACCGATATTAGTATGTCAATAAGAGGAGCTCTCAAAGGATCAACTCGGAACATCATTCGGTGTCAAGGCTTTGCGACCACATACGAATGGTAGCTGATCAACAGACTTAGCATCATACATCGGAGGCTCGAAGTCTTGAAAAAGGCTTAGCATCATGTATCGGAGGCGTTGAGGTCTACAGAGACTTAGCATCATGTATCGGAGGTGTTGAGGTCTCACATAGACTTAGCATCATACATCGGAGGCTCGAAGTCTTGAAAAAGGCTTAGCATCATGTATCGGAGGCGTTGAGGTCTACAGAGACTTAGCATCATGCATCGGAGGCTCGAGGTCTTGAAAGAGGCTTAGCATCATGCATCGGAGGCGTTGAGGTCTGTAAAGGGACAAGGGCATTGTCCATCACCGACATCGGATCAATCAAAGCTCTACGTAACATGGAGTTCCTTCAAATCAGTTCGGATTCTACGGAATCAACTCGGAGCTAGGAGCTGTGTTATAGAGTAAAAGAAGATCCTTGTTGTCAGATATCAAGAAGCTTAGCACCGCACAGTAGGAGCGTTGAGGTTTCATTCAGAAACTTAGCACCATAAAGCGGAGGCGTGGAGGTTTTCTTCGGATATCAGAGTGCGCAGCGGAAGCATCGTGGACCCATAACCCACAGGTCCCAGGATCAGAGCAGAGTTGTCGAAGTGAGAAGGTTGCAGAGGAGAAGACCCAAGGGTCTACTACAGCAGCACTTCCGAGGAGGCAAAGAGATTTTCCGATTCGAGATAGTATGGAAGCTTTTTGGGACAAAAAGCTTTTCTCAGTGGGGAGGTGTGATCAGGGGATCATTTCTGAAAGTTCCCTAAACATCTCTAAATTGTGTCGGTCAGAAAGATCATCTCAAGAGCTTTCCAACGACCGTGAAAACGCAACAAATGCATACATCGGGAGCTCTAGATATGTTCGGTCAAAGTTCAGTCAACGGAAAGTCAACTCTAGTCAACTGGTCAATATTGGACCGAATCGCACTGTGACACGTGGCTTGCCAACACTCGTCGAATTCAGCTCGATTTGCCTATCGGGAGACGACAAGTGGACTACAGGATTATTTCTATTCCACATTATATGGGTCGAAATAATATTATTTTGGTAAGGTCACTTTCCAAACGCCACATGTATATATTAATGTGTATACATTAGTATTAAAACATGCATATGTTTTGAGTTGTTTGGGAGGCATTAAGCCTTGCCACGTGGAAGAAGAAAATTGGAGCGGTGGTAAGGGGGCCCATGCGTGGACTGTCCCACGTGAAGGATGGAGTAGGTAAGATAAACCTTACCCAAATAATAAAGGCGGTCAAATGTGGGTTGAATACCCACTTTAGCATATAAACCGCCCTCTTCTCCACATGGCCGCTCCACATGGGATTTTTATCCCTTAACACATGCAATGCCGCATGACAAACTTGGGTTCTAGCCCATTAAAATATTTAAATGCGGCTAAATTGGGTATTAATCCCATTTTATATGCAAACCGCCCAAGTGGGAAATATTTTATCCCAATTTATATGTACGGGCTAGGCTAATATTAGCCTAAGGATTATATGGAGTGCATTATTTTTGGGCCCTAATTTTGTATAAATAGGGAACCCATTCTATTGTAAACACAACACGAGCTTATTATTTGTTAAGCTTGTTGTGGACACACTGATGACACAACACGAGCTTATTATTTGTTAAGCTTGTTGTGGACACACTGGTGACACATTACACATTACACACCGAAGCCACGGAGAAGCTCATTGCTAGAGCACGGAACAGTGGACACCGGTGCAACGGAGACACCGATCCCGAGCTTATTATTTGTTAAGCTTATTTGTGGGATGTGTCAACAGGTATTGTCTATTGGCCTATTATTTTAGGCAATATTAGATGGAATATTTGTGATTGGGAGTGAAATGTAAACTACCCAATAGGCCCATAGCGCCACACCAAGTACTTGCAAATCCTGGATTGTCGACCGGAGTGCTAGCTTCGCATTGTTTGCGTCGGGAAGGCCGATCACAGCCGAAGGAGATTGTGCATCAAGAAGGTGGAAGTTGGGTGCTATTTTTCACCCTTGTCGTCCGAAGGTTTGGTGTACTGGTAGGCAAGTAAAATTCCATTAGGTTTTCTTGTGAAAGTACTATTGTAACTTACAAGTTTTGACTAGTGGAACGGTTCGATCACGAACCCGGAGACGTAGGCAATTGCCGAACTCCGTAATCAATCTGTGTGCAATTGTCATTTTTGTCTTGCATTATTTTGAAATTGGTTACTTAAAAGGAGTAAATCATCGGCAAATAATTAAAGCCTATAAGGGGTCTGAGATCAGGTCGTAATAATCTGATTATTTTTGGATCACATACAAAGTCACCAAACCTTGTTTCCCTCTCAAAAACATAAAGTGAGTTCAAAAAGTGTAAGGTAACCATTCTCATCTTGGAGATGGTTCATCACGCTTAAGCTTGAAAAACTCCCCTTTGTGCCCTAGATTTCCAAATCTTGTTTTCCTCATAAAGTTTGATTCCAAGCTCTGTTTTCATCCACATTTTTACCACATACTCCTCTTATGTTGATATAATACTAGTGTCATGTGATTCCCTCCTCAAAAATTTACTCATGATTGTTTTTTAGCTATCATACTCCTAGTTTGCTCAAAAACACCATTTTTACAAAGAAAATTGTAAAAAATCCTCGCATGAGAATAATTCAAACTTGGAGCATCCATTCCTCTCCTCAATACTGTCATTTTGAGATATTGCACCTAATCTAATACCAATAATTTATGTACTTATGATCAAAACCTTCATTCAGCTCCAAAACTCATACCCATGAAAAATTGATTCATCTCATGCTCCCAAACCCCATGAGAGAACCTCTTAAAATTTGGAGCATCCATTCCTCTCCCAAAGAGATTCAAAATGAGCCCAAGATCAACCCAAATGGATAAGAATTTCTCTCAGAGTGATCAATTGAAAATTTTCCCTCTTTCCCATTTTTGCCAATTTGCAAGTTTTTCTCATAACTAAAACCCGTTCTTAAAATTCTTGTTGATTCTGACAAGATAATATCACCAAATTTGGAGTGTCTATTGTTTTGGGATTATATTTCCAACGAATCAAGTCCCGATAATTTAGAGTTGATTTGCTTCAATTTTTCCCAAAATACGTAATTAATAGCCCGTAACACTGAAATACACTCAAATTTGTGGATTTTCAAAAACGGTTGCGGAATCCATGTTCGTTTGCACCATCTACCACTTTATAAGGCTAGTGGGATTATAAAAATGCAAAATGAAGCTCCACAAATCCAGATATGAGTTTGTTTAAGTTCTAGTGGAGCACATGAATTTTGATGAACTGGAGCAGAGGGTGAAAGAAGGAAAACTCATTTGTGGACCTAATTGAACATACGTAGGAGGATTTTTGATCACAAAACATTTAATTGAATTTTTTGAAGGATTTCATAATGGGAACCATGATTGTGAGTGTTGTTATGTTTCTGTCAGGGATTCTCAAGAAGCTCCAAATATTGTCATGGTTGTCGATTCTTAGCTTTGTTTTGGAAGCACAAGAGATTGAGAGGGGGTTAAATCAGTCTATTAAAACTTTATTTCATTTACATTCATCATTCATTTTCATTCATTCAACTATCCAATCAAACATTAACAATATGTGTGTTTAATTAAACATTGAATCAACCATACACAAGAGCAAGAGCGAGAGAGTACATAAGAACACCAAATATAAGTGGAAAAACCTCAAGGGGAAGAAAAACCACTAAAAATATTCTTATATTACATAAATAAATAGATTTAGTGAAGCACCAACTTCACAAGGAGTACCAACCCCTAGTTTAGTAGAGCACCAACCCTATAAGGAGCACCAACCTTTAATTTAGTGAAGCACCCACTCCATAAGGAGGCTATAACCCCATAAGATGATCAAACACCAACTAAACCATCTAAAGATGAAGATATCTGATTTTTTTTCTTCCACAACTAATGGAGGTCACAAATTTAGCTCACACACACCTTCAAACCCTCATTCCTTCAACTCTCTCTTTCTTCTTCTTGCATGACTTGTCTTGGATTCAAACCCTTGCTCACATGATCTCTATCACTCCTCAGCCTATAACACACTTCCTTAGCTCTCAAATAATGCAAGCATACCTGTTACACACTTCTACTTGAGTCGCACTTTTCCCTCTAGGAGCACTAGCTCAAATTTGAACTAAAACATCACTTTTATACTCTTCTCATCTTTCAAACGCAAATCGAGGTCGGTCATAATCCTTTAGTTTGACTAGTACATCTTTAAAACATCTCAATTTACATTCATATTGAAACCATGTAGGTCATCTATGCCCAAATGCACCAAACTAGCACAAAACAAGCTTAAAACCCCATCACCTGGATGAGCTAAAACCACAAACACCATAACCATGATTATTCAAGCTCCCAAATTCATCATTCATGTCAAATATGACATAAAAACACCATCCATGGTCATACATTAGCTTGCACCAATCAAATTTCACATAACTCACTCAAGAAGGCTCATATCCTTCTCAAAACGATTATTTCTAGGATCCTCTAATCACCTACGGACCTAAAGCACACACTAAAACATCTAAACTATGACATGTAAAAATCATTAGAATCCTTGACCTTTATATCACATTAATGTTTGTTATAGCTCATGCAGTTCCCACTTTTACCACAAGCTACTCCAAACCGCCCCAAAAATAGGTCTTCACAAATAGGGCACACTTTGCCATTTATAAGCTCAACCATGATCCGAAATTACATGGACATCTATAAAAACTCTAGGGTTAAAAACAATGTCAATTTTTACATTTTTAGGTGGGGCTCACATACATTCACATGCACTAATACACATTTATAGAAATATTGAGGAGTCATATACAACATCCAATCGTCACATTTGCAGACAAGCAATCAAGTCGGATCGGTATGATCAATTTCCTCTAAGTCACTTTGGGCTAGGGTTTCAAAACAACTTATCTTCTTAATGATCGTTCATAAAAACGTGACGATCAAGCCACCTCATTATTTTTGTGAAACCTTCATAACTGACCTAAAAATCTATGCCAAAGAGCTCAGGTCCCCATGCAAAGAACACAACTCACAACGAGCATCATAAGATCAACTTTTGCCTCAAAAACACATTCTTGAAAACCCGGTTTTGCCAAAACTGATGTATCTTGCAAAATATTCTTATGAATGGTTTGAAACTTTTCATGAAGCATCATGACAACATCCTCTATATTTCCATACTCACCATCTATCCCAAATAGGTATGAAACTCTCCAACCATTAAGACTTGCATGTGTTATCTTGTTTGTTCTTCACATGTTTGCTTCCCAAGGACCCTCTATGCACTATACCTCTTAAAATTGGCCTAATAAGCCTTTTACACTCCACATAAAATATCACCATACTGCTACCATGTTTCACCATGACTTGTTAGCAACAAAAATCATTCCTCCATACCATTTTGCATGCACCAGGGCCAAAAATAGGCCTGGAATGACCTGACTCAACCATGAAAAACTAAGAACTAACATTGCTGGCCTCATACGACTCTTAAACACATTTGACACACCATACCAACCATGTTTGACATCATGAAAACCTTCACTCAACTTGGGAGAACTCATACCATGACCATACTGAAGCTAAAACCATGTTAGGACAACATGGCAACTCACCAAATCCTATCACTACCAATCAACCTTCATACTTGACACTTAACTAACACCTCATGGAGACTCACATGACCTCATGACACCCTTTTCCATCAATGGACTTGACATTAATGACAACACTAACACACAATGGCCAACACTATGTGTGGTACAAGTGCATTCTTCATGATGATCGAGGAGTGTTTTCTCATATGGAAGAAAGGATATCATGTTCATATGTTCATCCTACCATTTCTCACAGAGGTAAAGAGGTGAAACAAGATATTTCAAGATATAATAAAAGGTGACCATTCCAGATAAGGCATGAAACATCATTTCCAAGTCCAAGAAGAGATGTGTTCCAATCAAATAAGCAATTGAGGAAGATCTTGTCCAAATGCAACATTCATCTCCACCATGAAGGAAGAGTGAGACTTCATTCTACAACATCTATCTTCTCTCTCTTCTTCTCTATGTTCTCTCTCTCTACTTTCTAATTCTCCATTGTAAATTGTACTTTATGGCTCTTTCGTCTTATTCACTTAAGTGACCATTGTAATTTTCATTGTAAAAGTCCCCTTTTCATTAATAAGAAAGGGGCTTATTTTTATTTCCTAGAGGAATGTGAAAGGTCACAAGTGGTGGGACTATGAAAGGTTGTGTGGGGGTAGATGAAGAGATGGATTGTAAAGCTATAAATTAGAATGGCTTCTCCATTCCAAAGGGTTATATTTTCTTGGTTGATAGCTCCCATTGTCTTACTACAAGCAAGAAACTACAATTCTTCTATCTCCTTGTCTTATGTTTTCCTCTCCATCTCAACTTTACTCCATGAGCATGGTTACTTGTGCAATATTATGCAAATAAACTTTGATTTATTTGTTTTTTTGTTCTTTTTCTTGACATGGTGTCTTCTCATTGTTAACTTGGAAATATTATAGTTTTATGTCAATAAAATCAACTTGTTATTTATTGAGTAAACTCCATTCTCACTTTCTCCCCTCTCTCCATACACACACATTTCCTCTACCTCCTTTTTGCACACGAGTTTAATGGAGTATTCTTGTGTGATCCCCGATTGAAAGGCCACCCACAATGGTTAGAGTAGTGTATATATTTCCTTGTTTTCAATAAATGGAGCTACCCCATTCCTAAGTAGAGGGACCTAGTCCTAGAACGTTGGTGATGTTAGAGTAGGTTGTTTACCTTAGACCATGTTCACCTAGAGACTTTATCTACCTTCTCTTTTATTTATCCTCACCCACTTATGTGATGAATATTTCTTTTTATCTTACTTAGATATTAGGAGGACACTATCTAGTAAAGTATAGTTCTTTCTTTGATCTATGGTCATGACTAGTTCTTTGTTTTCTAATTTTTTCCTAGATCTATGGTCTTGACTAGTTATTTTTTGTCTAGTTCTTTCCTCGATTTATGGCTTGATCTATGGCCATGACTAGTTCTTAGATTGATCTTCCTTACCTATATAAGCAAGGTTCATTCTCATTGTACTACATAGACTTCCATAATAATATATGATATTGTTGTTCATTTGTTTACAAAGGTTTTTGTAAAGTTATTATGGCGAATTTATTTCAAATTATTGAATGTGATGTTTTATTAGTATATGAGTTCTTCGTGACTTGGAACGATCTAGTTATCATTCATTTTATGGTATCATAGCGGTAAATGTTGTAAACATTTATCTGTAAGTTTTATTTTGCAAACAAATATTTTTATATTCATAATTTCTTAGTATTCTATTGCAACATACATTTTTATGTGAAACGAAGGGCTCCATTGATTCAAAAGGTGGTAAAACCCTAAAAACAACCGTAAACTTGGTCATTAACGAAGACAATTGTTTTTTTGTTTTGTAGAGGTGGATGCATGTACACATCCACTTAGGAATCTACGTTGGCAAATCCGTAAAAATGGTTTTGGGTTTTGTGAGTTCAAGAATGGTTTTTTTCTTTTGTTTTGTAGAGTGTGTTTGGTGGGAATTCAATTTTTTTTTACAAGGTATTTTTCCTTATTTGGTTGTACATGTGGATTCATGTGTTTGGAGAGTTCTTGTTTGGCAATAATCTAACTTTTTTAAGGGAATTTTCCTTATTTGGTTGTACATGCAAATTCCTTTGTTCAAGTCATTTTCGCCAAAGTTCACCCTATACAAATCCTTGGCCCTTGGTCATATGGTATGGTCATATGAGAGCTTAAGCTTATGATTCATGTTAGGAGGTGCTTAAGTCCAAACGCTTTAGGTTTTTTTACAAGTAAAAACAAATAAAAAATTAATAATGTCAACTTGAAATAAATATTAGAGCGGAAACTTAAAAGCTTGTATCTTTTGATCGGTAACTCGGATTTGAGTGCCATTTTTTTCAAAAGTGCTTATTTTTTCATGTTTGTTCCATTGATCTTTTATTTTGAGAAATGCACTAAAATTATAAAGTTTCATATTGTAACACACACTCACAATTATAAAGTGTCAAATTTGGGGGGTCTTGTTGCATTCCTTGATTCTTGCATTCTTTTTGGTGATTTTGAGAATGACGTCTTTATCTACTTCGCATTAGATCAAATTGAGCCATTAACAACACATAATTACCACACATGGAAACTAAGAATGGAAATAATCATTAAACACAAAGGATTATGGGATTTAACATCTCGCATAACAACACTTGTTCACTAAAGAATATGATAAATTTCGTATCAATGTAAATTTGATGAGCATATGGGTTTGATAGGAACTTATGTAAGTGATAGTCTTTTGTTTTATTTGGAAAAAAATTATTCTCTTTTCAAAATATGGGAGAAATTGGAGGGCTTATTCGGTAAGGTGGATCACATGAGAGCCATACAACTTGAAATTGAGATCACCTCTCTTAATCCTGAATATTTTCCATCAATTATAGACTATCTTACTAAGTTCAATCATTTGTTGACATAATTGAAGGGGAGTGGAAGAGATAAGAAAGATAAAGAGTGTGTTTACCTAATTCTATCCAAGTTGAGAGGTCCATTCCAAATCTTTGCTTCTATCTTTTTCTTTAGCATTGATATCTTAGGTGACACATTCCAAATCCCAACCTTAAAAATATTTGGTGAAAAACTTATTAGGGAAGAATCCAAGCTGCATAACCTTGAGTCTTCCACCTCTCAAAAGGCATTAGTAACATCTAATCCTAAGGGCAAACGAAAACCAAAAGGTAAATCCAATTTCACCCCTTCTCCATCTCATAATGCTCCTAAACCCAAAGAAAATAACTCTGAACTCAAAGAGTTTTCTAAATCCAAGAATAAGTATAACCTTTTATGTTCTTTTTATGGGGGTAGTGGTCATGAAGAACATAGGTGTTACAAGCGAATGCAAGGCAACCAAGAAACACTAAATCGCTATTTACACTCTGCCTCCTTCTAATCAACATGGAAAAAAACTTAATGTTGTTGATAGATCTCAATCAACACTTGCAGATAATTGGGTTGATAGATTCTCGGTGCTTCTCATCACATGACTTCTTCCGAGGAGTCTTTTGTATCTCTATGTTTGAGTTCTACTTCCAAAATTGAGGTTGAAGATTCTTTCTTTATTTTTGTTAAGGAAAAATGTGACATACATCTTAATGGTAGAAATATCCAAGATGCACACTATGTTCCTAACATCACTACAAATTTGTTTTATGTATATCAATTTTTTCAATTTGGTCAATGCAAAACAACGACTTTTACACCACATGGGGTAGAAATACGAACCTTGTTGAGCCTCATTCACTTGTTACTCAAGGTATTGTTGATCATGGTTCTAGACTATATCACTTTGAGGGTTTTGATGACACTTCCTCCATATGGACAAACTTGATTTTTCGTGCAGATTCGTAAAGTAATCTTTGCACGAGATATTTGGGAATCTCAATTACAAATATTTGAAGGAGTTGAGAACTCATGGTATGGTTGATGGTCTTCCTAGATTTTATTGTCTTGAGGGAGTTTTCCCTGGCTATGCATTAGAGAAACAACACCAAGATGCATTCCCTAAGATTTTTTCCAAGTGAGATTCTTCACCACTTGAGCTTATGCATAGTGACTTGATGGTTTTTCCTACACCCCTCTTTCAATGGAGCTAAGTATGCAGTTACCTTTATTGATAACTTTTCGAGAAGTACTTGGGTTTATTTTCTCAAGTACAAAAGTGATGTTTTTTCACAATTCAAAATCTATAAGGCTTTTCTCGAAAACAATCTTCTAGTTACATAAAGAACTTTCACACTGTTAATGAGGGGGAGTAATTCAACAAAGAGTTTTCTGATTTTTTAGCAACTCATGACATTATTCACAAGATTCTGTTCCTCATACTCAACAACAGAATGACTTAGTAGAATGGAAGAACTAAACTTTGAAGGAAATGGCTAATTGCATGATGCATTCTAGAGATTTACCTCCTATATACTGGGAAGAAGCAAGTTAATTATGTTCACTACATTCAAAATCACACACGACACAAATCTCTTGAGCATTTGAATCTAGAGGAAGCTTGGTTCAAAACTAAGTGTGATGTCTCATTTTTTCAAGTATTTAGGAGACATACTTGAGCCTTTGTGCCAAAGAAGAAAAGGAAAGCCTTGGATAAGAAGAGAAAACCCTTGATCTTTATAGGGTATTATGAGGACATGAGAGCTTATCAAATTTTAGATCTTGATACTCATGAGGTTATTTTTCAAACACATGTTCAATTTGATGAGTGCTTCTCTCCTCATGATTCTTCATATTCTTCCATGCCTACTTCTTCTTTATCTCATCTTGAGGATCCCTTCTTTGATAAAGTTGATGGGGAGGTTATAGATGCCGACGAAGATCCTATTCCCATTGATGTTGTCACTATGCCTAAGTGGGATTGTACTACAATTTATAAAGAAACACCTTTTATACATGATCTTCCACCCACTAGGCATCATCATGCACATTCTACATGTTCTGGAATTTTGTGTCAGGGAGTTTCTAAGGATCCATAGTCTTTTTACATGGCTCATGAGATATAGGAGTGGGATGGTGTGATGCCAAAAGTATTCTTCTTTGATGAAGAATAATACTTGGGATTTGGTATCTCTTCCTAAATGAAGAAATACAATTAGGTCTAAGTGGGTATAATGAAACAAATACACAATTGATGAGTCCATTGAAGAATATAAGGATTGTTTTGTTGCGAAAGATTTTTCACAAATTGAAGGTATTGATTACTCTTAGACTTTTTCACCCGTTTCCAAGATGGATTCTATACGCCTTGTACTTATTATTGCTGCATCATAGGGGTGGCCCACATACCAGATGGACATGAAGAGTGCCTTCTTACATGGATATTTACAGGAGGAAATATACATGGAGTAACCTACTAGATTTGTTCACAACTCTTCTCTTATTTGTAGACATCAAGGTCTCTCTACTTTCTCAAACAAGCCCTCGAGCTTAGTATGAGAAGATGGATTATTTTCTTCTCTCTCTGGTTTTGTTCGTGCCACTTTGATCCTACAATATATCTCTAACATGTTGGTGAGGATGTATTGATACTTATCTTGTATGTTAATGATCTTCTACTTACTATAGCTAGCTCTTCTTCCCACATTCATACTATTTAAAGGGATCTTTCCACGTAGTTTGACATGAAATATCTTGGGTTATTGCATTATTTCCTTGGTTTGCATATTTCTTAGACAGATTCAGGGATTCATTTGAGTCAAAAAAGTAGACCTATGATCTTTTCAACATTTTGATATGGTTGATTTCATGCCAAGTTCATATCTTTTTCAATCTAGGGTTACTCTTACTTCTACATGTACCACTCCACTTTGTGATCCTACATTGTATAAACAGTTGGTTTGAAGTCTCATGTACTTGAACCATACTCACCTTGATATTTCATTTGCAGTAGGGCTTGTATCTCGGTTTGCACATTCTCCTCATAAGATTCACCTTTGGCGGAGTTGCTAAAAGGATTTTGCACTATTTGCAGGGCACTTCCCACTTTGGACTACACTCGCATTAAGGGTTCTATTCAATTGGTTGGATATACTGATTCGATTAGACATGTTCTATTGATGACATTTGTTCCACTTCTAACTACCTTTTTTGTCTTGGTTCTTCTCCGCTTTCTTAGGCATGTAAAAAACATGTTAGTGCACTTTCATCTTCGTGAGAGGCAGAGTACAAGGTAGCAATTACAACGAGTGAGCAGATTCTTTGGCTTCGATAGCTTATTGATAGAGTTTAGATTCTCACAGGATTCATCGACTGTACTTTGGTGTGAAAACCAAAGTGCAATTCACATTTCTCACAACCCTGTTGAGCACTAACGAACCAAACATATTGAGATTCACATATACTTCATCCGTTAGCAAATTCGGGATGGAGTTCTTTTCTTAGAGTACAGTCGACTCAAAGAACAAGTTACCGACATATTTATGAATCCTTTTGTATCATCTAGCTACCTTGAGTTGTGTGACATGTTTGGGGTTTCAAAAGTTGTTCTTAGGGGGTGTTCGAGAGAACATCTTCCTTCTTCTTCTTTCTCTTTCCTTCTAGCAAGATTTTTCCTACTTTTGGTTCAAGATTTCTTCATGGATATATTGTACATGAGTACCTAATTAGACCTTGTTGTCGAAACTCATACTGTGGATATGTCAATTTTATTTTGGGCCCCTAACTTCACTTGAGGGGGTGTTATAGTAGGTCTTTTTACCTTAGTTCATGCTCGCATGGGTACTTTATTTACCTTCTCTTTTATTTATCCTCACCCACTTATGTGTGGATATTTCTTTTATCTTATTTAGATATTATGAGGATATTATCTAGTTGTTAGGTATAGTTCTTTCCTTGATTTATGGTCTTGACTAGTTCTTTCCTAGATCTATGGTCTTGACTAGTTCTTTGTTGTCTAGTTCTTTCCTTGATTTATGGCTTGATCTATGGCCTTGACTAGTTCTTAGATAGAAGTAGGTCTTGTAAATGGAGCTCTAGAATATATTCGAAGCATAATATACACACCTGGTAGTGGTCCACCAAAACCACCAACATATGTAATGGTTGAATTTGATAATTACTTCGAATACCATTTGAAGATAGAACTCCACGTACCATCCCAATTACACCAATACAAAGGGGATGCACACACCATTTACTCTTATAGTTGGCACATGCATTGACAATACATAAATCACAAGATTTGACTCTTTCCAAGGCTACAGTTGATATTGAACAAAGGGAAACAATGGGGTTAACATTTGTGGTTATCTCTCAAGTAAATTCATTGCAAAGTCTAATAATATTTCGCCATTTACATATGACCGCTATGAAAAGATGAAGAAGGGAAAACTACTTTCAAAACAAGGTAATAAAGAAAGATTGAAGTCCTTGGAATATAAATAATGTCCCCTATGTAATACACATTTCATTATATGATTTTGTCATTTCATGTGATATACATTTCATGATTTGATTTATATGAAATAATGCGTTATTTTTTGAAGATGCTAGTATGGTTACTAATAAAATCTATAAGAACTTTGTGTATTATAGACCTAGAATTTTTATTACCCATACTTATTCTCTTAAGAGAGATCATTCCCTCTTTAAATGCCTTTATGATGTCCCTTGTAAGATATTTGAGTCTAAAAAGATTAATTGTTAACATTTTCTCATTTTAGTTGATGTTGATGACATTTTGATCCAAATGAATATTAGAAAAGATTATTAAATGTTTGTCTTTCCATGAAAATTCAATATATTATCTTGGATATTGTTGGTTTTGATTTATATAAAATATACCTTAAAGTAGTTCAATCAAATTCATTAGGAATTCTTATGACTCAAGGAAATATTAAATATATAGGGGGTTGAATGCTCTCTTGGGTTCTTGATCTTATATAAAAAGAATCATTGGTTTCACCAATGAACTACGTGGGCGGGATCCATATTATTAATAATATGAGTCTTAAGTCACCAACTGGAGAGGTTCTCATCGAGGTCATTCATGCATGAACTAAATGCCCACCTTCTTTTCTTGAATTTATTTTTGGTATCATCTTATGTATAATGCAATTCCTGTGGATGCTATTAGCATATCTATATTATATAAATCTATAATATAAATAATTTCCCCCTTCAAACAAAGACAAAGGAAGAAAGATCAAGTCCTTGGAATATAAATAATGTCCCCTATGTAATACACATTTCATTATATGATTTTGTCATTTCATGTGATGTACATTTCGCATTTTGATTCATATGAAATAATGCTTTATTTTTTTAACATGATAATATGGTTACTAATAAAATCCATAATACTTGTGTATCTTATTCTTTGAATAGATATCATTCCCTCTTTAAATGCCTCTATGATGTCCCTTGTAAGATATTTGAGTCTAAAAGGATTAATTGTTAACATTTTCTCATTTTAGTTGATGTTGATGACATTTTGATCTAAATGAATATTAGAAAAGATTATTAAATGTTTGTCTTTCCATGAAAATTTCAATATATTATCTTGGATATTGTTGGTTTTGATTTATATAAAATATATTTTAAAGTAGTTCAATCAAATTCATTAGGAATTCTTATGACTCGAGGAAATATTAAATATATAGGGGGTCGAATGCTTTCTCGGGTTCTTGATCTTATATAGAAAGAATCATTAGTTTCACCAATGAACTACATGGGCGGAGATCCATATTATTAATAATATGAGTCTTCAGCCACCAACTGGAAATGTTCTCATCGAGGTTATTCATGCACGAACTAAATGCCCAACTTATTTTTCTGACTTTATTTTTGGTATCATCTTATGTATAATGCAACTCCCGTGGATGCTACTAGCATACATATATTATATAAATCTATGTAAAATATGCCGAGAGGTATAGTTCTCAAGGCACCTATTCCACTTATGTCACACATCTAAAATAGGCACCTCGAGAACTATACCTCTCAGCATATTTTACATACATAGATTTATATAAACAAAGGAATCTAATCCTTTAAGGTCACTCAAAACCCTACAACCATTGAATATTTATAAGGATTTATATTCTACTAAATGACATAACAAACCATCATTCTTAGGGGTCCCCTTCAACTTTTCATCTTGTCTCGAATGTTGTTTTTTTCGCATACCACTCACCAAGTATAAAAGCATTTTAATACTAGTGAAATCTCAACCCTGCATTGAAATATTATGGCATGAGGTTACACCTATGTGCATATAAAACATACTTACATCTACCTTACCGTAGAATCGCTATATTTTTCCAAAAACTATTCTCTAAGGCCCTGCAGTCAACTGTCACGTCACAAGTAACGGATTTCTTCAATATGTGAGTTTGACGACAAATGGTTCCATCTGTTCAATCATGGGCTAGTAAACTGCAGGTCAGAATTTGAAGCCAGGACTTGTCAGTTATTACTACAGGGCCCTTACCAACCTGTAATATATGGTCACAACTGACCGTGACAGCATGGGCGTATATTTATTTAAACTGAAAAAAAAATGTTTCAACTTCTCGGCATAACTGAAACTGGCATATATGTATAACACACGGTGTATGTGCATAGGCATAGGAAGTGCATCCTATCGCCAGGATACCTGCGCCCAAGAAAATAGGGTAGAAAAGGTCACCTCGATTTCCCAATGGGTGTCCGGATAAACCAATTAGGAAGTCCTAATATCAAGGACGACTGCCAATGAATCTCTTATTTGAAGTTGGAATAGCCATTGCCTGTTCTTGAGTTGCCATATTATTGACCTGGATAGAGGCCTAGAATCTCTCCTTAAAAGTTGTATATCGATTAAAATGATAAGGATAAGATTTCATATTACAGCTCATTGCTCCTATGAATCTTTATCTCATCAATTTTGATAATGGAGAGCTGACCTGAGTTGGGCAGGCCTATGGAGGCGATTACCCCTCCTATTTTTATTCTTATAGCTGACACAACCTATGAAGGAAAATCAGGAAACCATTGAAAAAGTAAAATTGTTTGAATGTTTCAAATCCCAAAGTATGATGTGCGGCACCTGCTCAACTATTCTAGGAATGATCTATTGGGCAGCCAACTCTGTTACTCGAAATTGTGACCCAACTTAAATAAGCCATTGCCAAGTCCTCCATACCCCTCAGGCAGTAGTACCCGGATATATGTACCCCTCAGGTTTGGGGACAGTGGCATTCCCTACCAATACCCACTAATAAAATTTTAATATTTCTTTCAAGTTTCTAACTATCAGTACCCACATCTCTTTTAGGCTTGAAATTGCTGCTGCTTAAACCTAACATAAGTCCTGAAATTTCTCAGCAGCTACATTTTAGGGAGAGGCTTTCCAGCCCCATAAAGCAATGGGGGGCACAAAGGAAATTCAGTTGCTTAAAATTTTTTGCCACTTGGCATCTCTCATTGAGTTTCCCTCCCAATTCTTCCTTCCAATAATCTATTCGGGATTCATGGGACCTTGTTTTTGCTACTGCTAAAGTCTCCTATTTTGTCTCTGCAAAGAAAAATAAAAATTCATGGGACCCTATTAATGCTAAAATACCCTATTTTTTCTCTCCCATACCTGCTCAAAATATTTAGCTTACCCCTTGCATGGGACCACAGCCAAACTATCACTACACACATCTCTTTTAAGCTTCTAACCACCAATAACCTCATCTCTTATATGCTTCAAACTACCAGTACCCACATGTTAGTGATTATATTTAAATCTAATATAGGTAGAGATTTCAGATTCTTAGTGAGGAATCAGAAACCCATATCTAAATCACACTTCTTCATGTGATATTTCTTTCTTCTTTTAGAAAAGTCCATGGAGGGCTACAATGGCTTAAAAACAAAAAGATTTGCATATAATCAGGATTTTGTAGTATCTTTTAGTAGATTTACTTTTTTAAATCTTCGGTTGAGAGACTTGAATTCAGTGTCCAAACAAGAACAGCAGGTAGAGTTGCGAATTTCATGATGTATGGGACCATCCTGCTACAACTCACTTCTAGACACACAGAATTTCAGTACTTGGCCACCATACATCGCCTCGGTGGTGATTTTTTTAATATGTTTTCCCCATTCCAGACAGTAGGCATTTGCATGGAGACCCCTGAATAAATGGGTAGTGAAGCTGATAACTTTATCTTGCACGAGACATTACAGTGCAAATGACTCTTGACTTTGTTTGGATGAGGCCTGCACGGTTAAATGAAAAGGGCTATTCTAGCTGGAGATTACACTTTTCCATAGATAAGAAAAAGATATACAGGTTTTACTGACTTCACAGTCAGTAAATAGCAGATGGTTACAGGGTATATTGATTTAAGGAAAACTGGAAAACCCAGGAGTGGTAGATCAATTGGCTAAAGTGGGTGGGATCTTTCCTGGTCCAGCTTTATTCAAATCTCAAAAGATATATCTTGACAAATAGAATGTTGTATAAGACACTGTGTGATACTAAATGTCAATTTAAATATATTCTATAAAGTTTTTTCCACAAGTCATACTCTCAAATAGAACAAGAAGTTTTAATGTCCACAAGGCTACCAAAAACAGCCTATGGGACAGGCTGTTTTAACCCCTAATATGGGGTTCGGGGACCTTTGCAAGAAGAGGCATTGGGTAGATTTCCAAAATACAATTTATTACATAGTTTGACTGTTGTTTTTAAAGAAAAAAGGGCTATAATATTAACGTCCAGAGTTCATATTTGGAATGTTCACATTTGGGATATAATTTGGAATGTTCAGCAAGATGCAAACCTTTTTACCATAGAGAAAAATGCCTTATTTCTTTCAAATGCTTGGCACGATTATGTTCATCATGCAAAATCTTTGGAAGCAATGGAAATTCACCAGTGAAATGCCATCATATGGGCGTAACACTTCAGCTTTAGCATTTTCTGTGACCTGCTTATGAAACTATAAATTGTTGTTTCTTGTTTTCATGGTATAAAATTTGAATTATATGTTCCTAGGCCTTTCTATTCAATCGTTGAAAGGCATGGTGACCAGGTAGAGCTACAAGAATGCATGCCTTCGTCCTGAGGGATATATGGATAATTAAAATCCACCTTGTACAATCATTCAGCAAGGCATTGCTATCAGAAGGGCCTGACTAAAATTTCCCTTATTACATAAAGCAAGTTAAAGCTTAAAGCCATAGCTCTTATCATAAATGTCGTGGATCACCTCAAGGATCTTGATTCTTATTTGCATGGATAAATTTATTCCAAATGCAAGGAGAAGCCTTACCTAGTTTTGCATCAACAGGATATACTATTTTCAGTTCTGTAAAACAGGAATCATTTTGTACTTTCTCAATCAGATCTTACATCGCTGCAGACATTCCAGAAGAAGAAAATTAAATACAAAAAAGAAGGCAACAATGGAGGAGATCCAGACTGAAAAACCAACTCCTGCTGAAATTACATCATACCCAAGGAATTGTTCTTCATTATGTCTTAACCATTACAATTCCATGGAAAAGGACAGAGTCCTAAGATAATTGAATGCATATGCAAATGCAAACATTAGGTAACTGAATAAAAGATAATTGAATGCATGTGCATATGCAAATATAGCCCATTTCTAAAATTCTAAATTCAAAAGACCTAAAATGGTGAGTAATCTTCCTGCAGTCAGACAGTTTCAACTTATTGTATTCTGGATAATTATTTTTGTGTGATTTTACTCGTATGTTTAAGTATCTCCAGACAACCTCCATGAGTAGTCCTTAACCTAATTGACATTTTTCTTAATGTATTTATGGTAGTAATCACAGGGCAAAGGGGTCCACTTAGCACAAGCACCATAAGATTCTAAATTCAAAAGACCTAAAAAGGTGAGTGATCTTTCTGCAGTAAGACAGTTTAAACTTATTGTATTCTAGATTATTATTTTTTGCAGTAAAACAGTTTGTTTATTGTTTTCTAGATTATTATTTTTTGTGCAATTTTACTCCCAAGTTTAAGTATCTCAAGACGCCCTCCATGTGTAGTCCTTTACCCTAATTGACATTTTTCTTAATGTATTTATGGTAGTAATCACAAAGCAACACAAGCACCATAAGCTTTTGTTAATAGAGGGGAGGAATTGTGAATATAATCCACAGTTTTGGGCTTCTTACCCTTTAGCCTCTTTCCCCATTGGCAACTGGAACACTTATCAAAAATCACTTTCCTTTTGGATCATTAAATTAATAAGTCAACTGTTTAATATTTCATCTGCCATGATCATTAGTATGAAATTTTTAGTTTCATCCAAGTAATGTGAAGCTTGTACAGTAAGACTTTAAATGTGCTAGCCAGATTTGCCATCAAATAAACCCAAACACAATTTTAGCTATGTTGCAACATCATGTGACATTTTAAACCATAAAAAAGCAGGCCTCCTAAGAGTTACAGGCACATATTGCCTCTTTATTGTCGAGACCAAGAAGCACTACGGTGATGCCTCGTGCTCACAGATAATATGCAACAACGTATTGTTAGAGCTTTTCCAAGTGTAGTACAGCACTTGTAGTGTTTTGGCAGGGCACAGTTCATGGAATCATCAAGAAACTTCCCATTAAAACATTTAATTCTCCCCACTTTCAGTTTAATATTTCACATACCATGATCATTAGTATGAAATCTTTATGTGTCATCCAAGAACTGTAAAGCTTTCACATACAATTAAATCAAAATGTGTTAGTTGGCTTCAATATTCAAAGAACCCACCAAGGGTAATTTTGAGGTGACATTTCCATTTCATGGGATATTAAAACCATACAAATACACACACATTACTTCGAACTTTTACAAGTCATAAGGACATGAAAGTGGAGTCTCATGCTCTCAGAAACATGGCTCCTTCTAAGGAAACACACACACTTCCTAATTTTCCAAGGCCAAGAGACAACGAGGTGGTGTCTCATGCTCTCAGATATTCTGCAACATTTTATTGTTGCAAATTTATTGAATAATATTACAGAACTATTCTAAATCCAGTAGAGAACTTTTAGAGTTGTGACAGTGCAAGGTCCATGACATCGACAAGAAAATCTGCAGTACCAAGAAAAAGGATATCATTAAGTATCTTACTCTAAACTATGCAAGAACTGGCCTTGTTTTATCAATTACAATCTTGTGGGAAACAACAGTATTCAAGATCCCGAGTTTAAAAACTGTCAAATTGCCAGATCATTGTAATAAATACAGAAAGAAAATGCTCATCACACCTGAATCTTCCTTCGTGAAGCACATTGGAGGCTTAATTCTGAAGACATTTCCATACATCCCTCCTTTTCCAACCAGCACCCCCATGTCTACATAAGTTATTAGTCAAATAAGATTAATCAATTTATATAGCAACCACAATAATCAACAACATTATTAGTCTCAAAACTGGGTATAAGAGATTCAATATATTATATAATAAATGACAATTGTCAATACCTTTCATTTTCTCAAATATAACTGCAGTCTCTACTTGAGCTGGTATTTTTGAAGTTCGATCAGTTACCATCTCAACACCAATCATCAGACCACGTCCCCTTACATCTCCTATAACTGAGAAAGGAAAAAAACTTTGTTCGTTACAGCTGCAATTTCTTTGCCTAAGTATGTACAGAGCCTATGAAAGGAGGAAATCAAAAATAAAAAACAATCTGACTGAATGTTTTCCAGCGCAAAACTCAATCCTGACTTGGTGCTGCACCACCATTCATTTACTGTTTCCTTGAATACTTAATTAGACTATTGATCCCCTATGGATTGCACAAAACTAGCCATACAGCAGAGATTCAACACGTCTTTGAACCAAACAAAAGCACAGCTACACAAGAAAGAAAAGATGACAATATTTTCCATTCATGAAAAACAATGTATCATGTACAAGCTGTTGCATATTGGAAATCGGCAGATGTCAGAGACGTTTGAAATGAAACTCTGAAAGGATGCAGCTGCATTAATTAATTCCAGTACTAAATAAAATTGAGTGAGGAAGTCACCTTCATATTTTTCTTGAAGCTCCTTAAACGGTTGATTAAGTGAGCACCTACAGCAGCACAATGTTCTTGTCTCTTTTCCTTTTCCAGGACCTTTAGTACAGCATGACCGCCAGCAGAACAGACTGGATTTCCACCAAAAGTATTAAAGTGAGATCGTTGTGTTAACACTTTGGCAATTTCTGGAGTTGTTACAACTGCTCCAAGAGGAAGTCCATTTCCAATGCCCTGTTAGTTACCAAAAAGATCAGCTATCATCTTACACGAACCAAAATTTCAACTAATAGTCCAAGCTTTCATGTGACAGATTTCCCAGGCTAGATTTTCTTTAATAAAGTTGTTAATTAGTGGTGAATCACGTTGCTAACTCAAGCAAAATCATGAATCCTGTAGATTATTAATGTACTACAGTGAAAAGTATAGATCACCTTGGCCATTGTAACAATGTCAGGGATAACATTCTGTGTTTCAAAGCCCCAGTAGTGACTTCCCAACCGACCAAATCCTGTCTGAACCTCATCAGATATACAAACACCTCCAGCCTTCCTCACACTCTCATATACAGGCTGCAAGTAGCCGGGTGCCACTTTCTACTGCTCCACCAACACCCTGAATAGATACACAAGAGGGACCCCATCCAAAGAAATGTCACTTCAAACATCATGAAATGTAAAAATTATAACACAATCTGTTGTAGTTGTAAACAAACTTCATTTCTGCCTAACTCTATCTCAAAAATGCAGTTTCTGTCTGGAAAGGAAACAAAAAAATAAGGATATCAAATCATGCCTGTATAGGTTCTGCAATAAAGCCAGCAACACGACCAGAGGTTCCAAAGTCTATTAAATCTTGGACATCATTAGCATATTTTGCGCCATCAGAACCAAACACCCCCCGATAAGGATGTGGGTTGATGGCATGATGAACTCCACTCTACAAAAATCAATTGCCTAGGATTATTTCTTTATAATGCTGAAAAGTCTGTATATACCTTCTAGTAACTTCTACTTTCAGATGCAGTTTTAGCTTTTGACAGAGGCTCTGCTAATGCAAATTAACCTTAACCAAGCGATTGCACATATTATTTCATATTCACATATTTAGAAAAACTTGATGTTAATAAACTTTTGGCCTTAAACTCCTCTCCCTAAACAAAAACCTAAATACTTGTGAAGAAATCTAATGGAAATGTGCTTGACTAATATGATTTTTAGATGTATCTGGTTGACAAACCTGCGCAACATTATATTTCCATTTGCTCTGAGCTGTCATTCCCATTGTGAGAGCACTTGATCCATGATATGAATTTCTTACGGAAATCATATCATGGTTACCAGTGTACAAACGAGCCATCATTGTCGCTAGTTCATTGGACTCTGTGCCCGAATTTGTAAAAAAACAGCCTGCAAGGAATTTAGAGATAAAAGTTGAGCATGTCTTTCATAAATACAACAATATGGTAGATAAATCTTGTAAACCAGCACTAAATAAAAATGTGCAAAAATTGAGTTATCAACAAATAAATTCATAGAAGAATTAAAAAGGGGTAAATAATAACAAGTAGCAAAAATAAAGCTTGGCATAAACCTAAAGTAGCATCCAAACGAAAGTGTGCAGCTGCCAACAAGACTGACTGACTGGTGTAGACCCAGGGTTGATCGTATCCCAGATAATTTCTATAGCTGGCACTGGTTACAACCCAAACTGGGACTTATAATAATCATGGCAGTCATAACTGCTATCTTTGCTCTAGCAGAATTGTGTTAGAATTCAACTTATACCCTTACTTTGCAACTTATTCTGGTACATGTGGCAACGTGTAGACATACACTATTTTTTTCAAACTTGTGCCATATAGAACTAGACCCATCTTTGCATGATAAAGGAAAATCTTTTGAATCAATCACCTTACTCTAAATGCTTGGCTTGAAGAAATAAACTCAAGAATCAAAAGGTTTACACAAAAACCCAATGAATTAAATTTTTATGTAATCTCTTTGATAATCTCACATGTGGAAACAAGTCTGTAGAGTGCTTGATCTGAGTATGATGATTATGAACAGAAAGAAACTTTTTGAGACATACAGGACCAGCTTAGCAATTAAAGCAAGAATACCTTAAGATTTCCTGGAAATTTTTCAGCTAATGCCTCTGCAAATTCTACAATTGCATGATGAAGGTATATTGTGGTAGTATGCTGTAAGAGTTTAGTCTGCTTCACAATGGCGTCAACGACATCTGGGTGACAATGTCCACAGGACACAGTCACAATGCCTCCAAAAGCATCTAGGTATCGGCGTCCATTCTCATCAAACAAGTATTGCATCTTCCCTTCAACAATATTCAACTGCAAAAAAAAATCAAAATTAAGAAAACCAAATTGATGATTCTAATGTCCTCAAATATTAACAATTACAAATGAATCAGGAATTTGTTGGATTCAAATGCAAAAACAGAGGATATGCCACTTAGACAGCCACATCCCTTACAATCTTGTGCAAAAAGAAACGATCCACAGTATATGATTCAAAAAAATTATTTTGAAGGATGTTCGATCTTTTTCATCCTCAATGTCATTGGAGCGGGGCAATCTTTTGCATCGAAATCATCAAGGTATATCCATAATCCCGACATCAATGTATATCCATGACCTCCATAATCCATGAAAATTGAGAGCAATCTATTCCAAATAAAACGAATGGGTGGTTTAAGTCCAGTGGTCCATGGCCTAGTAGCAAGGTAGAGCAATTGCCATGAAAATGATCTAAGTTCAAGTCAAAGTGCTCATGCGAGTGCAGGGAAAAATTGGATAAGACTAGGCGCAAGGCCCCGTGAATTTTGACAGAACATTGAAACCAAGCATTAATCTAAGCTTGATAATGTGTGCTAACCAAGGTGGTATACTCCTGACCCACATAACAGACAGAAATGAAAGGCCATCTGTTCCATCAAATGGTATACCCTGACCTCCAAATTCAATTTTTCTTTGTAAAAGCTTACATTTCTATTAAATACACATTATAGTAGAGATGCACACACACATGTGACATGAGTGAAGTGCAACATTCAGATGGGCCCAGGTAGTCAATTGGGAGCCTTTGTACCAAAAATTACATGAAATGGAGGTTCACCCCAAATGATGAGCACGAGGCAAGCGGTCAACAACCACAAATGGATCATAGAAGTCTTCAAAACTGCTAGACTGTAGAAATAACATTAAGAATCATGAAATCATAAATAACATACACAAGAACCACCTGTGTTTAGCCCTTGAAGAGCAGGAGTCTAATCAGCAATTCAACATCCACAAGAGGCAAGCCACAATAACCCGCTAATCAGTATAGGGGCCAGAATTGCACCCTGTCTCATATTGTTGGTCGCCCTAAAATTTACCGCACTTGATCTCATGCCTATGTTCATCTATCAATAACTCGGAAATTGATTTGGACAAGCAATTCTTGGGGGCCCTACTTGTTTTTAAAAGTAAAATAAATCTCTAAAACACTAGATTTAAATGGCAAAAACACTCGTAGTTTCAGCAAGGACACCTAAAAGACTGACCAGCCAAAATCAGGAAAACAAAGGAAACAATCTAAAAAAATGTGAAGTCTTTTTTAAAACAATTTTTGCAATTTTAATGAAAAAACAGATCATTCGTCAAAGCTGGCTGAAGACAGGAGAGCAAGCCGTCAACAACTTTCCATGGAAATAAGGAAAAGATGGTACCAACAGGCTGATTTAATGAATTAGAAATTGGAATACTAGACCACTTGCAAGAGAATGGAAAAAACCAAAGCATTACATAGCCATCC
This sequence comes from Taxus wallichiana var. yunnanensis, assembly GCA_018340775.1. Taxonomy (NCBI): domain Eukaryota; kingdom Viridiplantae; phylum Streptophyta; class Pinopsida; order Cupressales; family Taxaceae; genus Taxus; species Taxus wallichiana. The sequence continues at coordinate 251,970,480 of CM031238.1, read as the reverse complement.
ACTTCACCCTTTGAAAATTACAGAGAAATAAACTTTCTGTTGTTTGCATGGGAGCTGATCAAGCCATACTAACAGGCTATTCATGGAGAAAATGAAAGATGGGTAGCTAAAATCAGGCTTAATGTGATAAAAAGGAGTTGTTTAAATGAAAAAACAGATCATTCTTCAAAGATGCATGAATATGCCCTTTGGCTGAGACTTTTTTAGGAATAAGGAAAGGTGGTACCAACAACCAGGCTGATTCAATGAATGAGAAATCAGAATACTAGACCACTTGCAAGGCCTAATAAAACAAAAGCATTACACAACAATCACCCTATGAAAATTACAGAGAAATAAACCTTCTGTTGTTTGCATGGGAGCTGATCAACTGATACTTACAAGCTATTAATGGAGAAAATGAAAGGTGGTAGCTAAAACAGTATAACCAGGATACTCGTGGAGAAAATAAAAGGTGGTAACTAGAACCAGGCTAAACAAATTCGAAAGGCATGCAAACATCAATACATCCATTAAAAATTACAGAGAACTGTACCTTCTATGTTTTGCATAGGATCTGATCAAAGCATGAATACAGGCTTTTCATAGAGACAAAGAAAGATGGTAGACAAAACCAGGCTGAATGTAGTAAAGATCACACATTTCAACCACTTTGAAATGCCTAAAAACAGCACACTAAAAGAAACAAAAGCATTCAACTATCCAAAACACTCTCCGAAAATTATAGAGAAATATACCTTATATGGGTTTTATGGATACCAACAAAAGGCATACTTACAAGATCTAATCAAGCTGAATCAATGCTGGATCAATGTATCAGAAACCGGAGTAGAAACTGAAATTGAAACTGGAGTAGCAAACAACTTGAACGGCCGCATTAAGAAATTACAGAAAAATAGTCAAACAATTATCCAATACCCGGTGAAAATACAGAGAAATTGACCGTGTGGGCTTGCATGAGAACTGATCGTGGCATAATAAACCTTCCAATACACCTGTTGAAACTAAAGCTTCTATGGAACCTGATCAAGCCACAGTCATAAGACTTTTTCGGTAAAAATGAAAGGTGGTAGGCAAAATGCAATCAAAATCACAATTCTAAACCACATGAAAGGCAGAAAACACACACACTGAAAGAAAGAGAAGTATCCCTCCATCGAATAAATCCATTGCTAATAGAGAGATAAATCCCCAACGGATTTTATGTTGAGCATCAATGTATTAGAAATATACTAAAGCTCTTGAAAGATATTATAAAAACACACTTTAAGGAACGCTTACATTCAACTACCCAATACACACTTTGGAATTAAAAAAGAGGGAAATAAAGCTTCTATGATCTGCATGGTAGCTGATTAAGGCTTAATACTCACAGGCTTTTCATAGAAATAGAACATGGAGGGACATAAGTACTGCTTTCTCTTCTGCAGGATCTCTTCTAGCAATGGACCATCGTAAGGCTGTGGGATGTAATCAAAAGGAGGCATTTGAGGCAGAGAAAACCATGGCTGTCTTTCTTCTCTGCAGCGGCAGAGATAGCTATTCCCCTGCTGCTAACAATCTCATTAATCCTCCTCCTCAACAGATTGTCAGCCACCCTTTTACCAATCTTCAACATTTTTTCCAAATTTCCCGGCACACCAACCTCCTAGATTTTGTTTTTAAAGTTGCACAAGACACCAACCTCCTAAATTTTGTTTTCACAGACACCCAAATTCTCCACAACTATGGACAGCTTAAAGATATGGAGTTTTTCTCACTTCTCAGCACACCCAACTCTTAGATTTAGTTTTCACAGACACCTAATTGCTTCTAGAGAATCTAAACAATGGTGGAACTTAAGAAAAACAATAATCATGGATTTTCAGAGCCCCCACAAGGCAGGAGATCGTTCTGTCCTACCACACGGATCTGTGTGTAAATATATAGTAATCAGAACAATAAATATCCCCTTACACGTGACCTCATTCCCAAACAAACCACCAGTTTTTCTCCTCGCTTTTCTCATGAATTTTTATTGGGTTTCACATGCTTTATTATTGCTCTGCTGAGTTAGATCTCACCACCGCATGCTTGAATGACGAGGATTGTCTGTGTCTTACACAGTCATGTGAAGCCTTGGTGGGTATTTTGTCATTGTTTCGTACAAAGATGATGATGGGTATTTGTTTTTATAGGATGGTTGTCGCTATCCTGTACAACAATGGCAAAGCATATGTGCTTTTAACGCACCAAACATAATCACTCTGGAATAAGCAAAGACGATATTCTATGGCATATTATTATGATGAGATAAAACGCATTATTTCTATTTGTGGATGGTCTAATCACTTTGCTTGGAAAGCTTGTTATGCGGATAATATAGAGATCCAAAATATCATAATTCATCACTATAGAGGCCTAATATATGATAATGTATCTTTATATGATAATGTATCTTTATCTTGATTTAATAGTTGATTAGTTTCTCCTCAATGTTTTCTTTCCTCTTCATTAATAGAAAAATTATATATTGAGTTTTAAGTATTTTAACCATAATACCCTCAACTACACAAAACAAGGGACTACTCAAATCTTAAAATAAATACAAAATAATAATAAATTAGATATGAAAACGGAAAAGGAGGTGATCAAAGCATGAATAAAATTCATAAATTGGCGAATATACTTGAATCATAGCAAAGAAGGCTAGAAAAACTCGAATATGTTTAGTTGCTAGGGTAAATTAAAATCTATATGTTTGACTACATATTGCCGTAATGAAAGAAGTATGACCAAGCAAAGAATGTAGTGATCACCAATTATAGTGGTTGGTGCTAGTGGCATTGTTTCCTCAATGTTGGTCATGTTGACTACTATGACCTAAAAATTGACGAATGTGATCCTTTGCTCTTGATCGTTGAAACCCTTCTTTGGATATGTGAACTGATGTATGAAATTTTGTGAATGAGCTCTCACTTGACCAATCTCCAAACACTAGCAATTCAATTAAGGAAATATAAAGAAAATGCAATAGAATTAGCTCGAGGTTATGTGAAACCCTTCTTTGGATATGTGAACTAATGTGTGAAATTCGTGAATGATCTCTCCTTTGACCCATCTCCAAATACTAGCAATTCACTCAAGGAAACTTAAAGAAAATGCAATAGAATGATCTCAAGCTACCTTTGATTGGGGTGTTTCTCTCCATGTTAGCTTTTAATTGATCTCGTGTAGTTCTATGCACATTTATGTGTGTCCCGATGTAAAAGAAGCATCAACTTTCTTTCTTTGTATGCTTAATCAATGTAAACAAATTAATCTTTATTTTAACACAAGAATATGGCATTTCAATTGGATTAACCTTTAGATGTCTCTTGTATGTAGATAGAATGATCTCGCAAGGTCATAAATGCTTGATCGATCTTTAGGGTATTTGTTTGTATAGGAATTTCTATGATGATTTCCCTCAATCCAACCAAAAAAATTAGTATATGGCTCCCACCAAAATGTACACAAATGAGAAAATGGTCATTACAAGGAAGGTGACCATTAACGACCACTATTAATGGTCATGACCAAAAGTAGATGTTTCTAATGGTCATGTCCTAGTGGTAGAGTGAACACTCAAAAACAATGTTCATAGAGTTAACATAGAGGTCCGATAACTCAAGTGATATAGGCAATACTACTTCCTTTCCATATACAAGCTTGTATGGAGAGCTACCTGTAGACCTCTTGGGTGTAACTCTATCAGCCCATAGAGATGATTTGAGCTTCGTGTGCCAAGTTCTTTGATTCTCATCAAGAGTCCTTCTGATGATTCTCGAGTAAGTTTTTATTTATAGACTCTGTTTGGCCATTACCCTGAGGGTAATAGTTTGATGAAGTGTTGAGGTACACACCATTCTTGATAAACCATTCAATGATTTTGGTGCCAAGGAATGTCAATGCATTATTTGATATGATAGTAGCAAGGACACCAAACCTCGTGACTATCCCTGCATAGAAATCCAAGATGTTGGATTCATTCACTTCCTTAAGTGCCACTGCTTCAGTCCACTTGGTGAAATAGTCTATTGCCGTAAGTATCCACTTGTGGCCTTGACTAGAATTTGGATTGATAACTCCAATGAAATCCAATCCCCATTGCATGAATGGTTGATCTACTGAAATTGGACGAAGGGGCAATGTTGTTAGCCTTTCTTTCCCGTAAAGAATGCACATTTCATGCATTTCTTGATCCATGAGTAACAATCATTAAACACCGCATGAGACCAATAGTAACCAACCTTCATGATTTTGAGAGTTATTACTCGTGGAGCAAAGTGGCCTCCCGCTTCCCCATCATGGAACTCATGTAATATCTTCTCAATTTGACTTGTTGGGACACACCTCAATAACACCTTGTTCACATCCTTCTTGAATAAGATGCCATCAATGAGCACATATGGAATGGATTGTAATCTGAAATATCTTCTCTTAGCTTTGTTCCATTCTGGAGGGCACAAACTTGTTTGGAGATAATGCACCATGTCTTGAGTCCAACATGGAATGGGTGCATCATTAACTGGTTGTTCTTGATCATTTTGCAGTAGCAGGAAAACCTTCTCTTTACCTATTGACTCGCTTGTTGTTTGGAAGTGAGTTGCTCACACAAACCTTTGCCAGGAACTGGATTGGTCACTTTGATTTCAATATCATACTCCATTATGCGAGTGATCCATCCTACCCTCTCCTCATTTAGATCTTTGTTCAAGAGAAAATTGCAATTCTTTGAAACAACTGGAACTCCAAAGGTGTTGCACCGTAGTTGGCGTGTGTCAACATCCGTCCGAGGTTTCCTCATCTAGGCAAAATACCTTAGCTAGAAAGTTAATGACTTATTAATTATCTCATTAAGGATTAATTGCAATGACCCTACCGAGCAACTAGGTTAATTAAACATTAGGGTTCCAAGTTAAAACTACAAATAGAAGTAGGTATGCAGATGCATTTCCTCCTAATCATTTCATAAGTTATGTTTTTATACCATTAACATTCTGATTTATGTTTTACATAATAGATCCAACACACACTTTAAAGAGATGTTTTCTTACTTACCCAAGCCTTAGCTTACTTAAGTTCTGAATAAGTTCTTTTTATATTAGACTTCAATGGAATGAAGTCTAATCCCTTTTATTTTCCTTTCCTACATTCCTTTCCTACACTCAAAAACAAGTTCATAGAGTTGTCATGGAGGTCGGAGCTAACTAAAAGTGAATTTGAGAGTGTCTAAGGGTGATTGGTGTTGATGAAAGTAGTGTGGGATCAACTAAAAAGGGGAAAATATACTAAAAGGATCTTGATATGCACTAGGGGTCTAAGTGTCCTAAAGGTGTCTAAATTGTTTGTGTAACATGCCTTGTGCCAAAATTAGGTATTCATGCTACGTATTTTTACTATATGTATCATCATTTAAGTCAAATTTGCATTGAAAATTGATATTTTGGCATTATTTTGGTACAAATATCTCAAAAATGTATCAAAAAATCTGATGCAAAATCAACTTGAAATTGATGGGACTAAACCTTTTTAGTCATTTTAAATTTAGATAAAATGTGTATCACTTTAGCCTAACTATTAACCAAAAAAATCAAAAATAACTATAATATATGATTTTGCTTCTCATAATTATAATTATAATACATATAATATATTATTTTCTAAATTTAAGAATATAATCCATTAGGAATGGTATTGAAGATGTTTAGAATAACAAATGGAGAGGTATGTTATCATGTTACATAAGATAGTGGTTGGTGTTTCTTCATGTGATGTTTCACCAAATGTAATGGCAATGTCATCAATCTCAACATTATGTAGAAAGGGTCACTCAAGGAGGCACTACACATTTTTCTTCTCAGAGATAAATGCCATGTTAACCCATGTACATATTTTAAACTATAACATGCTTTCATTTTCAAGAAATTGCGTCCTTAGTTAAAAAAAAAAAAAACAAACAATTGCTTTGGAACAAGGTATTAGAGATGTACATAATTTTGGTCTTAAACACTTGACAACATCGCTTTGGAACTCTTTGACATAATTGGACTATCAACATACATCTAACTCTTTTATCACATATTTCCCATTTTACCCATACATCTAATTGGCCACCTCAATCTCTTAGTTATACTTGCTCATAATCACCCCCAATCTACACATGAACATCATAAATCCTACATATATATTCTCACTTTATTGATTCTTGATTCTTGAAGGAAATTACCAAATACCCTAGATAATAATGACCACTAGCATTGTCCCTATGTGGGAAACAATCACTTTTCAAATGTGATAACTTTTGTTAGAGCAACCTAGGCTTGATTCATGGGTCACTTTGCATAGGAAATTAACAAAGGTTTGCTTATATACAAATAAACCTCAAGGACATTATGATCCTCTCATCCCTCAAGATCCTAGAGATCATTATACAAACGGCTTATACATGTATCAAACCTTTTAAGAGAAGCTCTAATGAAGTCCAAAAATTAAATCAAGTACAAGGTTTCTAAGTTGCGTATGTCACAAGTGTTAAGGATCGGAGAGGGATCATTCTAAATCACATATTAGTTTCATATCTACATTTTTTAGGACTTGAGAGAACCAAGTGCACCTTTATTCCACTTTGAGTATTTTTATACATGGTGTAATTTTCACATGCATAACGACATGCTAAGGTCAGTTCAAGCCTAGTCTAGGTATACTAACCATTTTCACAAGTGAGTATTGTTAAGGTGAAAAAATGAGAGGTGAATTAATCTTCGCTGCATTAAAGATTGCAACATACTAGTGCAAAAATATCATAATACAAATACATGTGAACATCATCCAAAATTTTAGTGTATTTAAATCATCTAGGACACTATCGTCTACCATGAACACTATCATTTGTCAAGATTATCCAAACATAACTTTAGGCGGTGAAACTTCTAATATTGCTTGAAGACACTCCTATGATATAAACTGGACTTTGCTCCATGCGTTCATTGTCCACTCATTGTTTAGGAAGAATCAAGTTGGATCTCTCCCTTGTAAATTTTTATCATTATCTATCTAATTTATCTCTCTAAGTTTATCTATTTTACCCCAATTTAGGTTCAAATTACTACATTTCATTGTTTTTATTTTCTATAATTCTAATTAGTTTAATTTTACTACAATTTCATACCCTTAACTGATTAAATGGTTAAAAAACTTATGAAACCCACAATTGAGTGAACATAAATCCTAGGGTTTTCCTTCTCCGTTATGGTTTTGTATTTTCCACTCTTAGGATTTAATGTCTAGCTATAAACACCTAATTATGGTCTTTGACACTTGGTAACATTATTTTTGGCACTCTTTGTCACACCACTATTGACACGTATATATGCATCTTTATCATACATCCCTCCTTTTCGATTACCCATATATCGACTTGGTCACCTTTGTCTACCATTTATAATCACTTGAGGTCATCACGGTCTATATAGGAATACTTTAAAAAATACGTAGATATTCTCTATTTCTCATGATCATGTTTTGATCTCAAGAAAATATCATCTTCCTCAAACAATATTGTCTCCTCACTTTGGTAGTGTTCTTAAATGGGAAACGAATAGTTTTCAAGCATGGGCACTTTCATTAGGTCTATATAGGCTTTATTCATGGGTCACTATGGATAAGAAATTAACATAGGCTCCTATATACAAAAAAATTACCCCTTAGGTCATTATACACCACACGCTTGAGACACACCTTAGAGATCAATGTACAAAAGGCTTATACACATCTCAAATCTTCTAAGAGTAACCTTAGAACTATCCATTGAGTTTAAATATGAAGTACAAAGGGTCAAATTTTCATGATGCCAAGTGTCAAGGTTCACTTTAAATTGAAAATTATTTTCATAACTACACACTCACACAAGAACCGAGAGAACTATATGTTGTTTGATTCTTCTTGAGTATTAGTACATAGTGTGCATTAGGTTTAAATATGAAGTACAAAGGTTAAAATTTTCATGGTGTCAAGTGTCAAGGGTTAAAAGAATAATCACTTTAGATTGCACATTATTTTCATATTTACACATTCACATAGGAATTCGAGAGAACTATGTGTTGATTGATCCCTCCTCGAGTGTTGGTATATAGAGCACTACTCACGTGCATCATGCGGCATGCCGAGGTTAGTCTAGACCAATAACTCTTAAGTATATTTCATTGTGTGTTGTTTGATTATGTTGTAAGGGTTTGGAAAAAGAAATATCACACTGGTACTTTTTCATATAACATCCTAATATTATAGTGACCTAATTTTGAAGTATAGACATAGTCGAAAATTCCGTAACCTAATAGATCTCCCTAACATTGTTATCTACCTTAGTCACTTGTATTTAATGGTATTGTTTACTTATAATGGAAATTTACATATCGTGTTTTCATATTGTCTCCTTCACTAGAGAGCTTGATGACATTATATTGATCCATATCCAAATCCATATGTTCATTATATACTCATCCATCAAGAATAATTAGGTCAGGTATTTCCATTGTGCATTTCCTATCTAAAATTTGAAGAAAAAGGGTTAAATAATGAAATATCCCTTATGGGATACTACTTAAAAATGCACAAAATATTGAAAATTTGCAGCCAAATAAAATACTGATTTTTACAGATTTTTACAATAAGGATAGTGGACTAAAGAAAATTAAAATCTCCCAAAATATCCACTCGAATTACATGAAAATTCAAAGAGAGCTCGATATTATTATAAAGGACATAATAACATTGTTTTTGGAGTTTTACAGAAATTAAAATGCTGCCAGAAAAAGCACAGCGTGCCCTAGATAGCTGGAAAACTTCAGAGGTTCGTAACTCTCCAAATACAAGAGCAAAAATTAAGGGTCTTTGGAAATAACATTAACAAATATAGGAAATAATATTTCCACCTTCAGATCTGAAAATGGCCGATTGAAACCCTCCAAATAAAGGCTACAAGTCGCCTCGCTTGGAAAGGGGTTGGAAAATGATGGAGGCACCTTCAAAGTGATGCTAAGCCCAGCCCAAATGGTTGTCGTAAGTCTGATTTGGAACCCTCTCGATTATCTTCCCCAAATGCCCCCAAAAATCCTCAAACCCTTCCTTTGAACCCTCTGGATAATATCTCTATAGCACATCCCTGAAAGTAGCTCCAAAATGACAGACTAGGGTAGATCTCTCACTACCGAAGAATGCCCTGCTAGCTAGGGACGGTCTCTCACCACCAAAGCTAGGGTCCCTGTGGGATTTCACTCCACAAGTTATAGATGCGCAAACAATAGTTGCACATGAAGGAGGATAAAATGTATGCAACAAAATTTCCTTTCCTTTCTCCCCCAGCTCCTTATATACTTCTCCAAGGTAAAAGATCCCCAACAGACCCTAGACACATTTCATTCCATGGAGGGGCCAATAAAAATAAAAGTAACTTAATTTACTTTTCCCCTTTAAGTTGTCATGGTCCAAAAGTGACCCTCAATGCAAAATTAGAATATTAGAACCACATGGCCCCTTCCCAATAGCTCCTAGCGTCCACAGCCCCTTGGGTCTCACTCACGGCTTGAATCGACTGGCCCTTAGGATTTTGGCACAGAAAAGGGGACATTATAGTCCTCCCTTCCCAAGAAATGCTTGACCCCAAACATTATCATGTCCTGTCATGCAGAAAATGAATACCGCTAACAGTAAGTTTCTCCACCTCATCCTATCGTCAACCAAGGATAGGTGTAATCCAAAGTAACCAAGAAACCCCATGCAATCATCATCATGACCTCCATATGGTATCAAGAAAATGTTGTCAGTGAATAAGAATGATACCCAAACCGACTCTCCACTGGTACTGCACCGAAATTACCAATCTATCCAATTCCTGCCAATGCAAGGTTGTCATCATGTGATCACTCACTGCCTCTCTAATCAACTCCTGGGTATGAAAGTCCACTTTGAATCCTGTAGAATCCCCTGGATCAACCTGTGAAACAACTCTGTATACACACAAATGGTGCTAACTCTCCCACATGACTTGCACTCGTGTGAGAGAAAGGCTCCTCATAATGTATCTCAAGGTGTCCTGTGGGGAAAAGTCCCAAGACTCCAGTAGATAGTCAACCGACAATATCAGCTCCACATAGTCCACCTCCTGCGCTGAATGTGAACCTACCAAATAACCATGAGTCAATTTCATCTCTCCACTAACTAGCACGTGAGCGAAGTGCTCACCGAGCATAGAAGCAATAAAATACATAGGTGTGTTCTCCCATGTCAACTCAAAAAATGATGAACCCGTAAGCTCTGACTTGTCATAGTGACAAACCGTACATGCATGTATACAGTTGAGGATATCCTCACTCAACCTATGCCATATGAACCTCTCTGACATGAACCTGCAGGTCTCATCGAAGCTCAAGTGCCCAGTCATAGAAGAATAATGCACATGTCACAATATATCCATCCTCAACCATGAATCTAACACAAGGTACAATCTGCCCTGATAGAAGATCATCTCATCCTCCAATCTATAGTTGTCATCCTGTATGTGACCATATAGAATCTCGCAAGTGTGTTGGTTCTTGGAGTACTCAACAAGCAAATGAGATCTCCAGTCTACCGAAACCTTAGATAACCAACATAATGATAAACTCGGATGGTCTCGAGCCTCGTAATCCCAATCTCTCAGTAATTGTTGTTAGTGCAAAATCACAAAGACCCCCAAATGAGTTCAACAGTCTGCTTTTCTAAGGCGAGTCATTTGGTGTGATTGCATAATATTAAACTTTCCCCAAGGCGTGGGAACTTACAAAAATGGAAAAGCTCTCAGTTGAAGGTTGGTTCCTTATTCCTCTATTTAGGTGCGTGCGTGGGAGCTTGCAGAGGGTTTATCTCTATACTTAGTCTAAAACTTGCCAAGGAGACATGGGTAAAAGGAGTATAAGAAATAAGAAATGACTAAACTACTAGGTGATGCACTAAAGGAATGATGAACACTTATTTTTCTAATAGACACAAACCAACATAATGCATACAATAAACAAGCACAGATAGCTAGATCTGTAATGGAAGACCAAATGGAAGCAAATGAGACAAGAAAGGATCTAAGATCGATCACAGACATGTTTTATTGCTCTGTGGATTGATACACTCATTATTACAAAGTAGCCAAAAGGTAGAAACATATTACAATTTTAATGGAAGGTCTGAACCCCACAAATCCTTTTTCCAAAAGGAGAAGGGAGCCTAAAAACAAGGAATGTCCAACCTTTTATAATGAGTCCTGCCCCGTATTTATAGATTCGATCAGAGAAGAAGGAGAGAGAGAGAAATGGGAAAAGCAAGATGAAACTCAACCACTGCTATTAATGCTTCTAATAAAATCTACCCCAAATCTATCTTTACTGCATGAATCCTTGATTCGGTGCCTTGAAAGAAGAGGAAACGACGGAAATAGATCGAATCCGATCTAGTTGTTGAGACAGATGGATCCTGCATTGAAGGCCCGAAGATGTTTCCTCCATTTTCCTTTACCTAACCTCCTCAAAATTAAATTTTTAGACCTCCATGGCGTAGGTGAGGCCAAGATCTTTCTAATGGTGTCAGATTCACAATATTTCAAGCCCTGAGTCGAAAGATATGCCCCTTCAAAGTTTTGTAGCGAATCCATACAAATGGGTGAGAAAACAATTTGAAAAATGGGTCCCCTTTTGGTTTGGGACACGTGGCAGCCGGATTAGAACAAAAATTGGGCTTGCAGGTCCGCAATTTATCTTTTTCCCTTTGAACGAAAGGCAAATTTTCACCTTTCCCTCCGACTCCCCACCTTGGCTTTGACTTGGGTTCTAATGCTGACTTTTTCCCTGGGTGGAGTTGCGGGCCATTTTACAACTTTTACCCTTTTTGATACAACAAGGGGAAAAGAACCAACTTTCCCCGATAGCCCACTTTTCCCCAGGACACGCGCGGCGATCTGGTGCTCGTTTGGAAACCTTTTCTTTATTCAATCTTTGAATCAGCGTCATTAAAACACTTGACAGCCTCCACCGGCTTGTTTGTGCATTGACTATTCAAATAACTCGCCCCTGTTGGAATAACACGTGGAGGCACCGCGCTTGCTTGAAAACCCCCCAAAGCTTGCCTTTGGAGGAGCGTTGAGTTGACACTTGTCGGTCTCCGCAGTCCGTGGACCTTTCAATGGTCCTCTTATCCTTTTGGGCTCTGGGCTACGTGGCGAGCTCACGCTCATTTGGGTCTGCGCCTTGAGACCAACTCTTGGAGATGTGCCATTAAGACACTTGGCATTCTCCGCTTACACTTTTATACTTAGCCAATTTTGAGGCCCGCCTTGTCCGCCTTTTGACTTTGTTTTGACCATTTTCTACGTGGAGGGCAGTGCAGTTTGAGTCTCGCCTGGGATTTCCTCTCCCGATTTTGCGCCAAGCTGACACTTGGCACTTCCTTTTAGTTGAAGACTTTTCAACGCCCCACAATTTCTTGGGGTTTTGGACGCGTGGAAGCCTAGCACAAGTTTGGGCTCCCCCTTTTGGATTCACCTTTGGAGAAGTGTCGTTAAGACACGTGGCTCCTCCACTACCTCCTCCATACTTAGTCATTTTTGGACCTTTTCCTGAACTGTTTCGAGCCCGAGGACTTTGGATCTTCGCCATTTCTTCCCCTTCTCCTCTCTGGTCTTTCTGCGGCATTGCCCTTCTTGTCTGACCCTACTATCCCATAGTTGAGTCAACCTATAGCTTGAAGAACGGATTTAAGACGTGGAAACAACCTGACAGAGTCGTTTCTTTAGGTTCGTTAATATCTCTTGGCCTCTGCCACTCCATGGTTGAGTCCTTCTAAGACCAATTTGTAGGATTTGAATATTTTTCTTAGGTTTCTCTTATGCAAGGTCGTTGCCAATCCAATATTTGGCGCGGGGTGAAATATGGATAACAATTTGGCGACTCATAGGGGTATCTACCTGCTAGATGAAAAGACCAATTACCTTGTCATATCTATTGGGCATGGAGTTGAGAAAGATAGTCTGACACTAATTCTGCCTCTGATTCACGAGCCCGACTGCTTGTACTCTCAATTTTCATAAGAAATCTTGAAATGAAGGTTCCTGAGAGTAGAAAATTGTTTTAACTCAAGGCTTCATCTGTCTCTCTGAATGGACTGCATAAGAGCCACAAAACAACACCACACTATATACAAAATTGAAATCATACATGCTCCAAATGGAACATGCAGAGCATGTAAAGCACTTAGGAGAAAATTAATCTACACTACAGCAAGACAATGTGTAGAAGCACTTAGAGGAAAGAGAAACTAAACTAATATGTACAGGGTGAGACTTCCCTTTTAGTAGTAGTGCTTAAGATAGATCTCGTTCACTGGAATCTACAACTCTTTGCCCTCCAATGTGGACAATTGGAAAGCATTGCTACTTTTGCACCTTGTGATCATATAGGGGCCACTCCAAATAACGTCAAACTTGGAATGCCTTCCTGGTTTTGCTCGATCTGCATGCCATTTAAAACCAGGTCTCCTTCCTGGAAGGTCCTTACTTTTTCCTTCTTTTCAAAACATCTCTTGATTAAGGCCTGATTCTTTTCCATTACTTGGAGAGCGTATTCTCTGGTTTCTTCTAACTCTATCAACTCAGCGTACCTGACCTCCATTGGCTCAAATTCAGACATCTCTAATTGCTTTACGAGCTCCAATGTTGACAACTCAAGCGATATAGGCAACACTGCCTCTTTCCCATAAACGAGCTTGAATGGAGAGTTGCTCGGATATTTTGGGAATTATTCTATCAACCCATAAGACCATTTTGAGCTTTGTGTGCTAGGTCCTCTGATTCTTATCAAGATTTCTTTTGATGATCTTTAGCAGGTTCTTGTTTGTGGACTTAGCCTAGCCATTACCCTGAGGGTAATAGTTTGATGAAGTACTCAAATAAGTCTCATTCTTAACCGCCCATCCTGTGATTGTGGAACCTATGAATGATAATGCATTGTTTGATATGGTGGTGGCCGCAATCCAAATCTGGTCATTATCCCCTCATAGAAATCTAGATACTAGACTCATTGGCTTCCTTGAGTGCCACCGCTTCGGTCAACTTGGTGAAATAATCATCGCATTGCCGTAATCCATTTGTGGCCTTGGCTTGAATTTGGATTGATGACTCCAATGAAGTCCAATCCCCATTGCATGAAAGGTTGTTCGATCAAATTGGGTGCGAGTGGAAGTGCTGCTAGCTTTCTTTTCCCCTCAAGAATGCACAATTCTTGCACCTTTTGATCATGTGTAGCAAATCACTAAACACTCTGGCCAATAATATCCTCGCTTTCATGATTTTGAGTGTTATCACTCTTGAGCAAAATGGCCTTCAACTACTTCGACATGGAATTCTTGAGCACCTCTCTACCTAATTTGTCCCAATGCATCTCAACAAAATGCCATTGATGTCCCTCTTGAACAAGACACCATCAATAAGAACATATGGGATGGCATGTAGCTTGAAATGCCTTCTTTTTGCTTTACTCATCCCATGAGGACACAGGATTTTTCAAGGAAGTGCACCATGTCTTGGGTCCAACAAGGAGTAGGTACATCATCTCTCCCTTCTTCTTGATCATCTTGTAGAACAAGAACAACCTCCTTTTCACTATCTGTTTCATCTTGTTGACCTGAGGCTAGTTGTTCACATAACCCCTTCCCATGGACCAGCTTGGTGACCTTGATCTCAATGTCATATTCCATGACACGATTGATGATCCATCCTGCACGCTTTTCATTCATGTCCTTCTCTGAGAAGGAATTCTTTAACTCCCGCATGGGAGACCAATAGTTGGATCTTGTTATTTGAAACCAAATGCTTAAACTTCTTCAATCCTTTGATCATCGCCAGATCTTGCTTCTCAATGAAAGAGTACCTCACCTCATAATCTTCCAGACTCTGACTAAAGAAAGTAATTGGCTGTTCTATACTCTCTTTGTTCTGCTGCACCAAGATTGCAAAAATTGTGTCACTGCCACCAAAGGCATACAATATGAAATATTTGGAAAATTTTGGGTTCACAAGAGTTGGGGCTTGTGATATGGCTTCTTTGATAGCCTCAAAACTTGATTTTCCTTCAGCTTTCTATCTGAATGCTAAGCTCTTCTTCAACATCAACGTTATTGGCTTAATAAGGGCAAAAGCAAAGTTTGGAACAAACCTGCAGACAAAATTGATTTTTCCCAAGAAGCTTTGAAGAGCCTTCTTGTGACTTGGCAATGGAAATGCTCTTATTGTTTGAACTCTCTCCGGGTCAATTGCCAATCCTTCCTTTGATACAATATGGCCTAGAAGCTTACCTTCATGGGCCAAGAATATGCATTTTTTGGGGTTCAATGACACCCCAAAACTCCTGCATCTTTGGAATACCTGCCTTAGATGGAAAAGATGATCTGCTACATTTTTGGAAAACATCAGTAATGTCATCCAGATAGATCAACACTATTTTGTTGATCAATCCCTTAAATGCCATATCCATTGCCCTTTGAAAAGTGGCCTTGACGTTGGATAATCCAAATGGCATTTTCCTGTAGGCATATGTGCCCCATTTGGTGGTGAAAGTTGTTTTGAATTGATCATCTTCTTTCACCATGATCTGGTTGTACCCTGAGTAGCCATCTAGGAGGGAGAACCTTTCCAACCCAGAAACTACTTGCAAGATTTGCTCCATTGAAGGGAGTGGGTAGTGATCTTTGAGGGAAGCTCTGTTCGAATCTTTGAAGTCAACACACAACCTGATTTCTCCATTTTTCTTTCTGATCGGGACCAGGTTTGCAACCCAACTTGAGTGTTTGATTGGAAATATGATATTCACCTCTATCATCTTGTTCAACTCTTTCTTCATCAGAGGTTCAATATTTGGGTTGACTGGTCTTTGCTTCTACCTGATGGGTTGAGAGTACCGGATCCAGCTTGATTGTGTGTCATGCTAGTTTTGGATTGAACCCTCTTAGGTCTTCATAACTCCAAGCAAACACATCAGGAAATTCTTGGAAAAGCTGTATGAATTCATACCTTTCTTGCTTGGTGGCCACTTTTCCAATTTGAAGTGTTTTGACTTCTCCAACTAGGATTGACTCAATCTTCCCCTTTGATCTGCATGTTAGCCTTCTCTTTTCGAACGATCATTAGGATTGAAAATGGATTCCAAAGTGTCACTAAGTCTTTAGGAAGCTTGTTTGTATGTGACTGTACTATTTGATTCTGTATTGTTGTTGTAGTCTGCTCTAGTTTCTAGCCGAGATTCAGCTTCTTCTTCTTGCAAAAAGTTAATGATCTGCTAATCATTCTTAAACACCTGCTAGCATGTGTTATTATCTAGCACTACTAGCCTCACAACCACATGGATATGTGGCTATTCTTTATCTCTTTTGATGTTGTCAACCACATCGAATGTTTCCCCGACTGCTACAAGTCTGTCAGCAGCTTCATTCTCCTTCCTAGGTATAGACACAATACTAAAGGCCTCAAAATCTCCATGAGATCCCATACCCTACTCTTGTAGTTCTTGAGCAAGTCATTTTTGATAGCATTTAGTCCTCTAACTTGATTGGAAACCAATTCACTGTCACCAAACACTTGCAAGTTCTTGATCCCCAGCTTCCTTGCCCAATGAAGAAAATGGACTAAAGCCTCATATTCAGTGGTGTTATTTGAGGAAGCAAACTGGAATCAAGGCTAAATAACATCTCATACCTCTGGGGACACAATCATGGCTCCTCCTCCAACTCTTTGTCTACTCCTTGAGCCATCACAGAAAAATTACCATACCTCATTGTCATAATTGTATTGTGGCTTAATTACGTCAGAAGAGGATGATTCTCTTCATGTAGACAAAGAAAAACACCCGCTTCAGATTCTTCCATCTCCCTATAGGGGTCAAAAGCATGTATTTTGTTGGCCCACTCATCTAGGGTCAAGTCTGGGATACATCCCACCTTGGTAGCTGTTTTGTTAGTGTTTAGGAGGTCTTCTTGATCAAAATCTGAGCAGTTGGTGACATTGATTGGGCTAGGCACATAGGATTCAATATGATAATCACTAATAGGTTCATATCTGATTGTGGCCTTCACCCCATACCTTATCCTAAAGAGCATATGTGACCAATCAGTAGACAAGTAGCCTCCAATTTTGGCAGTGAAGTCTTTGGATAGACACAAAGCAAAATGTGGTGGCAAATCTATGATTGACATGTTTTACAAAACAGTCACATTAGGGCAAGCGTGTAGAGTGAGACTCAGATCCTTGATAATTCCCACATTGGTCACTGTTGTCCCATCTAATTGGACAACTCCTCTAGAGATGACTTCATATTGGAGACCCAACTAATCAACTATTTGTTTGGGCATCACAAAACTACTAGCCCCAGAATCAATCATACAATTGTGCACCAATTTGTCTCCAATAATTAATGAGACATAGAAGGGAGGAGGTCTCAGGTTCTTACCTTGTTGTTCTCCTTGGTTCCTTCCAGGTTGAACTGCATTGGTAAGCACTCTCTCCTGTTGGTTAGGGGGTTGATTTGAACTTGACCAATTGCATGGCGGTTCAGATAAATCCCTCGCCTCGGAATGGCCAGTGACTCCCATAGTGAAATGTTCACACTTTTCCTTTTCATCTACTCAATAATATTGAATGAGCTATCTTTTTGTTGCCCCCTCCCTGCACACATTCTTTTCTTGCACATGGAGGGTCGCTACAATCGGTGCCCGACTGGGTTTGGAAGGTGGTCTGATTGATTCAAGATGTTGGGGTTGTATTGGAGCACCGGACCTTGTGGAGTGATGGAAGGTTGAGGGTCACCTGAGTTCAGTGGTTGGCCCTCTCCAATACTTCTCTTTTTGGACTGTGTATTGGCAGCCACACTTTAAGAAGGGGATTGATTCATCCCACAAAAGTCTTCAGCCTGCTAATTGAGAAGCATAGTCTCACTTGGGGTTCCACTTTGTTGAGATCCTTGTTACTGATCTTCCTCTTGGCAAGGTTCTTGTGGCACCATATTGGTTTGCACCATCAAGGCCTGATTTAGAGTGCCATTAAAGCACATTGATTGGTTATGTGGCTGATCGCATGGAAAACACCAATCATATTCCTATGCCATATTGTTCTGTGCTTTCGGACCAATGCTCTTAATGTTGAAGTTGTGTTAGGATCATATGGCCTGAAAGGTCTAATAGCTTGGGGTTGTCCTTGGTTCTGCTCTAGGTTTACGATCTGAGGTGGTGGCCTATTCTATTGATACTGGGGTCTAGCTTGATATTGAGCCTAGGGCTGGTATGGCCTGGAACTCTGAGCTTGTTGTCTTTTGATGGTCACTAGCTCATTCCCAAAGTTCTGAAGTTGCTTCATCACTTCCTGAAGCTCTTTAGAGGTATTAGATGATGAAGTGGAAGCTTCAGCTGAGCTTTGACTCTTGGGGGTGGGTATAAGAGCTAATGTAGGTGCTTGGCTAGTATCTGGGCTTCCTAACTCGGGTACAGAGGCATGGATGGCCTAGGAGTGATTTTTCCAGCTTGAATCAAATGTTTCAAATTTCTATGGAGAGGCTATAGGTCGGGGTTATGTAGTGTCCACCATTGACTCGAGTCATCAGAGAAATATCGAATTTAAAGCCCTAAGAAAGTATAAAAAGGCACCTTCATTAGTGGGCTTTACTGTTGTTGGAATCCTATCCCAGGTCCGTTAGAATATGAAGTTGAAGTCTATCAGCTGCTTTCTTGGAGCTCTCTTGATTGTTGTTATTTTCTCCAACAAAGACAAGTTATCACCCTTTTCCCCAAACTGATTGTTAATAGACGTGCATAGCTAGTTCCAGTTCTGGATAGAGCCCGCTTCAAGACTCATGAACCATTGTGAAGCTTTCCCTTTGAATGAAGAGGCGAGCAACTTGACTGCAATGTCCATCTCATGGATCTTGTGGATTGTAAAGACGTTTGCAATATCTTGGACATGGTCACCAAGAGAAGTTTGATTTTCCCAGTGAAATATGGGATGCTCTTTAATGCTGCAATCGGACCGGGTTTTGTGCATTCAAGGTGAGTGGACTACTACCAGTGAAGTTGACATATGGATTTGGTTGTGCCATTTTTAATGGCCTACGAACCCTCAGATCAAAGAAAGGCCTTACAGTGGAGATGTTGACAAGGTTCTCGCTTGGGGAGATGGAGACCTCTGAACTCTTCTTCCTCTCCTTTCTCTACCTAGGGATAGACGCAAGTATTCAAATATACCTTCTTTCCTTGCTCTAGACTAGGTTTTTCTCATGAATCTCCCAAGCTTGGGTTGTTGAAACCAGTAGATTTGTTTCTTTTGGATTCGCCAGATGTACAATTTCAAGGCTTCTTAAAATCCAGAATCACAGCAAGTGTACATCAATCCCTAATATAATAAGATGGAGACTTCTTAGTCCCACCGGCGTGCCAAAAATGTTAGTGCAAATCACAACACCCCCAAATGAGTTTGACAGGTCTACTTTTCTAAGGCAGAGTCATTTGGTGTGATTGCATAACATTGAACTTTCCCCAAGGCGTGGGACCTTACAAAAATGGAAAAGCTCTCCAGATTGAAGGTTGGTTCCTTATTCCTCTGTTCAAGTGCGTGCGTGGGAGCTTGCAGAGGGTTTATCTCTATACTTAGTCTAAAACTTGCCAAGGAGACATGGGTAAAAGGAGTATAAGAAATAAGAAATGACTAAACTACCAGGTGATGCACCAAAGGAATGATGAACACTTATTTTGCTAATAGACACAAACCAACAGAATGCATACAATAAACAAGCACGAGATAACCGATCTCAGTATTGAAGACCAAATGGAAGTAAAAGAGATAAGAAAGGATCTAAGATCGATCAAAGACGTGTTTTATTGCTCGTGGATTGATATACTCATTACAAAGTAGCCAAAAAGGCATAAACATATTACAATTTTAATGGAAGGCTTGAACCCCACAAATCCTTTTGCCAAAAGGAGAAGGGAGCTCTAAAAAAGGAATGTCCAACCCTTTACAATGAATCCATCCCCATATTTATAGATTCGATCGAGAGAAGAAGGAGAGAGAGAGAAATGGGAAAAGCAAGACAAAACTCAACCACTCACGTTAATAATGCTTCGATAAAATCTACCCCCAAATCCGTCTTTATTGCATGAATCCTTGATTCGGTGCCTTGAAAGAAGAGTAAACGATGGAAATAGATCGAATCCAATTTGGTTGTTGAGACAGATGGATCCTGTATTAAAGGCCCAAAGATGTTCCTCCATTTTCCTTTACCTAACCTCCTCAAAATTAAATTTTCAGACCTCCATGGTGTAGGTGAGGCCAAGATCTTTCCAATGGTGTCAGATTCACAATATTTCAAGCCCTGAGTCGAAATATATGCCCCTTCAAAGTTTGTAGTGAATCCGTACAAATGGGTGGGAAAAAATTTGAAAAATGGGTCCCCCTTTTGGTTTGGGACACATGGCAACCAGATTAGAACAAAATCGGGCTTGTGGGTCCACAATTTATCTTTTTCCCTTTGAACGAAAGGCAAATTTTCACCTTTCCTCTAACTCCCCGCCTTGGCTTTGACTTGGGTTCTAACGCTAACTTTTTCCCTGGGTGGAGTTATGGGCCATTTTACAACTTTTACCCCTTTTGATACAACAAGGGGCAAAGAACCAACTTTTCCCCAATGGCCCACTTTTCCCTAGGACACATGGCAGTCTGGCACTTGTTTGGAAACCTTTTCTTTATTCAATCTTTGAATCAACGCCATTAAGACACTTGGCAGCCTCCGCCGGCTTGTTTGTGCATTGACTATTCAACTAACTCGGCCCCTGTTGGAATAACACATGGAGGCACCGCGCTTGCTTGAAAACCCAGCCCAAAGCTTGCCTTTGGAGGAGCGTCAAGTTGACACTTGTCGGTCTCCGTAGGTCTGTGGACCTTTCAATGGTCCCTCTTATCCTTTTGGGCTCTGGGCTACATGGTGAGCTCATGCTCATTTGGGTCTGCACCTTGAGACCAACTCTTGGAGATGCGCCATTAAGACACTTGGCATTCTCTCGCTTACACTTTTATACTTAGCCAATTTTGAGGCCCACCTTGTCTACCTTTTGACTTTGTTCTGACCATTTGCTACGTGGAGGGCTGGTGCAAGTTTGAGTCTCCGCCCTAGATTTCCCTCCCGGTTTTGCACCAAACTGACACCTAGCACTTCCTTTTTAGTTGAAGACTTTTCAACGCCTGTAATTTCTTGGGGTTTTGGATGCATGGAAGCCTGTGCAAGTTTGGGCTCCCTTTTTTGATTCACCTTTGGAGAAGCGCCGCAAGACACATGGCTCCTCCGCTACCTCCTCCATACTTAGTCATTTTTGGACCTTTTCTTGAACCATTTCGAGCCCAAGGACTTCGGATCTTCGCCGTTTCTTCCCCTTCTCCTCTCTGGTCTTTCTACGGCATTGCCCCTTCTTGTTTGACCCTGTTATCCCATAGTTGAGTCAACTTGTAGCTTGAAGAATGGATTTAAGACATGGAAATGGCCCGACAAAGTCGTTTCTTTTGCACAGGGTCCTTTAGTCTCTCTTGGCCTCCACCACTCCATGGTTGAGTCCTTCTGCGACCAATTTACAGGATTTGAATGAGTTTTCTTAGGTTCCTCTCATCCGGGGTCGTGGCCGATCTAATATTTGGCATAGGGGCTAAATATGGATAACAACTATCCCATGTGTAACACTATTGGTTACACCCACATCCATGACTCCACTCACCCCATCTAGAGTCAAAGTCTCCATCATATCTAACTCACTCCCCAATTCAACATCATCCGACTCGCTCTCCACATAATTCATCATGGTGTGCTCTTGTTTTTGCAACAAACAATATGTCGAATAGGAGTCATCAAATATCCCACTTGTCTCATACCTTGTGATGTCACCATGATCGACAAGACACCGAGTTCTTTCACAATTCAACCACTGCAACGACATGCTTCTTTCTTCACCAATCACATCTTTTGCAATCTGCCTCAGTATACCATGAAATCTAATTTCTTTGTTTTCCTTGAAAATTTTCAGTTTATCCACATGAGGGATGAATGCAAATTTTCCAAAAGATGGAAGCCAATATGTCCAATGAATGATTCCAACTTCAAATAACCCAAATGTACAAACACATTCAAGTACTTCACATCTCTTAATGACAATAAAGAAATGAGTTACCTTCTTTGTGCAAGACATGTCTTTCCATGGACATAACTCGTCAATTCCTTCTATGTTGGGAATACACATGGCTACTCCCTCATCATACTTTATTCTCTTTCCCCATATTTTCATTTCATCGTAAATGCAAGAGAACGGGAAATAAGCATTAGAACTCATGCATCCATAAACTTTATCATAAGGAACTTCATACCTTTTATTGTACCCATTGATTCTTGTCATGAGAGAAGACAACACATCTGAAATAACATAATTGGGGCTGCTCATCATACCTTTGCAACTCAGAATTTCTAATATAGGATCAGCATCTTCATTCTCCTTTGATTTTTCAACCCATGCATCATCGTCTTCCTTAACATCATTCGACCATCGCATCCCAAAAATAGTCTTACCTCTAGCAAATTCAACCACAATAAATATACCACATACCTCATGTCCTTTCAATATCACAGGCTCTCGCATTATTCTCTTTGCAACCATATGCTTATTAGCTAAATCAAAAGCAATGTGAATGGAGGATGTGTTTATCCCATCTAGCATACCTTGAGACGTGATTATGAAATAGTCTTCCTCAATCATCCAAGCATATAAATGTTGTCCCAAATAATAGAAACATGGCAACAACATAGGAGAACTCAACAAGCTAGGAAAATGGTAACCATTCTCATACCTTAGGATGCTAAAGTCATGAATGCACCTTGAATTCAACTCTTCTTTTTTAACAGCAAATTACACCTTGATTCTTTGAGAACTTTGAGGACCAAATGCCCCCACTAACCCTTCCAAGGGTTCCACCATGTAGCTGGTATAAAAATCAGTCATGGGCTCTATTAATAAAGCATTTTCTCCTCTCTTTATGACTGCTTGAGAGTTACTCTCCCTTCTTGCACCGGAGTCTCCAATGAAGAAATCATGCTTGCCAACACTTGTAATCCCAAAAGACACATTTGAATTCATTATTTTGCTTATGAAATCAGTCACAAAGTTTTCAAAATCAGAATTGATAGTTTTGGATAATTACAACATATTACCGGATCCCATACCATATAATGCCCATGAACCCTCAGATCATGTAAGGTCTGCCATCTTTGCTTCTTTTGTATCTCCTCATAAAGAAGATAATCACTCTTTGTCTTCATGATGACTTGACTTTGATGCACCAAATTTTTAGCATTCTTATCGACAATAGGTGAACACCATCATGATAAAATTGTTGTAATGATGTAGGATGAAGATGATGAAATAAATCCATGCTACTCTCTTGCTAACCTCCTTATAAAAATATCATGAAAAGGTTCACCTTCTATTGTTGATTTAGAAACCTCCAAAATAACACCATCCCTATTGTGATTCATGATTTTAGATGGAGAATTGGAACAAGAATCAACACCTTTCACAAATTTATGCTCATTACAACTTGGTAAATCCACCCCATATGATAATGACTTATTCTTTGGAGGATTGATAGGTACCTTTTGGATTGAAATATCTTTTTCAATTTTTCCACCAACCAGCCATGTGTGTTCATACCTTTCAATGCCATCAATGTCCTCCGTGAGTTCAAGATAGACATATGTTGAGTTGCCCCCAACATTGTTGCCTAAGTGCCCGTTCAAAGTATCTGAAAGTTGTTGGTTTGGAAATTATAGCAAGATCATTTGCCCACATCTTTTCATTGAACTCTTGTAGGTGTTGTCTTTCTTGGGTGGCTATCAATCTAACAACTCTAGCTCTTGCTATTCCATTCCTCACACTGTTTTAGAGTTTCCATTACATCCTCTTTGCTTGCATATACAAATTTATTCTCCTGAGATGGAATAATTTCTCTAACAAGAAAAGTTTCACTAATGCAATTATTTTTCTCAATGGAAATCATACCTTTTTCTCTGTTTCTTCTTCTTCAAATGAGTTCTTTTGTAATTCAAGTACCGCATATGATGATCTCGCTTGAGCTTGCTACTAATCTTCATCATACAATAATGGGAATGGCATATTATCTCTTAAACCCTTACTCAAAGATTGGTATTTCCTGCAACAAGAATCCTCATCGATCACCTCTATTGGGTGCCCTTTATTATTGTTCTCCCCTTTTTCTTATTGTCCCAAGACTTTGTTTGACTCAAATTTTGAGTGAGCGACTCAAATAAAGGTTAGTGGCTTCTCGTTGTTTCACCATGTTGGTGAAAATTTCCTTCATAAAACCCACATTGAGATCTTTCCACACTACAATATTTAACCCACACAGCCGAGGAACAACAACTCTAATACCACCGAAATATCCGTTATGGGATACTACTTAAAAATGCACAAAATATTGAAAATTTACACCAAATAAAATACTAATTTTTGCAGCTTTTTATGATAAGGACAATGGACTACGAAAATTAAAATCTCCCAAAATATCCACTTGAATTACATGAAAATTTAAAGAGAGCTCGATATTATTATAAAGGACATAATAACACTATTTTTGGAGTTTTACAGAAATTAAAATGCTGCCAAAAAACAAAGGTGTCCTAGATAGTGGAAAACTTGAGAGGTTCATAACTCTCCAAATCTATAGATTAAACACTTACATGTGTGGCTATGCCTATAAATGACAAGAGCAAAAATTAAGGGTCTTTGGAAATAACATTAACAAATATAGGAAATAATATTTCCACCTTCAGATCTGAAAATGGCCGACTGGAAACCCTCCAAATAAAGGCTGCAAGTCGCCTCGCTTGGAAAGGGGTCGGAAAATGATGGAGGCGCCTTCAAAGTGAAACTACGTCCAACCCAAATGGTTCATTGTAAGTCTAATCCGAACCCCTTTGATTATCTTCCCCAAATTCCCCAAAAATCCTCAAACCCTTCCTCTGAACCCTCTAATAATATCTCTATAGCACAACCCTAAAAGCGGCTCCAAAATGATAGACTAGGGTAGATCTCTCACTACCGAAGAATTCCCTGCTAGCTAGGGATGAGTCTCTCACCACTGAAGCTAGGGTCCCTATGGGATTTCACTCCACAAGTTGTAGATGCACAAACAATAGTTACACGTGAAGGAGGATAAAATGTATGCGACAAAATTTCCTTTCCTTTCTCCCCCAGCTCCTTATATACTTCTCCAAGGCAAAAGAGCCCCAATAGACCCTAGACACATTTCATTCCATGGAGGGGCCAGTAAAAATAAAATTAACTTAAGTTACTTTTCCCCTTTAAGTCGCCATGGTCCAAAAGTGACCATCAACGTAAAATTAGAATATTAGAACCATGTGGCTCCTTCCTAATAGCTCCCAAAGATCTACACCCCTTGGTCCGACCACGACTTGACTCAACATGGCCCTTAGGCTTTTGGCGTAGGAAAAGGGGACATTACAAATTATATGGTGCCAAGTGTTTAGGGTCAAAATAAGAATCATTTTAAATTGAAAATTATTTGCATAGTTTAATACACATAGGAATTGGGAACTACGTAAGGATGGATCCCTCCTTGAAGTGTTCATGCATAGTATAGTGCTCACATGCATTGGGGTATTTTGAGGTCACTCCAACACAATAACTTCAAATATATTTTTTCATGCATTATTGTTTGAGTACATTCTTACGGGGTTTATACAAACTAAATATTGTGCATGCTTTATTGCATAAATCTTAGTTTTATGATGCTCTAATTATGAAGTGATATACATGTAAATAACTCCATAATGTGGTAGACATGTCAAAGACTCCCAAACACCTTATTATTCCTCAATCATTTTCATCTAATGATAATGTCTTCCCCTAAAATTATTATCCAACCCATGTTTTAGAATATATCCTTCACCATAGAGCTCGATGACACTTTTATGAGCTAGATCCAAGTTATTATGTTCATTATACACTCATATATCAAGCAAAATCAAGTTGGGTGTTTCCATTGTGCATTGTCTATATTTATCTCTACTTTGTCAATATTTATCCCTACTTTATCTCTATAGAATAATCACATTTACCCTAATTCATATTTAAATTATTGTACTTTACTTTATTTATTCGTATTATATGAATTAGGTCTAGTTTATGATCGTTTTATGATTTTATGTGTAAAATAATCAAAACATCGACCTCCAATTTTATGAGTTCTTCATATTGCATGAACAAATATAATTGGTTACTAAGATTAACATTAACTTTCTTCGCTCTTTCACTTTTACATCTTATGATAACTAAGAAATTTGGGTATTTTACTCATATCATACATAGTGTTAGGTCAAGTTGTGTTATTATTGATCATATTCATTCTATTTTGACTCAAAATCATAATTGTTTGTGAAATAAAATGGTGAAGATTTTTTTATATGTATATTTCCTCTTTCGTTCATGTAATTTTCGATAGTATACATTTGGATGAAAATGAAAATGAAAATATTTTTTTAATTGATTACTATGATAATATAGATCACAATGACCTTAAAGATATGAATCCGAAATGCGTACATAAAAAATCCAGCTTCGTGAAGTTGTCAAAATTTCATCTCAAGATATTGATGTTAAGGTAGATATGTACAAAAAATCAAAATGCAATGCTAGCTAAAGAAACCACACCTAGGAAGATATATAATGAACCTTTGATTGATATTAATATACTTTCTAGAGACTCACATCCTATGCCATGTGTTTAAATTAATGTTATTATTCTTCATCCTCATGTGTCTACATTTGTGGCTTCACAAGTGATTCTTGCACCTAGTATTCCTACTATGGTGGTGCCCAAACCTACTCCTCAAATTTGTATGGGTATCCACATACAACTTCATTTGAACCTCTTAAGCCTACACCTAATGTAACACCTTGTTTTCCTAATTTATCCTCCGATAATGATATGCATGTCATTTGACATATTACTACAATTCTTAGTCACTATGTATATGCACAACTCCTTACTATCTAAGTGCAAATTTTACAATTGCAATAAGGATCTAATAGAGCGATCCACATGAAAAGTTATTTGGCCATTTTACATAATCCATTAACCCCAAATATCCTTAATTATCCTCTTCCTATAAGACATGTTATATCTAAATTTACTTTTTTTTTTATTGCAACCCCAAACAACATCTAAAGACTTTATTTGTTGAATGTCTATATTATGTAAATAACGATAAATTGTTGACCAAGATCTTTTCAAGGATTCTTAAGGAATATGCATTAAACTAGTTTTGAAACTTCCTAAAGGTTCTAATGAGGTTAAGTGAGTGCCTTTAATATTTTAGTTTTCATTTTCTAAGCTAATTTTTCCATTACTATCGGTTGAAATGAATATTTTCTCAAATCACATAGCTTAGACAAAAACCTAATGATCCCATTGGTGATAATGTTCTTAGATTCAAAACTATGCTTTCCCAAATGTCATACCATGTTATTAAATTCAAGACCATACCTCCAAACACTACCCATCTAGGCCCCTCACCAATAAACATGACACAGCCCCCAAATCACAATAACTTTTTGACCTTTTATTCATCATTGCCTCTTAAGAAGCTTCAATGTAGCATGCATGATTTCTAAGATCCGCTACCTTCAAAACATGACATTTGGGGGAGGACCTCACTTATTTTCCCTGAAACCTCCTCCATCATCCCTAAATATCATTTTAAAGTGCTCTTGAGCCCTCTAAGGAACCACATAATAGTTAGGGTTGGGGGATGGTAGTGTCCCACAACCACTTTGGATCTACCTACCACCACATAAGTTTGACACTTCCTCACAATGCCATGATACCGCCACTGGTCATCAAAAGAAACACCAACACTATAAGGAAAACCAAGCGCTAGTATTAGGCCCATGTGAACTTATCGATTGATCGGGGTTAAGCCATTTAAGGTAGCCCCACACAAAGGTATACTCCAAGAATATTATAGGGTATGTGAATTCATTTCCATATGGTGAAGTCATTTTTGAATATCCATTTAAACCACATTATGAACCAAGAAAATCCCATAAGCTAAAAAAATCCTCTTCCCAAAAAAATTGAATTCGAAACTTTCTTTTTGTGGATAGTGAGAATTTATCACCAAAACTACACGAATTTTTATTTTTATTTTTTACTTAAACCATTTTTTCAACTAGTTAGAATTTGACATTCACATTTTCAATAATTCACCGAGGCCATCAAGTATGTCCATTTTTTTCAAATGAATTCCTACAAGATTCAATTTTTGTATAATGCAAGAAAAATAACACTGGAGAATTTTAGTGCACATAAATTTAGATAAATTTCAGCAAAATTAAAACTAGCTTGTATAGTAAATTAGAACAATCAATACCTCTTACTTTGAAAATTCATATCTTATAAATATTAACTCCTAAAAATTAACCATAAGTTTTTACAGTTCATGGAGAACCTAGTTTTCATTAAAAATAACTTACAATTTTTTTGATGCATTATTGTTCACCCTTAAGATGAGTAATACATACTCATAAGAGTGTTTTATTTCTCAAATCCATGTGATCCTTCCATCCACGTTTTGCATGTGTCACACCCTATTCTTTCTTCACCCTATCTCTCGCATATTTCTTCCCACACTTTGCTCTCTCTCTCAATGTGTGAAATTTCCATTTCCCAGTGTGTTATTCTAATTGTGCGATATTTTTTCTCTTTCTTAGGTGCATACTTGATAGGATTCCTCAATTGTCTTTATTCACACCAGGATTAGGTCTTCAAGGATGGTCAACCCATTCAAATATTGTGTTACCTTTTTGAAGTCCACCTCTATTTACACCCTAAAAATATATGACCGTTTATTTATTTATAATATTAAGATGTAATGGTTTGCTATAAAGGATTATTCTACATTAGTTAATTAACATTAACATGCATATTCTAAATAACTCAAATTAATACTTACAACTATGTTTAAATGATAAGGTGATTACTTGAAACACATAAAGGGATAAGTACTTAACTACACAGAGTGGTATAATGATTATTTGGGTGTGTAGAGTGGATGAAAAGACTATGTTAGATATAGAAATTCTCCGTATCTGAAATTGCAACTGAAAAATTACTCCTATTCAGGACCATACAACTATTATATGGTCTAGATATAGCTTTGACCTCTTATGTATGGTCTTGGATCCATGAACAAAGGGAATTTTGAAACTTTATGTGTGGATATGAGTGAATTTGATGACATTCACTTTGAAATCCTATGTGTTACACATTTACAAAACCATCTAAATGGTGTGATACAAACTCAAATTCCAACCTTGGGTGAGAACCCCGAAAAATATTTGTGTTTGGGTTGAAGTAAAATCCATTCATCACCTACGTTAGTACTACTCCGAAGAGGCCTCAAACCACATGTAGTAATCCACCTAACATGTGATATCTATATGGATGAAACTAGCATGGTAACTTGATTGTTTGTAAATGCTTGAGCAACTTTGGCCTTGTTAAGACATGGCTATTTATTTTTTGGATGCTTGATAATGGAGGAATATAGATTATGCGACATGGTTGAATGTTTCAAACATGTTGTAATGGCTACTCTAATCGATTTGCAACTACTTCAAGAATATTTAGAGAGCCTTGGCTCTTTAGTATAGATATTTTAGGATTTTATGAGATTGTTAGGTAAGCCATAAAGTGTAATTAAATTGCTTATACAGGATTCTATAGGTCAAAAATTCACATTAAGGACAACCTAGGAAGATGAAACAACACACATAAGATATTTAAATTGGAAAAAGAGTCATTGGATGGGATTGCACAAGTCGACCACAACCATGTACTCCACTATAGACTTGAACTATATGGTTTTTCCACGATAGATAGTGATGTAAAAGTTAAAGTTTGGGAATGATGTCTACGGTTGAATTACGGATTTAATTAATATTCACCGGATAAATGACAGGCGTTTGTAGAGATGAGTAGGTCAAAAAGGAGAGAGGAAGATACATTGATTGGTCTTAGAATGTGATCATTTCTTTTAAGCATAGGACTAGATCCAAACATGTCATTTCCAAAGGATAAGTTACCAACATTGAATGTCTAAAACCTTATTGTGACTTGATCTAATGGTTACTCTGTATAACTCCTTGATATACTTCTTGATTGAGAGCTCCTTCTACCTAAGTTTTTGAGGCATCTTGAACAACTCCATTTGATATTAATCTCCTAGCAAGAAGAACTTTCCCTTCATCTTTGCAACCATTTGGTCCCATCTCATGATCTTATATTTTCATCTCCTACCTCACTCACTCTATATTTCCTTCTAATATATGTTGCAGGGAAAATTTTAGTGGCAAATTTTGGTGAATATTCTATGTTCAAACTTGCAAAAATCGAGGATTATGGGAAATTATAAGAGCTTTGTGAATATTCTATGGTTCACCGAAGTACCACCTTATTCGCCAAAAATCATTGATTCTTTGACCGACATGTCCCTTATACAATTTGTTATGCCTGGATTTCCCACCACACATATATCTCACCCATCCAGAGCTTATGAATGTAATTCACCCAGAAACCTGCCACCATGTTGAATCATATCATGTGCATATTCACCCTTAGCCAAGTAAACTATTGGATGGTCGTGACATCCGACCAAATACCCAACCAAATTTTTGAAATGATCTCCGCGAAATCATCAAGTTTCAACCCATGGTATTCTTAAAAATGAACCCCGATACGTTGCATGGTATTTCAATTTTATTTTGTGTGATCCTTGCACATTATGGGTCATTAACCTCCTCAAACTAAAAATTATTCCTCCACATCCATGAGCCAATCTATAAGCTCTCTGGGGTTCAGTTTACCCATAAAATATGACACCTCTACCTCATGCCTTTCCCTATTTATGAAAATATCCCTCAAGAGGATCTCATCAATGGGTTCCACTCTTTCTTTGTCATTCTTTCCAAATCCTTCTCCTCCCACACATTGTTCTTCCTCTTCATCATTGGAGTGGTTATTTCTTACCACAAACCCTCATTTTTTATATTCCTCAACGATATCCAATCATGTGTGAACTACACTCAATGCTTCCAAAAATTCTTCTAGCCTTCCTACCGCATTGTTCGTAACCACTCCCCATTTAAAAATATTTTGGGAAGCTTCTCAACTCATCTTCTCGCATCCTTCTACCGCAACTTTTCAATTTGTAATCTAGCATAGGGACTCCTCTCCCTTTTATACACCGCAAGGCGTGACCTTGTTCTCGATACTAATTGATGTAACTAAGGTATGGGTTTCCAAATAAGGAACACCACCACTTTGCATCATATTATCATTTTAACTTTACTCTTGTAGGAACATCAAAACAAAAGGAAAAGCTTCCATTAATAAATCAAATTTACACACAATACAGAGATGTAAGCTATATGACTCACTAACTACAAGTTTCCATAAAGAGTTTGAGCTACAATAATTTAGACACGCTTCTCTATCTCAAGGCTAAGGTAAGTCCTCTCTTAGAAAAATTTCCAAGTCTATAACTAGGACAATCATATCTCTTGACAACAACCTTAACCTTGTAGGCACTTTTTCATTTATAGGCTTCCCATGATATGTCCGAATATCTAATTTACATGTATATACTACCTAGGTGCAATAATCACTTGTTCAAACAATTAATTGACCAATTCAAAATTGAGTTCATTTTTCGCAACCAAAATTCCAACTTAGAACCCTTCAAGGTAGATCCATCACATTTACTTGATAATTCCCACCTTTGGAAAATTTAAATTATTTGTCATACATCCATGTGTCTCTTGGGCAAAGATAGTCGAACATTGAGCCTAACATAACCACGACTATAGGCATCTATGCATCCCTTCAATACCTTTCTTTGGTATGCATGCGATTGCTTCAACCTTGTGCATGGAATTCATGTGTACTTGTCCCAACTAAATCTACATGCATCTCAATTCCAAATGTATGTTACTCTACCCTTAACCAAAAATGATTCAAGGTATTTTAGTGCCAAGGATGGTTCTCGCATCACTTCAAGTGGTATAAAATAAATCTTTGGTAATGAAAAGGAGGGTCTCAATATCGCTGCTTATATTTTTTAGGCAATGTTTTTCTATTCTACATTAAAATGTTTATATGCTTTATTAAATGTTTAAAACATTAATATCCACTTGATATTATTATATGCATATTAACAAGAATAATAGTAGATGTGGAAAGTGGGTTTATACTAAAAATAACACCCAAAGGTGTAAGGATACAAAAAAAAAAAATTAGTTTGAAAGTATATAGTCATGATTTAATTGCAACATGTAGAAAAAATAACAAAAATTAAAATATCCATTACTCGAAACCCAAGTAGCGAAACTTAAACCATGAAACTTGAAAACTTGAAATTTAAATTTTCTAAAATCTTGAATGCAAAATACACATTATTGGTTCCAATAAAATAATACTTGAACTTGAAAAACTAAAAACTCAAATATTAGATTGATATAAGACATGACTATCGTATTCAAAATCTTAAAACTAAAACCAAAAACCAAAATCCAAACACCGAAACCTTAAAACCAAAAACATGAAAAACCAATCCATACACCTAATTTAGAATTTATCTAGAGCCAATATTTGATATTAGGAATCTTGATAAAATAAAAATTTAGCCTTGAGCCTTACTAAATATTAAAAAGAATTGCCTAAAACCAAAAATGTGTACAATCGGTTATATTGCCATGAATTATATTCGATATTTGACGGTTGACTTAATGGTTCACTTGTATTATTATTTCACATAGTTCACCTACAAGCACCCTACAAGATACAATGAAACAATAATTTTGATACTTTCAGGATGCACAAATCACTAGTGCACATTAGGATTTTTTGTACGCTTTCCACTTTGTTTAGTAGGTCCGACATTTCTTTCGTCACCTCTAATTACCATTAGTCATTTTCACTATCATTTGTAGTTTTCTTAGGATAAATATTTCACCTCCG
The DNA here is from genome assembly GCA_018340775.1 of Taxus wallichiana var. yunnanensis. Taxonomy (NCBI): domain Eukaryota; kingdom Viridiplantae; phylum Streptophyta; class Pinopsida; order Cupressales; family Taxaceae; genus Taxus; species Taxus wallichiana. Next base: position 251,937,254 of record CM031238.1, on the reverse strand, counting down.
GAAGCTTGCATCCTCATATCTCGAGCCTTTCATGTAAAATTTTACAGAGGGACAAGATCAAAAATTGTTGATATGTTTAAATTAGGGTCGCTTAGCTTGAGAAATAAACCTAGAGCCACATATGTAAATAAAAACATAGAGGTCCTTATCACCTAATCCATAACAAGGATAACACATACAACACTTAAATATTCTTTCTACTTGAGCTATACACATCCTTCACTCTTTGAATTACATAAGATCAACCTCGATCATCTAACCCGATTTGAATTCTATCAATTATTCGAATTAAGTTTTGCCAACTATCTTGTGCTAAAATAAGGATTCATATTGTTGCGTTGATTGAGCATATATGAAGAGTGTAGAACCAACACATAACTTGAACATGGAAATTACATCTATATAGAACTACATAAGCCCTTATTTACATTGAATATGTAACACATCACATTCTTTAAAATCCGTTGGAGAGAAATTTGGGCCTATTTTAGGTTCTTTCTTACATTTTTAGTGACTTATAAGGGAGAATCCATATTAAAATATTTGTAAATCATTGCATAGATCAAAGAAATATTTTCACATAGCATTTCCAAGAAGAGAGTAGGTCGAATTTAGAGTCTGCATAATTAATGAATGATAGAATCATGGCGAAGGACATATTTAATGAATGAAACTATCCCTTCACCGAAATTGTCCCCGACACATTAGAGCCCTATCAATTTTTCTAATCAATCCAATTCTCATATGTTTTTTAGCCTATTAGAGAATTTTGAATCTTTTACAATTAATTTAGGTACGCTTTTTAAGGAAGGATCTTACTCGTGCTTTTATACACTCTTTCCTTCTCAAATTTTAGTCAATTCATCCATATTTTAAGAATTATGATTTATTGTTTATTTGTACTTACTGAGGCTTGTTATTAATGATTTAATTTTATGTATTTTTGACCCTTGTGTTAATTATACATAAAATAAATTCAAATATGAGACGATATCTTTTAGTTTACACTCATATGCAAGTAGTATATGTACTCAATCATGGTCACATATCGATTCTATGAATATTATCTCATGTATAAAAAGATGAAATTAATCGGTGACATTCAATTTGTGTTAGAGCCTCAATCTTCAAAACTTTGAATCATTAAGTATTCATTGAATCATTTGAATTACCAAAAAAATAAAAACAATAATGGACCTATAGCCCCAGGAAGGAAAAATCTTCAACTACCATGTCTAATTCGTAAGGTTGGAAAAAATTAGAGACACTTATACACATTATTATTTCAACCATGGAAAATTAACGTGTTTCGTTATATACTTATAAATGGATGTATAGCTTGTAAACACTAAGATCATACATTAATTTTATGATCATACACTTTTAAGCCGACGGTAGATACACAAGTGGAAAGAGGAGGGAGGAACATCATAAGGTGGTACATAAAGTGGTTAAAGTAGGTGGATTTTTCCTTACCCACCCAAGTTTATATTTCACCGGAGGTGTCCTCTATGAAGAGAGCCCCGCTAGAAAATGTCAAATTATGGCATGCTCTTTCTCGATGGCGTAATTTTGGCAACACGTTTCTAGTGACACCATTTTTTTCGTTAATAGTACAGATGCTCTCTAAAAATATGTTTAAGATTAATACATCTCCACTTTCACATTGTTGCCTTTGCTGAATGTAACAATGATATCAATATTTCTTGGCATGATTTTCTCAAGTTGTAACATATAGTTGTTCTGCGTACATTTGTGGTTAGTTTCTTCCCGAGTTCTCACCAATAGATATGCTGACGGTTTCGCTGGCGAGCGACAATCATATTGCGGTAGTTGAGAAATGATTGCTTCTCATGTTTGACTTCAGGATAGTGCGGGAATGAATGGTCATTCCAAAGACTTGTATTGAGCAATGTAAATAAAAAATTATATTCAAAATTTAAAAATGTAAAATTGGTTGTCAATTTTAAAATCTAAAGAACCATTTTAACATAGGTATTACCCACCTTTCCAATTATGAATTCAATGACACAAGCTTTAAAAGGTTTTTTCAAAAGAATCATAAATTTATGTGTGTGAGATGTTGATTGGGCGAAGTTGAATTGTTACCAATGTTTGACATTTACACATGTTGATGGCTCCACCACACTAACTTGAGGTCACGCCACCCAACCAAATTCATGGTGGAGAAAGAGTAATATTTGTTCAAGCTAAGAATTCCATTTCATATGTGATATTAAAATTCATTTCTACACCAATTTGGGTTGGAAGCGGTTAATGTGGGATTAAATGCAACTATGTAGGGAGAAATATCCATTTCTTTGTATGTTCACTATAATTATGGTAGATGTGTTTTTATTATGAAGAATCCTCTCATGAAAAGTGTCTTTTTTATAGGACATTCTCGGTAGTATTTTATGGCTCAACTAAAAAAATCTTTCCAACAAAGAAATAGTAATAGAAATGCATAATAAAAAAATTGTATGTAGAAAATAGTTGTTTACTTAAATTTTAGCCGCAACGTCTTCACCCCGCAATAGTTTATATTATTTTCCTCTTCATATTTAGGGCGAATTATAACTACGTCACGGAAAATTTTAGTGGCGAATTTTCATAAACTCGTGAAAATCAAGGATTATGGAAATTCGAATTGGCAAATATTCTATGATTCACAACCAACTTATTCACCGAAACATTCAAATTGACATGTCCCTTATACTATTCATTTCACCTAGATTTTACACATATATAAGAGCTTATGAATCCAATTTGAATCATTTCATGCGCATATTTGCCAAAGTAAACATAAACAACCCTTGAGCCATCCAACCCTAATCCTTCCAACCCCGAGCCGTCCAACCACGAGCATTACGACCTGGGTCGTCCAACCCTAATTTGTCCAACCCTGAGTCATCCAACCCTCAACCGTCCAACCATCATCTATCCAACCCTCAGTTGTCCAACCACTTAGCCATCCAACCCCTTAGTCGTCCAATCCTTGGTTCCGTCCAACCCCTTCATCGTCTAACCCCTTCCAACCCTAAGTTTTCTAATAGTTCGGTGCGTTCAACCCCTCGATCGTCGTCCAACCACTTAGTCATTCAACCTTGGCCGTCCAACTCGTTGTCCAACCCCTTAGCAAGCCAAACCCTTAGTCGTCCGACCCTATCGTCCAACTCTTATGTCATCCAACTCTTCCATCCCTTGATGTCATATAAGTACAATCACCTTAAAATGAAGGGCACAAAAAAACTACAAATTCATAGAATCACTAAAGTGGGAAAGCCTCTCTCTATACATTATTGTCATCGGGCCAAGGAAAAACCCTAATTTTTCAAAGAGGAGAAATCAAGAGTGGCAGAGGCAGGGAAGTGGGTGAAGGAAAATATGGTGCAGAGGCTCACATACCACAGGTGTCACAACTATCACACCAAGTTGAACCAGACCCGAATCGTCAAAACCCCTAGTAAAAAACATGCCCACTTCATCTAGGGTTTTGAAGTTTATCTTCGTTATGTATTTATTTGACTTTGGGTTAGGTTTTAGAGTTTTGAGGTTTCTCTCATTTTTCTGTATGATTTTTGGGGTCAATTGTTTTGGGTGTATTTGTGTACAGGTGGGAAGTTAATTTATCAGACTACCAAAAAGAGGGCCAACAGACCCAAATGTCCTGTTACCTAAGAAAAGAATCCAAGGAGTAATATTTTTTTATTTTTTCTTTTTTGTTGGTATTCTCATAATGGCGTAAATCGAATGAATTTTTATAGCATATTAGTGAGTAGAGAAGCTATATGCAGCTTTGTCGAGGGATATGAACAAATTCAAACCTTTGTGTAGAGCTTTTGAAAGCCCATCAAATGAAGTTTCTGATAGATTTTATAATTTTTGTTTGATATTTGTGTTGTGGGGGATTTTTGTAGCATTGTAGTCACATTATTTTTGTTTCATCTACAAAACTATAACTGGGATTTATAAGCCCAAAGTTTCGATTTATTGTTGCTGATTTATGATTTTTAAAATCTTAAACTCAAATATCACGTTTTGGATTGGTTGATGCCTTACAGATTCCCCATTTGAGGCCCGCGAGAATACAGGGTTAGCAGGTTGAAAAGGAGCAGGAGAACTGTGAATAGACCCTATGGAGGAGTTATGTCTTGTTCAGCTATTCGAGAAAGGTAAGTTGTCATAATTATAACCGTAATTATTTTCTATGTTAAATGTTCATTCAATCAGATATTAGGTTCTTCTATTATTTATGGGTTAATGCATTTATTTAATTTGTTAAGGGGATATTTGGAATTTTTTAATATCATATTCTCTATACTCGATCGTCCAAGTACCCTCTCAATTTATGCAATTGGGTCTGATTTATTGACTTGTCTTTGAGTTACTCATAACAAATAGATGTTGTTAGTCTTAGTGTGTTGCTACTTGTTAGTGTAAAGCCACCTTCCAAATTCACAGAAAGGAGGTAGAGTATGTAAAAACTTCTTTATTCTAGAGGTTTGCATGAAAGTGATTGAAAAGAGCCTAGGAGAGAATAAAATTTCAGAATTTTATTCTGCATTCTAGGTTCAAAAACATATATTTTTGAGTAGTCGTTTGGATTTCCCCTAATTTATTTGGGTGCTTAAGGATTTGCATCAACTTTTCAACCTGTATCCCATAAATCTATCTTGAAGCATATCAAGTTCCTATGGAAGGTTAACATGATGTGGCTCTTTCAGTCTTCACTACAGTCCATAACACAAACAGGAATAGAAACAAGAAGCTAACCTAAACTTATGTCCAATGCACCTGTCCAACCCTTAGCCGTCCAACCCCTCACCCGTCCAATGCACCTACCCAACCCCTAGCCGTCCAACCCCTCACCCATCCAACCCTTAGTCGTCTAACACCTCACTTGTCCAACCTGCCCGCCCAACACTTAGTCGTCCTAACCCCCACCCGTCCATTCCATCCGTCCAACCCCACCCGCCTATAGTCGTCCCAACCCACTCGCCCAACCCTTAACCGTCCAACCCTCACCCGCCTAACCCCCAACCAACCTACCCAACCAACTTTGTGAAACCAAGGGAAAATGCTCTTTGCAAAATAGCCTTTGCCACGAAACATTTTTCAAAAATTCGCCAACGATTCGAAAGTCAATTTTTGAGATTCACCACAAATTCTAAACTAATTTTTCATAGGGGGTCTTCTTAAAATGAACCCCGAACTACGTGGAAATCAGTGCTAAAACTCTCGATGAATGTATTTGTTTTGAAAAGGAGAATATGTCCTTCGACGGAACATATGGTGTAACGGGAAGCGAAAGGTTTTGGTTGTTAAAAACTTGGAAGAAAGTCATGTTGGATTGGTTTTGCAGATGGCCAATGTGGACTCATGGGAAAACATGGACACTTAACCTTCAAATCCATGAGAACCTTCAAGATGGAATGTGAATGACCAGTCATTTTTGTTTAATGTAAATTCCCTACCTTTATCTCATATTACCGCATTCCCACCTATGCAAAATCTTTATTTTAATGTGACACATTCACGAGGTTTCACCTTTGATCCGGGAATCTAATGAATCGCTGCATTCATAAATCCAACAAACAATATGAATCCTTCCATAGAAATGAGTCCACAATGATATGTTTGTGTCCTCGCTGCTACTCGCTTATGTCCCATCTAGCTCTGCCTGTAGCCAATTGTGAATCAAGTTACACTGGAAAAATTTAAATATAATTTTGGTAGTTTCTTATTTCACAAAACACAAGCAACATGTGTCAAACATGATTTATTCACCTTTGTTAGCATACTCCCAAAGCATGTGCCAAATTTGGAGCTTTGAATCGGGGTGTGCACATTTGTTGAAGCATTATGGAGAAGGGAATTTTGTTATATGTTGTAGTTGTAGGGCCTTGCGAACTACACATGGAGGACTACATCTAAGAGGAAAAATCTTGAAGCGTTCCTTCACATGGGGTTCCCACACCTGCTATGTTTCGTAATCTTTCAAGAATTACTAATTCTCTTGTTCTCACTTTTAATGTGCAAAAGAGTTTCTAAAAATGTGTAAATGCATTACTAGAATTCACAATGGTGTTACTTTTGCCCAAACCGTGACAATTTGTAATCACATTAGCTTCCTACTTTTCATGTACATTCCTTAGTGATCAATCTGCATGTTTTCCTAAAGGTTTATCTCGATCAATAGTATTGTATATGGTAAAAAAATGGGAGTGGTTCTATTTTTTCTTCGAACCGTGTGCTTTTTTAAACCGTCAACCATGCATGCCACCAACGTGTGCACATGAATTATTTCTTATAAACAAAATTCCAAATATATATGCGGTCTCATGGATCAGAGATTGTAAAACATGCACAAAAACAGTGACATTTTTGATTGCTCATTCCCTAAGGTCGAGGGAAACTTTGTGGTCATGACTTGAACACATGTTTAATGTTGCATTTGTTTACATGTGTTTTACGTTTTTAACTATAATTAATTAATTAATTAATTGGCAACTTTATTTGTAAGTTTCTTATTAGTCAATGACAAATGGTGTCAAGAAGATTTAGACATGGTCATCCTCAAGAGCCATAGAGACTATTTTACCAAATGCAACAAATAGATATTCAACTCGCCATCTCTCCTTTTCCAAAGCATAGTCACACGACATGGAAAAATAAGATCTTTGCGATGAGGTATGAACATTCGTCATGAAAATATGGACAACATAAAGGCATAATAAGGAAAAAAAATTTGTTGGATGTTGTAGTTGTAATACATTGCTCGCTCCTGCCCATCACACAAACTTAAAACAATTTAAGGTATCATACATTTCATGAAAAATTACACATCCAACAAACTTTACATTGTCATTCTCTCTCGGTGTAGTTTACTGACTCATGTGCATTGCTAGTTTAATAGCATTGTTACTTATGTTAATTCTCATCATAGAGATTATGGTTACGAAACGTCCTCAATTCATAATGTTCGAAAATATTTTTTTAAAATAATAAATAACACAATTGTTGTAAAAGTAATTTTATATATACAAATAACTATTTAAAACATGGAGTATCAAAATTTATCTAAGTAGCCGAAATGTTTTGGATATGGGAGCGGGAGCGAGGTATCCGATACACGGAAACAACAAAAAAATTTTGTCCCTGGATATGGCGTAGGATACGGCGGTCTAAAAAACTATATAAAAATTAAAAAATATATAAATCTCACCTTCTAAATAGGAATTTAATTATAAACCACATATTATGTATATGAAAAACAAGATAAAAGACAAGTTATACTATTAACTATAAATTTATAATAATGTACAGTATATACAAAACGAATAAAATTAAATTTATAGTGTATGTTATAGATTGTATAAAATTAAATAATGTATTTTATATAAATGTATACAATGTACAGTATATTGTATAAGTTGTATATACCATAGTTGGAATACTCGCATAGTTGTATTTTTAATTACTAATTTGTCTACAAGCGATCAAAGCTCATGATTCTTTCAAAAGATTGCAAGAAGTTGCTTGGTCCAAAAAGGTGCAAAAATGAATTTTATGAAAATAAGAAAAATATTGCCATCAATGCGTAGAGCTCGAGAAAATATACACTTTTGGAGAAAACGACACCTAAAACGGAGCCACAGAATGAAAGTTATGGCTCATGCAAGTTTTTGCTGCTACATCTTCCTAGACCCTTTCCAAAAATGGCAATTTTTTTCTATGCTTGTGTTTTCTTCACCAAAAATCCAAAAAAGGAAAGAAACGCCAAAAAAGGGAAAAAAGAACGATTCGGGTAGAAAAAAAAGGAGAAATGCGTTTTTGCGGGCGAGAGGGGCTGAAGGCTCGCGAAGCAGGAGGATACGGCTGTGCTGCACGTTCCGACCGTTTCTGACAGCCTCTGGCCGTTCCCATGCCGTTCCCGTCACCGCTCCGTACCGCTCCCGAGGCCCCCACCTGCCGTTTCGCAACTTATAAATTTATACTATCATTAAAGATTGTTTGGTTTATTAATGAAGTTGTTTGGCTCACATAAAATCCACCAAGTATCAATTCTTTCTTAACGTAAAGTTCCACACACCCCAACGAGAATCACTCTGTTGAGGCCAAGATTGTGATCCACAAGAGTCATAAAATATGATAAAAAAGTATTTCTTTTCCATTTCATACCTCATCCATTTATAATTATAATAAATTTTAAATATAAACCACCAAAATTACGACATTTACTATTCCTTTGGTCACTATCATAACACCTTTTGATGTGCCATTGCTAATAACACCATTGGCCATCCATTTAATGTGAAATTAAATATATTGTTTCTCCAAACACCTTTTTGTCATATAAATTGCATGTCTGGAACTTTATGATTAGACTTACTATTACTATTTATGAATATATTGTTTTTATGTATGGCGCTCTATAATACAAAGAAGAGCGTCACACGCTTTTGTCAACTTCCATATTTTTATTTCTTTATTTACTCGGAGTTTTTTTGGATTACTTTATTTAATTGGAGTTCAATTATTGCACATACTTTATTTTATATTGAGTTCTCTGCTTGCGGTTTCATTATTGCACATAAAGTTTTTTTAAAGTGAATGGTATTTTGTTTTTATACGGGATAAATTAAAAAATAAATCAACTTGTTCATTAAGTTTTCGCTCAACATCAAATGAAAAGTTTTCAAACAATGATATGTCTCTTTTTTGGGATCAATTTGTTAGAGATGTGATCAATTTGTATGATATGTCTGTTCTAAAGTTTTCGCTCAACATCAAATTTACATTGGTATCAGATACCAATGTAAATTTGTTTATGAAAGTTCTCAAGGAATCTCTAAGTGCATTCTAAAACACAATTATCTGTATGTGAAAATGCTAGTCATTTTAGAGCATATAAAGGGAGCATTGAGTATAAATTTAGGGATAAAGTTAGATTATGTTGATAGGTATTTTATAGTGAGGAAGGCCCACCATTTTATGTCGTTTATTTTGAGGATGATGAAATGATATTTGAAAATATATTTGAAGAGGAATTTATTTTCTGTTATTGTTAGTTACCTTACATAAAATTAGATTGTGAAGGGCACATGAAGCAAAAATGTTAGTTGAATTGTAGGAGGCACAAGAGACAAACATGGTGGTAAATTGTGTCTAATTCTTTACATAATTATGGGAATTAAAATTGTTTCTATAGTCAAATGGGTTGTAGTTCAATACTAAGTAGATGGTGTGAAAGACCTTGCCAAGCCATCCACTAGACTACAAATCCCAAGAGATACCAAGTAATAACGAGATAAGCCCGCAATCATGTCCCGTATGATTTTGGCATCGGTCCTTGACAACTAAGTTTAAGAATTCTATGCACCTAACCCATGCAAACTTTGGATTCAATCAAATAATAATAATGACTTTCTTCTTTAAGTATATAACTTCAAGACTTTGTATCTTATATTGAAATGCACATCTTTACTACCTTACCCTTATGTTGATACATCTTGTAAGTGCATTTTATAATTATTTGTGGTTCTAAATTCCTTAATTTCATTAAAAATCTTATCCCATACTAATGGGGAACTTTAGTTTGTAACAAAATAAGTCTAATATACCACAATTAGTATAAATATCTTAAATACATATATCTCAAAAAAGCATGAGTGATATCATTCTAAAATATCTCCTCTTATATTTGTAATATACCACGATTATTAATAATTTCATTACTTTTTTATGAAAAAGATCTTATATTATATTAATTTAATACATACAAGATAACTTTCAACAAAAAAGTGGGCAGTATGAGAGCACGCCCCAAAACCACAAACAAAACTAGGTCGATCCTAGGGGAACAAGCGCAAACGTGATGAGAGCACCCCCAAAACCACAAACAAAGCTAAAAGTCCTAGCCTAGGGAACAAGAAACAAACTAGGCCGAACCTAGGATTTATCTTTTTCTTGTAACTTAAATATATTTTAAATTCTATATTGATTGTAAACATTTCTTATTGTTGAAATCCAATACAAACAATATGTTCATTTAATTTTAAAAACTTGAGCTTTTTGTTTTATAGTAAGAAACTAAAATAAATAGAGTTTTTGTTCTTTTATCATTTTCATGTTATAGAATAGAAATTTTAAAAAAATCTATCAACATAATATTCAAATATCTGCCATTGATTAATCTATGATAAATTTAAAAATGGAGATTTTGTTCTTAGTTCTATTTACGTAACGTTTCTTATTTTTTCCACATTTCTACCTCTCAACTTTTTCTACTTTTTCTTTATTTCTTTCTTTGTATCTATTTGATCGCAATTGTTATTTATATTACATATTATTTTTTTCTATACATTTAGTTAGTTCTATTTCATATATTTTTTATTTTATTTTATTATGTCCATTATTACTAGTTGTCACTTTAAGAACGCCTCTTAACATAATTATTATATCAATAGAATGATGTCATATATAAATCACTCTTACTGATATAATAATTGATTACTTTCTTGTGAGTATATACATACCTTACTCCCAAATTAAATATGCATATCTTATCTTAAAATTGTTTAATAAATCTTAAATTTGATAAGTGTTCATCACCTTGTGATCATCAATTCAAGACGTGTCTCCAAATGTTTCCTTCACTCTAAACCAAATTTATTAATGAGAGACAAATTATAGTGATAACTTTTTACGATCAAACACATGATATGTAACAAAATAATGATGAAGACATGGAAAACTAGATTTTGTTTGGCTTATATCCCACAAACTTCCCTTAGTTGTATACATTTTGTTTGGCTTATATCCCACCAACTAGCGTGTGATTTCCATGATATGCGTGGCAGATTATCTTTATCATTTGGGCTTGGCTCTCCTCCCTATGTTACTTGTCAATTTTATGCTCTAATAATGCACATTAGTGTTTCAAGCGTTATACTCATTTCCCTTGGATTGGAGCATGAATAATTGTGCCTTGATAAATTAGAAATAGTGGGCCATATGAAGATAAGAGGGATTCATTGCTAATGTAAAAAAGTATGACTTAGATGTGGACAGACATTATATTCAAATACAAAGGAGTGAATAAATATTAATGCGTTTCTTGAACTACTAGTTTAGTACTCTTGGAGTACAAAGTGGTTTTGCATGACAAATACACTAAACTAACCATACATTTAAAGAGAAATGATTTTCTGTTAATGATAATTATTTTACATAAAATTAGATTGTGAGGAGCACATTCAAAGCAAAAATGAAGAGACAAACATGGTGGTAAGTTGTGTCTAATTCATATATCTTTATATAGTGATGGGAATTAAAATTTGATTCTATGGGTTGTAGTTTAATACTATGTACGATGGTGTGAAAGGTGTTGCCAAGCCATCCACAAGGGTACAAATTCTAGGAGATATTGAGTAATAAGGGATGAGACTACGATCATGCTTGGGTGATTTTGGTGGAATGAGATTCCCTCGGTCCTTCCTAAGTGAAGAATTCTATGCACCTAACTCATGCAAGCTTTGGATTCAATCAAATAATAATAATTTTCTTCTATAATTATATAACTTTGAGATTTTGTATTTTATATTTTTGTTTTACTTTTAAATGCACATTGCACTACATTAAGTTGGATACATCTCGTTATTCTAAATTCCTCGATTTCATTAAAAAGACTTATCCCATATTAATGGGAGCCTTAGTTTGTAAGAAAATAAGTCCAATATACCATAACTTAGTACAAATATCTTAAATAGATACATCTCAAACATATATAAGTGATATCAATCAAAAATATCTCCTCTTATATTTTTAATATACCATGATTATTAATAATTTCATTGCCAATATTTTATTTTTTTATAACTTTAATCTATCTTTACATTTTATATATATTGTAATTAACAAATTTAAACATTCTTATTATTGAAATCTAATATAATTAATATGTTCTTTTAATTTTAAAAACTTGAGCTTTTGTTTTATAGTAATGAGAAACTAAAATAAATAGAGTTTTGTTCTTCTTATCTTCTCTATGTTATCGCATAGAATAAAGAAAAACATCTATAGACATAATATTCAAATATCTATTTGATTTATCTATGAGAAATTTAAAAAAGGAAGATTTTATTCTTAGTTCTATTTCGTAACACTTCTTATTTTTTTCACATTTCTTCCTCTCAACGTTTGTTGCTTCTTCTTTTTTTCTTTTTTTGTAATTGATTACACATTTGTTATTTATTATATATATTCAATTTTTTTCACGCATTTAGTTGGTTTTATTTCATGTATTATTTTATTTTACTTTGTTATATCGGCCATTAAAAGTGAACACACTCGCTCCATACAACATTCTGCTCCTCCTTGATACCATTATAGGAACGTCTCTTAACGTAATTATTATATCAATAAAACAATACCGTAATATAAATCACTCTTACTAATATAATAATTGATTACTTTCTTGTGAGTATATACTCCCAAATTAAATATGGCTCTCTTATATCACATTTTGCAATTGTTTATATATGTGGGTGGTAGAGCGAGCAACATTTGCTGAGCGTTCATGAGCATGTGATCATCGATTCAAGACAAATTATAGTGATAACCTGTGACTAAATAATGATGAAGTCATGGCGTATTCCCTCTATATGAAATAAAAACAAATCTTCTATAGACTTTTAAATTCTTCATTGAAACACAAATACTTATCTTTATAGAAGGGATACTATCTTAAATAATTAAAACTCATACCATCTGTGGAAAAATAGATTTTGTTTGGCTTATATCCCACCAACTACCATGTGATTTCCATGATATGCTTGGCTCTCCTCCCTATGTGTCAATTTTATGTTCTAATAATGCACATTAGTGTTTCAAGCGTTACTCATTTCCCTTGGATTGGAGCATGAATAATTGTGCCTTGATAAATTAGAAATAGTGGGCCATATGAAGATAGAGGGATTCATTGCTAATGTAAAAAAGTATGACTAAGATGTGGACAAACATTATATTCAAATACAAAGGAGTGAATAAATATTAATGTGTTTTTTCAACAACTAGTTTAGTATTCTTGGAGTACAAAGTGGGTTTCCACTTACAAATACTCTAAACTAACCACTAACCACACATTCTAATCAAGTTTAAAGACATATATTCAATAGATTAAATATTTGATTGCATTAATTTAAGAATATAAGAAAATTAAAATAATTAAACTATTAGAGAGAAATGGGTTTTAAAATAATGTCTAATTTTTCGTAAATTTTGAGATAGTCGTTAGAAATTATATGGTATAGAAAATATGTTTACATAATAAGATGAAAAAACTTTAAAATTTAGGTAAAGCACATAACCTCGATCAAAGTCGTAACTCTTATTTTGTGGCATAATGAAAATTTTAGTAATTTGGTTCTTACAATTATCAAATACTATGAAATTGATTTAAAATCTTGTTTGTTTTCCCCTAGGGTTTGAAAACCTCACTCACTTTTCCAAAAAAAATGTGCATTGTTGGAAACATCTTCCCTTTGTTGGAATCATAATAAGTTTGTAACACCTTACAAAACCATAAACATTGTAGACCTAGTTATTAGAAGCTTTTATTATCCATCTATTTTTATGAGGCCCCTAGGAAGTTGAACAAGTCAATCAATGTAAATGGATGTAAATGTGAATGAAGATATTTGTTGTTGGGAGACGTACCTAACCCTAAAAATACTTTCGATGAGTTTGCTTGGAGAAAATTTGATTACTATATAAGGTACATCCGAATGAGCTTATAGATGTGAATCCAAAATGTGTAGATAGAATTACTTTATTTTACGAACAAGTCAAAAATTCATTTCTCTCTCTCTCTCTCTCTCTCTCTCTCTCTCTCTCTCTCTCTCTCTCTCTCTCTCTCTCTCTCTCTCTCTCTCTCTCTCTCTCTCTCTCTCTCTCTCTCTCTCTCTCTCAATTCTCTGACACCAAATACAACAAAAAAATGTTGGAAATATTTTTTTTAACTTACATTACTAGATACACGACACCACACTTTGGATCACTGAGGATAACTCTTCATCACATAGGACATTTACGCAACCCTAAACCCACATATATAACATGAAAACACATGATGCACATCAAGCCACATTTTCCCCAAATGACAAAGCACAACATAACAATTCAACTACAATATAAACTCCCGTATAGGCACTATCCACGACACGACACTTTCCTGGTTTACCTATTTATTATAGTCATATTTCATTATTGACCTTAATTATTTGAAAAACACTTAACATGTAGTCCTTCATTCTTCTTTAAACTAGACTACATTTTCTTTATTTTGCTTAACATTTTACTTGTAATGATTCCATCTGATTTTGCTCGTTTCTCTTATCACAATTGAATTATATAGCCTGATTGTTGATAGGAACATATGTACACACATGAGGCTACTAGTGTTTGTTCTAAGGATTTGTTTCTAAGTTGCATGTTTGCTTGGTTTTGCAATTTATCTTAGTTGCAACAAGGGAGGTTCACATGAAACAAGGAAGTTTATTAGTTCAAGAGTAAATAGATTACATGTTCCTTTCATATTAGCATTTAATCACTAAGGTTACTATTTTGTTTTAAGTTATTACAACTAATTGTATATTCTAACTACTTCACTTAAATACTTAGTCTAAATCATTCATGATACGCAGTAGAGGATTTTCCTCGAGTCAAAAGGGTCAAGCCTCAAATTCCACTTTTTAAAATTTTAATCATTTAATATTATTGTTTAAACCACATTGAGGGTGTGGTGATTATGTTCGTCCCTTACGTATTGCAAAGTTTCCCCATTTACTAGGTTGAAAGATCACTAATGAGGCATTATTTTATTTTTATTTGTTATAAAAATCATCTTAGTCATCTTAGAATGTTGACATCATTCAAGTGTATGCGACATTTAACAACAATTCCAAAATCTCCTCTCATGTTCTTGTAACCCTTACGTCATTACGTTGACTTCATAATGACTTCTTTTAGAACAACTAAGGTTCATATACTATTTGTCCTTTACTTAGTCATCAAGATCCTAAGGAGTATGATTTCACACTTAACCAAGTTTAGATTATTCCTGGGCAATTTAAGTATTAGATGTGTGTTACAAGGAGACATTCAATTATAATTTTATACACCCTATTACCTTCTAGCCACTACCCTTCTCGTTGGTCAAACATATATTAATGTGTAATTCACCCTAATTCTCATGAGAGGTCCACGATAGACTAATTTCATTAACACCCAAAAGGGGTCTACACCAAACTAATAGGAAAAACTTAGGGAAACCAAATATCCTTATCTCGAACCTTTGCACAACCAAAGGTACTTCTTTCCAAGGTAACACTTCTATTTGTGAGAAGCATGTAGGAAATCAACTCATTATTTTTATACATAGGTAACTTACAACACAGGTTCCACTCGTGGATCAATCCCTCGTATCATACATACATAACATGTTGATCACTAAGTCTCGAAAATAGATCATGAGTTTTACTTTACTTTAGGTTCAACACCTTATTAGGACCAAGTCTAGAGGTTTATACTAGATACATGCCTTGTCCAAAATGACCTCTCAAGAGGTCTAGGTTAGCTTTAACAAATTAATGTCAACAACTTTCACTTTGTCGACACTAAGAAAGTTTCACAACTCCATATTGTTAGAGCATGGAGCCTTAACAAGCATCCCAACATGGTATCTTCTCTTGGGATACATTCGTGGGTCAACTAAGAGGATTCTAAATAAAATCATGTTTTCTAACAACTTCAAGGATGACCTTACCATCAATTTGGCCACAACTCATTGCTTCGTTAAATACGAGACTTGCATTATACGCAAGTGAAATCATGATTTATCCACTAGATACGGGATTTGCATAACGAAACAAAGGGGCACAACTCAACCTCATCAAGGTTTTATCGAAGAATGACACCCGAGAGTAGAAATATTAGTTGGTAAAATCAAGCACCCGTGCTTAGGATGGTCATATTCAATGTGGGGACCACTCAATACGAAAGGAACTCAAGTTGTTCTCAAATGCACAAAGTCAAAGATCACCTACTAATAATGCAATAATCAAGGGAAGATGAAGAATTGAAGGGTTTAGAGCACAATTCCATTTTAATTTATATAAAGATACTCCTTTCTACCATACATGATGTAAGTTTCACAACATAGCTATAAATGAAGTCAATAAGAGCATTTAGTAATATTTGGCTAATTCTTTAAACTCGATAACAAAGAACAATTACAAGTTTATTAAAACTTCATGTACAACAAGGACAATATTTTATTTGAAATCAAATAGGAAATGACACTTTATTGTAAATGTAGCAATACATTTTTTTCCCATGTTAACATATATAAATTACAATAATACACAAAATGAATTACAACCACGCCATTTCACCATCTTATTTGCATCCTGCAAAACCATGTGAGCATGAGTCAGTGAAAATCGCTGGCATGGATCCACCCTCCCTCTAACATGTTATCGTCATGCAAAAACAATTTTAAAAGAGAAAAATAGCCTAACTAATTTCCATATTTTGGAGCATGATATCAATTCAGTTTTAAGAGAGAAAGGAAAAGTAGAGAGAGAAAACATCTCTTATTCTTTTTACCAAGTAAAGGGGTGAAAGAGTATCATATCATGTGTTACGTACAACAAACATATATGAACATATATATCATAGTAGTTTACGGTTTCTAATACATATCATTTTTCTTTGGTCGTAAGGGAGGTTAAGGACGTGTCATATCACGCCAATATGGAATTTTGTTAACCATCTATTTATAGTCTCCGAACAACGTATTTCAAGTCCATATGCATGTAATCAACCACTATACTAGTCTTATCCCTAACACAACTTTAGAGGGTCAACATGGGTACACAATCTCATATTTCATTATTGCACAATTTGGTCCATGTGGCCATGGGTGGTCATGCAAAAAGAGCACCCAACATCATAACGAGGCATTTAGTAACTCCAATGAATCTCTACTATACAACGAATTACGAGAAAAATACGGATTGTAAAAACAATAAGCGGATCTCAAACTAGATGCAACTTTCTAGAGCCAGTTGGCTAAATTTGGTTGTTTTTCCTTCAACAAATAAGGCTAAGTGGCCTCCAAAAGGGGCCCGCTAGAAGGGCGCGAGAAAATCCAAATGGAATGTTTCAAAATCCTATCTTCTTCTCTACTAAACAGAGAAACACCAGGAGTAAACGGTATCCAAAACCGATAAACAACGCTCAAATGGGGAGTATTTTTCCGGGGTCACTTGGCTGAATTTAATTGTTGCTCAATCAGCAACCTAAACCAAGTTGGCTCTTAAATGGCTTCGTAAAAATGTGTTTTTTTGAAGAGTACGGTTCAAATGAACCATGCAACATGATTCCATGTATGAAAAAGAAGAGGTTTGAGGTTTCACATTTCATTTTCGGGGACCATGGGCACTAAAACCAAGGTGGTTTCGAAGGGGTTTTATTGTTTTCAAGCCGTTGCCTCCAATAGGAAATTCACAGAAGTAACCTCGAGAACAACTTAGAAAAACATGGTCAATGGTTGTGTTCACAGTGTCTTAGGGTTAGGACAACAACCTCGTACAACAAGGAAGGAATTACATCAATTGGATTTAGGAAACAAGTTCAAGAGGCACTCTTTACGCGTCAATCTCAAGAGGTATTTGTCTAATTTAGAGGGGGTTGTTTTGACTTTGAGAAGGAGCGTCTTTTCTCCATTTTCCTTCGTGATTGGTTGACACAATGGCAAATACATGATATCAATATTTCGATATAGTTTTATTCAATTCACAATGAAATTGTACTATAATGACATCAAAAAGGGGTATTTTGTAATATGTTTAATTGGTATGATTTTCCATTTGAAACTGTTTATACGACATGTTTTTAAATGTATATTTACTCAGGCCAAAATTATAAATACAAGTCACCAAAGCAAAATTTTACGAGAAAGGGCGAGAACCATGCCTATTATCTAGCAAGGCGGTGTTCGAGGTGCTACAGGTGGGTCCATCTGCATTTCTCTCGACTCCAAAACTCTTTTAGGCATTTTGTCTAGAGTGCACTTGCTTGAAAGCTCCACATATTTTCCGCCAAACTCGTTGTGTGAACATGATGCAACCCTCACATTCCATGAGACTGAACTCCTTAGGATATTTTTAACTCGTTTACACGCTTGCACAAGTTTTCTACATTTTTGCATGTTAATCAAAGCACTAGCAGCTACAGAAACTGACAATCCCCTTTACATACGTTCTACCACGGTATTGGAAACTACAACATCTGAAAATCTCACTTTCCATTATACTTTAATGGGTGCACACCATGTAACATCTGTTGTCCCGGGAGTCAATTTATTCCAAGCATTTTTATGAACTGCCTGCATGCCTGACACAGGGGCAGGCTATTACTTGAAACCACCTCTCTACATAGTGCTGAGAATGGACAAGCAGAGGGTTTCATACAAAGGAAGAGTGAAAGAGACAAAACTTGCAGAGACATAAGTGGGATAGCAGGAAGGGCACTTTCAATGTCTTAATCAATACAAAAACTACCCGAATCAAAAGATAAAGAGCAGGAAACGAGGTAATAGCTATTGTCTACTCCAAGAATGGTGCTGCAAAGGTTACAGAGCATGCAGCACAGGGGCTCAGAAGCTGAAGAAGCAAAATCAACACAGCAAGACATTTCACCCAAAAGAAGCGCCTCCTAATCCTTAATCTTATTCTACATACAATGAACAGAACAGTGGCAGGAAGACAGTTTCCTTTCCTCCCAAAGACATAGAACCCGCCTCAGATACAGATACAAATCCAGATTAATAAATTTTCACATAGTAAGATGAGGAGATATTGGGTTACAGGTTTATCTCCGTGTGCAGGGCTGGTTGAACCCACAAGGGTATGATTTTAGGACGGCTTATGCGTATGATTAAAGTTTTCAAGGTACTTTTAACTAATTAATTCTGTGCAGGTCCTCCTCCACACCCCACCACCTGCACACCTTCCACCGACTCTCCACCAAATTCTCACTAAACTCCTTTAAATCTTACACGCCCAAATTCAATTGAAATTTTGTTATTTCATCATTTAATTTTAATTTTCTTTTCTTCTATTTATTTAATTTATTTAGAGAATTATATATATATATATATATTCTCTCTATAATGTTTCATGGCCCTTCAACTTCCTTTACACAATCCTTACGCACTATGGAACATTGGTATCCTCAAACCCAAAATACTCCATATATGTGAGCTAATCTACAAGCTCTTCAGGGTTCAAGATGCCTATGAAACACTATACCTCTACCTTTACACCTTGCCCTATTCTTGAAATATCCCTCAAGAGTCTCTCTTCACCGAGTTCCACTCTTTCCTTAGCATTCTCACCAACTCCATCTTCTCCCACACATTATTATTCCTCTTCAGCATCACTATGGTCATCTCTTACCATGAACCCTCATCGTTTGTATTCCTCAACGACATCCAATCATGTGTAAACTACATATAATTCTTCCAAATCTTCTTCCAACATTTTAGCCACATTGGTCACAACCATGCCCCCTCTAAAAAAAATTCTTAGAATCATCTTGACTCATCTACACATTTCATGCCACTACAACTCTTTAATTTTCAATCTTACACATGGACTCTTCCCCTTCTACACCCCACAAGGCCTGACCTTGCTTTGATACTAACTGATGCAACCAAGGTATGGGTTTCCAATGAAGGAATGCCACCAATTTGCAGAAAATTATCAAACTCACTTTACTCTTGCAGAACATCAAAACAAAAGGAAAACCTTCCATTAATAGCTAAAAGTTACACACAATACAAATATGTAAGCTATAGGTTTCACTATCTACAAACTACCACGTGTGAGCACGAGTTACAACAATAAAGACTCAATTCTCTATCTAGTGACTAAGATAAGGCCTCTCTTAACGAAATCTTCCAAGTCTATAATAAGGGAAATCTCTCCACAATAGCTTCGACCTTTTAGGTGCTTATGAATTTATAAATTTCCCATCATGGGTCAAAACATATAGTCTACATGTATAAATAACCTAGGTGCAATAGTTACTTGCTTGAAATTAATTGGTCACTTCAAGTTTGAATTCACTTTTGTTTCCAAAATCCCTTCTAAACCTTCAAGTTGGATCTACCATATTTAATTCATAATTCTCACCTTTGGAAGATTCAACTATAGCATTTTGACTAATTAAAGTAGTAATCTTAATTCATAGTTAAGTCACTTTAAATTTGCGGGAGGAAAATTTCGAACCCTAAAGTTGAAATTAAAGTTTTAAGTGTTAGTTGGATTTACTTGGGGACATTAAGGTGTCTTTTCTAAGCTTTGACATAAGGTGACTTTACTAGGGACATTAGGGTGACCTAAATGATGACTTTATCAATGTTTAAAAGTTGTGATGTTGAGGTGACTTAAATGGGGATGTTAAGATGACTTTAATAGTGTCTTCTTATCAATCTTAAATAAATGACTTTAAACTATCTTAAAATACATATTTGTTCCTAACTTAAACTTGTATTATTTTATGACTTAGGGACATATTTATTAAAGTTACAAATTAAGTCAAAACATGAAGATGTTTAGGTTGAAGAAGAATATGTTCATGAAGATGAAAAAGACCCACAAGATGAAGATGTTATAGAAGTTGAAGATCATCATGAAGATGTTGGTGCAAAAGATGAGGATGTTCCAGGAAGATGAAAATGAAGAACTTGAAGCATGCGCACTCTTATAAATAGAAGGTAATGATCAAGAAATAGGTGAATTGACACAAAGGAAACTTAGGGTTACTCAAATATTAATTGAAAGTAATGTAAATATGTCACATGATACATTAGATGATATTTAAAATGATCGGAATGAAGAATCATATTTTTTTAAATGCCTAATTTTGGCATGTATTGTAATTTTTGTGTTTATGAATGTGTTATGCATGTGCCTTAATTTTGGTGTGTATTGTAATCTTAGTGTTTATTTATGTGTAATGGATATGCCCTACCTTTGATGTATTGTAATTTTGGTGTTTATGAATGTGTAATGGTTATGCCATAATTTTGATGTGTATTGTTATTTTGGTGTTTATGAATATGTAATGGTTAAACCTTGATTTTGTGTTTATGAATGTCTAATAGATTCGCCCTCATTTTGAGTCATTTCCCCTAATTTGACCTAATTTCTCTTAATTGGACATAATTTACCCAAATTTCTCCTAGTTTGACATAAGTTACCCTAATATCCCTAATTTGACCTAATAAAACTTGATTTGACACTGAATTTGAAAATTTAGAACAACACACTACACAACACCATTTCCCTAATTTTGACTCATTTCCCAAAAGTTGACTTTGATTTCCCAAAAATTTACTAATTTTCTCCAAGTTTGACTTAATTTCCACATAACTAATGTGACACACTAACACGAGACCCTACCACAAAACACTAACATGAAATCCTAACATGATACCCTAATGCAACACACTAACGATACTTAACACATACCTTAACACAACACACTAATGAAGTACCCTAACACAACATCCCGATACTACACACTAACATGACCCCTAACATGAAACCTTAATGTGGCATATTAGCATGACACACTAACACAACACCCGACATGACACCTTAATATAACACACAGAGACACACACTAATTCCCCAATTTGACTCGATAAAACCTTAATCGACACTGAATTTAAAAACATAGAACAACACACTAACATGGTAATATTTCCCCTATTTTCACTTGTTTCCCATAATTTCACCAAATTTCTCCTAATTTCAACAAAATTGACCTAATTCCCCCAAAATTGAACTAATTTCCCCAAAATTGAACTAATTTCCCCAAATTTGAACTAATTTCCCCAAATTTGACATAATTTCCAAATATGTGACCTAATGAAACCTTAATCGACACTTAAATCGAAAATTTAGAATGACACACACTCCCCTAATTTTGATTTGTTTCCTTTGATTTCCCAAATTTGACCTAATTTCCCCCAAATGACCCAATTTCCCCAAATTGACCTAATTTCCTTAGAATTGATTTAATTTCTCTTAATTGGACACACTTTACCCAAATTTCTCCTAGTTTGACATACATTATCCTAATGAACCCTAATTTGACCTAATGAAACCTGAATCAACACCCTAATTTGACAAATTAAAATGACACTAACATGACATCCTTTCTACTAATTTTGACTCATTTCTCCTTATTTGACCTAATTTCCTCAATTTCCCCAATTTTGACCTAATTTCCACAAAATTAGCCTAATTTCACGTAATTGGACATAATTTACTGATTCTACACATGAATTTTCTTAGTTTAACATAAGTTACCATAATGCCCCTAATTTCCCCAAATTTAACCTAATCAAACTTGAATCAACACCGAATTTCTCCTAATTTTACATAAGCTACTCTAATGTCCCCTAATTTCCCCAAATTTTATCAAATTTCCCCAAAATTGACCTAATCTCCCAAAAATTGACCTTATTTCCCCAAATTTGACTTAAGTTTCAATCGTGACACCTAAATGCAACACATTAATATGACACACTAATATGAAACCATAATGCGAGGCACATTAACACAGATTTCAAACAATAAACCCTAACATGCCACACCGGCATGACACACTAATGTGACACATCGACACGAGTCCAAAATGTGACACACTAGCACAATACCCTAACGCTGACACCCGATAGAACACCCAGGTCGTGACACTCTAATGCAACACACTAATGTGACACCCTAAAGTGACATGTTGATGCAACACAAGTAAAAATTCTAATGTGACATTATAATGCAACATCCTAAGCACAACAATGTAACACAACATTATTCCTTCAACATCTTTGTTACCACACGGATGCTGATTCTTAGCATTACTACAACCATGCTTCACCATTAATTAAAATATATATATATATATATATATATATACATGATTTTTAATGAAAAACAAATTGGGATGTTAAGAAACCTTTATAATAGACACTATACCAGTTTTAGAAGTAACTTTAAATTTGTGACGTTAGGGTGTCTTTCCTAACGTCCCTCTAATGTATGAACAACGCATTAAAAAAAAAAAAAAACCAAAACAAAAACTCTAACACCTCAAAATCATTGTTATAATCATCTATCCTAAATCAATTAATTCCCTTCCTCATTTCCCACAAAATACATTTCAATTAATCAAATATAATTTGATTAATTATCCATTTCAAAATCTAAAAAATAATCTAATCCTCATCACATGTCATTATTCTCCATGTTTTTCCACTATTGAATTAAAAATTCAAATTCAAATCCTCACCCACCCTTCGTGGTCCCCACTCACCTAAAATCCTCCACTTATGAATTAAAAATATAATTCAAATCCTCACCCATTCTTCGTGGCCCCCACTCACCTAATCTTGCCCACATTTTCAAACCACTCATCTAATCTTGCCCACATTTTCAAACCACTCACCTAATCTTGCCCACATTTTCAAACCATGATTACTTAAATTAATCTAAGTTAATCACTCCCTCTGGCTATAAATACAACCTTACCCCTCCCCTCTAAACACACGGAGAATAAGCTTTCATGCCATATCTAAGTTCTTGCATCCTTTGAGCAAAGAACATCCTTTTGCCTCGTCCTAATGCCAAAATAGCCTCATAATCCTTTTTCCCATCTAGTGCAAAGTAAGAGGATCGTTGTTGCAGGAAGGTCTTGCTCCGTCTTGAAGAAAAGCACCTACATATCACAAAATCAGGGCTCAATCCAAGTTTCCTAGCCCATTCCGAGGTTTGCTACGGAACGCGAAGGAGGAGGTATGATTATTGGTATTTTACTTCCTTATTAGTAGTGTATTTTTCCTAGCTTACATTCTGGCACGCCCGGTTACTTTCGATCTATTACCATTAATTTCCCAATTAGTGGTTTTATCTGTTCTTTGTTTATTATTGTTCATTATTATTTCCTTTTTCTGTTCCTTATGGTCTTCTTTGGTTAACCTTCACGCTTTGGGTAGTGTTTTTGTTGTGTGGTGTCTTGTGGTGTATCTGCAGGTTATAGCAACAATGAAACTCTGAAGCTCATCCTGTCTTTGATCTCCTCGGTGCTTGGTGTTTAGTTCCCAGTTTTGATTTTGCTATTTACTCATCATCTGTAGAAACACATGAACTAGCCATTAGTTTATCATCTTACTGTCATGGGACAACCAATCCGGAAAATGCATTTATTTATTTACTTTTGCTAAAATAACTGCTTTGTAGGAAGTTAATCATTTTTTTTTTTTTTTTTTTTAATCAATCATTTTGTGATCTAACTCTTTCTTTCTGTTTATTGTTATTTTTTAACCTTGCTGTCAAAATTTTAGCTTCTCAGGTGAAGTACAAAAGTCAGAAAATAAAAAAACACCAGCTCCCGGGACGTTTTTCTCACGTTCAAAATTTTCATTCAGAGTGCTACCGTAGCCCATCTTCCGAAGCCATAAATTTTGCTCCCGAACTCGGAATGACTTCATTTTTTTTTACGGAAAGGTATTGAAAAGATCTATGCAATGAAAAAATAATTTTTAGATTTAGACTTACAAAAAAATTTGGTTTCATTTCTTCTAACACCTGTCTTTTTAACAAAAACAACAAAAAAATTATAGTTTTTTTTTTTTTATTTTTTTTTTTCACGTAACAACCTCACACGTATGCTCTTTCCTCGCACTTCAAAAGTGATCTTGGAAATCAGAAACGTGAGGCCACTCGAGCTCTAAACAATTTTTTTTTAATTTTTAATTTTTTGCCTTACATTTCAATTTTCCACGACAACACTTCTAAGTAACGTTTTCACCCTCTTCTTTCATCGTTTTTCTTTTTTGTGAAAATAATCATTATCGCTATTTCGCAATCATGATTAATTGCAATAATTATTAACATTTAAAAAAAAAAAAAAAAAACTATTCCAATCAATCCGCGTATGCTCTTTTCGCGCTTCTTCGAGCGATCTGAAAATCGAAACGGTCACAATTTTTTTAGTTTCTTGTTCTAACATCAGCAGATCCTCTAGCTTTGTTTTCCAACTGTCATTTTAATAATTATTTTCCTTTTGTCATATTCTTAATATTTGTTTGGTCGTTGGTTGTGTATGCTCTTTTCCTGCGCCTTTGAGCGATCTGGCAAATCAAAAACAACCACGATCACTTTTCTAACATTTCATTTGCAGGATAACTACTAATTTGTTTTCTGTAGAACCGCATTGTTGGAATATTGTCAAAAACAAAAACAAAACAAAAACAACAAAAATCCCGCAAAAATACCACCATTCAAAGACAATTGCTGAAACAAAAAAAAAAAGTACGCTCAGGTACGCAATTATTTTCTGCTAGTGATTTATTTCAAGTTGGAAAGAACCCTGCGTTTAATCACTTTATCATATTGTTTTTACACGTAGACGAGGTGGATTTCATCACCACCAAAGCTACACCGGTGACGTGGACTTGACTACCACGCACCAACAACATTTGCATCTGCATTGCACTTTGAGACCTAGTCTCATCACAGCTTCGTATTTACCTCGCCGCTGCTTCTTCACTTACAGTAATGTCATGTCAGTGCAACAGCATGCGAGTCACGCCTAAATAGTCAGAATAACGAAGCTCGGCATCGTCCCCCTCAAATCTTCGGGAGTTATAAGGACACCATACACATTCATCCCTCCATCACCTTCCACCTTTTCACAAAACCTGCTTCTGACGTGGTGATTCACTCCAAACAAGCAAAGTAAGAATTGGTGAGTCTCCTCCAAAGGCTCTAAGGGTTCCCCGCACTACCCTCTTGTCCCCGCATGCAATTAGGTATATCAGACTAGGGTATATCGAGGACGATCTTCTTGAGTAATAAGAGCCTCGCATCCACCATTTCACAAAGATACTTGTATGATTGCATGAAACAATGATCATTCCCGAAGAAGTTACCTCTTAGCCAAAACAATTGATCCACATGATCGCTTGTTGTTTGTAAAAAAATAGTTTAGCATTGTTTTATCATAAAACTTGGCTAATATCAATGTGTTTATTGTAAAATTCAAATCCTAGTCTTGTTCCACAAAAATCATTTCTCGACCAATTCAATACCAAGCAAAACATCCAAACAATCCAACAATGTAGACCAAAACATCACACCAATTTCATTAGCTACTTTAAATGAACAACAACATCCACTATAGCTTGTTTTCAGCTATATCCAATAGATATTGAGTGACTTGCGTTCACTCCTTATCTCATCAATTGTCAGAACATCCTTTATAGCTTGTTTCAAGCTATATCAAAATGACATTGGGTGACTTGTTTGAGTTCACTCATTATTTCATCAGCATCAAGTTTAACAAAATCCCATCCGACACAAATCCCTTCAAAGCTCATTTTGAGTTCACAACTGTGTTGAGTCACTTGTTTGAGTTACTCTTCCTATCAAAAATCCAGAGCTTGTTTAAGCCAAACCAATCAACATATTCATCATAGCTTGTTTGAGCTATATCCCACTTGTATTGAGTACCTTGTTTGAGTGTACTCCTTACATTTTCGTCTGCTAAGCTTGTTTAATCCAAACCAATCAACATATTCATCATAGCTTGTTTAAGTTATATCCCACTTGTATCCCGAGTAGCTTGTTTGAGCTTACTCCTTATAGCCTTGTTAAAACTTGATTGAGCGAAAACAAAGATCACAATCAATAGGTTGATTTCTTCATCGCACCTTTCTTCGTTCTCCCTCTCTTTCAAACATGAAGAATTCACGAAAAACATCACACAATGAGCTATTAGAACAAATTAATAAGATGACAACACAACTCTCTCATATGGCTACCCAAATCAGTGAGCGATCACCCAAAAAGCCGATCATACAACCTCACGAAGAAATCAGTTCACGTAAAGTCCAACGTCAGTTTACCCCCCTTGGAGAAAGTCTCTCTAGTGTTTTTCATCAACTAAAAGAGGCTAAACTGATAAGATATCCAATTACAAAACCCTTTGTCAAAGGGGAAGCTAAGCCATGTTGGTACAAACCTAACACATACTGTGACTTTCATCGCATTGATGGTCATCACACAGATAAATGTGTGTGATTTAAGAATTACGTCCAAGACTTAATTGACGATGATGTCATCTCTGTAGAACTTGATGACAATGCTCTTGCAACCAACGACACATCCAATACCACAACTTTCCATGAAGAGCTGACTACTGTCGAAACTCCTATATATACTGAAATTCCACGAGATCATGACGAAAAAAGTCAAGACTTTCTAATTCCAAACCAATCCATATCTTCTTCAAATTTCCTTCCATTAGTTCAAACATACATTGAACTTGTTTTGACAACAACATTCTTCCAACATCTACTGAGCACTTGAACTTATTTCAAGACTCTCTTTCAACCCAAACATACATTGAACCTGTTTTGGAAACAACATTCTTCCAACATCTACTGAGCACTTGAACTTATTTCAAGACACTCTTTCAACCCAAACATACATTGAACTTGTTTTGGACAACAACATTCTTCAACATCTAAGCACTTGAACTTATTTCATACATCTTTCAACCCAAACATACATTGAACTTTTTGACAACAACATTCTTCCCACATCTACTGAGCACTTGAACTTATTTCAAGACTCTCTTTCAGCCCAAACATATATTGAACCTGTTTTGGGCGACAACATTCTTCCAACATCTAACGAGACCTTGATCTCATTTCAAGACTCCCTTTCAAACCTTGATATTACTGTAGACACTACAGATGAGGTTCCATCAACAGGTACCATTAAGTTTGATTCTATTCTTCCAATATTGGCTCTTATGCCTAACATCTCTAGCCTTTTTGTCAAAACACAACCACATCGAGTTTGGACACTTGCGACAATGCAACCTCGTCGTGTCCATCATGCTTTCAACTATCGATCTTGCAGGCATCTCATCACTAATTAGTCTCACCTGTCAAGACTTCTACGTGCATCCATTCTACGAGGTACTTATACCCAGGAATATCTTTACACAACCTTTTCCATCTTTAATTGTGAATCTATCCTCAAAACAATCAATTAATGGACAAATAGAAGCAAAAACCAAATAACACAAACCATCATTGTCAACACACATGGAAGCTATTGGCTTAACCAAATCTATCCCACTCTTTGGGCTTACCGCACATCTTATCACACACCTATTGGAGCCACTCCCTTCTACTTTATTTATGGTTGGGAAGCTATTTTACATGTCAAGGTTGAATTTTCATCCTTCATAATATCCTTCAAAGATGTAATCAATAAAGATTATTATCAACAATCACGCCTTAATGAACTCGAGCTTCTTGATGAAAAACAACTTAATGCCCTAGATCATCTTCAAGTATATCAAAATCAGCTATGGCATAGCTACCATAAAAATTCAAACCTAGAAAATTTAAGGTCAATCATTTCATTCTCAAAGAAAATCGAAAGAACACACCCAAAGAACGAGACAAACAAGAAAAATTTGAGCCCAACGAAATCATAGATAATTTTGGGTTTGGAGCTTATAAATTGGCCATTGACACAGGCCAAGTCCTTGAAAAACCCATGAATGCATTCCATTCAAAGAAATTTTATTCTTGAAAGCACTCTCTATTCCGGAAACAACAACGTGTACATTGTTCCTTTTGTCTTGCTTATCTCCGAATAATTTAAATTTATTCATTTCCATTGGCAAATATTTTCTTTATCAAAATCACATCTTCATATTTATCATCATGAGACAAGTGCTAATATAAATCCTATTAAGTTTGTGAGCATCATACTTCTTCCATTTTCAGTCGCTTTCCTCTATGGTCATACCTAGAAGCTTACTGATGGTAATATATTCCCTTCAAATACATTCTCTCTTTCATAACAAAGCTCTAAACTTCGTTACCTAGTTCGTTTGGTCGTCCATCTCAGCCTTCGGTGTTGAACCTCGCGTCCTACTAGTCATGGTGGGGCTGAGATTGGGGGCGATGTTTTTTTCCCAAATACAAAGCACTATTGTAAAAATCCATCAATTCAATAACTTATGAATAATTCATTGTCACATCTTTCGCCTTCATAGTCTTTGGTGTTGAGCCCACACTTCTTACTAGTAGTGTGAGACTGGGAATGGAGGAAGGTGCCCTTACTGCTACGCTTGTCTTCGGATAAACCCTTGCCTCTTACAAGTGGCATGGGGCAAAGCGTAGAGGGTCATTCTCATACAAGCATAAAAACATTGCAAAATATTCAAAAAAAAAAAAAAAAAACAAAAAAAAAAAAAAAAACAAAAAGGAATTCACTTCACCTATATTTTGCCTTTTCGTGATGAGCCCTTGCTTCTCACTAGTAGCATGGGGCAAGGCATAGGGAGTCATTTCAAAATACAAAATCTTATAAAGTGCTTACAAATTATAGAATCCCCAAACACGTAATTTAGATGCCTAAGTGAAGAGAGAACTATCCCTTAACCTCATATCTTATCAATCAAGAGGCCACATAACCTGTCTAAGTCTAAAGATGTGACTCATAAAGTGAAAGCCATTTTTGAAACTGGTTCAAGACCATTATGAAGAATGGAGTCACAATTTCCCAAAGGGATTGTTGTTAGCATTTGTCTCTATATTCATTATCTACCTCCTATGTCCTTCTTGATTCTCGGTGATGAGCCCACACATCTTACTAGTTGTGTGGAGTCAAGAATGGAGCTGGAATTCTTTTCATCATATCATCACCACCATATCCTGCCAATGGAAAGAGAATTTGTGTTATTCTGAGCATAAGTTACAACACTGAACACGCTACATATGGATAATATCCATGTTTATCGCCTCTCAAAAATAAGTCTGCACTCTGGGCCATAAATTGCCACTCACAGTGTAAAAAATCTACCAACATTTGAAAATCGTCAAAAATCCAAAAACATTTGAAAATCGTCAAAAATCCAAAAACATTTGAAAATCGTCAAAAATCTAAAAACATTTGAAAAATCAAAAACATTAAAAATCAAAAATCCAAAAACATTTGAAAATCGTCAAAATCCAAAAACATTAAAATCGAAAATCGTAAAATCAAAATCCAAAAAAAAAAATTAAAATCCAAAAACATTTGAAAATCAAAAATCTAAAAACATTTGAAAATCATCAAAATCAAAAACATTTGAAAATCAAAAAAAATCGTCAAAAATCTAAAAACAAAAACAAAAATCTCAAAATCCAAAAATATTTGAAAATCATCAAATTCCAAAAAAAATCCCTCCAAAAAACATTCAAAAAATCCAAAAAATCTAAAAAAATTATAAAATTCAAAAACAAACATTAGAAAATCCAAAAATCCAAAAACAAAAACATTAGAAAATATCCAAAATACAAAAACATTTGCAAAATTTTCAAAAGACCAAAAACATCCACAAAATCGTAAAAACTCAATAAGCAACACAATTCATCCTTTGAACTATTATCCCAAACAAATGGTCCAACCACCTTATGACTACCAATTTCAAACCACTTCTCCTCGCGTGAATCCTCGCTTGGGGAAAATCCGCTCTCATTGTTTCCTTGTTTGAGGAGAATGACCCAATCCTATGTCTCTACTTCTACTTGGGGGCACATCTAATCAATCATCACTGTGGAACACGTTAGGGACATGTTTATTGGTTCTTGTGTTGCATTATTAGTGGCAAATTATTAATTACTTTCTTGTATCTTGATATATTACAGGGGGCATCTTGATTTTATGTATCCTGGTGTTCTCTGTAATATTCTTATGTTATCTCGATTGCATGTCGTCGGGCATCATACTTTCGATGGCCTCTGTCTATGCTCTCTTCCATTTGCATATCGCATCGGGGCATCAAACCTTTTTGATGGCCCTCGTCTATGCTATCACGCATATTACGCCTAGTCATCCCGATCTTTTATATCACGATGCATCCTCGTTATGTGCTATATTAAAATTAAGATGATTTTTTCATCACGTGAGTATCTTCCCGCATGATCAACATCTTACTTTGCACCCCATCCATTCACCCATACTAATGCATTCTCAGCTTTGGAATCCTACTTGATCACTGTCAGCTTTGCGAATCCTACTTGACGATCTTTCTCAAGTAGCATTCACTATCCAAAGAGCTCCTTCTCCCCACCATGATCACCATGTATTTGATCCATTCATTCTCACTTCTCATTTTTACTCCTCCGCCGCTTATACCCATATTACCCTTCTCACCATTCCTGTCCCCTCTCACCCATTGTATTCTTTCCTTTCACCCTTTTTTCTTCCCGCTTGACAATCTTACTTAATAACCCCTTCTATATGGAATCCTCAAAGGAGGAGGTTTACCCTCTCCCTAAGATCTTCCCGCCAGTAGAAGCTTCTTCACCACCTCCCTCTCATCAAATAACCATCACCACCAAACACATCTTCCAACTCCACCTCTTCTACTTCCCATTCCCGCATCATTACTCTCACCACGTGGGCATCCCAATTAAGGATTCCCCTCACACTCTCCGCCCCCACTACATATATTCCTTCATCCATTCATGTTACACTCCTTTGTGTCCTTTCTTTCTTATTATCACCTCATCTCATATCATATACCACTTAGGCATACCTCACTCACTCTTTTCTCATCCTTCCCCAAATCCACCTTATGCCTCGGTCATCCTACTTACACGCTCTCGTAGTATGGAAAATTCACTTGAGGGTTCCCCTTCACCCATTTTGTCATACCCTATTCCCACCAACTCTAACATCATCCTTCTTCCTCACTCACCTGCGATCTTACTTAACCATTCCACCGCATGGCAATCTTACTTAAGACTTCCACTTAAGGTTGATCTGCCCTGTGGCCTTCCCCATCCCATCATATTTCCCCCATCTTATTTCTCCCACCTCTCATCGCGATCATCTTCTTCACCCTACCATTCCACCCCTATCCCCAATATCATTTTGTCTTTCTCTTTGCATATCATCCCTGTCGGTTGGGTGATCATACGAAACCTCTCCAACAACATGACGATCTTACTTAAGAGATTCTCTTAAGCATGACATGTCATCTTACACTCGCCCATCACTCTCCAATCTCACCATCCATATTTCCTCTTCATTCCCCATCATCACATCTTTTTACCACCACTATCACCCTCCTCTGCTTGGCAATCTTACTTAACCACTCACCCGATGGGCGATCTCACTTAAGAGTCCCTCTTAAGGATGATCTGTCTCCTTGCCTTTCCCCATCACTACACACCCTTCACCCTTCATTTTTTCTCGGCATTCCCCATTATCACATCCTTTCACCTCCTTTTCGATTCTCGCAAACACCACTTCTCGCTTGACCATTTTTCATCTCCAGTTTTTCTCACATGGCAATCTTACTTAACCACTTCCGTCACATGACAATCTTATGTCAGGGTCCTCCCTACACTTAACTTGTCATCGTGAACTTCTCCCCCGCCTCATTCTTCGTTCACTTTGTTGATCGCTTCTTCCACCTGGTATCTCCTATTACCCACTTTTTCCTCCTACTATTATCCTTTCTCCACATATCCTCTTACAACATACAACTCATCTCTTCCACCTACAATCACATTCTTTTCCCCCATTTTCCCCTTCTTGATCCATCATCCTTCATACCGTTTCTTCCCATTATTTTCATGTCTTGGTTCTTCATCCTCACCTCGTTCATCCTCATCACCCGCATCCTCTCCTCGCTTTCACTTAGTCCCAACTCATCCCTCCCATCTTCTTCACTCTTTCCACTTCATCTTCTCAAATTCCCCCCACATTTCTACCCACACACACATTCGCCATTATTGTTAACACTCCTATATCATTCTTTCATCATCATCTTCTCTTCCCGCGCTAATAATTGTCAACGGGTTTTCCTTAAAAATTATCAATCCTCATTCCGCACGACCTCATTCACTCCCTTGACCTTCTAGAGTTTCCTTCATTCCTTCCTCCTCTAAGCCCACCACTCATTGTCAAAGGGTTTTCCCTAACGTCCCTTTGTTGGCGTTACTCCTTTCCAAATCCTCATTAGCTTTCTCTTTTCTTCTTTTTTTCTCACCCTTCCCCACCACTCATCATGTCAAGGGATTTCCTAACATCCCCTCATTGGCATTGCCTCTTCTATCCCCCATTCTCTTTTCTCTCCTATTCTTTTCCCTCACTCCCACCCTTTCTTGTCACTTTTTACCCATCTCTCCATCTCCTCTTTGCCCTCTTCAATATCTTTACTGTCTTCATCATACATCCTTTTTCTATTTTCCCATCATCCTAGTATCCTCATTTCATGCATCTCCACATCTTTTCCAATCGATGTCATTCCTCCCCTCTTTCTTCTTTGAACATTCCTTCTACCATTCCCTTTCCACTTATTACCCCCTTTCTGTATTCCCTTCCTTCTACATCATTTTCTTTGTTATCCTCTTCTCTCTCCCACCCCTCGTCTTATTTCCCTTCCCCTATATCATCTTCTTCCCCTTTTTCCATCACGTTTCCTCCTTACTTCCCCATCGATAACCTGGTTGTTCAGCGTTGTCCTGTCTTTTTTTCATACCACCCTCCACATGCATCTCCATACGGTCTGCTCCATATTCTTTGCCTTGGTCTTCCTCGCAATGACACGATTCCTTCAATCTTCTCCTTGTATTCGCTTCTATCTTCCTTTCCTCTCCCCTAATTTTCACGCTTCTTCCGACCACTTCACTTCCCTTTTCTCTACCACCCCTACCTTTTCGCTCATTCTCCGTATATGTTTCTCTTCCTTTCTCTCCTCTTTTCACACTTTCCTCGCCCTCATAGTTTCTTTTTTTTTTCTCCGTTCTACTTCTTCTTTTGTCCTCTTTCCATTTCCTCCATTTCACCCCCTACTCCCACCTCGCTTTCTCCTTCTTATTTATCCTTTCCCATTTCCTACTTTTCTTCACTTCTCTCATTTATTTCACTTCCACGTATCCTCTTTACTATCTCTCGTTGCTTCCTTCATTTTGCACATCTCTCTATTTCATCCCTTCACCCTCTACTCTGTCATTTTCCTATTTTTGCCTTGTTTGTCCTTCATCATTTCCTTCTTCCCCTATCATCCCTCTCTCTTATTTCTACCTCTTTCATTCCTTTTTTCCTCCCCCCTATCTCCCTTACTCTTCTCATAATCAACCCCCAATCCTATCCATTCCCTTTTCTCTTTCCCACACACCCTCACACCTAGCATTCAAGGTCGATTGAATCCTTTCTCCATTTGCGTCGTGCGGTCATTCCAGTCTCTTCCACTCCATTATCATCCTCTTCTCCGCCGAATCCATTTCCTTTCTTTTCGAGAGTTCTGTCATATATTTCATTCTCGTCAGTCCTCTCGAGGGGGCATCACCACATCTATCCATAATCACATCTTCTCATGACATTTTTGTCTTGGAGGATACTATGACATCCGTCACTCACCACTTTCTATTCTCCCCAACAAACATTCGCTCTACCTTTTAAAAAGTAGATTGAATTCTTCCCCCATACTGCTACTTTCTTTTCAAAGGACACTACTTTCATAGTACCCTTCCAAAGAGGGGCAAATGTAGACACCCCAATTTCACATCTATCCTAAATCAATTAATTCCCTTCCTCATTTCCCACAAAATACACTTCAATTAATCAAATATAATTTGATTAATTATCCATTTCAAAAATCTAAAATAATCTAATCCTCATCACATGTCATTATTCTCCATGTTTTTCCACTATTGAATTAAAAATTCAAATTCAAATCCTCACCCACCCTTCGTGGTCCCCACTCACCTAAAATCCTCCACTTATGAATTAAAAATATAATTCAAATCCTCACCCATTCTTCGTGGCCCCCACTCACCTAATCTTGCACACATTTTCAAACCACTCACTAATCTTGCCCACATTTTCAAACCACTCACCTAATCTTGCCCACATTTTCAAACCACTCACTTAATCTTGCCCACATTTTCAAACCATGATTACTTAAATTAATCTAAGTTAATCACTCCTCTGGGCTATAAATACAACCTTACCCCTCCCCTCTAAACACACGAAGAATAAGCTTTCATGCCATATCTAAGTTCTTGCATCCTTTGAGCAAAGAACATCCTTTTTCATCCTTTGCCTCGCCTTTTCTAACCCATTCCGTCCTAATGCCAAAATAGCTCATAATCATAATCCTTTTTCCCATCTAGTGCAAAGTAAGAGGATCGTTGTTGCAGGAAGGTCTTGCTCCGTCTTGAAGAAAAGCACCTACATATCACAAAATCAGGGCTCAATCCAAGTTTCCTAGCCCATTCCGAGGTTTGCTACGGAACGCGAAGGAGGAGGTATGATTATTGATTCTTCTATCCTTCATCAATATTCTTACCATTTGAATGTCACCCCACAATGCATACTTATACATTGATGTTTGACCTAATAACATAAGTTGTAACCTCATGCCATTGAAAATTTTGCAACCCTCATCTTCCAAACTTACATGACAACATGACCATGTAACAAAAATGAAACTAACATGATCGGTATGTTCCATGAGACCACAACTATTTGAGGAGTTTTCTCAACCATACTTTACATGCGTGTACATAATTAGGGCACTTAAAACTAGATATAAAAAAATTTACCGTTATGCTTTGATAGTTGTTCATGGCTGCTCTCTAAAGTTTCCATTTTAGTGCAAGATAAGAGGATGTTGGAAACAAATTTAACTAAACTTAAATATTAATTCATAGAACTAGTGTTCAATCGGATACATCAGAAACTAACAATATATAACATGTAATGGCAATCAAATGAAATCAACAAGAGAATGAGAGTGACTTAGCTCATATCTCACTAGTTGTCTTGAATGCAGGCTAGGATGATGGTTGAACATGCTCAATTTGAATGTGCATGATTCATTTGAAAGATAGTAATATACAAGTGTGTTGACAAGAGCACTGGGTATGGAAAGGACTTCCACAGGCACTCAGTGTCTAACCAGGTGCTATTGTCATGATAGTGAGTGCGGGTCTAATTATTTTAGGGTCTCGATAGTGTCACCTTCTCTTTTCCTGTGTTGCATCTACTTTGCTTTATGGGTTTCCTGTCACACATATACCTACAAAACAAACCCTAGCTACCTACACAAGGCTTAAACACACATTAGATGGAATAAAATATGCATATGCTTGAGTTAGAATGACCTCATTGGTCACCCCAATATATTTTTTATGAGTATTGCACTACATTTCAGACTCAATGTAGTTCTAGTGTGTTTGTGTGTGTGTGTGTGATAGAATTGTGTCCCTTGAATCTAGGTTTCCCTTATGTAAGTTACACTAAGATAATGGGCTATAACTAATTTTCCCCCAAGATCATGTGTGTGATGGAATATAAAATGTTCCCTTCCTATACACCGAATAATGCAATCCAAATGAAGTCCTCAAATGCCCCTTTTTCCCAAGTAGTATATAGAAAGTAATAGTCCAACTACCACTTAGAATAGTTAGTAGGTTGTGTATATATATGATTCCTTTGTTTGAATTTTGACAATTAGTGACACAAAAGACAAACCCCAAACATGAAATAATAATTAAAAAGGACCCAAAATCAAGTGTCAAGTGGTAAATTAAAATAGAAGAAATATTGGACAAAAGCACCAAGAAGAGACAATAGTTCCCAGTGCTAGTGTCCTTCCTATTTATTAATGTCCCTAAGACAAGAAAGATAAACCAGCCCACAGACAAAGACAGGGATCCCTATGACACGACTAGAAGGCATAAATCCAGAAAGTATAAGACAATATCACAATCAAAATAAACTGAAATCAATAAAAGGCCTAAGAGAGGTCTCACTAGTGTATAATTTTCTCACTTATGAGTCATGTACATAATGACATACTATAGGCATAATGTTATAGTAATAAGTGCCTAATTTTTTGTATGTATTTCCCTACTTGTTATGCTATTTGGATTAAATTCATTAGGATAAAGGATATAAGAAAAACGTACCTATGAAGGATTGAATGCTTTTTAGTTAAATATGTGTCAAAAATAAGAATCATAGCATGATGAATCATGGATCATTAATCTAACCCATGTAAAGTAATTTTATCATCATGAAAGGCATAACCAAATGAAAACATGTTGTGGAGATTCTAGAAAATTTTGAACCTTGGAGAGGGTATGAGGGATCGAGAGTGATTAATTTATGAACCGATGTGAATACTCTTAGCATTTTGGCATCTTGACGCCGGAGGAGGAGTGTTGGGAGAGTGGGAAAATTTTCTCTTTGTCCATAATGCTTCCCTAAAAGAGATTCCATAGTTGCGAAAAGGAAATGAACCAATTGTTACCTTGCCTACTTGTGTCAAAACCCCCATAAAGTGGATATGAGAAAGAAATGACATCTCATTGCCCCCACTTTATGTCATAAGGAAATACAAATTGGATAAATAGAAAAGTGTTCTATTAAACAATATATATTGGCTCCCAAGTTAGGTCATCTGGGAGAAAAGATGATATTGTTGAAATAAGATTAGAAACAACACATATTGATTGAATAGTAGTGCTTGATTGAATTTGATTGATTCAAAATTACTTTAGAAAGTTGAATTGTCCCCAAATTAGGTCATTTGATGGTGGATTTTGTAGTGATCAATAATAAGAGATATTATCATGCTTGAAATAGATCAAAACTTATGATTTTGAGTCATAACTTTGCAATATTTGAAATTTG
Source organism: Taxus wallichiana var. yunnanensis (assembly GCA_018340775.1). Lineage (NCBI taxonomy): Eukaryota > Viridiplantae > Streptophyta > Pinopsida > Cupressales > Taxaceae > Taxus > Taxus wallichiana. Next base: position 251,899,386 of record CM031238.1, on the reverse strand, counting down.
TTATGTGATTGATTGAAGGTATATTAGTGGTATATTATGATTGCAATGTTGTCTTGGAGATTTTATTGGTTAACACCAGGAGGGTGATAAGATGACCTCGAATGTTTTCCCCCTTTTGGAAAAAGGGTGAGAAGAGAATCGTCAAACCATGAGCTGAAAGAAAATAGCAAGGTTGTTGGGACATGAATCAAAGATGTGTATAGTAGTAGAGAGAGTTGTGAGAGAATCATAAGGAAAACATGTAACACAACATATATAGGTGTATAAATCAATGCCCAACAAGGTAGATGTGGAAAAAAGGTTCTAATGTTGTTGATGGTGTTGAAAAATGATGAACAAGGTTTAAGATATAGACTCAAACGGTGTCCTGTGAATTAGTTGTTGTAGGAGGAGCTATAGAACTTAGGAATAGTGTGGATGATATAAATTACTATATTATATATATATATATATATATATATAATAGGAAAAAGTGAATAGTACTTTTGTTTTTAAATTGGGCGATAGTGATTTTAGCTCAGGGTTACTGACCATGACACATGCACGAGAGGTGATCCCGATGAGATTCAAGAGGGATGCGAGAGGCTAATCGATGCGAGATGATGGATCAGCTAGTAAGTAGTGCTTTTGTAACTAGAATAGGTCATATTATAGGATTTTTATTTTTAAATCAATTTTATATTTTTTATAATCTAGTCATTTCGACGGAGATGGAACTAGTGGGGCGAATTTTGTCCTTGGGACGATCTTGTCTAGTTTCGAGTAATGCTATATCAATAGTGGACATAGTTTTTGGGCTATGGGACATTTATTTCCAAAATGTGAAGATTTGTGTAGTATTATTTTGCAAATAATTGTTCCTTATATAATACACTAATGTGTGGCTTTGTGTATTGTTTGTGTTGTGTAGAAGGATGTTCATTCTTGTGAGTTTCACATGGGAAGACATTTGACCACCTTGTTGGGATTGGGGCTAGAGGAGGGTGATTGGGATTTGCTAGACCAAGTTAGGCTATGACATGTGACCAGATTGGGGAGGTACTCCATAATATGAATTTAATCACATCTTTGTACGAGAGAGTTTGTGTTGACACATGCACCTTTTGGATCCCTACGGGAGAGATGACAATGACCACTAGAGGATGTGTATCGCATCCTACAATTTTTAATTATAGGGGATCCGGTAAAGGTGATGCTCTAGGGTATACATGGTGACGGATGAGAGAGCAACTAGGAGGTACTTCACATATTCTCGTGTACATGTAGAATTGATAGTGACCATAGATAATATAATGAGATCAAGTGTTATGCACTTTTGAAAATTTATTACAATCATTTTGGTGTCTTTCGTGCAATGAATGGAGGTCGAGTAGCCATACCTTATCATATGCATGAGATATGTGAGAGGATTAAGTAGCATGGAATCCTCTATGCATGGATTCACTGTGTATTAACACATTTATACATGGACCTTTATAGATTCACATAAGAGGATCATGGAGGTGGTATTGGTGTGATCACCTTATTGCATGCATGGGCATATGAGCACATTGTAGTGGTGATGCCCTGTCATCACCAATCCGGCACTATGATAATTCTCCACCGGAACTCCTCGTCTTATAATTATTTACTAATGCACAACCTTTAGTTTGGTGGATATAATCTGGAAACATAACACAAGAATACCATAGACTATGATACGAAGGAATGATGACAAATTTGAAATATAAGTGTAAATTATAATATCAACATGAAATTGTTACAATCTCACCCATGAGGTACTTCAAGTGTTCTTGACTTCACTTGCCTTCCAACAATAAGTATGGGAGAAACTTCATAATAGATTCTTTAACACACCTTCTAAATGATGACTTCCTTTACACACTTACTCATCTGATATTTCTCACTACTTCTCTCTATGCTAAATGAGGGGGTGGCCTCTTTATTTATAGGAATTCATGTTTATCCACCCTATCTCTAAGATAGGATAGGAAATCTCTTCCGACCAATCATATTCCATGCCTAAACTCTTGCCTTTACATGTAGGCTTATCTTCTAAGATAAGATAAACCTTATCATCTCACATGGGTTACACTTTTAGACTTTTCCACAAATAAAATACACAAAATATTTATGACATCACTTTTTTCCTTATTACAAATATAATATTTCTAATTCCTAATCATGTAGACCCTACTTCTCTACTTACCCCAACTTTGACATTTTAACATTACCGGACCACTTATGACAAATATTTACTTTTTACCACAACATTCCTATTGTACTTTGACTGTTACCATACTCTACTTTATTGGTGGCACCGTTATCTTCTATCGAGACCACTACTAATCATACTTAACAACATCCTATTCCTAATACATACATAATAAAATAAAATTACGGAGGAAAATTTTAATGTCGACATTTTCCCCTTCTCAACTTCTACTCCGTCCTCGAGTAGACTATTTTAGTGCTTGGAAAATCTTTAACTTGTCGTGGTTGACCCATTTCGTAATGGGAGTGCCATCCAATTCCTCCAATCGATATGTATCATTTCCATGGACATCTCGCTATTTTTGTAGGGCCCCATCCATTTGGGAAGAAATTTTTCTGCCTTCTTTTTTTGTATCTGGAATCATATACTAGAACCAAGTCATTCACATGAAATGGAGACCAACGGATATTTTGATCAAATTATTCCTTCTGCTTCATTTTATTCTTATAGCTTGTATCCTTTGCTATTTCCCTCATTTCCTCTAGCAAATGAAGATGTACCAACCTTTCTTTTATTGAATCACTTTCATCCATCCTTTCATTTTTCATAACTCTCACAGTGGGAATATCAAACTCAATAGGAAGAACTAGATCAATGCCATAAGCCAATTAAAATGGGGAGTATCATGTTGTTGACTTTGATGTTTCCTATATTATGAATTCTCCATTTTGAATTCTCCACAAATATGAATCTGCATCAAACAACTTATCTATTTCTTCTTTTACGATCTTGGAAAAATTAGGATTCATTCTATATGGCATTTGCTTTATGGGCTTAACACCATCTACCAACTCAATAGAATGTTCTACCCAACTTACTTGACGAGTTCCTTGTAATCAAAAGTAAATAGGTGTGTGTACCTTGAAAGAGCTAGAGGTAGGATTCCTTCTCACTCTCCACCACGGCATCACCAATCTTTATTTGTTGGAGACGATCAACAATTTCTTCTTCGAGATAATCTTATAGATTCATGAGTCGGTGTGAGCTGGAAGGATATCCATGACCGAAACATCAACCTCACTTTCTTCATCTTCATGTCCACTTCACCTGTGGTACTAGAGTAACCGAGAGGATGTCCAATCATCATTTTCATCACTTTAATCCACAAGTTACGCCTTATGATGCGAGGGATCATGTTTATCTTCACCCTCTCTCTGCCACATCCAAGTGTCATGAAGCCTTCATTCCAATAGTTTCTTACATGAACTCTCCTTAGCCATGGCCTTCCCAACAACATTGGAGTACGCAATAGTACCATTTTTCATCACACGAAAGTCTACCACACATCAACACCCATAACGAGATATTTTCACATTTGAAACAACACCTTCGGTTTAGTTTTTCCTTTATTTAATGACCTTAACATAAGTGTTGAGGGGCGATCAATTTTTAAACCCAACATATTCATTACAGACTCGGTTATTACATTAACTATAGCACCTCCATCAACTAAGACATCATGAATTGAAATACCATTACATAATACCTCAACTTTTGGAACGTAGGGATCTGCCTCTGCCTCCAAAAATAGGTACCTCAACCTCCTTACTTCCGTCGAGCATTGAGTCCACTTCGCACCTCCCTCCTCTTCTCAAAAGACATAGCAGTTTGACCATATGTAATATTTGCGGGCCTTTTGGATAGATCTTCTAAGATGGATTATGGTCCTTGTCCTGCTGTGAAATTAGAAAATCCTACACACCCAAATTTCTTCTCCTATGTTTCTTACTAGTTTCTCCTTTCATCGTCTTAGGATCATTTCCATCTTGGTTATCTTTTTCTTTCTTTCTTTTTGTTACAAACACATCTGACTTCATTATTTATGCTCCTATCTATTACATCAAAAGAATTCATAGGTGATTTTCCTTTATCATTATCTCTTGTACTAGATGTAGAAGCTCTATCTAACAATTATACTTATAATGACCCTTTTTATGATAACCATAACATACAACTTGAGTTATATTTCTTTTTGGACCTCTATCTCCTCCCTGAGAACTAAATTCCTTTCCTTGAAGAAGATTAATAGTTAAATGACCCATCTTCTTGAGCAGATCTTCATACTCAGTAGATGTACTAGGGAAAATATTTTTGCTCACCGAGAGTGGTTGTGGATTTTGGACCAAAGGTGTTGGTGTAGGCTCTACCTTAGCAGCAATTTCTTTGGGCTCCTCTTCCATGCTTTCTTCTTGCCTTCTTGCAATCTCCTTTGTTGTTCAATAGTAGTTGGGCGGGTCATACTTCACTCGTTGTCGATCTTTGGCTTCATCCCAAGAATGAAATGCTTACAAAGGATATTATCCATGCCATTCATCAACCCATCTGCTAATCCTTCCTTCCATATCTGGGCATCGAGCTTCCTCCTTAGCTCTAGAACACGAGCATGATAATCCCTTATCTTCTCCTTCTCTCCTTGGGATAGCTTTATGATATCGATCATAAGATCTACATATTTCTATTGTTCACCAAATTATTCAAGAAAACTTTCGGTTAATAGATCCCATTAATTTTCACATTATCACCTAGTGTTTCAAACCACCTAAGAGCTTAACCATCCAAAAAGGTAGGAAAAATTCAGTCCATTGTTCCCTTTTTATGAGAGCCATTACAAATGCAAAATCATTTAAAATCTTGAATGAAAGAGGAAGCATCTTCATTAGATTGGGCTGAAAAAATAGGAATCTTCCCCATTTTTAAAAGTAACCACGGTGAAATACCAAATTATAAAGTATAATCAATAAGACTTGTGTGCACAAATAATTGGACTCACTACAATGAAAGTGACTTTACACCTTTCTACAAGTAAAATAGGAATGATTATAGTAAAACTTGACTTACTGCGGTAAAAACTGACTTTATTGTGGTAAACACTATTCATGGTAAAAGTGACGTTACTGTGGTAAATACTATGCACGCAGTAAAAACAAGGTTACCCTCCAAATGATTTCTAAGTAAGGGAATATTTCTCTAGAAAATCCACCAACGAGGAATGGTCTCGGCAACGAAACCAAAATGTCATCACCAATCCGGCACTATGATAATTCTCCACCGGAACTCCTCGTGCTATGATTATTTACTAATGCACAACCTTTAGTTTGGTGGATGTAATATGGAAACACAACAACAAACATAACACAAGAATACCATAGACTATGATATGAAGGAATGATGAAAAATATGAAATATAAGTGTAAATTATAATATCAACATGAAATTGTTACAATCTCACCCATGAGGTACTTCAAGTGTTATTGACTTCACTTGCCTTCCAACAATAACTATGGGAGAAACTTCACAATGGATTCTTTAACACACCTTCTAAATGATGGCTTCCTTTACACACTTACTCATACAATATTTCTCACTACTTCTCTCTATACTAAATGAGGGGGGTGGCCTCTTTATTTATAGGAATTCAGGATTATCCACCCTATCTCTAAGATAGGATAGGAAATCTCTTCCGGCCAATCATATTCCATGCCTAAACTCTTGCCTTTACATGTAGGCTTATCTTCTAAGATAAGATAAACCTTATCATTTCACATGGGTTCCACCTTTTTAGACTTTTCCACAAATAAAATACACAAAATATTTATGACATCACTCTTTGTCCTTATTACAAATATAATATTTCTAATTCCTAATCATGTAGACCCTACTTCTCTACTTACCCCAACTTTGACATTTTAACATTACTGGACCACTTACGACAAATATTTACTTTTTACCACAACATTCCTATTATACTTTGACTATTACCATACTCTACTTTATTGGTGGCACCGTACTGACGATGCCGTTATCTTCTATCAGACACCACTACTAATCATACTTAACAACATCCTATTCCTAATACATACATAATAAAATAGAAATTACGGAGGAAAATTTTAATGTCGATAGCCCCTTAGTGGGTCATGAGTGGATTGGGCCCAACCGAGGATCTTCGCAGTGAGGTGAGTTAGCGTAAGGAGTCGATGGTTTGAGATGATGAAATATAAATCGATCCTAGATCATATGGGGCTTGGTGTGATTATTGAAGACATAAAATCTATGCACTTGGGTACATTTCTAGGTCCTAAAATCATGCTAGCATTTACATGATTCCTAAGCAAGAAAACTAGTAATTGATAACTCCCTTTAGCCTTTTTCTTTATCTTCTGCACTTTTATTGGCTTTATACATCTTGCACTCTTACCGGCATTTGATTGTTTTATCTTTCTATGGCCTCGAGACACTAGCGCCCAGTTGGGACACTAACGCCAAGCACTCTTGTCCTCTTGGGTGCTCTATCCTTATTTACCTTTTACGATCGTTTTGGACCTTTTCACGTCTTAATTACTTTTTACTAATTTGTGATTGATTAAATATGATAAATTGATTGAGTGATAAAAATGGCGAGATTTTGATATGAATTTGTGACTTGTTCCCACTAGCTCTCTCATGGAGGAGAGAGCTCAATTTATAGTTTGTGGTGGAGGATTGAATGGCTAAGATTTCTAGAATGGAGAATTCTAGAATTTGAATTCAAATTCATGGAGGAAGAAGCTTCCATTGAATTAAAAATTCAATGGAAGGAGAAGGTTAGAGAGGCTTCTAGATTTAGAAGCCTCTAGATTTAGAGGTGTGAGGATGTGATTAGATTAGATTAGATTAGGTTAATAAATGATGATTAGGGGTGAGGTTACATGGAAAGGCTAGGTGTAGGGATGTGTAGGGTAGGTGGTAGGTGAGATGTAGGAATATTAAATTCCTAGAAAATGTTAATGAAGGATTAAAATAGGATAATATGATATAATAATGAAATTAAAATGATTAATGATAAAAATGGGATATAATATGAATAAAATGGATTAATGGATAAATGATAAATGATATATAAAATGATAAAAATGATAAATAAGGGTAAATAAGATAAAATGGATTAATAATAATAATTAATCTTGTGATTAATTATTATATGGATGATGTTGGGATATTTGCGGGACAAATTAATCATAATTAATCATGTCGACATTTTAGATGTCTACATTTTTCCCTCTTTGAATGTTATTGTGGAGAAATGACAATTCAAAGAAAAAAAAAAAAGATGTTAGGATGGTGATATGATGCCCCCTCGAGGGGTTAGGTGGGGAGGAATGAGGCGGGTAACCACTCGAAAAGAGGAGAGGCCCAAGTTAGTAGATGAGAGATGATTAGAGGATTAGAGAGAGATTAGAGGATTAGAGAGATTAGAGATGATTTGAGAGAGATTAGAGAGGATTTAGAGATTAGATTAGAGGATTAGAAGATTTGAGGATTTAGAGGATTAGAGATTAGAGAGATTAGAGATTAGAGGATTAGAGATGAGATTAGAGATTAGGATTAGAGGATTAGAGATTTAGAGAGAAGATTAGAGATTTAAAGATGAGAGATTAGGAGATTTTAGATGATTGGATTAGATGCCAAGATGATGTATGAGAAGGGTGGTGATTTAGGATTTAGGATTTGAGATTTATTTGAGGATTTCAAGGGTTAGGTTTGAGGATGAAGATTTTGATTTAGATTTGATTTGAGATGTTGATGTTAATTTGAAGGGTTAGAGATTTGAGATTTGATTTGAGGATTTGATTTGAATTGATGTTGATTTGAGAAGATGATGTTGGATTTGATGATTTAGATTTGATTTGATGTTTTTTGGATTGAGGATTTGGATTTGATATTTGATTGAGATGATGATTGATTTTTTGATTTGATGATTTGATGATTGATGATTGAGGATGAGATGATAAATTTGATTTGATTGAGAGATGTTAGATGAGATGTCCCCAACCAAGGGGTGAGGATTTTGGATGTTGGATGTGAGATGATAAGATTTGGATGTGGATATTGATTGATTGATAAAGGATTGATTGATATGAGGATGAGGAGGATTAGATAGTTAGTTAGATGATGATGATGATGAGGTGTGGATGATGATGAAGGATAAAATATGATGATGATGATAAGGGTGTGCTACCATAAAGTTCCCATTGTTATCATCATTAGCAGTTGTGATGATTGATGTGGCATAAAAAAAATGCATCAAGGTATAAAGACCATGATGATTGAATTTCCAAATGCCCTTGTCCTCATATCATTGGACAAATTATATAAAAAATATGGTCCTCATATCATTGGACCAAAAAAAAAAAAAAAAAATGGGTCTCATATCATCGGACCAAAAAAAAAAAAAAAAAATGGCCTCATATCATTGGCCAAAATGTAAATGCAAAAAAAAAAAAAATGATTTTATTGTGATTTTTTTTTTTTTGAATTTTTTTTTTATTTTTTTTTTTGATTTTTTTTTTTGATTTTTTTTTGATTTTTTTTTTTTTTTGATTTTTTTTTTGATTTTTGATTTTTTGATTTTGATTTTGATTTTTAGATTTTTTATTTTGGATTTTGATTTTAGATGTTGATTTTGGATGATTGGATTTTGGATGATTGGAGGTTGGATGGATTTTGATTTAGGGATAAGATGAAAGGATTCAAGATGGGATAGCTCAGGGGATGGGAAGGGATGTAAGGTGGGATGTGAATTTCTCCTATAAGTCCCAAAGTGTGTTTGGGTAGGATGAAAGGGAAGGATTGAGGGAAATTGGATAGGTTGGATAGGATATGGATTGATTAGGATAGGGATAGGATTAGGATGGGATGGATGGGATGATGGGATGGGATATAGATAGATGATAGATGGGATGTGGGATATGGGGATAAGATGGGGATATGGAAGATGATAAGATATGCCCCCAAGTATAGGGGGGATGGATTGAGGGATAGATGTGGTGTGCCCCCAAGTGTAAAGTAGGGTGGCTTGTGTGGATGGATGGATGGGTTTGATTTTCCCCCAGGTGTAGGGTAGGATGGGAAGTGAGGGTATCTAAAATGGATGATGCCCCTAGTGGATGATAGTAAGGTTTCCCCCAGTCATGATGATGATAATTGAAAAGGGACATGAGGAGGATTGGATGAAAAGGAAAGGATCATCATCTTCCCACGGATGTTCGATCCAAGGGAAAAAGGATGTGGATGTGATGGATGGAAGGAAAATAACATCAGTGATGAAAAAATGATGATGAGCCTAATGACACATGTTGTAAGGAAAGAGTTGGACTAAAAAAAAAGTGTGACCAAGGTCTAAACAATACCTGAAACATGTGAGCCCTATGTCTCTGCGAGATCAAAGTGTGTGTGATTGTGATGGTTAATTACCACTTGAAGTGAAGACTTAATGGGTAGTATGTGAAGACAAACTAGCCAATGTATAGGGAGTGATTAAGTCAAGTAGGTTGATGGAAGGTGAATGGAAGGTTAAGTTGTGCATTGCTCCATTTGCTTCACCAGCATCCATAGCCCCAACGGAGATACATTTGATTCTTGTCACAACATTTCTCTACTTGCCAGCCAGGCATCCATAGCCCCAGTAGAGTTGTTGGAAACACCCCTAGAGAGAGTCTTGAGGTGGATTTTATTTGATATTTTTAATTTTGATATGATGATTTTTTTTTTTTTATTTTTGATTTTTTTTTTTAAAAGAGGTTCCTCTCTTGAGAACTCTCAAGGGTTAAGAATCACTAGTGGCTTGATGGGGGGATGGAAATGAGTGTGGTGATGACATTGGCTAGAGTGTCAAAAGATGCACCCAAGGGTCTTCACCACAAGTTTATTAAGTGTGTTAAAGTGTGTGGATCTCTAGGAGGAAATTGCTTGAATGTTGGAGGTAATGATAGACCAAGGTCACACAATGGTTGTAGTAGGTACTATTGGCTTACAACATGTGTGAGAAAAGTTGATCAAGTGTTCAAATGAATGGATTGAAGAGGATATGAATGGATGTGATGATAATAATGGATTAGATGCAAAGGGATTTGGATGTTGGATGGAAGGAGGATGGGTGGGAAGGAAAGAACATCCATGTGCATGCAGGTGAAAAATTATGTGCTCAATCCATTTTTAGGTGTTTGGTATTTGTAGGGGGGATTAAATGATTTGTGATTGGGTTGAGTGGTTGGGATGGTAGGATCAACAAGAGTGGAGTGTAGAAATGGGTTGTGATGGAGTAGTGGGAGGGACATTGTTAGTGTTAGGTTTATACCCTAAGCCTAAATGACCTAGATTTTGATGAAGGGAGATGGGTTCACGAATGCCTTGTTCATGGATGCCTAAGCCTTTTCCTCGATGTTTCATATTAGTGAACATATTTTTGGCTATAGGATATGAAGTGGATGGGGAAGATGATGCCATGTGGTCATCATGAGACTGGGGGGTTGTAATTTTATCATCCGCTAAGAGGCCGACTTAACAAAGGATGGGAGGTGAGATTTGTTTTGGTTTTTGGTTGGTGAGGATGTTTGGATGTACGATGAGATTTGGATGGATGATGATGTTTGGATGTTGAGTGGGATTTGGATGGTGGATGATGGTTAGGGATAGGATTGGGATGGAAAGGTGGTGGATAAGAGGTACAAGGATAAGAATTCCTTGGTTAATGAGGTTTTGGACATAAGACCTAAATTACATGCAATGATTGGTCGAATGTCCATGGGTGTGATGGAAGTCACAATAATAGTGTTCCCGATACCAAGATGGTTTGGGAAGGTTTTGATTGTGTGATTTGATTGGGGGATGGATGATCATGTTGAAGGTTTTTAGATGATGGAAGATGGTGGTCAAGGATTCTCCTAAAGGAGTGAAGTGGTTTGGGTTAAATGGTTTGGGGGAGTAGGAAGTAATGGTTTGGAGGGAGTAGGAAGTAAAGGTGTAGGATTAGGTGGATTATGAGATGTTTGGTTGATTTGGATTTATGATTGGATTAGATTGATTGTGGCTTAGAAGATGAAGGGGATGGATTAGGCCTAGGGCCAAAGTGGATGGTTTGGGCTTGGAGGCCGAAGTAGATTTGGTTGATTTTGGATTGGTTGGAGTATGTGGTTTTGAGGTAGATGGTTTTGGCTTAGGATTAGATTGTTTGGGATTAGTAGATGTAGATGAAGGGGATGGGGTAGATTTAGATGAAGGGGATGGGTGTGATATGGGGGTCACATTAGATTTGGGTGATGTTGGGATGAAGGAGATTTTGGGAGATGGGTGTGGTGTAGGAACCACATTAGATTTGGTTGATTTAGGGGATGAAGTAGATGAAGGTGGCATAGGAGCCTCATTAGATTGGGTAGGAGATGGGGTGGGGAGAGGATTGGGATTGGATTTGTTAGGTTTAGGAGTTTGGTGACTTAGGAGTCACTTTAGATGTTTTAGGATTGGGGGATGGTGGATTTGAAATAGGATTAGAGGATAGGATAGTGTTAGGTTTAGGTGATGAAGGGGATTAAGATAGGATTAGATGTGGATGAAGAGGATGAGGGTGGCATAGGAGCCACATTAGATGGTTTAGGATTGGGGGTAGAAGGGGATGAGGGTGACTTAGGAGTCACGGTGGATGAGATAGTTTTGATAGGATTAGGGCTTAGGTGATGGAGGGGATGAAATAGGCTTAGAGGATAAATTTGATGGTGGATTAGGGATTGTGGGACTATCTAGGAAAATTTATAGGATTGGATTGGGATGATGAAGATGATGAGGATGGAGGACTAAGATGAGATGTGGGGGATATAATTTTTTAGATTAAGTTGTTTGGGATTGTTGTGGATATGTGAATGGGACTCGATGATAGGTTTTATGATGATTAGATTTAGGAGTTGAGATTTTGGATGGTGGTGGATTATTTGTATGAGTTTTGATGGGAGGAAGGTGTAGGTCATGATGATTGATATGGGATTTGGAGGTTGGGGTTTGGGATGGTTGTGTGGGTTTGGGATTGGTGGCTAGATTAGCAAGGACATAAAGGAGGTCCTCTTGGTCTAGGTCAAAGTTAGTGAGGTGGTCAAAGTCGAATGTAATTGGCTTTTGGGGATAGTGGTTTATGTTGTTTAGGTTGAGGTGTGGATTGAGATGATTTGGGTTCCTCAAGGAGGAAGTCAATGGGGTGAGGGTAGGGATCTTAGGAAGGGAAATTGTGGATGGGGTTGGTTGGGAGATGATGGTTTAGGGGTGATTGGTTGATTGAAGATTGAAGATTGGATATTTGTTGATTAAGTTGTTGAATGGTTTTTAGGATGTTAGGATCAACATGGGATGGTTGATTTGGATGACGAGGAGGAGAGGGATTGGTTAAGGTAGGATGTTAGTTTGAGATTTGTTTGTTAATGTGTTGGATGGTGTGTGGGACTTCATGGTCAAAGTGAGATGGTTGACTTTGATGGGTGGGGGATGATGGGATAGCTTGGTTGATGGATTTAGAAAAGAGGTAGGGGTTTGGATGTTGGTTTGGAGAGGATGGGGATTGAGGATCAAAGGCCATGGTTAGATAGGATGTGTGGGGGATTAGATTTGGATTAGGATTGTGGATTAAGGATGGTGATGGGATTAGGATTGGGATTGTTTGATTAAGGATGGTTATTATGATGATGTTTTATTGATTAAAATTTTTAATGTGATGGGATGGTTAAGGGTGTTCACAAACAAGCAAAAACATGCAACACACACCCTAACTAGTCAAGTGGGATTGCAATCAAGCTATAGCCCACTTTTAATACCACACACCGATGATGGTGCCACAATTGGCTCTCCACCTATGTGTCAATGTGGGGTCGGCTAGTGAGTGATCTTGGGGAGTGCGGCCTCCTTGCACTATAGCTTAATATGCGGCCAAAGGTTTCCTAGTCTAGGATGCACAAGCTCACTAGGGGAGTCCCCAATATACCTTGTGGTACATGGGGCCCAAGTCCATGTGTTGCAAGGATGTTGTCTAAGGCCTAGGTATTGGGACGTGGAAGCCCCTCACTTCACGCCACTCTTAAAACAAGCAAGCACTTAGCCAATAATGACAAGTTGTCCTTGAATTTATATACCCCACCGAACACGGGGTGTGTCTACGTGCGTGGAGATGAAGCCCATGGTCACGAGACCCCTAGGACTATGAAAAGTGTGTGGATATCACTTCCACATCACATTTCCCTAAAAAAAAAATGGGAAGGCTAGCCACTTTTGATCCTCAAGATCATCCTAGGATGCGAGAGGAGAGCATACATGGTTTTTCCTTTGGGATGAACAAAAAAAAAAAAAAAAAAACACAAAAAATGATGAAAATGAAAAATGGGGCCTAGATGATAAAAATGAAAATAAATTATAGTTTGATGATTGGGTCTTCAAGAGGAGGCCCTTCACAAAAAAAAAAAGGTTAGTAGTTTGATTTAAACCCAAATGTCTTGGAACTAAATGTGCTACAAAAAAAAAAGTAGTTTTAGATTGATTTTTATCTTTGGTAAGCATAGGTAGAAGTTGCACACAAAAAGTGTTAGTAGTTTGGAAGAAGAAAAAAAAAAACTTAAAAAAACTGTAGTTAAAATAAAAAAGATTTAGGAAAATGAAAACCATGAATAAATTATCTTAAAATGCTAAATTAATAAATTTTAATGCATGCATATATATTTTTGATACCTTTCCTTAAAAAAAAATGGAGTCATTTTGAGTTTGGGATCAAAATTATGGCTCTCTTGGAAGGTAGGAAAAAAAAGTGCAAAACAAAAAAATGCACAAAAAAATGCAAAAAAATGTGCCAATGTATAAAAAGGCAAATAAAAATGCATAAAAATAGGTGCAAAATGAAAAATGCAAAAAAAAATGCAAAATGTTTTTAAAAAAATGTAAAATGTAAAAATGTTGTTTTGTGTGTGTTAAAAATTGCAAAAAAATGAAGTTTTAAAGGTAAAAAATTGCTTTTTAAAAAGTGCAAAATGTTTAGGTTAAATTGTGAAGTTTTGTGAAATGCAAAAAATTTACAAAATTTGAAATTTTAAGGTAAAAAAAAAAAAATTTTCTTGAAATTTGAAAATTTTTTTAAATATAAATGTATTAAAAACAATAAAAATTTTGGGGGTAAGCCCCATGGTGGGTGCCAAAATGTAATGATGTAAAAATATTTAGTGATGAAAATGTAAAAAAAAAAAACTTTAATTCCTAAACTAACTACTCTATTCAAACAAAACCTCAGATAGAGAAAGATGGAAAGGAAAGAGAGAGAATTATAATACCACTTTACTTACCTACAAAGTTGCAAACTCCTCCTTTGATGTGTTGGATTTTCTCTTGATTGATGGATTGATTGATTGATTTTTTGATTTTGGAGACACTTGGGCAAACACCTCCCCTTTGATTTGATTGATTGATTGATGATGAAGATGATTGATGATTGATGATGATGATGATTGATGATTGATTGAATATGAATGATGATGATTGATGATAAAAATGGATGAGAGATTTGATATGAATTTGAAGATTTTCTAAGCTCTCTCATGGAGGAGGAGAGCTCAATTTATAGTTGTGGGTGGAGGATTCAATGGCTAGGATGAAGCCATGTTGGATTTGGATCAAGGTGGAGAATGCATGAGAGGATTAGAGGATTCTAGAATGGAGAATTCTAGAATTTGAATTCAAATTCATGGAGGGAAGAAGCTTCCATTGAATTAAAAATTCAATGGAAGGAGAAGGTTAGAGAGGCTTCTAGAAATAGAAGCCTCTAGATTTAGAGGTGAGGATGTGATTAGGATTAGATTAGATTAGGTTAATAAATGATGATTAGGGGTGAGGTTACATGGAAAGGCTAGGTGTAGGGATGTGTAGGGTAGGTGGTAGGTAGAGATGTAGGAATATTAAATTCCTATAAAATGTTAATGAAGGATTAAAATAGGATAATATGATATAATAATGAAATAAAATGATTAATGATTAAATGGATAAATAATAATGATTTGATAAAAGGATTAATGATGATAAAATGATAATGATGATAAATGATAAAATGATAAAAATGAAAATAAAATATGCTCTTACACAAAAGAGACTAGATCCTAATCATTCACATAGACACTAGTGCCCATAATAGACATTAGCACACATGCGCTCCTGTCCTCTCGTGGTGCTCTGTCTGCACATTTATGAGCTTTAGAACCTCGCGAGCATTGAAAACACTTAATTCACCTACCCAGATTGCTCAGGAATTAGCTAAGTCTCTCTATCTCCCTCTCTTGCTTAGGGTTTCATATTTATACATGCTTGTTTGCTTACATCTTTACTATACATTAGAATTTGTATATCATACACTACAATAGTTACTTTGCAATCATATTTAATTCCATTTATATTAAATCATTTGGTGAACCCCACTCATGATCAAACATTTGGATCCTTATTTTTCCTATTCTATTCAATCTTATTTCATGGCTCCTCAAGTATCCTTGCATCAATTACTTCAAATGCACCCACCTTGCAAAGATGTTCTCTAAAAATCCCTAGATACTATATACCTCCCTCACAATACACCACCTACACAAGTAAGTGTCATCTTCAATCGTGTCTCCGATGACTCTATTAGTCCTAACACCATACCAATCAATCCATTTGCAAGTCAATTCAAGATTTACATTATCTATTTCAAGATAAAATTCAAGCTATGGAAACCACAATTACATCCCTCACAACTGAAATCCAACATCTCAAGGATGCTTCTCAATCCCATGCTAGTTCTTCTTCTCCACTTCATTCTAATCCTATGTCTACTACATGTGCTCATATAAATGAATCCCAAGTCTTACCACTACCCGCACCTCTCAAGTTTGATCTAAATGTTAAGCAACATGATATTCTTCTTTAGCTCCTAAATTACCAATTGATCAACTTACCAACTACTCATTGCTACCCTCCTTATCGGTTTTCCACTTACACAAGACTCCCATTTTGTAATTATCACATAATTAATGGACATCATGATAATGATTGTTATGCTTTAAAATGAAGAATTACACACCTTAAGCGTTAGGGTTTTATTTCATTTTCTACACAACATTCTGCTACATGATCATCTCCAATTGTTAAATCCCATTAGACTCCCAAGTTTAATCCATCTATACCTAATGAGCATCATGCCATAATCACTAATGTTCCTTATGAGGTCAGTCAAGATTTGCCTATCCAACCCAATGTCATAACACCTTTAAAAAAATTCCTCCACCCTCTCCTC
The DNA here is from genome assembly GCA_018340775.1 of Taxus wallichiana var. yunnanensis. Lineage (NCBI taxonomy): Eukaryota > Viridiplantae > Streptophyta > Pinopsida > Cupressales > Taxaceae > Taxus > Taxus wallichiana. The sequence goes on along the minus strand of CM031238.1, from coordinate 251,883,013 downwards.
ATATCAAGTCTTCTACAATGTTACCAATTCCAACTAAGAAACCACCTCTAAAAATCCTTACCCCATCACATCCTTCTATCAAGTCCTCTACGGTGTTCTCCATTTAAATAAGTAACCACTAATCAAGAAAGACCAACAAATTCACCCTATGATTGCTAACCTCTTTAAACTTCCTCATTTCAATCCATGCAATCTAATACTGGTCATATCTCTGCTCCTACCTACCATTTTGGAAACCATATATTTTCTTATGACACATTTCAAGCTCCGTCATAGATCTCCATCACTCATAAACTTGGGGGCAGGTTAGGGTTAGGAGGAATACATCTAATCTTGTAGAATGTCGAGATGATGTGCGCGTACCGTAGAAAGATCGGTGAGATGCGAAGAACTCCTTTTTGTCTTGGAAGGACTACTGCAAATAAGAACACAAGACCACAAGATTTTGATTAGATAATAAATGAGGAAGCGCCTTGGGCCGGGAAATATAAAACTTCCTTTGAAGGTGGTCGAGTTCCCTGCTAATATGATGAGTTAACACAAAATATTGTAAAATATCAATTAAATTGCTTGGTTTGAAGCTGGTAGGGGAAAGGCTGTTTTCTGGTTTTGATCAAAGGAACCGTGCTTAGGTTACCTATAACAAATGGCGATTCTTGATATAACGATCTTAGGTGGGTTCTAGGATCTTCTGGGCTGGTTGTGGAGTTTGTAATGGCTGATTTTTGGATGGTATTGGGAAATGGGATGGTTAGAAGCTAAGGAATGATAGTTAGAGGCAATGGTACGTTGGATAATGGATTCAGGAACGGATTTGGGAGGACTGTAATTCCAAAAGCATAAGAAATGTTATAATGGAGGACATGCAAGATGTAACTTACTGGTTTTTGACGAAGATGCCAGTTGATCTCCTTGGCTGCCAACTCTTCTGGTTTCTTCACTCGTCTCTGCTTGGTCAAGTGAAGTTCTGGACTCTGCTAATCGCTTTGGACTCTCCTTTGATTCAAAAATCCTTCGACTGATCTCCCAAAATGAAATTCCGATCCGTTGTTTTGGTTTGGGGAGCCCATTTACAGGGAACCGATGGCGGTTGCGTAACCGACGGCGGTCGAGTAGGAACCGGCATCGGTTAGGAAAAAGTAGGCTATTTTTAGTAAAATAGCCCACCTTCCCTGCTTTTCTCCCGAGAGATCAGTTGCGGGCTTGGTCAAGTGGCTAGAAGGTCGGCTTTGGGTGCGAGTAAGGAGGCATTAGTTATGGATGTGAGTCTAGACCAAGTCATGGGTCTTAATTAGGTTAGTTTAGGGTTAGGGCTAGGTCATGATGAGGTGGCAAGTGAGGTGGCGGGTAAGGTGATGTGGATTTATCAATTACAAGGTAATTAATAAATAATTGTGTAAAGTTTAGGTAATGAGGTTAGGTTGCGAAATGGGATGCGGGTCACGAGGGTCGTGAGACACGAATTTGGTGTCTACATTAGCCCCTTATTGTCGTGTAGCTTGTTTTGTAAAGCTGCGCGGACAATAATATGAAGTGGTTTCTCCTGTTAAGGATATAGGTAATCCCCCTCAAATCTATCACAGATTGAGTGAACGGGAAATCGGGGATAGGGTTGATAAAGGGTATATGTTGTAGAGAGGATGGTAAGGTGGTGGGGTAGGTCGAGGAAGCGAGACGCATGTTGAAATGCAATAGTATGCGACTAGGGTACATGATTTGACTGAGCAAACCAGGTGATGTATAGGCAAAGTCGATAGTTTATCCAAACAAGGGTGATATAATCACTGGTATCGAGGCATAGGAAGTAGCTCGGGGGTATATAACGGGTAAGGTACAAGAGCGTTTAGGCATGTTCGCGGTACGAATGGTTGGTTTGGTTGAGATAAGCGTCACGGTCTAGAGTCTAGGCAAAGTTGGTCGAACGAGATCAAGTCGAGGACCTAATCATGCTAAAACACGAACAGGTGAGCTCGATTGAACAAAGGTACATGATGGATGGATAAAATAAAACGTTGATTGTGGGTATGGTATGGAAGTGATACGGCCTTGGGTCGGGCCAAGTGGTTGGGTTGGTGGCCTTGGGTGGACCTTAGCGGGCGGGAGGCCTTGGGTCGGGCCAAATTGGTAGGGCGAGGCCTTGGGTCGGGCCAAATAGGTAGGTTGAGGCCTTGGGTCGGGCCAATGGTAGGTTGAGGCCTTGGGTCGGGCCAAATGGTAGGTTGAGGCCTTGGGTTGGGCGAGGCCTTGGGCCTTGGGGGCCAAATAGGTAGGTTGAGGCCTTGGGTCGGGCGAATGGTAGGTTGAGGCCTTGGGTCGGGCGAATGGTAGGTTGAGGCCTTGGGTCGGGCCAATTGAGGTTGAGGCCTTGGGTCGGGCCAAATTGGGTTGAGGCCTTGGGTCGGGCCAATAGGTAGGAGGCCTTGGGTCGGGCGAAATGGTAGGTTGAGGCCTTGGTCGGGCCAAATAGGTAGGTTGAGGCCTTGGTCGGGCGAATGGTAGGTTGAGGCCTTGGGTCGGGCCAATTGGTAGGTTGAGGCCTTGGGTCGGGCCAATGGTAGGTTGAGGCCTTGGGTCGGTAGGTTGAGGCCTTGGCCAATGGTAGGTTGGGTCGGGCGCCTTGGGTCGGGCCAATGGGCCAAATAGTAGGTTGAGGCCTTGGGTCGGGCCAATAGGTAGGTTGAGGCCTTGGTCGGGCCGAATAGGTAGGTTGAGGCCTTGGGTCGGGCCCAATAGGTAGGTTGAGGCCTTGGGTCGGGCCAAATAGGTAGGGTCGGGCCAAATAGTAGGTTGAGGCCTTGGTCGGGCCAAATAGGTAGGTTGAGGCCTTGGGTCGGGCGAATGGTAGGTTGAGGCCTTGGGTCGGGCGAATGGTAGGTTGGGCCTGGGCCTTAGGTCGGGCCTTAGGGGTAGGTTGGGCCTTGGGTCGGGCCAAATAGGTTGGTTGAGGCCTTGGTCGGGCCAAGTGGTTGGGGTGCGGCCTTGGGTCGGGCCAAGTGGTTGGAGTGCGGCCTGGGTCGGGCCAGAATGGCCTTAGGTCGGGCAGGGTGTGTTGAGCCTAAAGGTGATATTTGCGATGTTTGTGAGTCACGAGCGGAGGGACTAGAGGCTGGTACCTCCATACCTCCATGCGAGAGCGTATTCACATGTTACGAGGAGAGATTGTTAGCGGTTGGTGGGTCACGGCGGGAGACTAGAGGCTGATAGTTCCTCCATGCGAGAGGTATTCATATGTTACGGGAGAGATTGGCGGATCGGTGGCGGTACCAATAGCCGCGGTACCTTTGAGGACGAGAGGCCGGCGAGAGGGTCGGCGATCACGATCATCACCTAGTTTGGGATGAGGCGTGAGGGTCTAAATAAATGTTAGCAAGGTATGAGAATAAATAAGGATCTGCGACACTGCGTGTCGATGATATAGAAGATGTATTTGTTTAACATCTAAATAAATAATGAATATATGTATGTTGATTTGAGTTATGATAATAATAAGAATGTTTGTGTTTTGACTTTTGGTGTTTTGAAAAAGGATAAAGAGAAATGTGATTAAATAAAAATACACAAAAATATTTATATTTACCACACATGATAGGTTATGGTAGGGGATGGTCGAGCTAACCTTGGGAGACCCCATGTCTCAGTCTTTGCCTACATAGCCCATTGCACAAAGCAAGGAAGGGCCTCAGACCGATGTAGTTCTCCCTTAGGATCAGGGAGGGGTGAATTTAGGCAATTTGGTATGGTTTAGGCAATTTGTCGTTTGGTAAAAATTTGATGTTGGTAGGGTAATGTTGTTGGTGCTGGTAGGATAATGTTGTTGGTGTAGGTATAGGTAAAGCAAAGGTTAGCATACCCAAGTAGTAGGGAATAGTGTCCTGATTAAGATCAACACACAATTCTAGATGCGAGGCAAAGCGGAAAGAGTGCTCCATAGGTGAAAAGAGCTAAACAAACCACACAACGTAGAGCGAGCACGAAGCCTAAGTGCCGTGTATAGGCGAAAGTCCATAGTTGAAAAGAGTTGTATGATCACAATATATCGGGTGTACGTTCGTCCCTTGAGTTGAAACAAATGGTGAGGTGATGTGGATGATATAGGCTGAGGTCTGAAAAGAACTTGTTACAACGAAGAGAACCTACCCTAAATAGACAAGTCCATGACCCAAAAGTTCTTTTGAATGAGGCTTTTATTTTATTGAATGTAGGCGATCGATGCGGGAAGTCTATAAGGGATATTGATTGTTTTATTCTTGAGGTCTTCACGAAGGCGATCAATGCGAGAAGCTTCGATAAAGAATTGGCTGTATATAGCTGTCCTTGAGGAAGCGATCTATTTATAGTAGCGAGATGATTTTAGTAGTGCATAGCTGTCCTTGAGGAAGCGATCTATTTATAGTAGCAGCAATAGTTTGGCATATAGCTGTCCTTCGAGGGAGCAGTCTATATTTAATTTTAGATAACTAGATGTTCTTTTGGCGTGAAGCATCTAGTTTAGTAGGAAGTTTGACTCAAGAAAATCCCATAAGAATACGGCTTATTTTAATACTTTGAAGTCATGGACTAGACTAAGAAGGGGAAGGCATCGTAAGGGGAGGTGAGGGGTGAGCTTGATTTTATTTCGAGATGTAAGAGACAAGTGTATGTGGTGGTATGTGAGCTCAAGGGACGAGCAGTAGGCGGATAAGAAGTGATATAACCCTAATTTCAACAGTAGAATGGTCGAAGATGCAAGGCATTAAGGGGTTCAGGCTCAGGTTTACCATTAAGCGAAGCTAAACGATAAGTGCCTGATCCATAGGTGTGAGTGATTATATAAGGCCCAATCCAATTGGGAGCAAATTTTCCGCGTTTGCTCTTTTCCAGTTTGGTTACATGTTGATTCTCTTTGAGGACGAGATCACCAACCTTAAAGGTACGCTCATGAAGTCGCTTATCATAAGCACGCTTGATGCGTTTTTGATAGATTTGAAGATGATCGAAGAGGCAGTAAGGCGGCGTTCGTCAAGCTCCAATTGGGCTAACGCTCTTGGCGGAAATCATCGTTAGTGAGAATATCCTGAAGAGATATTCTAAGGGAGGGTATTTGTATTTCGAGAGGCAAAACAGCCTCGGTGCCGTATACCAAAGAAAAAGGTGTGGCATTAGTAGAAGTACGAATGCTAGTACGATAAGCCCAAAGGGCAAAGGGAATGTGATCGTGCCAATTTCTTCCAGATTCATTGACAACTTTCATGAGGATTTTGGTTAGTGTTTTATTAGAAGACTCGGCTTGCCCATTGGCTTGTGGATAGTAAGGTGATGAGAAACTAAGTTTGATACCAAAGTTGTCACAAAGGTCTCGCAATAACTTGTTTTTGAAAGATTTTCCATTATCATTATCGGGCGGTGAGGAACACCAAAGCGGCAGATAATGTGGTGGTTAATGAACTCGACAATTTTTTCTTTTTTGATTGAAATGAGTGGAATAGCCTCCACCCATTTTGTGTAATATTCGGTCGCTGTGAGTATCCAACGGTGACGTTGTGAAGAGGTTGGGTGAATCTCACCAATAAGGTCTAAACCCCATTGTGAGAAAGGCCAAAGATCTCGAGCGATCTGGAGCGGGTGGCTAGGAGTATGTTGAAGGTTGGCATGTTGCTGACACATAACACAACGCTTAACATATTAAGTAGCGATCGTTATTGAGTAGGCCAATAATAACCTAGGCGAAGGATTCGTTTGGCCACGGCAAGGCCATTAAAATGTCCACCACAAATACCGTCATGGACCTGTTGGATGGTATGAGTGGCCTCCATGCTAGTTAGACAGCGAAGGAGGATACCATCAAAGCCACGTTTATAGAGGAGTCCCCCCATGACAACATAACGCGAAACACTTTTAAGAAAAGCACGTTTGCCGTTACTAGTAAGATCAGGTGGGAGGACAGAGATTGTAAGGTAGTCATGAAATTGGTGGTACCAGGTATCCTGTGAATTAGTAGACACAGTATTTATCATACAAACTACGGGGTTGAATAGGATGGGGCAAAAAGTTGTTGGACCACGACGAATAATTCAGAGTCAGTTGGCGCGGCGGGAATTTGCGAGGCTAAGCAAGCCATAGTATCCGCAAATTTGTTAGTGGAGCGGGGAATGGTTTGTATAGAATAGTGGGTAAATAAAGCTAGAAGTGAATCCACATAGTGTTTGTATTTTTGAAGTTCCTCGTTTTTGCATTGGTAGACGCCCATAACTTGATTGACTACCAATTGAGAGTCGCCAAAAATGTTGATAGATTTGATACCTAAGTGTAACGCAACTTGGAGACCTAGAACAAGGGCCTCGTATTCCGCTGTATTATTAGTGCAAGGGAAATCAAGTCGGAATGAAAGAGGCATAGGTTCAGCGTTGAGAGGAATGAGAACAACGCCGGCTCCTCCGCCGCGCTGGCATTTAGATCCATCGAAGAAGAGGGTCATTGGGTACGACTCCTCTGTGAGGAAAGAGTAGCGATGAGTTCGTCGGGAAATGTGAAATTGGTAAATTGTTCCCGATGCAGGGGCGTCCATGGTTGGTGCGATGGTTTGTCCTTTGATTGATTTACGGTGGATAAACTCAAGATCGAGGTCGGCGAAGCATGAGCCATCTAGCAATGCGTTGGTTCGAGATGAGGTTTGGCGTACATGTAATGGATGGGGTCTGTATTGGTGATGACGAAAGTCTTGTGATTTAGAAGGTAGTGTCGGAGTTTGGTGGCAACGAATGATAGGGCAAGGCACAATTTTTCTACATGTGTGTACCTAGTCTCATAGTCCACCAAAGTACGACTTATATAATAAACGGCTTGTTCGTGATTCTCAGAGTCACGATGTGCAAGCATGGCTCCTACAGCGTGGTCGGTGGCGGAAAGGTAAAGGTAGAAAGGGCGGTTGTCTTGGGGTGGGATAAGCACGGGTGGCTGTAAGAGATAAGATTTGAGAGCTTCGAAGGCTTGGTGACATTCTTCGCTCCATTGGAATGCAATATCCTTTTTAAGGAGGTGATGGAAAGGTTGACACCGATCCGAGAGTTGGGAGATGAAACGTCGGATAGATTGGAGCTTACCTTGTAAACTACGCAATTGTTTGAGATTTTTGGGTGGGGGCATTTCTAGGATAGCTTTGACTTTCGATGGATCGACCTCAATGCCACGCAAAGAGACGATAAAGCCAAGAAGTTTTCCCGAAAGAACACCAAAACACATTTCTTCGGTTGAAGGCGGACAGAATATTGTAACAGGCGATCAAAAATAATGGTTAAAACATCGAGATGTTCACTACGATGTTTAGACTTGCCGAGAAGATCGTCGACATAGTCTTGAGGATAGTGTGCATAATGTCATGAAAAATGTAGGTCATAGCCGGCGATAGGTAGCACCCGCATTCTTAAGGCCAAATGGCATGACACGATAACAAAAGGTTCCCGAGGAGTTATGAAGCGATCTTGTGTTGATCGGCGAGGCGACCAAAATTTGGTTGTATCTGAAAAGCCATCCATGAGAAAAGCATTTCATGACCGCGATGAGATCAACAAGTTGATCAATACTTGGGAGAAGTCATCCTTAGGGCAAGCGAGGTTAAGATCCGGAAATCCGTGCATATCAAAAGTCCCCGTCGCTTTCGTGGCGAGTGCGATGTTAGAAATCCATTGAGGATAGTCGATAGGCGAGAATGAAGGAAACGAGAAAGGAGTCGTTGGAGTTCCTCTTTGACCAAGAGAGCAATGCGTGGATGCATTTTCTCAATTTACATTTGGTGGTTTGGAATCGGGGTTTAGGGTGATGTTATGGGCGCGATGGTAGGATCAATTCTGGCATGTCGGCGTAAGACCATGCGAAAGCTTGGTTGCGAAACACGAGAAAAGGTAGTAAAGGCGGCTTGTTACGATGTGTTAAGGGATTGTCAATCTTCACTATGTGAGGATCTTCCTCCGTGTGGATGTTGATTTCTATATAGTAGATTCATTCGGCATAGTTTGGGTTTGAGATGGTAAGGCACGTTGAATATAAGAATCATCCGCGCCCGGGTAAGTGAGGATGGAGTCGTCATCGGCATTCAACAACATTAATCAAAGGCGAATCCTCTTGATCATGTCGGATACGAAGGGAAGAGAAGATGGGTCCTCATTATCGCGTTGATAAGTGAGAGGACCTATGAAGATAGCATTTATGAAAAAAAAAAGTTAGGAGGGATAAATTCAGGGTCCATCGATTCTGTGGGAGATGATGGCAAAGTGGGTGATGATGTTTCGGTAGGGGCAACGTCTTCCTCTTCCAGGATACAGCTGACAGGAGGTGTCTCTTGTGTAGGTGTTTCGGAAAAACCGAGACCACTGCGATCATTATGTTTGCGTGTGGTCACGGGAATAAGTGTATGTCGGCCTTGTTCGTAAAGGCCAAAACCAAAGCCTTTCCACGCACAGCGAGTCAAGAAGGTGAGGGCGAAACGACGATTTGTCAAGTATTGAAAATCGGATTGGAAGGGAACCACACCAAGAGGAGGTTCGGGGGTAATGGAGGATGCGTCAACACCCCATACGTTAGGTTAGTGCGGCAATGGGGTGGTCGTAGAGATTACCTCCCCACGCGACAGGTCGTAGGTGGGATGCGCATGTAATTGTCCGTACTCTGCGGGGTAGGGAAAGAACTAACGTTATATAGGCGGTACTCCCCGGCGTGAGGCGATGAAAAACATCTACTAAGGGGTCGGAGGTTGGGATGTTAGGCTGCGGGAAGAGAAGTGGTTTGTGCGATGCAGTGGTTTCATCGATTGAAGGCGTAGGTGCGGTTGAGGTGGATGGTTGAGGTACATTTGAAGAGGATGGTTGGGTTGAATGTATGGGTGTCTTAATTGGTATAAGCACATCGTTTGGGCGGTATAACATATTGCAAGTTTTGAAGGGGAGGATCAGCTTTTACGGTGTAGGACTTCCCCTCGTACTCAAATTTTATACATCGATGTAATGTTGAGGAACATCCCATGGCTCGATCGAGGGCGACCCAGCAATATATTATATTGGAACTCTCCTTGAGGACATAGAAGAGTTCGGGCAAAATACGTGGGCCTACGCGAATGTTGAGGATCACGGTGCCTAAGGTAGAAGTAATAGCGTCATTGAATGATCGCACATGATGGGGTTGGCACACATGCAACTAGAAGGGATGTTCATTTGTTGGAAGGCTTTTGAAGAGATGATGTTTAGGCTAGCGCCCCGTCAATCATAACCCGGCGTACTCGAATGTCTCGGACGTAGCGGAAATGAAAAGAGCGAGTCGGGGTCTTACGCACCAAAGTCGATAATTTCATCTTAGAAAACTAACATGCGGCTTGTTGTTTTGAGGCGAAGTGGTGGGGAGATGGATTGTTTGGTGAGAGAGCAACGTGATTGGGTGTTAGAATGGAGGCGCGGCGGGGTTTCGTTGGGTAAAACCTCTATCCCTTGAAGGATCTCAACGAGAGCTTGTCGATGAGATTGAGAGTGCGAATGAGATCATATAGTGTCATTTTACGGGCGATTGATGAAGGCTGTTTGATCATGGTTCGGTGGGCAACTCCATTAGAGACGGGATAGGCGGGTCCACGAATAACCACTTTAGGTGGTGGTGTAATCGGGATGGTTGAAGGAGAAAGAGATGCCGCAGGTGTGTTTTCTTTCGCTTTCCCATTGTTTTTCTGTCCTCGAGTAGCGACACTAATCATATTAATCTCGTAGACCTGAGATGAAGAAGATGGTTGGGATAATTCATGGTCTTTAAGAGGTGGGGTTGTAATAATGATCGATCTTGGTGAGGCGGGGACAGATGGTATAGTAGAGGGAATTGACGCTAGAGGTCTCTCCCTTCGTAAGTTGTCTTTCTTAACCTTTGTATCCGGAAGAGGTGACTGGCGAAGGATGGTTTTTAGAGCTTTGCATCCTTCTACATCATGTCCAGGTGTGCGGTGATAGGCGCAGATTTTAGACTCATCATAATCCACAGGTCGGGGCTTAGACGGGTCATAAGGTCTAAGTGGAGGTAGGGAGATGGTCGCATTCTCCACCAACATAGCAAGGATTTTGGCGTAAGATCCTTTGAGTGGGTCAAAATCAGAAGAAGATGAGGGTATTGATTGTGTGGGTTGTGGTAATGTTTGGGCGTGTTTAGTTCGTATGGGTGGTGGTTTAGCCGAGGGGTGCTGACACATGTTTTTCACTAAACGTGGTTTCTTGGACACAGAAGTTACGTTCAGCTGGTTAGATGATGAGGCTACAGATGGCATGGTAGCAGGAAACAACCACGGAGAAAGGGGAGTGACAGAAAATAAATCCTTTGATGATGGGATTGGTTTAGGGTTGATAGGTGGACCGGATACGTGGGGTAACGATGTTGTGATACCCTTTGATCTCTGTATAGGTGTAAAAGGCGTAGGTCGTTTTGCAGAAAACAACGGAGGTATGATATATTGGTGTAATGTGGAGGGATGAGGTCCCAATATGGAAGGTGGGTGTGACGATGAGGGTTTTAATTGTGATAGAGGCCCGGATTGCGTTCGTCTCCTAGGTGGCGGAGCGGATTTATTTTGGATAGATCGAGTCGCTTAGGCGGGTGTGTTAGGCCCAGGGCATTGGTGAGGTCCCAGCGTAGGGGAAGATCTGGTTAAGTTGATAGAAGTGGACGGGGCGTTTGGTAGAGGTGAGGGGGGTGAAGGCGAGAACAGGGGCATTTTAAGCTTCTGTAAGCACTTCGGGTAAATGGTGGAGACATCGGGATCGAGTCATTTGCATTTGAGTAGAAAAGGGGTACTCAAGCGTTCCCATAGGGCTGTCTCATCTTACGTGGAATGACAGTCTCAGTGTGATTTGTAATTTTGGTACGGAAGAAAAAGTGAGTTGTAATTCCAGTCCATTGCGGGTGTGACACGGGGGCGGATGAGGCCTTTGTATCAATAGATGTTAGGAGGTCAACCGGTCGTTGAAAAGATTTAGGCGATGAGGGACTAATAGGTAGGAGGCGTGTTCGAGGAGATCTGTCATGTTAAAAGAATGTGGTGATGTTAGTGTAAGAGATTTCTCGTCTAAGGATGTCAAAAGGAGTGGTGAGCCTTCCTCTTGTGCAGCAAGAGTGGTAGAAGGGGACGTTTGGGAAATAGATAAATTAGATAGCATCCGCTCACGGTCTTGTAGGGATGTGGTGTAAGAAGACTCATTGATGGGAAGGAAGCACAGGCGATTAACTCTTCTGAGTAAAGGAATGATTTCGCTTTGGCTTGATGGTGGTAAAGGAGGTTCGGGCTCTGTGTTAGTGAAGAGGCTTGATTGAAAATTTTCTCGATAGAGGCTTTTGGTGAGAATCGAAAGCTGCATGGATCTCATGAACACTCTCCTCGGCTAAGATATCTTGGTTTACGTTCTTTCTTTGGGCCAGTGATTCGGGAATGGCTTGTTGAAAATTTTCAGATTTCGGTTAGCGGGCGTTAGGATTATCGAGTGTTATATCCCTGCATCAACCATTTCTGCACTATGTTTTTCAACATCTTGCGAGTTTTCATGACTATGTCCTTTTACGCGGTGAAAGTTACAAAAGTCATTTTCTTTGTACCGGGGAAGGTATTGCGCGGGTGGAGTCAAACCCGGAGTGAGGTTTACGAGGGGGCAGGTGATAGCCCGACTTTGAGCAATTTCTCTAGGATGATCGCCATAAGTTTCTCCCGAGGAGTGTAATTGGATGGGCTCGGCTTTGTATTTATAGGTGGTTTTGGTGGAGTATTGGACGGTGATTGGGATTTGACCATCACCGCGTGGACAGCTCCTTTTGATTTAGAAGAGGTGGACGCGTGAGGAGTGGTGGTATTTGGTTTATTGGTAGAATCGGGAGTTCGGAAAGTGGAGTTCTTGTTCTTGCAACCGCATGATTTCTCTTCCTCTAAGGCTCGAATTTCTAATTTTCGAGCCATAGTAAAACCTCGTCGAATGTATACGGAAAGTTTGAATTTGGAGGGTAGGGGAGATGTGCTTAGCGCGAGGCCGCGTAAACAGATTCGATAAGTTCGGTTTGAGGCGAGGCATACGTAAGTTGGTTGATAAGGCCCGCCATCGTCAGCGAAATCTGCGATAGATTCGTCTTGGTGTCGGATGGCATAAGAGTCGATGATAGATACTTTCTTGGCAATGTTAATGGAGAAATGATCCAAGAAAGATTGGGCTAGTTGGTTAAAAGAGAAGATTGAGTCTTTGGTTAAAAGCACTTACCACTCAAGCGAGGCCACGATAAGGACATGGGAAAGGTGCGGAGTATGAGGCATCATCATGGGCGATCAAATAACAAGCATGTCTAAATGATCGCAAGTGTTGTTGAGGATCCTCTTTCTTGTTAAAAGCGAGTAAACTTTGGCAACTCCCATTGAGGAGGATATGAATGAAGGGGAGACGAAGGGTGAATGGGCTCCCGACAAACTTGCTCGTATGTCAGCGCTACGACTTCTGAAAGCGGAAGCCTCCGGGTTTTGCATTTTGTCCATCATTTGCTTGATGAAATCGTGGTTGGATGAGATGATGGTGCCACGAGATAGGGATGTCCCATATAAGGTGTTGAGGTTCTTGGATACGTATATGGGAATGAAAAGGTAGGCGGAGCTTGAGAAGGAAAGCTCGTTTGAATAGGTGGCGAGTAAGTCATGAATGGAGTGGTGCGAAGAGAGATGAGATAGGGGCGGTTGGTGGTGGCGATACATGGGGTCCAGATTAACAAAGGAAAGCTAATCGGGGTCGTATGAACCTCTGCGAAGCTGTCGGATTGGGAGGCAGGGGCTAGTGATGCGGGAAGTAAGGTATTGTTATCGGGAGGAGTAGGAGCTAAATGAGCAGGCTATACTAATAGGCATGCCCATAAGGAGGCTGACCATCGGGCGTACGGTCGGGGTATGAGACAAATAGTATTGTGCAGTGGCGGGATTAGCATCCAGAAATTTGGCAAAGTCCTTGTCTCCTACGAGGAATTTGGGGATCTCATTGGTGTCAGTAGGGTTTCCCATAGAATGTGAAGGGGGTGATTCGAGGCAAAAAAGCGAGCAAGCGTGTGAAACCATGGCGGCGGCTTGCTTCAGTGATGACAACCATAGACCAGAACACACAGGAAAGTTTCAATCTATCAAGAACAAAAACAACCTCAGAATGGTGAATTTGGCAAGTTCTTTGGTTTGTCGGTGAGAGAGGCGATGGCGATATCGGTTTACTAACGGTGTCGGTCGAGAAGAAAAGCGGCGTCGGTCCCTTAACCGATGTCGGTGTCAAAAAAAAAAATCTAGGATAAGAAGATACAAAGGGGCTGCTAATTTGATTTTTAGCAACGTTGAGTAGTTTTATCAACTTATTGATCACAAAAGACAAAGTATGACGAGAGAAAGCGAGACAGAAAACAAGCGAGATGCACACGCAAATCCGAGAGATTAACCTTAGGGTTAATTTTATTATTGTGGGCTTATGCCTTTAGGCGTAGAATGATGTCGAATCCTAAACAAGACTTAGGGAAATGTCAAGTTGTTTTGGCTTATAAGGTTACCTCAATCGGGCGGAGGAATACCGCGGAAAAAGGGGGATGTTTGAGATGGTTGTGTTAATTGTGAAGTGATTCGGTATGTGTTGTGCGGTGAAACTAAGGTTAATTTCTGTCAATACCGTGGATATCACCCCACGTGTACGACACGTTACTTAATCTATGTTCACTAGAATTGAAAAACAACAGGCAGGAATGTAATGCATGTGTTTTAAAACCCAAATCGAAAGTGATATTCGATGAAGCAAAAGAGATGACTTTTACTAATGCAAGATGCAAAAACAAAGCAAGTTCTTTTACCAGAATAATAAAATACCCTGTGAATATCTCTAGAAGAAGAAAACAGCAAGTATGCTCCCTATAATAAAAGCAAGCAAGAAATAAAGAAAAACCCAAAATGGGTCCCACCGGGCGTGCCAAAATGTTTCACTCGGAAATGCTTCGTTCCTTATAGAAACAGATAAGGTTAGGGTTAGGAGGAATACCTGTAGAATGTCGAGATGATGTGCGCGTACCGTAGAGAAAGATCAGGCTGACTGCGAAGAACTCCTTTTTGTCTTGGAAGGACTACCTGCAAATAAGAACACAAGACCACAAGATTTTGATTAGATAATAAATGAGGAAACTGCCTTGGGCCCAGGAAATGTAAAACTTCCTTTCGAAGGTGGTCAGTTTCCCTGCTAATATGAGTTAACACAAAATATTGTAAAATATCAATCAAATTGCTTGGCTGAACTGGGTAGGGGAAAGGCTGTTTTTCCTGGTTTTGATCAAAGGAACCGATGCCGGTTACCTATAACCGATGGCGGTTACTGATAACCGATACCGGTGGGTTCTAGGATCTTCTGGGCTGGTTGTGGAGTTTGTAATGGCTGATTTTTGGATGGTATTGGGAAATGGGATGGTTAGAAGCTAAGGAATGATAGTTAGAGGCAATGGTACGTTGGATAATGGATTCAGGAACGGATTTGGGAGGACTGTAATTCCAAAAGCATAAGAAATGTTATAATGGAGGACATGCAAGATGTAACTTACTGGTTTTTGACGAAGATGCCAGTTGATCTCCTTGGCTGCCAACTCTTCTGGTTTCTTCACTCGTCTCTGCTTGGTCAAGTGAAGTTCTGGACTCTGCTAATCGCTTTGGACTCTCCTTTGATTCAAAAATCCTTCGACTGATCTCCAAAATGAAATTCCGATCCGTTGTTTTGGTTTGGGAGCCCATTTACGAGGAGGCATGGCGGTTGCGTAACCGGCGGTCGAGTAGGAACAGGCATCGGTTAGGAAAAAGTAGGCTATTTTTAGTAAAATAGCCCACCTTCCTACTTTTCTCCCGAGAGATCGATTGCGGGCTTGGTCAGTGGCTAGAAGGTCGGCTTTGGGTGCGAGTAAGGAGGCATTAGTTATGGATGTGAGTCTAGACCACACGAGGTCTTAATTAGGTTAGTTTAGGGTTAGGGCAAGTCACATGAGTCATTACTGAGGGTCTTGTGTGGGTTTAGGTAATTAGGTTAGTTTAGGGTTAGGGGGTAGGTCATGATGAGGTGGCGAAGTGAGGTGGCGGATAAGGTGATGTGGATTTATCAATTCTGAGGTAATTAATAAACACATTGTGAGCGATGTCCCATGTATGAAACCCACTTTTCACGGTCCATATTATTTTCACACTTTCTTGTTACATTATCTTATTTTGCATTCTAGCTACTTTTACTACTAACACTTATTACTAGCCTATCTTTTTTTCATGTGTCTTGGTTTCTACCATGCATATCCCCTACCCCGTAAGTATCTCCATTTCATATATGCATATCAGATCATGGTCCTTTCCTTTAGACCGCATTCTCCTACAGTTGTCACATGCACCCCAAACGAGGGGCATCTATTGGGTGAACAAATCACCCTTCAACATCTCAAAGCTATAGTACAAATCAGCACAATATATAATCAACATAGGAATAGAGCCACAGAATGGTCCAAAATCAGACTTTGACCTCACACAAAGAGCAGACAATAGCGCCCAGTAGCAAAAAGTAGCATCTGATGCTTGTGTCCCCCCTGAGCGCTAATGCACTCGGGAAAGAAACAATCAATTTCATAGTTCAACATGATCTCCAAAGTTTACAACATAGTTCTCCAATAGCAGAAACTTTCCTCTAGTTACATAATTTAGATTATCGGTAACAATCAGAAAATTCGGGACTAATCAAAATAATTGGAACAAATCAAAACGTACCATCTGCGGTGGTAATTATTCAGAATTTTCATGGAAGGAGAGAAAAGATATACCTCTCTCCCCAAAACTCTTATGTTGGTTTGAGATGGCCCAAAACTTGCACTTGGTGTGAAATAACCAAAAAAATCACTCTTGGCATGAGATCGCCCAAAAACTCACTCTTGGCGTGAGATCACCCAAAAACCTCACCATTCAAAGCAACAAATCCAGTAAAATCCAAGAAAATAAGGACAATTCTCTATCTCTTACACTCTTATACATTAGGTGCACTCTTTCCTTTTACATACTTTCACACTTTTACTTACTTATTAAATGTTATTTTATAAATGTTACTTTGATTTCTCATATACAAAAGTTTGACTACTTTTTTCTCTTCTTTTGTAGGTTCATCCTTAATACGTAACAAGGAGCAGCTCACGTCAAGCAAAAACAACACACTACCATGCATACTATTCACCCCTAGGATCTACTTCTCTTACCTACTCTCCACGCTTCACATTGCAATCACTTCATGCTTCACTTGTCCACTTGACACACCATCAGAAACACTCTTTTCTACAAGATCATAAGGTACACATCTTCTATCTACTTTATGTTATCATCTATTCACTCAACAACATAAATTGGGGGAAAATGTAGACATAAAATCTATGCACTTAGGTACATTTCTAGGTCCTAAAATCATGTTAACATTTACATGATTCCTAATCAATAAAACTAGTAATTGATAACTCCCTTTAGCCTTTTGCTTTATCTTATGCAATTTTATTGGCTTTATACATCGAGCACTTTTATCAACATTTTATTGGTGCTCATGTCCTCCCAGCGCTCCTATCCTTATTTACCTTTTTCTTATCCTTTTGACCCCTTTCGCTTCTTAATTACTTTTTACTACTTTGGGTCGGCCTTCCAATTGTCAATTACAAAATTCAAATAAGGGAATCATATAAATACATAGTTATGTTTTCAAAATAAAGGACCAAGCACTAAGCATTACATACTATCACCTAAGCTTGCATCCAAAGGCACAAAATCACTTCAAAGCATCCATCTAGCACACTCATTCAAGGGACAAGGGTTGCATTCTTCTGCATACACAACATAGGAGGGGAATTTTATTCTATTCCATCCCACACATTCTATACATTTGCTACATTCTAGATCTAGCCCATTTTCGTCATTCACCCAAAATGTGTAATTTTCGAAAAAATTGAATTTTGGCTAAGTGACCCCCTTTTCCCTATATGTTTGTCTTTTTCAGGTCTAAGGATTGGAAAAATTCTAACATTTAGTATTTTTGAGTTGATTTGGGTCATTCTAGTTGCATTGCGGTGAATGCGGGTTCTAGAGGAATAGGAGGAGCAAGTTCCTTTGGGCCTCCCATTCCCTGCATCCCCATTTTCCCGCATTCTTCCGCATTCTATGTTATACGCACTTTTAAGTCTCTATCGTAACTTATTTTGTTTGGTCTTTATTCCCCACACCTCCTTGTCATCCGCATCATTTTATCATTTAGTGTGTGGCGAGGGGAGGGTGTTTGAGAACTCGTGATACTCGTTCCTCGGACCCTCTTGTCCCCATGCACCCACTTTTTCCGCATTACTATAGTCGATTTTGTTGCTAGATTTTGGATATTCTCAAAACTTGCAAAACTATTCCATTTGGACCTCCATTCCCCACAACTCTTTGTTCCCCACACTCGCTTTCCACCCACAAACATTGCTTCCTTTGGTTGTGTGGATTTTTTCCATTTCGTAGGAATAGTTCCATCCGGCACCTCGTTCCCCGCAAGCTTCCACCTTCCACACTTCGTTGAGTTTTCTTATATTGCATGGATTTTCATAAATTTGGAACATGCGCTTTGTTCCTTGGGGCAACCAGTTCCTCGAAACCCGACATATTCGCATTTCGGGTAAAAATTATTTAAATGAGTTCCAAAAGTGATACCACCACCGCATTGCATTGATTTTCCCAAGTTAACCATTTTATCCAACTATTTGATATAAAAGGGGGTAAATGTAAATCATTTTCACCATCCTACGTTGTGAATTTCATTGTGTGTTGTGTCTTTTCTCCCATTCCCTAGAGAATGTATTTGGTTGTATCTTGCTCATTTTTTATTATCCTTTTTAAAAATTCAAATTGTGTTGGGGATGTTATCAAGGTGTTGTTCTTTTCACAATAAAGGTGAGTCATTCCATGCCAGTTTGATTGAATTTGGTATTGTTTTGTGTTTTCCATCCTCTCCTTCAAATTCCTCCTAAAATCATTATAAAACCTCCATTTTCTTTGAGCCTTCCGTCATATTTTCACCATGAAGTTTCAGTATGGGGGTATGAGAATATTTATTCCTTGGAGACCTCTGTACAAACATAGGAAATAGTGATGTGAGGCATTTGAATTTAGAGGATTTCTTGGCTCATATTTTTGAAGATACCCCCAATGTCATGGCCCAATGTATCAAGAACAACGGAATTGTTTTTGCCACTGGTTTCCTCCTCTCTATTTGGTGTATCAACATTTTCCTAGCCTATGCCTCTTGTTTTTACCCGAAACTAAGGAATTAGAGATCTTTGAGGCCAGTTATTGCCAAACTTGATGTCAGTTGTATAAATGCAGCCCTAGGAATCTGTACATTTGAAGACTCTAATACTTTGACTAAGGCCCAGGCTCAAAATCATTTTGAGAAAGATAAAGACATATATAGGGAAATGATAGCTAAATCATGGCTCAAGGCCCAAAAGAGAGGAGCTTCTAAGTTGCCTAAGGTTCTATATAGATCATATTTTAAGGAAGAATTGTCTGATATGATCACCCTATTGGCAAGATTGATGGGCCTACCTTCTACAAATGAATTCCAATTTTGGATGTGTGTGTATATTAACATCATTTGTGAAGGAAAATAAAGTCTGAATTGGGGGAGATAATCTATGAAAACTTAAGTGAGCAACTATAAATGTGTAAGAGAAAGTAAAACCTTTCACATGACATCATACCTCATGTATACAATTATATCCTATTGAGTTTGGGTAGGGTTGTCTCCTCAAGATGATGAAGAATGATGAGTTTTATCCATAACTCACTTTTGAAAATAGTAAATTTCATCATGGGAGGGTAAATGATGTTTTCACAATGTTCATATTTAGGATCCTTGAAGGAAAAATAGCTAAAAGAGTGTCTGAAAAAGAAAAACAGTTGATTTCAACTTATGGCAACCTCTTCATCTAGTTCAGAAAGTTTTCTTATATAAGATTGGTTGGTTTTGAAAGTGCACCTAAAAATTGCCAATGTATTGCAGTGATAAGTTGGTTCTTATGGAGGTCTATAGACAATTAGATATGTTGCACAAGACTTATTGGATAATAAAATCACAAGCATCCAGTTTCCTATCTCCTTGGGAAACTACACATGTAGGTATGCCCTAGATGCACAAAATGTGGAGAGGACAGCTTTAAAATTTTAAGTTCCACACATACCAAATAATGCCTTCCTTTTATATTGAATGATTCATTTATAATCACCTCGTAATGTCCTACTATCACCTTCACACCATCGAGGATTACTGGGAAGATTGTACTAATGAATATGAGGTAAGGAGAAGGTATTTCGGGAGACTTTTTCTTCAACAAATTAAGGATTTCAAAATGTATCAAGTCCCTGAGGACTTGGAAGATGATAATGATGATTTGTATTCTATGGAATATTTCAAAACCATCCAACACATGCCTCTCCCAACCATTGATTGGTCCCAAAAGGAGAGCAATGATCCCTATGAGATAAATAATTCAATTCTTGCAAGGAAAAATATTGGTTTAACAAGGAAATGAGGGAATATAACTAGAATGTGAAACAATATTCCTCTAAGAGGCTTCTTCTTCACACAAGGAGGCTTCCATTCCTCCTCCAGAAGTTCCAGTTCAATTGACCCCTTCCTCCTCACCTTTGGATTCAGCAACCAAAGTGTATACAAAGAAAGAAAAGGCTAAGGAGATAGAAAAGATTGAAGAGACACCTGAGAAGGAAGTAGAAGAAGAGAAAACTCATGAATCAATCAAGAATATCCTCCTAATCTTGAAAAAATATCACATACTTCAAGAGAGGAAATGAAAGCCACTGAAGAACCAAAAAATAATGAATTAGAACATAGTGGTGATGAACATGGAAAGAGTGATGAAGAAGAAGAGGAATAACAAATCATTGAACATGCCACTGGAAAATCCCAAACTTGATGTCAAGAGACCAATTTCTTCTATTGATATTCCTACTCTAGAGGTTTCAAATACTTAGCTTCTTGGTTCTCCTAGTGTTCTTACACTAGCACCTCCTCGAGCTCCATCTTCCAGTGACTCCTTCACATGGGTTCAGCCCATGATTGACAACAGGAAGAGGAAAGCTTCTTCTCAGATTGTTTTTCTAGGTTTTGATGTTGTGGTTTCTTTACTTAGCATAATCCCTACTCCTCCTCTAAAGATGGCCAAGACAACCTTTCGTTTGGTCTCTTATTCAAAAGTGAAATAATTTCTAGAAATTTCCAAGCCAAAAGGAGATGAGGATGAAAAGAATATCATTGTTGCAGACCTGGAGCTGACAAGAATTTCACTTGGTGAATCTACTCCTGAAGGGGAAGTTTAGAATTTGAAGGAGATTGTTTCTAAAGTAATTGAAAGAGTAGAGAAAGACAAGCGGCGTAGGATCAATTAGAAGAATAGGTTCAAGTTCTTTCTAATTTCATAAAATCCTTCCTCTCTACTGACAAAGTCCCTCTTGATCCCACTCCTCTCTCCTCATTACCTCCTCCACCTATTCTTTTTGAAGAAGATATCAAGGCCATAAAAGAGATTCACAAACATGCCTCATTTGGAAGAGTTGTTGAAGAATTAGTATAAGGGATGCTAGTTTTTGGATTGAGCTTCATTGAGAGGCATATAAATGTATGACAACATTTCTTTAGCAGATGATCAATTCAGTTCAACAATTGGTGCTTCTTGAGAAAGAGCTCAAAATTTGGTTAGATAGTATTCAAGATCTGAGAATCATGAGCACAATTGATGAGAAGATGTTGATCTCTCAAAAGAGCTTTGATGAATAAAAACAATCTATCTAAGAAGTGGGTCTACAATTTTGAGTGGAGGATCAGAGTTCTCGAAGAGGTTGTGACGGAATTAAAGAACATGGTTCATAAAGGAGAATCATTCAAATCATAAATATGTGTTGATCTACATGCTCTTCGCTATCAATTTTATAGAGATAATTCCTCGGAGAGAAATTTAGTAGATGAAGTCAAGGATAAATTCAATGCATTGATCAAAGAGGAGTTATTCAAAGTAGAATTAGTTAATAAGGAGAATATGGAAAAGATCTCTGAGCTGCACAATGTTGTGGTGGAGGCCACCAAGGGCCTATTGCAGAATGGTGGAATTGCTAAGGAAATGGAATACTCCTAGGCAGCTAGTTAGCTGCTATGTCAAATACAATTATTCCAAAGGTCATGGAAATCTCTAATGTTGTAGCCAAATTCTGAGTTCATGTCCTCAAGATAAAGGTTGTAGTTGTGCCACTAATTAATGTTCCTTCTTCTATTTCTTAAGTCTTTTCTATCTAATTGTTATATTTTAAAGTTGGCTTTATTATTTGAAAGTGAAATTGTAAAATAAATCCAATCATGTAATTAACTAATTAAGTGTTTAACACTTAATTAAAAGATTAGTTAGAAAGTTGGTTATAACCACCCCTGGCCTATATAAGGTTACTTTTTCATTGTAAAGGGGTTGTTGGATATTGGTGTTCTTGGATGTAGATACAAAATTTTGATCAATACAAAAGAATACATTTCTTTCCCTCTCATCTATTTTCTTTCCATTTTCCTTTCTTGTAATCTATGGGTATGATTGTTTAATAAATGTGAATATAGAAACTTTGTGTTCAATCTATGTAATATGATGTGAAGAACTTCGTGTATTATCTCATTCATATTATATGGATTTTCATATGTATTAACTCACATGCTCTTTAAATATATTGCATGCATTAGTAAGATATGATTTCACAAAGATTTGTATCGAATGTGTTGCCTTCTTCACTTTTTACCCCATAGTAGTGAGTAATCTTGCATAACCAAGGAGAATAATTTTATTCTTTACCGGTGGGTTAGATTGAACTTTGTCCATGATTCACTCATCTTGCTCATATAAGCTATTGTTTCTTCCTCTAAAACCTTACTCCCTATTTATCTTTTGTATTGAGAATATTGAAAATATGGAACCATTCACCACACCAATATCCTCATTCAAGTTTTATTAAATTTGTATATTTTTAAATAAGTACGCTTTCAAGTTTTTGGTGAATAAGGGAACCTCCCCATAAAGAGGAGGGATTTTTGTCCTTAGAACTATTGATTGTGTCTAAAGACAAAATTTCCAACCAATACCCACTATCATTGGGTAACTTACACAAAGGCATCATAGGGCATCATTACACACACTTACACAAAGAACTACATGGAGTCTGAAATGTAGTGCAGTGCTCAGTACTAAGTTCACTCTTTGGGTGACCATCGGGGTCATTCTGACTCCACATTCTACATTTTTTTATTAGATTTGATGTGGTTTATGGATGTGTGTAGGTAGATAACTTTTTTTTCAAGTTACAAGTACATTCGGCAATCAAGCAGCAAAATAAGAGTGACAACTAGGGACAAAAAATAAAGCTCCTCCTACGCTCTTGAAGAGTCCAGATCCTAATGATTCACATAGACACTAGCGCCCATGCACTCATGTCCTCCTCTCGGGTGCTCCTTTTTGGTACATTCCTACTCTTCAAAATCTCCACCGAGTATTAAATTACACTCTTTAGTCTATTTCAACTATCCACTTGCCCATATCACTTCCATATTTCTCGGGAATCAATTAAGTCTCTCTATCTCCCTCTCTTGCTTAGGGTTTAATATTTGCACATACTTGTATGTTTTTCCTTACTATACATTAGAATTTGTATATCATACTCTACAATAGTTTCTCTCAATCGATTTAATTCCATTCATACTAAATCAATTATATGGAGGCCATATAAAGACTATGGTAGATGGGCAAGAGAACCAGCTTAGAGCTACATTGTATTCATCGACCATGTGGTTGGAGGTTAGGTTTACAAAATTGGCCAAGCTCTTTTAGTGTGAGTGGGTCTCAAGATTGTTTAGGATGTGCCCCATGATCCATACATATGGCGGTGATCGATTCGTAAAGAGGAGAGCAAGAGTGAGGCCGTGTCCGACAGATTCCTGTTATCCATAGATTCAAGGTAGATCCCAACATTGTCAATACCAAAGTGGATTATGTAGGATGCATACTAGCCTACACTCGGTGATGGTCTGAACATCAATGGGATTTATTATTTCCATTGGTGGTGGATTTGGTATAAGAGTCACTAAATAGGCATGCATCGGTGATAAATGGGCATCATCAAAAAAACTAAAAAAGTGTAAATTATTTTGTAATCATGATTATAGAGGTCAAAGTAGGTGTGTTAGGGTATGTTCAAGTCATGGAGGAGAAATTTAGGTGGTTTAATAGTCATAAATTCAATTTTTTGAGTTTCCTCCATTTTACAAATTCAAATATGCTAATGATGTAAAAGTGAAATGTAAGGTTGTGAGAGGTATAAAAGAGAGTCTTGGTGGTTTTTAGAATGGGAAAGGTACCTAAAAATGTGAACATGAATCTTGGAGTGAGTGAGTGTCCATGAAATGTTTAAAAGGATGTAAAATGTCCCATTGTGTTATGTATGGGTGTGAGGAAACCTAAGAGTTAGTTAGGTTTCAAGAAAGAAATTGCACTTAAGAGAATATAATTTGAAGGAATAGTAGTTATCCTCCCGCTGGAGGTAAGTAGGAGAGAAGGGGAGAGATATTCCTTTAGGAAAAAGGAAAGGAAGACAAAAGGAAACATGAAATTTTGTATAAAGTATATAATTTAATGTGATAACTCTATTTTTGCATAAAAATGATTGTGTGGATGTTGTTGATTGTGCACGTTTTGACCTTTGTATTGAAATATTCATGTTGTGATTTTGAATTACATCTTAGAATCATGTGTATGAATATTTTAATGAGTTTATCTTAAAAGAGTGATGCAAGTTTAATCAAGGATTACTTTTTCATCCTTAACAAGTGAAATCTAGATTGTATTTGCATGATGCTTGTGAAATTTATTGGCTCTTATGAAATATTGGTAGAAAGATCTTTGCACGAAGACATTTCTAATCTAAATAAGAAGGTGAGGATAATATTTCATGTTTATAAATTTCTTTCTGGAGTAACATTGCATTAACTTGTTGACACTTAGTCTTTTCCACTGAAAGTTACCCGTGAAGGGATTTTGTGTAGTATTTTGAGGCAATGACTAACGTGATAACTTGGGGTTATCGTAATAAAGAGTGATGCGAGTAATGGTATAGAGAATTTAAACCATGTTGAAGAGGATTATCAAACAAATATTTACATGTAAAAGTAATCTTGGTACATTAGAATCTTGCATGTATTTACTCTATCTACCACATACCAGTTCAAGGTAGGAAACCTCCATTCACAAGTGTAGGTGCTTAATTTCATTACACTAGTAAGATATAAAGGTGTATGAGTTGTGTAAAGACCTCTGGTAGAATTTTGAAGTCTTGAAAACAAGATTGAAGAAAGTAATAAGAAATTGAAGCTTATCGGGTTTTTAGGAAGCCCTAGCTAGGGTTTGTGAACAAAATGAATTTTGAGGACCTTTTACTCATTCTCAAAGCTTGAAATTTTGAACTAATCACCGTTATATACCCTAATACATATTCAAGAAGAATTTTTTTAGAATAATGGCACAATCACAAGATATTGATGATAATCATTAGAGAGGAGCGTAGACACTAAATCAAGCACTTGGGTACATTTCTGGGTCCTAAAAGTATGCTAACATTTACACGATTGCTAAATAATAAAACTAGTGGTTAACAACTATATTTGGCATATTTTTCCATCTCTTGTTTTCTATTTGGTCTTACACACCCTACTTCCCAATCATAGCTTTGCTTATTTATCTTTCATGACCACAGACACCAACACCCTACAAGGTCAAAAGCGCTCAGCACTCCTGTCCCTCCTAGGCACCCCTAACCCTTTCTTATCTTACTCACTCTTTTTGGGTCTCTTTTATATTTTAGGCATATTTTTCACTTATGGGTTGGCCTTCCAGTTGTCAATTATGAAATTCAAACAAGGGAATCATATAAATACATAGTTATGTGTTCAAAATGAAGGACCAAGCACTAAACATTATTATCATCACCTAAGCTTGCATTCCAAAGGCACTAAAGTACTCTAAAGGCATCCATCTAGCATTCATTCAAGGGACAAGGGTTGCATCAACTCTGCATACACTTTGCATAGGAAGGGGAAGTCTATTCTATTCCATTCACACATGTTATACATTTCTACATTCTAGCTACAACTCGTTATCAAGTGTAACTTGCACAAGGGCATCCTAGGGCACAATTTCTACACACAATCACAATAATTACATGGATTTTAAGATGTATTGCAACACTCATTCGTAATTTCACTCTCGAGGTGACCATTGGGGTCAGTCTACTCCCATTATGCATTTTCCTTTTTAGGTTTGATGTGTTTATGGGCTTGTGTAGGTGAACTTCTCTTTTTTAGGTTGCATGTATCTTCAAAGTGATCCAAGAACAACTAGCAGGTGATCAATAGGAGAATAATTGCAACATCCTTACGACACAAAAAAAACTAGATCCATAGATTTTACACAATCATGGGTGCCCAGATCCAGTGATCAACACCCAAGTGCCCATGTTTTGCTACGGGCACCCCTACCTAGCCTTGTTCGTGAGCTCTAGAATTTATAGAGGTCATTTACAAAGCTATTTCTATTATGTTCATCACTTCTCCCTACTTAGATCAATTCCATATTGCATGAATATCAGCTAAATCATATTGTCTCTATCTCTTTCTTAGGGTTTCATACTTTACATCTTAGTTTGCTTGTGTCATACTTGTATGTTAGCATTTATACATCATTTATTACAGTAGTTACTTTGTAATTATATTTAATTCAAATTAAATTAAATAATTTGGTGAACCCATCGCTCGAACCCAACCTTGCTTCTAGGAATTTTATCATCTTTTTAACATGGCTAAAACCTATGCACCCTTTACTGATGAAGACCTTCATGATCTCCAAGCTCATATTTTTGAACATCTGCAAGACTTAGATCTTATTTTATTCGCTTCTCATGAGGAGGCCATAAACCTAGATGATCTCAACCCTCCCACCTTTAATATTACTTCCATTCCTATTGCAACACAACCTCCCAACTCTAACCTTTCACCCACCTCTATTGTTCACATGTTTGTTCTTACTCCTACCAACCATTTCACTGCGCCTCTTATTTCTCACACACAACAAGTATCCTCTTCCAACACTCAAGACCTAGCTTCCTTATACTAGGACCTACAAGTTCAAATTCATCAGTTATAAAAGGCTACTTCATTCTCCTCTCCATCTTTTTATTCCTCATTACTCCTTCATACCCCTTTCACACCTACCATTTTTGCTTATCCACTTCCTCCTAACTTCGTCACCCCTAAGTTGCCCACCTTTAATGGCCATGGTGACCCTCAAGATAATCTCTGATATTTTCATGTGGTATGTCTCAACTATGCGGATGATCATACATTGTTAGCTAAGCTATTTCCTAGAAGTCTTCAAGATTATGCCATACATTGGTTTTATGATCTACTTGTTCATTCGGTAACTTCTTTTACGCATCTAGTCGATGCTTTTCTTGCTCATTTTTCCATCAATATCAGCACCAATATCTCTTATGCACAAATTTCTCAAATCAAAAAAAGATCTAATGAGCATCTAGTCTGACTATGTTTTTGTTACAAGAACAACCTAGCTAAGATGTCTAATATCATTGTTGATTAAAAATGCAAAATATTTTGGTTCAAAGCTTTTACCACCACTTCAAGAGAGTGTTATCTTTGATACCTCTCCTTCATTTGATCAATTATGTCATATACTCAAAATATATGAATTCAAACTTTTATCTATGGGAAAATTAAAATATCATGATACTCCTTCATCCTCTTCTAATAGGTTTCAATATAAATCTATGTTCAAGCCATCTCTTAAGCCTACTAATAAAATTCCACTATTAATGTTGTATCTTCACCGAAAATCTTTAATAAAGAAACCTCTAAAGTTTACTTTCACCAAATTACCCTATGCACCTTGGTTTATATTACCTCAAATCATCAAAATCAATCTAATCACCCTTCCAGGGCCGCTCAATCTTGTTCCATCTTGCCCCCATGGTCGTAATTATGATGAAAATGCTAAATGTGATTATCACCAATGCATTAGGCATTCTACTGATCATTGCTTCAAACTCAAGTATCTCATTCAAGATCTTATTGACAATCATAAAACATATTCAAAAACTTCGATTCCTCTCCTAATCATACATATCAAGTTGTGCCCCTCTTTCATCGGGGGCACCTTGACTTCCTTGTCACTTCTACTTATGCATCACCACTAGCCATTTTATTTTCAGATCATGATTATCATGCTACATTCACTTCTAATTCATTACATATCAATGTTGTTATCGGTTCATATACCATCAATAACACCATGATCTAGCTAGCAGCTCCTATCAGTGTGTGCTCCATTACACTTCTCATGGCTATAAAATGTCCACTATCTAATATATATATATATCTATATATCCAGTTCCTAATTATTTTGGCTACATTAGGCTCCCATTACAGATTGGGCATCTTACCATGTTTGTTCCATTCATTTTGAATCTTTAATAAATTCTTTGACATTCTCTTAGGTATTTCTTAGCTTCGTGCCACTCAAGCCATTCCCTCCATGAATAATTTGTGCATCAAGTTCATTCACAATATGCAAGTTATTACTCTTAAAGGTGTTCCACCATGTACACCATTACCTAAGCCTAGTCTTGATGATATCTTTACACCAATTACAACATCTAGGCCTCTTGGGCCTCTCAAATTTAAAGCACACTTTGCACCTAGTTCTCATATTCACACATGACCTACTTCACAAATTTTTCATCCGCATCAGTCCACTATTCCATCTCGTCGGCCTAAGTCCCCTACTCGAAACCCCTTCACATAGGTGTTCACCACCTCCTTCACCACATAGGTCTCCTTCACATGTATGTCATTACTCTCATACTCCACCGATCTTAGAGCATCATCACATGCCTTTATCTCCTCGGATATTGGGTGGAGGGCCCTTTCCCTTCACTATCATTGGATAGCCTTATATCCTCCTCACACTTGGGGGAATCATGCTTTCTTCCCCCTTCCTAGCATCATAAGTTGTCTATAATATCTACTATCACGCTTTGTGCTTTATATCTAATCTCTCTCACCACTCTTACACATGTTGATACACACCTTGTATCGTAATTACCATATGACACACTCTAGTTCCATGGTTCATAATCGACTCTTGAGGGTCTAATTCTAGAATAAACCTCACATCTACTACACATTTCATGATCAATATTTCACAATACATATTTCTAGCAACTATTATCACGCAACACATTACCCAATGACACACTCTTCTTCTATGGTTCATTCTTGATTGTTGAGGGTCCCTATAAATGAACCTCGTTTCATACACATATTTTGGGGGCATGTTGCTCTTATATATTCACACTTTGCATTTCATAACATCACACTCATACATTGTATTTTCATATCTTGGTTACATTTACTCTTACTCTTTTCTACTTACATGTTGCATTTTGCTCACTATGTTAGCTAGAATACTTAGTATGTCATCATCTTTCTACATATATATACACATGTGTGTTCACTTGGTATTTTACGGTGAATTTAGATCTCTTACAGGTACTTTACACACTGAATGATTCTTGGCATTGTACCTTTTACTAGTCCCATCGAGGCTCTTGGGGCATCTGCCTTTACTACTCTCACACATTACAAGTGTCATTGTTTCATCATTTAATACTTCTACTTTCTAACACATTACTTCTCATTGATACATACATGCCTTGACATATTATTTATCTTACTAACATGCTAATGAGTGCTTCATGTGTAGAATTTACTTTTCAGGATTATATGTCACCATGGTTATTTGATACACTTTTCTTGACATTATTTTTCATTGTAAGATATTGTTTGTGGGCTATGCCCTATGTCTTGTTTGATCATTGTCATTTTGGATGCTTCGGCATTGATTGTCTTGTGACATTGTGAGCAATGACCCATGTTTGAAACCCACTTTTTGTGGTCTATCTTATCTACACACTTGATTCTTGTATTGTTTTCCTCTTACATACTTTTATTTCACTAACACACATTTCTAGCCCACTTTGTTTGCATGTGCCTTGGTTTCTACCATTCACATTCCCTGCCCCTTATAGGTATACACTTCATCTCGGCAGTTGGTTCTCTCTTTTGGGCCTGATTCTCTTCCCATCGTCACATACACCCCAAACGAGGGGGCATACATTAGGTGAATAAATCACCCCTACAACAACTTAGAGCTACAGTTCTCAAGTCAAAGACAAGACAAAAACGACATAGGAATATAGTCACGAAACAACCCATAATCGACTTGGGTCCAACACACATCACACATAGCACCTAGATTCAAAATAGTGTATGGGTGCTGTGTCCTCCCCTAGGTGCTAATTTCCTCGGGCGATGCGGTCATCTTCTCATATTAACACAACCATAGAAGCCTTGAGAATAGTTATACCATTATAGGCACAATCCTCCAGTCACAAAATGCATTCTATCTCCTACAATTAGCACAATCAAACTAATTTAGAACAATTAGGATAAAAGGAACAATAAGAACCAAATCAAAACACACCATCTATAGTGGTTCTTATTAGGAAAATTCATGGAAGGAGAGCAACACTAGACCTCTCTCCCCACACTTGTTGTTTGGCGTGAAATCGCTCAAAAACTCGCTATGAATGTGAGATCGCTCAAAAAAATTGCTCTTCAAATTTTTTCAAGACACATTCTATCCTTTACACTCTTTTACATCAGGTACACACTTTCCTTTACTACTACTTTTACACACTTTTACATACTTTTGCATACTTTGCTTATATTTTTCATATATAAGACTTTGACTACTCTTTTCTCTTCTTTTACAGGTTCGTCCTTAATACGTAACAAGAACTAGAATACAACAAAAATACAAGCACACCAATAGGTACAAAAAACACATATGCTTCACCCCTAGGGTCACTTTCCTTTCCTAGTCTTCATGTTTCACTTTACAATCACTTCATGCTTCACTTGTCCACTTGTCATGTTATTCGTCGTATGTTCGATATGATCATAAGGTACACATCTCGATATTTACTTTATGTTGTCAAGTATTCACTCAACAACATAAAGTGGGGGTAAATTTAGACACTAAATTGTGCACTTGGGTACATTTATAGGTCCTAAAAGCATGATAGCATTTACATGATTCCTAAGCAAGAAAACTAGTGGTTGACAACTATCTTTGACCTCTTTTTATGTCTCTTGTTTTTATTTGGTCTTACACACCCTACAAATCCTAGTCGAAATATGTTTATTTATTTTTCATGGCCATGACACCAACTCCCAACTAGGACAGAAGCACCCAGGCGCTCCTTTCCCTCCTAGGAATCCCTAACACTTTCTTTTCTTACTCGCTCTTTTTAGGTCTCTTTTATCTTTTGGGAATTTTTTTCACTTATGGGCTGGCATTTTAATTTTCAATTACAAAATTCAAATAAGGGAATCATATAAATACATAGTTGTGTTCAAAATGAAGGACCAATCACTAAGCATTACTATCATCACCTAAGCTTGCATTCCAAAGGTACTAAAGTACTCTAAAGGCATCCATCTAGCATCCATTAAAGGGACAAGGGATGCATCAAATTTGCATACATTGCATAGGAAGGGGAAGCCTATTATATTCTATTCACACATGTTATACATTTATACATTCTAGATATAACATGATATCTAGTGCAACTTGCACAATTTATACATACACTCACAAGAACTACATGGAGTCTCGAGATGTAGTAAAAAAATCGATCATAAGTTCACTCTCGGGGTGATCATTGGGGTAATCCGACTCCCCACTTTGCATTTTACTTTTAGGTTTGATGTGGTTTGTGGGATTGTGCATCATTTTTGTATCAAATTGGAGGCTTCTTGTTGTGAATTAAATATTTGTTGTGGCTAACAACGGATTGTGTGAGCGTGTCAATGAAAATTGACAAGTTAAAAGAGAAGATTAAAGAGTGTGAGAGTGGAAGAAGAGTAGAAAGACACGAAAAGAACAGGTTGTAATCCTAGGTGAGGTGTGGAAGAGAATAAGAAAGGTAAAAGAAGTTGCTTGACAAAAGAAGAAAGAGAAATATGGATAAATAAGAGTTAGTGAGAGATTTGGTAAGGTTGATTAGCGAGCAAGAAGAGTCGAGAAGAGATAAAGAGAGAAAAAAATCCAAGAAGAGAGAAGAGGCAAGAAAACAAGAAGAATGGATGGAGAAAGAATTCAGAGAGTTGAGGAAAGATATAGAGAATATTGGAGAAATTATGAGATACGAGATTGTGATGAAAGAAGAGGTTTGGTACGTGATGAGAAAGAAAGTGAAGTGTCATATAGAGCTACTTTTTAAGAAGAAGAAACAAATATTGCAACTAGAGAGAAGTAATCGAAAAGAGGAAAAACAAATGAGGCAAGTGGAAAAGCAAGAGAAAAAGGTTATCAAAGAGGTGAATGAAGAGAAGATCCATGTAGAACTCTCAAAACCAGTTAAAAATCATGAATATGTGGTGCCTAAGTGGATTCACAAACCAGCAGTAGAGAGAGAGAGAGATCAAGCCAAAGTAAATGATTGAAAGGTCAAGAGAATTCAAGCTTTTTGAGAACACAAGCAATGCACAAGGAACTAAGAATGATATGGAAAATAATGGAAACAAATAAGGTATAGGAAAAAGAGAATGAAATGAAGAAATAGGATGAAGATCTCTTAGAAATTAAGTAGGTACAAAAGGATGAAGAAGATAAGTATGTATGTGATGATGGTAAGGTAAGTAAAATTTATTGTTTGCTAGTGGATATTGATGTTTCTTTTAGTGAACTCCTTCAAATTATACAACATAAATCTTGTAGTGCATTTGAGGAGCATGAGACAAGAAAGCCTGATTGGAATGAAGATCATGATAAAGAGGAGAGGTATGATGATCACTCTCTCATGGGTGAATGTGATGACCTATTGCAAGATTTGTTGGATGTGATGGATGAAGAAAGTAAAAAGTGAAGATAATACTAAGAAAATAGTGATTTCTTGGGAAAGTAATGAACTAAATGAAAGTAAAGAAGGTACAGATAAAGACATGGATCTAATTTATGTGATGATGAACAAGAGAGAACAAGCATTCAGGAAATAAATTGAAGGATATGTACAATTTTCAGTCCATTTGAGTAAACCAATTGATGAGAACATGATGAGAAGGAGCTATACAAAGATGAGGAAGGATATTAAACATGAAGTAGAATATGTTTTTGATGTTGTGATGTTTGTTTTTGTAGGTACAAATGATGGAAGCTTGAGAATGATGAAGATGAAGATGATACTCAAGAAAAGAAGAAGAAATGTCAAGGAAAATGCAAGGATAAAGCATACTATATTGGATTTAGGTGGTCTTGAGGCAAGAAAGGATAGTAGGAGAGTAGAAAGAAGAGAAAGAGCAAGTAAATATGATGAAGATTTAATTGAAGACATAGCTACACAAACAAAAGTACATGGTGACTTCTCTCCACCTTAGGAGTATGATGAAAAGAATTACAAAGTGTAAATTCTTCTGTAATCATGATTGTAGAGGTAAAAGTAGGTGTGTTATATGGTATGTTCAAGTCATGGAGGAGAGATTTAGGTGGTTTAGTAGTCAAAAATTCAAATTTGTGTGTTTCCCTCCATTTTACAAATTCAAATTTGCTAATGATGTAAAAGTGAAATGTAAGCTTGTGAGAGGTGTAAAAGAGAGTCTTGGTATTTTTAGAATGGGAAAGGTGACTAAACATGTGAACATGAGTCCTGGAGTGAGTGAGAGTCCATGAAATGTTTTAAAGGATGTAAAATGTCCCATTTAGTTATGTATGGGCATGAGGAAACCTATGAGTTAGTTAGCCTTCAAGAAAGAAATTGCACTTAAGAGAATAGCATTCGAAGGAATGGAGTATTTATCCTCCTAGATGAGGTAAGGAGAGAAGGGGAGAGAGATTCCTTGAGGACAGAGGAAAGGAAGACAAAAGGAAACATGAAATTTTGTATAAATTATATAATTTAATGTGATAACTCTATTTTTGCATAAGAATGATTGTGTGGATGTTGTTGATTGTGCACGTTTTTACCTTTGTATTGAAAGATTCATGTTTTGATGTTGAATTCCATCTTAGAAGCATGTGTATGAAGATTTCAATGAGTTTATCTCGAAGTGTGATGCAATTTTGATCAAGGCTTACTTTTTTATCCTTAACAAGTGAAATATGGACTGTATTTGCATGATACTTGTGAACTTTATTGGCTCTTAGGAAATATTGGTAGAAAGATATTTACATGAAGAAATTTCCAATCTAATTAAGAAGTTTAGGATCATATTTCATGTTTATAACTTTCTTTCTAGAGTAATGTGATGCATTAACTTGTTGATGCTCAATCTTTTCCATCTAAAATTTGCCCATGAAGGGATTCTATGTATTGTTTAAGGCAATGAATAACGTGATAACTTGTGGTTATTGTAATAAAGATTGATGATAGTCATGGTATAGATAATTTAAACCATGTTGAAGAGGATTATCAAAAAAATATTTCCATGTAAAATTAATCTTGGTACATTAGAGTCTTGCATGTATTTATTGTCTACCACATACCATTTCAGGGTAGGATACCTCCATTCACAAGTATAGGAGATTACATTCATTGCACTAGTAAGATATAAAGGTGTGATAGGTGGGTACAGACCTCTAGTAAAAGTTTGAAGTCTTGAAAACAATATTGAAAAAGTAATAAGAAATTTAAACCTCACTGGGTTCTCAGAAACCCTAGCTAGGGTTTATGCACAAAATGAATTTTGAGGACATTTTACTCATTCTCAAATCTTAAAATTTTGAAATAATCACCATTATAGACCCCTAAGAAACATTCAGGAAGAAATTTTTTAGAATTATGGCACAATCACAAGATATTGATGATAATCATTAGAGAGGAGGCATGCACATCACAAATACCTAATAAGAAGGTGTATCCAAACTATGCACAAATTTAAAAGGCCTAAATGGGTTTCTTAAAAACCCATTATTTAGTTTTGAAACCCAAAACATTAGAATTTATGCTAAAAACGGCCTAAAAGCGGGGCTAGTAGGAGGTTTGGGAGCTAGGAGATAAAAAGTGGAATTGGGAGAAGAGAATAGTGAGTTGGGTTACGAAATTTTTCATGTACCATATTGATGGAAAATGGTATTTGAATATTTTTTTAGTTCGTGTTGGGTATGAATAGATCATCCCAACCATGAATCATGTAGAGTGATTGCTCTTAACAACACTAGAGGGTAGTTTTTGGAAAGATAGGTGAAAACTAATGTGTTTACCTTTTTGAATCAAGATTAGTGATTGATATGACATTACATGAATTTCATGGACATGGTATTAGTGAATGGTGAATACCTTTAAGGTGGATAAGGTCATTTTTGCAAGTTTAAGCCCTTTTAAGCTTCTTGAAAATATCCTCATTGCAGAGCTTTGGGTATAGGTTTATATTTGGTCTTCTTAACTTATTGAATGCAAGAAAGAATGATCTACCTCTCGCATCAATCGGTAGGAGAGGGAACATGAGACAAGGCACTGCCCCGAGGGTGACGTGATTGTAGTAGTGTTAACAAAACATTAAGTATTATATAATATGATTTGTATTTGTATAGTGGCATGATGAGGATGTGATAATATGATTTGTATCTTTTAGGTGACAAGTATTAGAGTTTGATCGTGGATATAGTGGTATGCACATTGACCAACTACCCGACCCGAGATGGCCTTTTTAGAGGGTGATTATTGAAGAGGGTTGATGATATAGCAAGTGAGTGTGCTCATTTCATTGATCCCGTAGCGGTAGTGGTAGACACATGTGTGGTATTATGATCAAAGAATGATGAGGCAAGATCCAAGCTAGCTCATGCGAGGGAGGGCATGGGAGGAGGATCCTTGGCACGAGATATGTTTGCATGATATGTAAATCTCTAAATTTAAATGCATAGGTGGTGGCTAAGGCAATGTAGTTATGGACTCAGCTAGAGGAGTAGTGCTCACAAACACGAGAGATGAAGGTCGGTGGTGAAGCCTCGAGTTTGAGAGCTTCCATGGTGGCCTCTAGTAATAGTGGTGATGAAGATGCATGATGTATCTTTAGTGGGAAATTTCCCTAGTTTTTGTATATTAAAACATTTGAGAGATATGATGAGATCATTTGTGTGGACTATGTGATGGTGTGTACTTTTATTTGGTATGTGTGAGCTTGAGATGTTTTAATTTGATGTTTGTTGAATTCATGATATACATTATGCCTTATGATGATGTGGTAGAGTAGATTATATACGATGATAGTAGTATGATGAGTATTATAGTGTAGTGATTATAATAGTATGATGATGATGATATCGATATAGAAATGAATGTGATATGATTATCAAATTGTGTATATATAATAGATAATAACAATGGTGAAGATAGCTAAAGAAGGATTGATCATGTGTTGAAAGTGTAGATACGTAGAATAAATAGTGGCATACATGTATAGAATAGGCATTGAATCGTATAAGATTGAATATCATGTAGTATCTATTGAGGAAAAAGGTGATGAATACACACAAGTGGCTTAGTGATGTGAATGTAGTATCATGAGCATACATGCCGAATTATAAACTTGAAGTGATTGTAGTAACACTAGGAATATGTGAATCATGTAGTGGTGAGTGGTGCTCCTTTAGGACCCATTTATTCTTGATTTGAATAATAAATAGGGTAGTCGTCTTATGTGTAGTAAAATTTGGGGAGGAAGAGACAAAATGACCTTAGGAGGACGAGAGGTAGTCAAAGTAACAAATTTTGGTGTTTGGCATCACGGTGCGGAGAATGTGATCGATCAAAATGGTGTGCACAAAAACAATGACACCCTTATCCTCAAGCAACTAAATCCTATTATGGAGTGCATAACAATCATTGTCTATGTGACCATTAATCCTATGGAAATTTCAAAATGGTTGGTTATGATCTTGTTGTAACCGATGAAGAGGATGATGCTCATTAGAAGGTAGAAAAATCAATTGTTCATCAATCAAGGTGTGTAAGATATCATGAGGCCATGCAAAATGTGAAAATCATAATGGATCATGCTTACGAGGGGGAGTAAAAAAATTTAGGTATACGTGGAGGTGGATGAAAATTGGGTGAGTTACTACGAGTATTTCTATGTGGAGATGGAGGAATAGAATATGTAGTTGGTGGAGGAGTAGTATAAGATCTAGAATCAATGTAGTTTTGGTGTGTGTGTGTGATAGAATCATGTCCCTTGAAGCTAGGTTTCCCTTGTGCAATTTGCACCAAGATAATAGGCTACAACTAATTTTCCCCCAAGATAATGTGTGTGATGGAATTCAGAATTTTCCCTTCCTATGCAGTGAATAATGCAGCCCAAATGTAATCCCCAATCGTTTCTTTTCCCAAGTAGTAGATATAAAGTAGTAGGTTGTGTATATATATATATATATATATATATATATATGATTCCTTTGTTTGAATTTTGACACTTAGTGACACCAAAGGCCGACCCCAAACATGAAATAAGAATTAGAAAAGACCCAAAATCAAGTGCCAAGTGGTAAATTAAAATATAAGCAAGATTAAACAATAGTGTCAAGATGGGACACTAGTTCTTGGGCACTAGTGTCCTTCTGGGCACTATTGTTCCTAAGATGAGAAGGATAAAATAGCCCATAGACAGAGACATGGATTCCTATGACATGACTAGAAAGCATAAATCCAGAAAGTATAAGACAATGTCACAATCAAAATCAACCGAAAACAATATAAGGTCTAGGAGAGGTGTCACCTATATATAATTTTATGACTTAGGAATTATGCATACAATGACATACTAGATGTGTAATGCAATAGCAATAATTTTATAATTTTTCTCTAGCAAAGCTTCCATTTGGGTATTTAAAATTTTCCTAGCCCTTTTCACAAAATTTTACATATATATCAAATGGGGCACTTGCAACTACAACATCCAACACAAAAACACTTCCTATTATGCCTCAATGGACGTTCATACCCAATTGAAAAAATATTTATTTTCCATAGAAAATGTGAGCTCATTAGGTTGAATATTTGTTCATTGAATTTGGTTGAATTGCAATCCATAAGAACACATTTCTTTCAAACATTTTATCGAATAATTCACACACCAAGTGCATGATTCCACATATTACTTATATATCACCATACCACTTACGACTATAACATCTAACAAAATTCCTTTCTCCATTATGTTTTGTTGTATTTACATACCTTATTTCATATCATCTATGTTAACATAGGATGAGATTATCCTAAC